>CM036253.1:9876890-10476890 GCA_020698575.1 Bostrychus sinensis | reverse complement strand
GAAGAGTAAGAGGAAGAAGAAGAAAATTACCGTCACTACGAAGCAGTCAGTTCATTTATCTATCTATTAGTGCCATTTTGCTAATAGTGGTGCTAATTCACTATTTTATGCTCTGTCCAGTCCCCAATGTTGCCAGCAGGGGGCGACAGACACCTAATCCAAATGTTCTATGCAACATTTTCCATACATATATTATTTTAAGATATTCATTCATTCATTTTCGACCGCTTATTCCCGTTAGGGGTTGAGGGTGACTGGAGCCTATCCCAGTAACTTTGGGCCACAGGTGGGGTACAACCTGGACAAGGGCCAGCTTGTCGCAGGGCTGACACAGAGACGAAAAAAAGCATAATATGGCCACTGTAATAACTTTAGCAAACTGAACTGAGTATCAGATCTTGGTGCTATTAACTGAGTAAATAGAACAAAAATAACAATCATTAAATGGAAAAGAATGCTAGCCTTGACGCCCGTGGTAGTGTCTAGTTAGTGTAGCCTCTCATTCTCTCTCATACAGCCAGCATCTTTTTGAAAGTCAACCCAAAACTGCACATTACATCATCCTCACTGGTGCAGACAGGTCCATGTGTCAACAAACAGCAGCTCGTCTGGTCAAAGTGCACCGTTTAGCTAACTCATCAACTTTTCCAACAGACGACCACAGCATTCACCTGTTTCAACTGTTCTGTTTTGAGACCCTGTTGTTGAGGTTTTGACCAAAAATCTAAGTCTTTTCTCTGTTCACGGATCAAACTGCCTCCATTTTATCACCAAGGTGTTAAGCAAACCCGTTGGCACACTTTGATTAACCTTAATGACTTGTATAAGGTCAGGTCACTCTGAAAGGCCAAAGTAATCACTGCTGATCTTTGCAAATGGTGTGAGTTCCTCTCACTGCTGCCATTGGAGTACACTCTGTCCTAATGCAGAATGAAAGGGTTCAAATTAGGGACTGGGACTTTACAGCGTTAATGACGATTAATAATTACAGAAAAATGATGGCATTCAAAAAAATATCGCAGGTAATGGCACGTGTCTATGACAAAACTATTTTCAGTGACCTAGTTTCTGGCAAGCAGAGCAGGACATCCACACCGGATGTCCTGTGTGTGCTCCTGTGTTACGTACACAGTACGCTCCACGTACTCGGAGGCCAGTGATGGAATGGAATGAAGTAAAAGTACTTAGTTACTTTACTTAAGTACAATTTTTATGTATCTGTACTTTACTTGAGTACATTTTACAAGGGGTACTTTTACTTGACTACATTTTAGAGCAAGTATCTGTACATTTTACTCCACTACATTTATGAGTTGGTTTGAAGTACAAAGTATTTGAGTTTGGTTTAAAATCATGTGATTTTGTTGTGCCCTTGTTGTGAATACACAATACTTAAACCTAACAGATGCAGTACAGTAGTACTCCTTTAGAAACATCAGAATAATAAAGACAGAAGACCTCAGCCACAGATTCAGTCTCTTCTACTGCACCAGTTTGTTTATTTCATCTGGAATCCGCACAATTTTTCAGCAAAATCCCTCACAAAACTCCTGTCTGTGCAAAATACTTTTACTTTTTTACTTGCAACTAGAGCTGACCTTAAACTCTTTGCTACCGAGTAAAATGGGCATCTTTATTAGCAATTAGCGCTACAAACATTTAGCGCTACTTGTAAACACCGAGACAACATGAGCAGGGGTGCTGCCCCAGAAAAGATATAACAGATAACATTGGACTATGGAGGACCAAATCTGCCAAATCAATCAATCAATTAATAATTTTTTTTAAAATAAATTATATATATATATATATATATATATATATATATATATATATATATATATATATATATATATATATATATATATTTATTTATTTTTTTTTTTTTTTTTTTTTTTTTTTTTTAATGAAGATGTAAGTTTTGGTTAAAACAAAGAAATAAAGACCTATATTATTCTGTTTCTGTATCTATTTCTAATTTCACTCATTGGTGCTTTCATTTATTTTTGCTCTATTTTATTATTATCTTTTTGCTCTTTTATTTTTTCCCACATTTATTTATTTATTGATTTCTGATTCAAAATACAAATGAATGACAATGTCATTGGTTGATCTGAGCGAGTGGTCTCTGTGTGGACTCTCTGCAGATTATCTGTTGCTTTGATTGCTTTTGCCTAACATGAACCCCCTTCATTTGCATTTCGGTGAAAGGAATCAATCAATAAATAAATGTTAGAGTAAATAAAAGGGGAATAAATAGATAACTAAATCAAGCGAAAATAAATTAAAGCACAAATGAATAAACATAGAAAGGTAATAATTATAGGCCTTTATTTATTTATTTTAACCAAAAATTACAGCCTCAATTACATTTTTTTTTCAGCATTTTTTGTCCTGATTAAATAATTATTTCTCAATGAGATTGATGTATTTAATGATTGATTTGACAGTTCTGGTCCTCCACAAACTCCCTGTCTGTCATGGGCCCCTGGGATCATCCAAACCTTTCCCCACCTTACAGCTCCACTGCAAAGTACGGTTCACTTTCCAGCATGTAGTCTTTAAATCATGGTGTATGTTATCAAATAAAAGAAAAAAGAAATCTGATCTTTTTACTTAATACATTGATGTATTAATGTAAACGATTAATGGGAACTGATGATGCTTTATTGGTGCGTTGTGCAGGCATTTAGCATAAAAATATAGTTATGCCATAATCTCGTTTGAAAAAAATAATAGACATTTAAATTACTTTCTATGCCAACAAGAGAAAAAAATCATTTAAATCGGCTGAAAATTGAAAACAAATCTAGATTTTATTTTTTTGCCATATTGCCCAGCCCTACTTTACTGTGTGTATTAAATCTATATTAAAAAATCAGATGCGCTTTTTCAGTTTACTTTGTCTTTTCAACACTAGGGCTGCATGATATGGAGAAAACATCCGATATTCGATAACTATGTTGAAAATTGTGATAATATTATTGCGATATTTGAAAATAGAGCCTAATTTTTGAACATAGTAAGTTAAATTCATGACATTTTATAAAAATGTAAGTTCCTGTATTTACAAGTCAAAACAGCAACAAAATTAAAACTTAACACAGACTAAACCAGGAATAAAACAAGGCTAAGCTGTGACTAAATTAATTAAATTACCACTAAAACTGGACTTTTTAAACATTTTTATTTAGTCACAACACATGTTCTTTTAAGGCTCTGGTGGAAAATGATTCTTCAGTGTAAATCTCTGTCAGATGGAAAACCATAGCATTATTGCGATATATTTAGATTCTTGCGATACGGATATTGCGGTTGCTGATATTGCGATAACGACAATTTTACGATATATTGTGCAGTCCTATTCCACACTATTTTATTTTATTATCCCATAGCATAGAATACCACCAAATGCACAAAATGACAACAGACATTACAGAAACGCCGTCTCTGGTCTAAATTAAGCCAACAGTTGACGAGGAAGCAATAAATCAAAAGCCGTTCTGTTGCGGGCTGCTTGTCAGAAAACAGCACATGATGGCGGAGAGATCTCTGAGACCGGGACCCGACTACAAGAACGGCCTTTGTACTTGGGCCGACCTGCCCTGGAGGTGCTGTTGCTACGCCACATCCTATCACGCTGTCAACATGAGGAAGATCACTCATTAGCGCCTAATGCAGCAACGCCTGTGTCTGTGTTTGTGTGTCTGTGTTTGTGTGTGTGTTTGTGTGTCTGTGTGTGTTTGTGTGTCTGTCTGTGTTTGTGTGTCTGTCTGTGTTTGTGTGTCTGTGTATGGTGACAGAGGGTCAGCAGTCCGGTCTTGTCAGGTTTGCATTTGGGATTTTGACCTTGGAATGGAAAATACTGGACAATCCACATATGATCTTTACTGGGCTAAAGTGAGCTGAAATCTGGACTAACACATATCTACAGAAAGAGGAAAATGCAGGACTGAATTAGGACAAAACAGGGACTAAACCAGGAACAAACCTGGTTTAAAAATAGGAGTGACCCACGTCTAAGCCAGGTCTAAAAACAGGACTAAACCAGGTCTAAAAACTGGACTAAACCAGGTCTAAAAACTGGACTAAACAAGTACAAAATCACAGTTAAAAATGGGACTAACTCAGGTCTAAGCCAGGTCTAAAAACAGGATTAAACCAGGTCTACAAATAGGACTAACCGAGATCTAAAATAAGACTAAACCAGGTCTAAACCAGGACCAAACCAGGTCTAAAAATAGGCCAAAACTAAGACTAAACTAGGACTAAACAAGAACTAACTGATATCTTAAAATAGGACTAAACCAGGTCTTAAAATAGGATTAAACTAAGACTAAACCAGGACTAACTAGTCTCCTAAAATAGGACTAAACCGGGATAAAACCAAGTCTTAAAATAAGACTAAACTAGGTCTAAACCAGGACCAAACCAGGTATAAAAGGTAACTAAACCAAATCTAAAAACAGGACTAAACTAAGACTAAACCAGGAGTAACCCATGTCTTTAAATAGGACTAAACCAGGTCTAAGCCAGAACAAAACCAGAGGGAAAAAGACAGACTGCCGAGTCCCTCAGAAGAAGTCTGCGTACCACAGCTTGAGAACCAAATTGGCCTTAGAGGACACGGCTAAGAAAAGAAACACATATGGGTCTAAATGAAAGTTGTCAGTTCCATTTCAACATGAACCGCAAAACTGTCTTCACTGCAGGCAAAGATTCCCACAGACCGATGGAGAAAGACAAAAGGCAAAAGGACGAGACAACATGGGGCCTTAAATACAGAGTGTGGCCTGGAATCTCACTGAAAAAGGCAGAGTAGTGTTTAGTGTGGGCTACATTTAAATTATAAACACAAAAACAAAACAAAAAAAACTAAAAACAAATGTCTACTCATGTTCTCAATCAAGGTCAACACAATTAAGCTTTCTCCAGCTGAAATACACTGATCAGGCAAAAGATTACGACCACCTCTAGTATGCAGCAACACAAACCATGGATTCTCTAGTTCAGGGGTAAATGCTCTATACAAATACTCCAACCACAGTATGTTCCGGTCCACACCTTGATAAATTGAGAGGATTGTGTCACAAAGCACCGACACTAGAGGTCAACTTTTTATGGCCGATGCCGTTACTGTTTTTTTTTTTTATTCAAAGCAGCCGATGGCCGATAAACAGTGCCAGTTTTTGGGGACTGATATGTTTCTTAATTTTATGAAGGAAATTAATATAATATAGCCATTTGTTTTTGTAATCCTTGTTAAAATGGACAAAAAATATGTTAGAATTGGACAGTGAGAACAGTTAAAAATTAGTTTTTTGAGAAAACCAATAAGGAAATCTCAGTCAGAGCTTGGGGAGAGCTACAAAATGCAAATTGTATTGTGTTTTTTTTTTTTTTGTTCTACAAGATTTGATGTCAGAAAAATTAGCAAAATGGTTTTCATTGCCGTTTTGAGCTTTTCAGGCTGAGATGCAGCATTTTTGGACGTTTCCTATGAACTGCAGTGTAAGAGCCCAAACTGCTACAAGAAGGCTGAGGAAGCTGGGGTCCTTCAGTCACAAGTTGTCCGGAGATCTGCCTGATCAAAAATTGCCATAAAAGTGCCGACTGCTGATTGACAAAAAAAAAAAAAAAAAAAAAAAAAAAAAACATGCAAGAATCAGCCTAATACATCAGCCGACCTCTTTTCACCATGAAAAAACAAAACTGCCCACATAGCAATGAGAATGATTAGCTGTGGTGACCCCTGAGAGAAAGCGAGCATTGGACACACTACAGCTCCTCCACCAAGAAGCTTCAGCAATAATTTCTAAAAAAAATAAGAATAGAGAAGGCAAAAAAGAAACAAACCAACACTGGCAAAAGCATAACCTCTTCTGGTGAATGAGAATTGTTGACAATACTCTCCGGCGTAAATTGCCATTGCATGATTTAAAACACAAATAGCAGCTGACTAATCGATTATAAAATTACTTGTGGTTCATCTGGGTTTGTTTCTCATGGACTGGTCAGAAGACAAACACACACAAACACACACAAACACACACACACACACAGAGAGACTGCGTGGTCACATTGGACACAGCTAAAGCTAATGTCGTTACGCTGCTCTTGATTTTATCCACATTTAGGAGTAGCTTCATGACCCATGACTGTCATGTGATATGGCATAGGACTCAAGAGATCACAGTTTAAAATAGCTGGGTTAGCAAATAGCAACAAAACAACAACAACAACAACCCCTGAACAAACAGTTAGTGTAAACAGGAAGAGAAAAGGGAGGGGGGTGAAAGTGTGAATGGATAATTGAAAATAGCGCGTCTGCCTGGAGCCACTGTACTGAGCTTGTTATGCTTCACGCTTTTCAAGTTGAAAGAATTAAAGTGACGCGTGTAAATAAAGGACATGAAAGTCTAACGTGCACTGAGCTAACATTTAGACACAAACAGAGAACAGTAGTTTCCCATAAGAACTGAGATGAATAAGCTGTTTGTTGAGATTAGTTAGCCCTTGATGATAATAATAATAATAATACAAATAATACTAATAGTAATAATATGCAAGTACAAGTATCAGTGTTCTAGAAACGTTTTTTTGTTTGTTTTTTGTGTGTTAAAATAGTTTTGATATAAGGCCAGGCCAGAAGTTAAATTGTCTAATAAGTCTAAAAATGTCGAATGTGCTATTAAGTGTGTTTACAAAAAAAAAAAAAAAAAAAAAAAAAAAAAAAGATTTATACCTGGTTTTCGACCTGTTTTTGTCTTGGTTTTGTCCTGGTTTAGACCAAGTTTAGACCTGGTTCAGACCTGGTTTTGTACTGGTTTTGTCTTGGTTTTGTCCTAGTTTAGGCCTAGTTTAGACCTGGTTTAGACCTTGTTTTAGTCCTGGTTTAATCTTTGTTTAGACACATTTAAGTCCTGGTTTAGTCCAGCTTTATTTAGATGTGGTTTAATCGTAGTTAAAAGCAGCTTTAGTCCAGCTTTAGACCTGGTTCAGGAACAGTTAAGTCCTGGTTTAGGCCTGTTTAGACCTGGTTTAGACCTTGTTTTAGTCCTGGTTTAATCTTTGTTTAGACACATTTAAGTCCTAGTTTAGGCCTGTTTAGCCCAGGTTTAGAATAGAATAGAATAATTTACTGTCCAACGTAGTGGAATTTTTCTTTTTTCTTTACTTTTTGTCTTTTACTCCCATCTTAGTCCCGGTTCAGTCTACCCTGGTTTAGTCCTCTAAAGGTCCAGACCATGACAGGACATCAGTAATGACACTTGTGGCTCTGCGGTTCATGTTTTATTGTGCCGTGAGCCACACTGCCACCTGAGTCTAACAAGCCAAATGTGATTGTGTGAAGTGTGGCCCGGACTTGCCCCTCGGGGATCCGGCCTCCTACCGCGCCACCGCAAAAGGACTCGAGATCATCTTCCTCCGCCCGCTGCGATAACAAGCCACTACAAATAAAAAGAGTACCGCTGTCTGACAAAGTGAGATTATATATAGAGGGCAATTTTACAGAGATCGATGCTTTGTGCTTTTGTCAAGTGGCACTGCAAACACCCGGTGTGTGTACTCGAGACAGTGCTGGCCTTGAGATGGAGTTACCTCAGCCACTTATTAAATGTCTCATCCTTTCTTGACCTTACTGTCTTGAACACTGAAGAGAAGGGACTTTAACTGAAAAAAAAGGACCAAGGACACAGTTGGTTTATTTGAATGGACGAATACTTCTGCCTTATATCTCAGTATCTCAGTATCTCTGAGTCAGGCAGTCCTGGTTTAGAGACAGTTTTATTCCTGGTTTAGTCCTTCATTCATCCTTACTTTGTCTTGGTTTATTGCAGGACTCGACTTGATTTAGTCCTGGTTTAGACCTAGTTGTGTCCTGGTTTAGTCCTAGTTTTGTCCTGGTTTAGGCCTGGTTTAGACCTAGTTTTGTCCTGGTTTAGACCTAGTTTTGTACTGGTTTAGACCTAGTTTTGTACTGGTTTAGACCTAGTTTTGTACTGGTTTAGACCTAGTTTTGTGCTGGTTTAGTCCTGGTTTAGACCAAGTTTTGCAGTGGTTTAGTTCTGGTTTAGACCTAGTTTTGTCCTGGATTAATCCTGGTTTAGACCTAGTTTTGTCCTGGATTAGTCCTGGTTTAGACCTAGTTTTGTCCTGGATTAATCCTGGTTTAGACCTAGTTTTGTCCTGGATTAGTCCTGGTTTAGACCTAGTTTTGTACTGGTTTAGACCTAGTTTTGTCCTGGTTTAGTCCTGGTTTAGACCTAGTTTTGTACTGGTTTAGACCTAGTTTTGTACTGGTTTAGACCTAGTTTTGTACTGGTTTAGACCTAGTTTTGTACTGGTTTAGGCCTGGTTTAGACCTAGTTTTATCCTATTGAGTACTGGTTTAGACCTAATTTAGTCCGGCTTTAGACCCGGTTTAGTCCTGGTTCTGCCCTAATTCAGTCTTGATTTAGTTTAGACAAAATTAAGACCTGGTTTAGTCTTAGTTTAAACCTGCTTTAGTCCACCCTCAGGCATGGTTTAGTCCTGGTTTAGACGTGGTTCAGGCACAGTCTTGGTTATGTCCTGGTTTTGACCTTAGTCCCATCTTAGTCCTGGTTTAGTCCTAGGGTAAAGCCCAGCTTAGACCAGTTTTAGACATAATTTAGACCTGATTTAGACCTGGTTTAGTCCTGATTTAATCCTGGTTTAGACCTCTAAAATATACAGAACATTATGGTCTAGTCCTGGTTTAGTGCCTGTTATTTAGTAATGCGTTTTCTGTCAGGCTTATTTCATTCCTTGGTTCAGATTGAGGGTAGTAATAAAGTAATGAAGATTATCCTGCCACACCTGAATCCTGGCCACCAAAAAAGTAAAAAAAAAAAGCCCCCTTTAGGCTCATCTGGCCCTGGCTCTGTGCTTTTTAACATCAGTAAGACATGATGTGTGTTGACATGACATGTGATAATGAGCCAATGTAGGGTAATACGCGTGTGTTTTAAGATGTGTTTTATTTTATAACATTTACATTGCCATTGTCGCGGAGTTCAGAGAGTCATATGTGGCTCCTCTCCCCGCTGACACACATATTCAACACACACACACACACACACACACACACACACACACTGAGGAGGAGGAGAAGTGGACTGTGAGAGTCGGTGAAGCAAAGCACCAGAGATTAAAAAATAAAAGCACTATTAATTTAACCCTGTTCCCCCTGTGATTGGCTATTATTATTATAGTTCACTAGAGAAGCTTTATTTTTTTTTCCATTTTCATCCAATTTTAATTAGAATGTGTAATCACTGCAAAATAACAATTATATTATAATAACCATTACAATAATAGCCTAATAATGTGTGTCCCCCATCGTGGTCACGTGACATTTGACTATACAACATCAGCACCACACCAAGCCTCCAGGGCCAGAGGAAACACTGCTCTGTAGTATCTGATAAAGCAAGAATTAAAGGAAAAAAAGGTGTACAAGATGGTGTTGGGGTTGGATTGTGACCCATTACAAAGCTTTAAAAAAAACAAAAAACAAATTGAAAATTATTCATTATTCATATATCATTATTATACTCCTCCTCCTTGACCTCAGTGCAGCATTCGACACCATTGATCACGCCATCCTCCTCCACCGTCTACAGTCAATTGACATCTCTGGCACAGCACTCTCCTGGTTCTCCTCTTACCTCTCTGACCGTCATCACTACGTTTCCATAAACAACTTCAAATCTCACACCTCCCCTGTCACCACCGGAGTTCCCCAAGGTTCGGTACTCGGCCCCCTCCTCTTTATCATTTACATGCTTCCCCTTGGCCACATCATTCGCCACCATGGTCTCCGTTTTCACTGCTATGCCGATGACACACAGGTCTACATCTCTACCAAATCCATCACCCCAGTCACCGTCTCCACCATTACAAACTGCCTCACTGAAATAAAAACCTGGATGGACCACAACTTTCTTAAACTAAATAGCAAAAAAACAGAACTTCTTATCACCGGACCCAAATTCGGACTCTTTACAAAACTTCAAATCAAAGCTAAAAACTCACCTGTTCAATCTTGCCTTTTCTTAAACTTTTTTTTGGTATGTAAAGTGTCTGTGAGTGTCCAAAAAAGCACTATATAAATTTGATGAATTATTATTATTATTATTATTATTATTATTATTATTATTATTATTATTATTATTAATAATAATAATAATAATAATTATTATTATTATTATTAAAACAACTAAAAACACTTTGAATTTCTCTCAGGTTTCAGAGTGGTTAGTGCGGTTCATGACTCATTTCCTGGCCCTGCTGCCTGAGCCTTTTTTTGATTTCCCAGCATACACTGCAGTGCTGGCTGACTGTGTAGTTCATTTTGAGTCACTAATTGATCCCATTTCACAGCGACCTCTCCATGCTCCAATGTTCAAAACGGTAGCTCAACTAAATAATTACATAAAAGTCCTGAAGCACTGAATGTAACGTTTACTCAAAGTACTACTTCTACTATTTACTGTATATAACACTTTTCTAGACACTCAGAGCACTTTACATTGGTGCATTGTTCATTCACTCCTCAGTCACACTCTGCAGTGCCCTGGGGCAGACCGATGTAGATGTGGCAGCTGTACCGCGACAACAGCCTCACACAATCACACTAACACATTCATACACTGGTGCAACAGACACTGGAGTGGGTGAAGTCTCTTGCCCAAGGACACAATGGCCACATATCTACTAGTGCTACTAATATTACTACTACTACTACCCCTACTACTACGACTACTAAATTTATTCAAGCAAAAGTAACAGAAAATGTGTTTAAAGGCAATGTCTCCCAAGCAGGGGTAGGGGGACCCCTAGGGGTAAGCGAGCAACATTGCAGGGGGTACATGGAGTTATATGATCATTTGTTGTACATTTATATATTTGGCATTAAAAGACTAAAGTTAACCTAAATCAAGGGAATGCAACACTAAATCAGGACTAAAACCAGAAGTAAACCAGGAATAAACAAGGTCTAAAGCAGGACTACACCAAAGGAATGCAACACTAAAGAAATACCAAACTAGGTCTAAAACTAGAACTAAACCAGGAAAAAAATGGTCTAAAACTAGAACTAAACCAGGAATAAACCAGGACAAAACCAGGACAAAACCAGGACTTTTAAACCAGGTCTAAAACCAGTCTAAACCAGGACTAAACCAGAATTAAAGCAGGTCCAGGGGGTACACAAGACCAAAAAGGTTTGAAACCACTCCTTTAAGGGACCATAATATGCTTTTTTTCTTGCTTTTTAAAATAATTTTGGCTACTTTTGCATTAGTAGTTCATGTTTTATTACTTAAAATGTACTGAAAACGTCTTGGCTATTTAGCACAGCCAATAGCAACATGGCGCTAACAGACAGATAAAAATGAGCTGACTGCTTTGTCGTGACAGCCATTTGAGCACTGAAACATGATCAGAATGAATCCGGTGACAATGTATTGGCTTCAGAAACGTACAGTAGACTTCCCTCCTCTGTGTATTTAACTCCCTGTGACATGCCATGGCTTGTTTTTACCTCACACATTCATTTAAATTGTTCACCCTGCCCTGATCACACATCTCGCTCTCACTTCTATGTCACCTATACATTCACGTGGCAAACCTGCTTTGTGCTTCTCTCTCACAGTTTCTCTTTTACAGTTAATGGAAATTCCCACTTTACTATGACGCTGAGCTGATGTGGCCTTCTCTAGCTCACCATGGCATATATGTAAATGTTAGGGCTGATGTAAAGTTTCACAATGACACAGGTTGCCATAAATAGCTGCAGATGTTTTCTCATCAGTGGAAAAAAAAAAGTGCTACCATATACATTGATGCAGTTTTGGAGACGCTCGTACCTAGTCATCTGTAGCCATCACAATTTGTCAAACTCGCTCAAATCCTTTCGCTTTTTCCTGCTTCTAACACATCAAACTTTGAGGACAAAATGTTCACTTGCAGCCTGATATATCCCACCCGCTAACATAGGTCTGTCCCATTTAGTGCAATACATTTTTGGCATGGGAGTATCCACCCATATCACCCCTGTTCTTCAGTCTCTCAGGCTCCCGGTGCGTTTCAGGGTTGAGTTTAAGGTCCTGCTGTTTGTGTTCAAATCCGTCAATGGCCTTGCCCCAGCCTATCTGACTGACCTTTTGACGGTTTATCATCCAGTCAGAGTTCTGCGCTCCTCAGGGCAGACATCTCTGGTAATTCCCAGGTCAAGTTACAAAAAGTGGGGTGATGGTTCCTTTGCTGTTGTTGCTTCCAGGCTCTGGAACTCACTTCCACCCAAGTTGCTGAGCTATTGGTCTTCAGATCATGGCTAAAAACACATTTATTCAGGCTGGACCTAATTCTTTTTTGTTCTTTTACATTCTCTGTTTGTGCATCTCTCTGCATTTTTAGTGTTTTAATGTTATTTATGTTTTTTGTTTTGTTTTAGTTAGTTTGAGAGAACAGGATCCAGAGGAAGACTGGCAGACACATTTCTTGCATATATAAACTGCTTTAGCTTTTCTACTTTTCTCTTGACTAATCTGCTTGCTGCCAGAGTCTATATTTAGCCATGTCAACCAAGGTCTGAAAGGCAGAAGAGCTCATTAAATATAGGCCTGATTTTTTTTAATGGATCTCAAGTGGCGTCAAAACATTATAATGAAAAAACCATGCATTATACACTGCCGGGCCCAAAAAAAAGTCACCACCTGGAATTAACTAAGTAAGGTCTGGGTTCAGCAACGTTATGTGCCCAAAGAATGAGGTCAGCCCTTAATCCAACGGAGAATCTTTGGGATGTGCTGGAGAAGACTTTGCGCAGTGGTTCTCCCGTCATCAGTACAAGATCTTGGCAAAAAAATGAATGCAAACTGGACAGAAATAAATGTTGCGGCATTGCAGGAGCTTATCAAAACCATGCCACAGCAAATACGTGCTGTAATCAAAGCTAAAGGTCCAACAAAATACTGGTGTGTGACTTGGAAAGGCAGTCACTCCAGCGCATCCCAAAGATTCTCAATGGGGTTAAGGTCTGGACTCTGTGGTGGCCAGTCCATGTCTTAAAATGATGTCTCGTGCTTCCTGAACCACTCTTTCACATTTTGAGCTCGATGAATCCTGGCAATGTCATCTTGGAATAAGACCGTGCCATCAGGGAAGAAAAAATGAAGTAACCTGGTCTTAGTACAACTCTAATCACACATTTTTAAAGCCAAACCATGATATAAACCCATACTGACTTGTTCATTTGTTACTTTCTTGCAAAGTTAAAGTGGATAGTCATGTGGAGCAAGGTCCCAAGGGGAGAACGGCACACCAATTCAAATACATGTCTGTCCCTTTGTGTTTGTTTTTTGAAAAGGAGCCAACTTTCAATTGTAAAGCTCAGCCGGTTAAATGTCCTCTGTTAACCTTGTGGAAACTATTTAAAGGCTGACTGCTGTATTGTTCTTTTGCATGTTCTTGCCAACAAGTGAGCGTTGGTTGGTTGTCTAGGTCTGCCTGGTTCTTTACTGTCCATGCCAGTGTTTCCCAATCAGGGGTACAGGACCCCTAGGGGTACACGAGCACAGTGCAGGGGGTACGTGGAGTTATAGGATCATTTATACTTTTATATATTTGGCTAAAGATTAAAATAAAACTAAATCTAAACCAGGACAAAACCAGGAATAAACCAGGACTAAACTAAGACTAATTCCTGACTAAACTAGGACTAAAACCAGAACACAACTAGCAAAAAAAACAGGTCTAAAACTAGAACTAAACCAGGACTTAACCAGGTCTAAAACCACAACACAACCAGGGAAAAAAGAGGTATAAAACCAGAACACAACCAGAAAAAACAGGTCTAAAACAAAAACTAAACCAGGTCTAAAACCAGAACTCAACCAGGACTAAACCAAGTCTAAAACCAGGTCAAACCAGGAATAAACCTGGGTCCAAACCAAGACTAAGCCGGGTCCAAACCAGAACCAAATCAGGTCCTGGCGGTAAACAAAACCAAAAAGGTTGGGAACCACAGGTCTACATGGTAAGCAGCAGGGTTACCCAAAGTCTCACAGGCAGATGGGCCACACCTGTTGCACTTTTCACAAGGCCATACCGCCTTGTGGATGCCCGATCTGTCAGACCTCGGCAGCTAATCAGGGTAGGGCCTGGTCAGTGCCTGGATGGGAGACCGCTGGGGAACACCAGGAAGCCGGTGTGAATGTGAGTGAGTGTTGGTGGTGGTTGGAGGCTCCGTTGGCGCAGATGTGTGCAGCCGCGCTTCTGTCAGTCTACCCCAGGGGAAACTGTGGCTACAAAACATAGCTTACCACCACCGAGTATGGAGTGAATGAAATACCCCGTCCCTTCTGTGTAAAGCAAGTCACCCACTTGTGTCATAGTTAAAGCGCTATATAAATACCATTCCCTTTCCCCTTTCCCTTTTCATTTACTGCCAACCTGTCCATCTAACTTCATTATAAAGCAGTCTAACTTGCCCCAAGTAAATGGTTGTCTGTCCCACTTAGGCCCACAGCAACTGGAATATAAATAAATTAAATAATATCTCATTTGTTCATTATCTTTTTTTTCTTTTTTTTTTTTTTTTTCTTTTTTTTTTTACACCTCGTACATACCGTCTGTTTTCTCTTTTTCTTCTTTGTGTTAAACATAATATAACAAATTGTACTTGTTGTTGCTAACACAGCTCCAACAGCTGGCCTGACATAACACAGCTGTTGTGTTTATCTCTGTGTCCATCTGTGTGCAGCAGGTTCTTTCTCCTCAGCTCTGGATGTGTGCATGTAAAAAAAAAAAAAGTGGGTTGCTCTGTACTATGCACTCTGCGAGTCTTTGAACTCAGTGTGACCTCTTTGCACCGCTCTGGCCTCCTGGCTTCTGAACTCTCTTGCCCTAAAACAAAAAAGCTCTTCCAATGAGGGCTATAAAGGCAGGATGACGAGCGGCCAATCAGAGGCTTTGTTTTTTCCCCGACGTGTGCAGTGTGCAAATGACTACAAGTACAAGAGTTGATAAAGGTGAAAAGTCAGCTGTCATTATAGGTCAAAAGCTGAAGAAGACCAGTGTTCGGTCAATAATTCTCCTTTATAATGTATTACTTTTGCTAAGTCCTGCACTCCTAACGCTGTACGAGTGCATTTCAGGGGAATCATCATTGTTTGTGTTACTGTTGGCTCTCTCCTCTTCCTCCCAACCACAGACAGGCATGAGTTTGGTGGATTTGTAAATCTAAATGTCCTATGGTGAGTGAATGTGAGAGTGAATGGTTGTCTGTCTGTGTGTTTGTGTCTCTAAGCCACACTGTCCAGGGTGTACCCCACCTAAGGCCCATAGTTACTGGGAAAGGCTCCAGACACCCATGACCCCAACAGGAATAAGCAGAAGAAAATAAAACAGTAATAATATAAAAAATATATATTTTTAGCTTAGATTTTTTGTGTCACAGCAAATCCTCACATATATTATCTGCTCAAATAAATACAATGAATTAAATACATAAATAATAATGATAATAATGTAATAAATTCTTATGATTATGAAAATATGGAAATTTACTAACATGGACCATTCATAAAGCTCCTAAAAAATAGCATTAAGTCACAATATCTTATTTTTTCTTCATTACAGGCACAATACAAAAGCCCAGGAGAAGGTTAGAGGATAGTTTTTTTTTTTCTTTTTTATCCCCACAGCTGGGTTTTTTAGGAGTTTTTCCTAAGTCAAGAAGTAGGGTCTAAAACCAAGGGATGGGTCTGTTTAGTTTAGCGTATTTATTGAAGTTTGATTGTGTGTTTATGTTTGATCAATTGTTTGTGAAGCCCTTTGAGGCGACTGTTGTTGTGATACTGAGTTATATAAATAAAATTGAATTGAAAACTGACTGTAACTAATATTCCTCACGCTTAGACAGTGTCACCTTTCATCTCTGTACTCACGTATATCGCTTCAGCATCTTTGAGCATCTGTTTACGGCTCACTACACATACATGACGTCATATAATGGAGGCCCCGGGGGGAAAGGTTAAATTTGGAAGTAGCCCGGAGCTCAACCCTGCTCTGGGCCAACAGGAATGCCAGTCTCTCAGAGCGGGACAAAGTTTTAAACAGGTCAAGGGGGCCAGAAGAGCACCGAGAGGGGGACGGAACAGGCCACACCCATTAAGAGACATAATTCAACTATAGGGCCCTCGAATTCACCTAAAAAATATTAACATCTTTTCGTTTGGTCTGGGCACTATATCTTTACCATGGCGAGATAGGACCAGTGCCTTGGCAGAGGTCTCTGTTCTCTGAGTGCTTCTGATAATTTTGTGTATTTTTTTTACACTGGCACACCTTTCTTTGTACATAGCCTTTCTTAAAAAGTCTTTTGCACAGTACACAGATCAGACTAATGGCCAGGCTGTAGTATTTGGACACTGACACAAGTTTTGTTATTTTAGGTGTAAACCAAAACATATACAAAATATCAGCTTCAAGTGCAGACTCTCCGCTGTAATGTGAGAGTATTCGTGTCTAAATCAGAGAAAAGGTCTAGGAATTACAGCTCTTTCATGTGTAGCTGCCACTTTAATTATATAACTGTAGCGTGAATATGTTTTAGTTTACAGCTAAAATAACAAAACTTGTGTTCAGTGTCCAAATACTTATGGACCTAACTGTGCAAACATACAATCATCTTGTGTCCACTGCCTCTCTTCAACACGCTTAGACTTGAAAAGATCATTTCTATTGTATAAAGTATAATTACATTTTAAAGGGAAATGCACTGCCACTTTCACACCGTTTGAAGCCTTTAGTAATGCTGTGGTTGCTCGTTTGCAAGTTAAATCAAGGCCTTTGAATTTTCACAATGGAAAAAAAACTCTCTACATTGACTAAAAAGATGTCTATGCACTGCCAAGGCTATCAATTGTAAAATTAAAAAAAATGTTCAGGGGATCAAATTAGCACTAAAAGAGCAGAAGAAAAATAAAGAAGAAAAAAAATAAGAATAAGCCTAAATATAGTTTTTTATCCAAATCATACTAAACATAGGTAATGAGTTTTTTATAGGGCTGGGAAAATTATCACGTTAAGGCAGTGCGTTAATTTATTGATTTAATTGCGTTAATTTCAATTGACGCATCGATTAATTTGATCACAACAAAAATATATTACGACGACACTGACAGAGGCAGCAACACGCCACAGGTCTTCCAGCGGAGCAGAAATGCACCGCGCGAGCGTAGAAGACGACACATTTCTGTTTCCATCCATCAGACGCGTTCAAGATGAGCCAGACCTGCGCAGTTTTGATCAGTGTCCGTCTGTGCACAGTGCTCAGGTTAGATTTGTGTCCGACTTGTCCCCGACTTGCTCTGATGCCACAAGTGCGACGGTCACCGTGAGATCCAAACGAGACCAGCGCCTGAGCGTCGCGGTTCATCAGTGCATGATGGGAAAACGCACACCTGTCAGCGGTGAACGGACAGGTGATTGGATCTGAGTTCAGTGCTGATCAGAAACCTAACGCACGACACTTCACTGCCCTCCTCTCCTTCTTCCCCCGCCTCTTTTTTTTAAATACAGACTAAAGTTACAGTTTTGACCTGGATAAACCAACACACACGAGAAGTGGATTTCGGGCATGATCTGAGCCACAAACTGTCCGACTTCAGTACAGGCGTATTTCCCCTCCTCTCATTATTAATCACGATTAATAACTGGTAATTATTAATCTCTATTAATCGCGATAAATTTTTTTCAGATTTGCGATTAATTAGTTAATTTTTTTTTATCGATTCCCGGCCCTAGTTTTTTATTTAAGCTGCACCACGTCAGCGAAGATGCAGACAATAAGATGCTGAGCGCTTTTAGAGAAAATGAGACATGAGGCTTAATTCAAATGGAAACCGCGACCTTTGACCTGTGTACGCTCGGAGGAGATCTGGGGTGACTGTCAGCAGGACGTGGCCTTTTCTCCAAACCAAAGACAAAGCTGGTTCAAAACCATGACTATGCCGCGTCCAAACCAGAACTGCATCAGGTCCTGGGGGTACACAAAACAAATAAAGGTTGAGAACTGGTGCAGACCAATGCTTAGTCACGGTTTAGGCACAGTTTAGTCCTGGTTATGTGCTGGTTTAGACCTGGTTTAGTCTAAGTTTAGTATTAACAGAAGCCCTGCCAGATTCTGCGTAACACTTTGTTTTTGCATGGTCGCTCACCACAACAGCAACAACAGCAACAACAGCAACAACAACAACAATAACAACAAAATAAGCTGCACACAAATTAAAACAGCAGCAAATAAGACGGAAATGGGTCCAATTATTTTTATTCTAAAGTAAAGTGAAGTCTTGTTTTAGGGGCTGTGCGGTGGGTTTGGTACTGAGAACAAACATAAGAGCATTTTAAGTGTGTACACAAGAAAATATAGAAAAGAGCCCATTTATTATTTTATTATTATTTATTTATTATTACCATGTTTATCTAAATGGCTATTTACTGAAATCCACATTATTTCATTCTTCAAGTACCTCTTGTCTCTCAAATGATTTATCAAACAAAAACAACGTAATAGCAACAGCGAGATACTCGAGGATCCTTTTTAAAATACCAACTGCATGTCTCTGACTGGAATGAAATTATTTTACAAAGCAAATGGAGCAGAGAGAGGCATAAGCAATTATGTTATTGTTCACATCTCATAGTGGGCCTCTCTCTGCTGTGCACCGAGGGGCCAGCGATAGTGAATGGCACGCTGATTTTGAACAGGATTCATCTTCGTTGCATGCAAACACAATGTGTCAGTAAAAATAAAGACAATATACAACTTAGGCCGTCATATATTATTTATAGTGGTTCTGTTTATAGTCTATAGAAAAACTATGTTCATTTTCTATTATAAAGGCAGTCCAAACAAATCTCGTGATCAAATGCAGTGGAAAAGTGCCATATGTTTGCAGATACCAGCGCTACATCAACACATTTAAATATTGTGGAAAAGTTATTTGAAAGTGAAATGCACATAATGCATGCACAATTAAAATAAAAAAGTGCTTGAAATAAATTCACTTGTGGACATTAGACAATTCATTTAATAATGATGATGATGGATTGTCATAAGATCTATGTTGCCAGGTTCTGGTTGATTTGTTTGTGTCCATGCCACTTTGCTGACAGCTCTTAGTGTCTTAGCCATACTTGTTAGCAACATGGCAATGCCAAAAAACATTACATCTGCAGCTGTACATTTTGAAAAACAGAAAAAATCCTCCAAACATATTATTGCATTGTTTTTCCTTAATGCATGTGTTTTGCTGCTGTTTCCTGGTTTCTTGTTTAGCTGTGTCATTGCTATGATTGGATAAAATAAACCAGCCTCGCCTTTACAAACACTCTCAGTAGGAGACATTCCCCACAGAGTGCTAACATTATATCATTCTGTTGGCTTTTGTCAGGTTACTGGTCTTAGCTCGTGCCCTCAATATGAAATAAAACTGTACTTGTAATGAAAAACGTTATACGAGAGGTCTCCAACATTTTCCCACTGAGAGCTACTTATACAAAATGAAAATGGCAGACAGCTACTGAGACTTTGTAACATTTAGCACCATAACTTCTTTCCACCAAAATAAAATTCATGTTTTTTAAATTCATAACTTAAATTACAACAAAACTATTTAGTAGGGCTGCACAATATGGAAAAAGCATGAAATATTCGATAACTATTTTGAAAATTGTGATAACGATATTACTGCGCTATTTTAAAATAGAGCTTACTTTTCTGACACAGTAAGATAATTTCACTTAAAACTGGACTTTTTTAAAACATTTCTATAGTCACAACCCATTTTCTTTTAAGGTTCTGGTAGGAAAATGATTCTTCAGTGTAAATCTTGGACGATAGCTTTATTGCAATATATTCAGATTCTTGCAATACGGATATTGCATTTGCTAATATAGTGATGATAATTTCACGATATATTGTGCAGTTCTAGTATTTAGTTCACCTCCATGTGCATTTTGTTGTGTGAATGCAGCAACTGACACACTTGCATTGCAAATGTACATTTACATTGGTTAAAAAAAAAAAAAATAGTTATTGAGTCAAGTAGAGATGCAGCGGTATTAGCGGTATTAGCGGTATTAGCGGTATTAGCGGCATTAGCGGCATTAGCGGCATTAGCGGTATTAGCAATATTGGCGATATCGCAATAGCAAAAGTCTCTTGATATCGTCGTGGTCTCGTTACAATATTAAACAATATTCTCACCGAGCAAAAAATGCATAGTTTTGTTGCAGCGGAGTGGTAAAAAGCAGAGAGAACTACATAGACCATGATCCTTTGCTCCATTTGAGCCTGAGTGCAGCAAACATAATGAGCCAACATGGAGGAGGAGGCCGGTGTTTTCAGTAGCGTTAGCAAGAAAAATAAGCGCATATCAAGACTTACAGCCGTTTTATGTAGTAGAGGATTCAAAAGGTCAGTAAACAATGCATTCAAAGTTGCTAAATAAACTTTTTACGTTCATTTCCTCTTTGTCCCGATCTCCATGCGCTCCATTTGCCTCAGAGGAGTGGACTATGGGCTGGACTTGTGCTGAAAACCGTAAAAACTAACTCTAGTGTCCAGCAGAGGAAGGGTGCTGCTGACCTCATATCACCGACTCATCACAGTTGACTGCAGCACAACTGTTTGATTGGTAACTAATTGGTGAACTGTAATAATTTTGTGCACAGAAGGGGCGGACACAGATGAAATTGATTGGTACTCAAGTTGGTTTGCCAAGTGTTGCTGCATAGAAACCTTAAGCGGGCTGGTTCGGCTTCTCTGACACGGATACTGCACTTTCAACACAGCAATAAATTGTGTGGCACAACATCTCTGGCCAAATCCAAAGCGCATGACTTTGCATTTTCATTCAAATAATTTCCTTCTGCAAAAAGTGAACTCTACAAATATGTGGGAGCACATCTGAACAACAAGCCAGAATGCAGCAAAAATAGAGACACTTAAAAAGAGGGAAGAGTGCAATTTCCTGAGGTGTCTGAGGTTTTTTTATGGGACGTGGTCCACACTGGTGCCATATTTTTGATTCAGGTACTGCTACTGGAACTGTGTGAAGAGGAAAATGGACACCTAACACTGGAGAAATTGGAGAAAACGTTGAATAGATCATGTATATATAGTCTACAGCATCAGCAGCAGCAAAGAAGAAGAGCGCAACAAAGAAATAAAGAAATGAGAAAAACACAAAGAATAGTGCTGAGGTGGAAGAGGTACTTCACATCTTTTCAAAAACCGTCACTTCACTCCTACTACTACTACACTACCAAGGTCAAATATAATCTTGAGATGAGCTGAGGAGGTGGTGCATTTTTTTATTTATTTTTATTTTTTTGCTGAAAGGATGCTAAATAAAAATGACACAGACCATTACCAGCGAAACAGCCAACTCAGCCTTGAGAGCTTTATACAGCCTCTGCTACTGAATAAAGATGATTATATTTGGATTACATGGAGCCCATAGCCCAGCAACTATGGGCATTAGGTGGGGCACACCCTGCACAGGCTTTAACAGTTGACCAAAAGTTATTAGTAAACAACCTGCTGCAATCATAAGAACTGTAGAAGTAATAGAAAAAGTAGACAAATCTAATTAAGCTGTGTTTTTGCTAAGTGGTGCTGTTACATAAACTAAAAACACACTCAGAAAATGACTTTGACTGACAGTCCAGCCGTTTAAGTTCACGTACTGACGCAGCCCCGCAGCAGTGACCTGCCATTCTCCTGTAAGAACAACATCTACTTTAACATAAGCAGATTTTTATGCTTTTATATACGGTACACACTGTCTCAGCCTTCACTGTAGGGCTATGAAAATGTGATATGCAATAACTATCTTGAAAAGCTCTAATAGGTTAAGGATCTAAATTGACTTCTGAAAATAAAAATATTATGCTTTTATTCATATTTTTAAATCAATCTTGGTTGCCTCTAGAACAGTGTTGCACGTTTTACAGTAGGGCTGCACAATTAATCAAAATTTCAATTGTAATTAACAAATCACAAAGGTTGCAATTATTTAGGTGATATAATGTCCTCTGCTGAGAACAAAATATCCTGTCTCTGCAGGGGCTAAATAAGTATAAACTGTGCTACAGCTGTAGTTTAGACCTCTACAGACATGATCTGAAAGGCATGTGCTTCCTTGTAATAGTTCAGCAGTGAATATTTCAGTCTTCCCTCAAATGTCAATGCTCCATCACATGCTTAAAATGTAATGAACTGAACATTGATTTTACAAAATATATCACAAGTTGCATTTGCCTGTCCTGTCCTGGGAGAGGATCTCTCCTTCAATATGGGCTCCATAAGGTTTCTTCTTTTTTCCCGTAGCTGGGTTTTTTTAGGAGTTTTTCCTTACCGAGAAGGAGGGTCTAAGGACAAGAGTGTCCTGGGTCTGTTTAGTTTAGTGTAGTTATTGTTTGTGCTGATTGTGTGTTAAGTCTGATTGTGTGTTTATGTTTGATCAACTGTTTGTGAAACCCTTTGAGGCGACTTTTGTTGTGATATTGGGCTATACAAATAAATCTGAATTGAATTGAATTGAAGTCTAATCACAACAGCAATATCTGTCAGAAAAATCACAATTAGATACTTTTTCAAAATCTTTCAGCCCTATTTTACAGCCTTTAAAAACATGATGTGACTAAAACAAAACATTTTGAATAAGTACTCTACTGGTGCCATAAAGAAACCTTTTGTATGATGCCTCAGGATGCGGTTCATTTTCTTTAATCGATTAATTATAGTCTTAACAAATGATTAACGATTAACCGTTAACCATTGGCTTGACATCACCTGTTATTATGTTTGATAAAAAACTCTTTATTCAATTCAAAGTCATGAACCATAGTAAAAAAGTGGCTTTTTTTCCAACTAAAGACAAGTTATAGGCTTGGATATTTTAGGAAACAGTTGCCCAATTTTCCTGTTTATTTTGCTCTAACTCTCCAATGGCGCTGTACCTTTACTCAACTGTACAGCATAACAATTCATTGTTAGTATTTTTTGCTGATTAATCAATTGACCAATTAACCTCAAACACCTAATGATGCCATTTTACTCCAAAATAAAAAAAAAAGTTGGATAAATAAATGAGAGCAGACTGGATGTAGAGGGCTTGTTGATTGGTCAGTGGGCAGGGGTTCGATCAACCAAGTGTTTTGAGGGCTCAGAGCGGCTGTGCCTGAGATTACCGGATTACTTAAACAGTCGTGAAGGACAAGGGAACGACATTATAACAGGGTAGAAAGCTCAGAAAAGTCGATTTTGCAGAATATATCCCCTTTAATGTAGACACTAATGTCATGTGACAGACAGCGAGGAGACCCATGATTGGAACTCGGGTCAAAGGGGAATGGGATGCCCCAAACAGGACCCACATGGAGAGGTAAGGGGGCATTTTGTTCACGTATTACTGTGGTGGGACAAATGAAGAGGCCCTATATGGCTTAAAGAGAAGATTTTTTCACAAACTGCTGTCTGAGAATAAGGCCAGGAAGGAAATGAATTGGCTGAGTAATGGGGCAGCTACGATCCTTCATGGGAGGGATTGTTACGGTCCACGGCATCCATGGCTACACATACACAGTAATGTGCATTTAAACTTATGCGTTGGGAAATATTCAGTGTCTTTCTTAAGAACGCAACTGTCAGTCCCAGAGCAAGGAGGATTAAACCAAAACGCCTTGTGAAATCTTAATGTTATTGTGCAATCTCTGCTGCTAACAAAGGTAGTAGCCTTGTTTTTAAGCAATACAGGCAGTGGGTTTTGCAGCAAGTTTTGGCAAAAGTAGAGCAATAAAGTAGCCAAATTTTTTCTCTGCAACACTACTGCTAATGCCACAACAACACAGCCTGCTTTTATTTTACTAAAATATTATGTAAAACTGAAGAAAGTTGCCACTATTAAACATATAGATCTAGAGTTACCTTTTTGGACTGCATACAACTCTAAATCTCTCTATTCTTAAGAATTTGTCACACTAGCAACATCCCACATCTATTTCCATCTCACTAATGACAAGTATAATGATTTATAATATGAACAGCCACCCACTTTCCCAGTAGGATTTCCTGGCACCATTGAGTCAGTGTTAACATCAATACAGACCAAAAGCCAATGGGAGTTTGCATTATTTTAATGTGATTTTAACCATGTGATTTTAACCATGTGATTTCCAAAGCTTGTCACTAGGGCTGGGTACTGTCCAGATTTTTTCAATACCAGTACTTAAACTATACCTGGTTTTCCATGCCGGTACCTGAGTGATACTTTTCCTGATGCCTATGGTGTGCAAAATCATCTTCTAAAATCAGAAAATAAAATACTATTGAATAAAAGACCAAGGTATTGTTTAATGGTACCCAGCCCTACTTCTTTACTGTGGGCTGAACCTTTCTCTATTAAAAGCCTACATTATATCTTACTGGGAACCATCCAAGACGCAGTACATGTAAGTAGTTGGTCATAAACTGGTAAATTACTCCAACCAGGGATAACATTATAAACCTGATAACACAGATTATCTCTTCATCGTGGCACCTGTTAGTGAGTGGGATGTATTAGGCTGCAGAATATGATAATTTTGTATTTATAGTTTGTGTCCATCAATCTTCTTCCACTTTATCCAGGGCCGGGTCGTGGGGCAGCAGTTTAAAAAGGGACGCCCAGACTTCCCTCTCCCCGGACACTTCCTCCAGCTCTCCCGGAGGAACCCCAAGGCATTCCCAGGCCAGCCGGGAGACATAGTCCCATCATCATGTCCTAGGTCTTCCCCGGGGCCTCCTCCTGGTGGGACATGCCCGGAGCACCTCCCCAGGGAGGCGTCCAGGAAGCATCCGGAACAGATGCCCGAGCCACCTCGGCTGGCTCCTTTCGATGTGGAGGATCAGCGGCTCTACTCCGAGCTCCTCCCAGGTGACGGAGCTCCTCACCCTATCTCTAAGGGAGCGCCCAGCCACCCTGCGGAGGAAACTCATTTCGGCCGCTTGTATCCG
Source organism: Bostrychus sinensis (assembly GCA_020698575.1). Taxonomy (NCBI): domain Eukaryota; kingdom Metazoa; phylum Chordata; class Actinopteri; order Gobiiformes; family Eleotridae; genus Bostrychus; species Bostrychus sinensis. The sequence goes on along the minus strand of CM036253.1, from coordinate 10,451,794 downwards.
GGATCTTGTCCTTTTAGTCATGACCCCAAAGCTCCTGACCTCAGGTGAGAGTAGGAACAGAGGTCAACCAGTAAATCGAGAGCTCCACCTTTCAGCTCAGCTCCTTCTTCACCACAATAATCACTTTACTGCAGACGCTGCACCAATCCGCCTGTCCTTCTTTCACTCAAAAGTTTTTGTTGTGAGGTAAAAAAAGTGGGAAAAATGGGCAAGTGTAAGGACTTGAGCATGTTTGGCAAGGGCCAAATTGTTATTGTTAGACAAAATCTCCAAAATTACAGCTCTCTTGTGGGGTGTTCACAGTCTGCAGTGGTCAGTATCTATCACAAAAGGTCCAAGGAAGGAACAGTGATGTTAGTTGGTAAAGCTGGGGACACACAACACCAGTGACTCCTAACCCGGGGATCACCACAGTGGGTCATGTGGGCCTCTCAGAAAGTAAGTCTAAGAAAACATGATGAATTGGCATTTGTGTTACCAATGCAAATTTACCATTTTGATTTTTTTAGGTTTTGATTTAGCAACACAATTCCCAAGACCTGACTGTAAGGGAGACTGGCTGAGGCATTGCAATGGTCACAGAAATTTTGTGGAGAAAACTCAGGCAATTAGAAAATGCTAACTGTAAAGGTTTGATGAATGATGTTAGATTGATAATTGTTCTGCAATGTTTTTATTATCATATTAACAACTTCAACAGTGAATGTGTCCGAATGTCATCCCCCTTCACTGTAAAAAAACTTATGTAGTGGTCAGGTTTTGGGAGTTTCAGAGGAGAACAGCAGGACCTCTACAGGTTTTTAAACTGTCCACACTTTTTTCATAGCATAATAATGAATAAATTGTTACTAAACAAACCGCAGTTATATCTCTAATGTTGGTTGACTTTATCTTGTACAGATAACAGCCTCCCCTCGTAACGTTGAGGCAAAAAAGAGCTGCAATAACCCAGTCAGTTTTATTTATTAACGTCATAATTCATGTTAAATAGAACACAAATAATTACACTATGCGCTGGTTTCCCATCCCATCAACCTAAAACATGCACAGTAGGATAATCATGCAACTAACTGAGCGTTGTCCAGGCTGTATCCCGCCTAACGCCCAAAGTTAACAGGTTAAGCCACTGCAACCACTAACAGGAATATGCTGTAGAAAATGAATGAATGATATTGATATTCTGATTGATCCAATGTACCTTTATTTGTGTTAGAGCTATTGCAGCACATATTACCTCTGACTTACTCAAAGCAGTGCCAGACTTCACAAAGGGCACAAGCAAAGAACACAACTGAGACAAAAATGAAGGCTGCCAGCGCTGGAGCCAGTGAATGAACGGATTATTGGATTTTATTAGAGAGTCTGAGGTAAATGAACTGCCGGTCTCAATTACTTTATTGCCTAATTGTGATGCTAATGGCAGAAAACTGATAAAAGAGTTTGCTAAAATGAATGGGTCAGCTGTTAAGGATTCATCTAGACTAATCTGACAATCATTCATAGCCCTTCGTTAGTGGAGACGTGCCCGTATTTGCAGTGCATTTCTAATTAGGTCAAATTAAAGAGCGCATGGAGTTATTCAAGAGACAACAGAGAAAATCAAAGCAATGCATGCAAAGTCATTAAGACGCTGAATCCATGTGTTTCTTGCATAGGGGAGACACTACAGGCAAAATGCATTTTTTTTTTTTTTTTTGGTTCAGTTTGCTCCCTTAACATGGGGCTTTAACAGTGAAATAAAGAAAATGTCAAAATTACACATTAAGGTGTTTAGTTTATTACATCTAGTCACTTATGTCCGTTGATTTCTGTCGGAAACATTAATTTCAAAGGCAGTTGTCTCAAAATGAGTTTTTCTCACACTGGGTCAGAAATCTCCACTTCAGCAGCCCCACATTTTCCAGTCTTGTACTTAATTATGTTTTGAAGGCTTTTACAGAAGGATTTGTTGTTATGTAATTCCTATCCTAATTAATTGGGCATTTTACTCCTAAAAACAAGGCAAAGGCTATTGTCAGTAATTTCTAGTTTGCTGAAAGACAAAATCAAAAACAGCCTTTTGATGTAACATGTTGACAAAATGAATCAATATCTGTGATCAAAATATATCAATAGATTTTTTTTCCCCATCTTTATGTCAGCAATCTACACAAAAACTTTCACAGCATCTATTAATTTAAAAAAAAAAACTATTCACCTGCAGTGTCTCGCCTTTGAAAACAATTTTGTCCGTGGACCATTTCTGACATTTTTCTTTTTTTAATCAAAATTCCACAATAACTTTTTTCACTATGCAGACAAAAAACATCAAAAATGTGATGGAAAAAGTGTACACAAAATCTGTACAACAGTAGAAGTACTGTTACTTCAAACTAACATTACTCAAGTAAAGTAAAAGTTCAAGGTCAGATAACTGAGTCTAAAGTTTACGGAGTAGGAAGTACTTCCTGCTACTGGTGGTACTACTGCAGATGCTACTAGTAGTACTACTCCTACAACAACTACTGATACTACTACCCACTTTGCCACACAGGTAAAAAAGAAAACTGCTTTAGAGATGTTATCTATAAAATGTTTAATAGTGTTTTAGAAAATTTACTCAAAGTACCACAGGAAATTACTAAAGTACCTAGTATTATATCCGCCTCTGATTATGGATCATTCTCAGCCATGACTCAATGTTTAATGCCAAGTGAGACATCAAATTTCAACTTCATACCAATTTACAACCTTAAAATATCTAGAGATTGAGCGGCCAACTTCCAAAGCATGCCACAAAAGCAAATGTGGATCTAGACTGCCATTTTTCTCATCTTCATTTGGATCCATTTGCATACATTAGTACAGGGTGACTGAAAAGGTCAAGTAAACAATAAACCCAGTGTTAGCTTTCTCTATCTGCACTGTGTTGTTTGTCTTGCACTTTCCTCCTACTTCTTACCATAGAAAGTGGCCTTGCAATGTCCAATGTGATGGTTAATGTTCAACCTTAGCTCATAGCATTTCTTATCTTACCATTTAATATATTTATGTTATAGAGCAGTGTTTCCCAACCAGGGGTACGGGGAGCCCTAGTGGTACATGAGAACATTGCAGGGGGTACATAGAGTTATATGATAATTTATAGTACTTTATATTTGGCTTTCAAAGACTAAAATAAACCTAAATCAGAGGTAAAACTATAGTGAGGGATGGGACACTAAAGAAGGACAAAACAGGGACTAACCCAGGACTAACCCAGGACTAAACCAGGTCTAAACCAGGACTAAACCAGGACTAAACCAGGTCTAAACCAGGACTAAACCAGGACTAAACCAGGTCTAAAACCAGAACTCAACCAGGAAAAAAAAAAAAACAGGTCTAAAAACAGAACAAAACCAGGAACAAACTAGGGATGCACCGATACCGATACCAGTATCGGGTATCGGTACCGATACCATGTCCAAGTACTCGTACTCGTATTCATAAAAGTGGTCCGATACCAACAACCGATACCACTACAGCGCTGGCACGTGACCTTCCTCTCTCAGCTGAGTGAGAAACCTGTGGTTGGATTTCAAAGTGTACTGTATGGAGATAAAAGCAAAGCTGAGTTTACATTCTCCTCAACCAGACTTATCCCAAATCATACGTGAGTCTTAAAACTTAAGCAGTTGTCCTTTTGTTGTCCCGAAAATTATATAAGCACGAAGCAGTTGTTGTCTGATAAAGCTTAAGAAGTACCGTTGCTAATTGTATTAGCTGCTGTGTTAGCTGCTGTATGTCTTGGCGAATCTCCGCTAGTTATGCGCAGATGCTCAATCTGTCTTTAAAAGCATTTTAGCGACTGAACAGAGGAGAATCTAAGCTTTAAAATGAGGTATAACATGTCCATATTGAGCAAAGTTTAGCCGTGGTTAGTTGTGTTCAAACTACTCTGTTGTGAAAATAACTTAGCATCGCAGAGCGGGGATAGACGTCAAAAAGACGACACTGTATGGGATGAATGAGATATAGCAGTGTGACTGTATAAACTATAAAGTAACCCCTATATAAGTACTTGTATCGGTACTCGGTATCGGCGAGTACTCAAATGGAAGTACTCGTACTCGTATCGGTTTGAAAAAAGTGGTATCGGTGCATCCCTAGAACAAACCTAAACCAGAAATAAACTAGGTCTAAACAAAGTCTAAACCAGGTCAAACCAGGACTAAACTTAGACTAAACTGGGACTAAACCATGCCAAAAACCAGAACTAAACAGACTAAATCAGCCGGGTCCAAACCAGGACTAAACCAGGACTAAACTAAGACTTAACCAGGACTAAACCATGCCTAAAACCAGGACAAAACTAAGACTAAACCAGGACTAAGCCAGATCCAAATACGAAAACCAAAAAGGTTGGGAACCACTGTCATAGACCATGCCTTTTATTCACTGATTCAGTAACATTTGCTTAACAAAAAATCTAACTCTGTAGACATAAAACCACTCTTAGTTAAGAGCATTTTCACACCTGCCTCAGACTTTTGCATCTCTCAGTCTCTAACTACAGTCACTTTTCATCTAAATGCAGCAGGATGTTCTTAAACATCCTTTGACTTTTTGTCAGCTCGTCACTCACAGGTACAGATCTTGCCTTAGTTTCACTCTGCACACTTCAAAAAGACCTGACCCTAAACAAACAGCAGCTTAAGAGCGACACAATGGCAACTTGAGCCTTTAAGAGCGACTAAAAAGCTCCTTCTCAGGGCTGTTACAGAAAATACGCACTACTTAGATTGATATTTCTAGGGTTTTGTTTTTTTGGCAGGTAAAGGACTTTCAAGCTGTTGACACGGTGTAGCAGCCCTGATACTGCGCAGCCCTATTTTTTGCAAAGGACTAAAATAGTACGCAGATGGCGCTATCTTTAATTATTGCAGAGGTTAGGTTACAGCCAAGTCATGCTGATTCATAAGCAGTGTCAGTGACAACTCGGCTGCTCTTTCAGAAGTTAGTGAGGGTTAACTCACACAGACGTTTTTAATACTGGACTAGAATCGCAGGGCTAACACTTAGAGACACTGGCAGATAGCTATTCTTCATTTATCCTTTGTTTCTTTTGGCTTTTCATTGACAAAGCTGACACAGGAGATATTGTTTTTGGAATTGAAGTGTTTTACATTTCAGGATTCATACACATTTTGACCAAGAATTTTCCATGACTTTTCCAAAACTTTTGACAACATTTCTGATGACAAATGACTAAATAGTATTCAAAATGTCCAGTGTGGTGCATTAGAAACTTTTGCTACAATTTCATGCATTAAGTCAGTTGGAGGAAAAAAAAAAAACAAACATTTGGGGCTCTTTCCCCAGAAACATATTATTGCACAGATTTTACTGACTTATAGCCTACACACCAGTGATTAAACGATAATTATGAATGTTACTCAGACGTTTAAATTTCCAAAACTTTACACCAAAATATAAAATTCATTTTAAAATTCCATGCCTTCTCCAGGTTTTCCATGACTGTACAAACCCTGATAGTTTCCATTAAAAAAAGTGTGATAATTCTACCAAAAATCACTTACATTTTGCAAAATGTGAACTACTGAAGCCATGAGTATGATGGCTGCACAATATATCGCAAAATTATTGTTATCGCAATATCAGCAAACGTAATATCCGTATCGCAAGAATCTAAATATATCGCAATAACACTGTGGTTTTCCATCTGACAGAGATTTACACTGAAGAATCATTTTCCACCAGAGCCTTAAAAGAACATGTGTTGTGACTAAATAAAAATCTTTAAAAAGTCCAGTTTTAGTGGTAATTTAATTAATTTAGTCACAGCTTAGCCTTGTTTTATTCCTGGTTTAGTCTGTGTTAAGTTTTGATTTTGTCGCTGTTTTGACTTGTAAATACAGGAACTTACATTTTTATAAAATGTAGTGAATTTAACTTACTATGTTCGAAAAGCAGGCTCTATTTTGAAAAATCTCAATAATATTATCGCAGTTTTCAACATAGTTATCGAATATCGCATGTTTTCTCCATATCATGCAGCCCTAATAAGTATAACACTTGAGGATGTTCAAATATGTGGTCAGGCAGGTGGTCATAATGTTATGCCTGATTGCCATATTAAACATAAATGAAATAGGAGACTTCTTTCTGAATAAAATAAACCAGCTTGGCTAGATACAAATAGTTATTATGGCAAACATGGCTGCATCTGTCGTGTAGGACGTTTTTCTCATTTAGCAGCAAAAACCCGCCGGCCTCTCTGTGCAGAGACAGATTATTGTATAACGGAGAATATTACTCTCTCATAACTGCAATAAGCCTTCAACGCACCCAAGCCCAAAGAATTAGCTTAACAGAATCAACTGCATGACATTTAACTTTTGATTTCATTATTTAGCCTCGAGCTGTATCTAAATTAACCTCAAGAATCTCCATTCAAAAACCCATGCATGACATTTTTTTCCTTCCCCTCTAATGTTTAAAGTCCCTTTAACTGCATTAGCTCCGAGGCCTGGTTTGCTCTTTTTGAGTCATGCACGGTTAATCTCGGGTGACCTCTATACGTGCACTGCCGCTGCTTGAGCCGGGGAAGTGGAGGAGACGTGCGGGCAAAGGTTAGTCAGTGTGTTGTTTGTGTGCATTTTGGACAAGAAAGAGGCGGAGAGAAAATAAGGGATATGTAAAGTTTCAACATCTACAGCCTGGAGGAAGGATGCTTGAAGGGAAAAACAAGTTCAGGCTGTCCACTTTCTACTTTCTGAACAAGAAGAATTTTGAGGACATTGTCAGTGATAATTTAGTTATTAGTGCTTTGTGGATGGAGGAAAAAAATTGCTAAAATGTGCTAAAAGCTAAAATGTACGCTTGTCATTAAATTGGATTATAATGGAAAAGTGAAATAATTTTAGTAGTTCAGTTAGAAAAATCAAACCCACATATAGATTCAATCCACGCTAAGTAAAACATATCAAGTATTATTTGTTTTGTGCCCTTCCCAAGCCTGGACAAATGGAGAAGGTTGTTAAATCTAGAACAGCATTGCAAATTTTACAACATTTAAAAACATTATCTGACTAAAAGAAAAAGTTTTCAGTGAAAGTTTTATTGGTGTTGTACAGAAACAGGTGAAGAGACCAGCAGAGGGCAGTTCTGTTGTGCTCTTTTGAACAGAAACATAGAAAAAAAGCAATTAACTTCCTTAAATGTTTTGTGTGATCCCATTTTACTATAAAAAATGAAAAATAGCTGTGAGGAATCAGTGGAAATAGAGCTGTAAACTGGATAAATGAATAAATGAAGGTTAGCATCTCAAACATGAGTGCATGACTCAAAACTCAATGTTTTTGAGGTAAAAACAATATTATAACATGGTAAAAAGCTCAATTTAACGCAACAGGGGATCTTTAAATCAAGCATTGCCTATTTCTGTGAGCAATGGAAGAAGTTTTTGAATTCTGTGGTAAAAGCAAGCAAAACATCAGCATTAGCCTATTAATTTTCAAAACTTGTTTGAAAATGTTTCATGAAACAATGGCAAGTTACTGGAGTGAGCCTGTTGCATGCCACAAATATACTGTTTCAGAGTTTCCTAAAGGGATTCTGACCTTTTAAAAGTTCAGTGTTATCACATAATTGCATTTCTTTCACTTTTCTTGACTTTCCCTTGAATAGAAAAATCAAATGCAGATTTTTGTTAAGTGGCAAAGGTGTGAGAGAACATATATTTTGGTTGAAATGCATTCACTGAAAGCTCACACAAGATCAAAATAATATTCTTAATCAATTTAGTCAGCATAAGTTAGTCTCTTATCAGGAATTAGTCAGCGCTGAAAGGGTAGGAGTGCATATACATAGCTTCTATATACGGGGTATGCTGAAAATGAAAAAAATTGACACCAATGACCTGTGTATGCATAAGAAATATATTTTTGTAAAGTAAATATAGTAAAGTAAATAAAGTAAAAAATTGCTCCATAAGATGTCAATGTTTTAAGATGTTTTGTAGTTAAATAAAAAAAAAAAATCACTTAGCTTTTATATAGTCAAAGTACTTTCATTTTTCCTAATAATATTTCACTATTTCCAGCATATTTTAGGCTGTGGCACTGCTGTAAACTCTGTTGGCGGCGCTAACCTCTGACCTCTCTCTCGCCTGACAGAGGTCAAAGATCAGATAGCTGTGGTTTCTCACACAAACTATCTGAACCAGAGCAGGACACCCCTCCCCCACCGCGCTCTCCCCTTACACATCCTCTTCAAGTTCAGCCCCACCTTTAGCCACTCTGAAAATACACTGTACTTATACTTTTTTATCCTGCTGCTTTACTGCAAAACCTGACCACTAAAACTCACCAAAACATGAGCGCTTCTGAAAAATATTAATCCATAAAACTTAGCACTTAACTTAGAAAAGGTAAACTCACTGGTAGACACTTATGTAAGCTCTATTTTGCTGTGTAAACAAACATAGCCAGCGGTGAAAAAGTAACTTTCTCTGATTTAATAGCAGTCAATAATTCAGTGCTGACAAGTGTTGTAAACTTGATAATTTAGACTAGACCAGTGGTTTTCAAAATGTTAGGAAAAATCTGGTTTTACAAGCATCTTAATGAGGTAAAGCGACTATTACTACGTTCGGACAAGACATGGACTAAACCAGGATTGGCCTAAGACTAAACCAGGAGTAAAACAGCACATAACCAGGACTAATCTAGGACTAAACCAGCACTAAATCACTCTATCAAGTGGTAGACAAATTTAATCCCCAACAGAAAATAATATCTGAACTGCAAAAAACAGAAATCACTCAAGAGTACCACCAGGAAACCGTACCAGGAAGCAAAAGTTCAATTGAAATTTTTATTCAATTTTCTTTCTATAGCCCAATAACAACAGCACTTACCTCAAACATAACTGACCAAACTAAACAGAGCCAGGACGTCCCCTGTGCTTACGCTGTGTTCCAGTTAAGTCGGACATAATAATGACAGCAATGACAAATAAATAAAACCACAATGATGATAAAAACAAGTCAAGCAAAATGTGACATATGAACTTAATTCATTCACTCGGGCAGTGCTGTCATATTTACGGCGTGTAGAGAGTAGATTTGGCTGTGGTTAACTCGATGTGGAGCGGTGAAGTCGTTAGCAAGATTAGCAACAACAGAGCATCACAGCGCATTTTATAACTGCAGAGGCTCACACGTCTCTCAGCAGCAGGTTCACAGAGAGAAGGAAAATAACACAAGAACTATTATATAATATTATTGTAGTTATGTTTTTCACTTTTTCATAACGTAGGGCGCTGCCATGTTGGATTTTCTACCTCGGGGTTGGCGATTGCTATCCAAGCTTCCGAGTCGAGATCGGAGGATATTCCAATTGAAAATTACAACTTCCAAGGACGACTGAAACGCTCCATCTCGGTAAGGAAAAACTCCTAAAAACCTAGCTGTGGGAAAAAAAGAGGAAACCTTATAGAGACCACACTGAAGGAGAGATGTGTCTATGAGTGTTAAAGAAAGTGCATTAGCTCGTCTATAGGATCATAGTTCAGGTCTGTAAAGATGCAGAGTGGGTTGCTTGAAAATTTATTTGGTTCACCAAATTTCTTGCCCATGTCCTAAAGTTAAGACTAGCCTTGGTCATAGCACAAAGGTATTTGCAAGAAAATGACAAGGACATGAAAAGCAAGGCCACTGTGCGAAGAACTGCCTCTCAACATTTAATAAGATGCAAAAAGGACAAAGTTTAGCCGCTGTCCTTCTGGTGCTACTTTGAAATATGGTTCCCTTGAAGAAAGTTTGTGAAATGTTTGTCTTCTCAGAGCGACTTTAAAGATTTTGGCGCAATTTCAACTCAGTATAAAAGAATATAAGTAGACATTTTGCTGATGCTTTTAGTCTTCAGCACCAGCCAGACGTCTGTTCAGAAAACATGCCAACATTTCTCTCTCACATTCAGCAGTCTGTGGTTCACTCACACTTTGACTTTATATATTTCTGTTGTCCTTGAAGCTCGTTTTTGTTTGAATGCCAACAACGTTTTTTTGTGTTTGTGAAATGGCAAAATACACAAGCAACTCTGGCAGCTCATACTCTACAGTGATTTTTTTCTGAAATCACTGGGACTCAGTTCAAGACAGAGTCACACAGCGAGATGGAAAAATGCTGCTTTTTCTTGAGTGCTGACAAGAGTAAGGTTATGTCATGGCGCTCCTTCTGGCCTGGAGACATACATTTAGCAGCTCAGCATTAATATGAATGTTTTCTCTAAGGACCAGTATTTAAAATATCAGAAATAATCAGATAATAATCAGAATTTAAACCAAAATAGCTCCAACATTGTGTTCAAAATAATGTACAACTTATAAGCCATTTAAAAAAATAAAACAAGAAAATATGTTCAATAAAATTTAATAAAATTTTTAAAATATATATAAAAGATATAAAAGGATTGGGACCAAAAATGCAAAATATGTTAAATATCACACAGACAGGCAAATTATTAGAATAAAATAGAAAGGATGAGGATAGCAGGCGAGCTAAACGTCTATCCACACTAAATATTTGACATACTCTAAACACACCCCTCTGCTCCGTCCCAGCTGTGCCACACAAATTCCTCTCCACGTATCTCTTTCTTGTCAGGCCAGAAGGGCATGTTTCTCAGCAGGACAGGCCTGGGATAGTCCTGTGTGGAAAGGCGGGTTTCACACACTATCCTGTTCTCCTGCTAAGATCCCATACTCACAGTGCTTCTCCGCTGGGCTGACTGTGGGACCACTTTTATCTCAGATTATTTTGTCAAGGCCTCTTTTTACAGAACCAAAGTTATTCTTCTGAATTATATTACAGTGACATTTATGGCTCATATAATTTACAATTTGTTTTGGCATTTTAAATAAAACAAAATTCAGGGTTCAAATAGGATTAACATTGAATTTACAGGGTGTCCATAAAGTCTTCTTACATTTTAAATATATTACAAAGGCAATTGATGAGATTTCCTAATCAGATTTGTTCTCTGTACTCAGTGGTTATCAAAGTTTTTAATCACATACGTCCTGCTGCCAGACAGTTACAGCTACAGCGTTCAACAGTGCACAAAGTCCTACACAAGAACTTGCGATTATACTTTGCATATAAAGTGCAGCTCTTACAGCCTGCACTCGAGCCAAATGATAAACCAAGACCAAAAGAATTTGCAGAACACTTGAACCAATTTCTGAGGATGAAACGTTCCTCAGCCGAGTTTGTTTTAGCGATGAGGCAACCTTTCATGTTTCAGGGAAACTGAACACACACAATGTGAGAACCTGGGATCAGAACAGCTCCATGTGTCCAAAAGTGAATGTGTGCTGTGGGATCACCACTGATGCTACAGCAAACATGGCAAGAAATCCAGGAGGAGGCAAAAAAACTTCAATATCTACTCCTCTTTTTGTAACAATGTCCACATATTTGTCTGTTCATTTGCTTTTGTAATACATTCATCTTCTTCTTCCGCTTATTCCTGTTAGGGGTCACAGGTGACTGGAGCCTATCCCAGTAACTTTGGGCCTTAGGCGGGGTACACCCTGGACAGTGGCCAGTCACCAGTTCACCTAACACATGCATGTCTTTGGACGGTGGAGTACCCGCAGAGAACCCACAGTAACACAAGGAGGACATGCAGACTCCACACAGAGAGCTCGAGTGTTGGCTGGGGATCAAACCCACAATCTCCTTGATGGGAGGCAAGAGCACTAACCACTCTGCCACCAAACTCTTAAAACCTATTTTTGGGTCCTGACCCACCATACCACACTTCACTATGCCACACTAAACTAAGCTGCACTATGCTATAACCTCCTTGAAACTCCTGTCCCACAACCTGCTGTGTATTTGACATGAAACACTGAAAGAGCCTTTTCTCTGTATTATCAGCAGTCACTTATTCACTGTTCACCTGAAAATCATAAAATGCAAAACTATTTAGGTGCATGTTTAAAATCAACTTGTAATGGATGCTCTTTACTTCTATTATTTGAATTATATGCAATAGCAGAGCATATACACTGCCAAATGTTTTGCCACAAACTCCACTGACTCTCTTCTCCCCTGTAAAATGAGAGAACACCAGACCACTTTTTTAATCTTATGACATTTTGATCTTGTGAGATGTTGTTGCACCCCTACTGTCTGTCAAAGTCCCATCTTACTGGGCTAAAGTGAACACTGCTATACCAACAGCTGGCCCACAACACTATTGACTTTTAGATCCTGGCTTACAACTTGGGAATCACTGCTGTGCAATACCAACACTAACCCATGACCACACCTATACTTTACCATGTTACACCTATGCTATGCCACAGTTTATATTGAATGTGCTGAATAGAAATCTCAAGTGCAAATCCATTTAAACACTATAGCAGCGTGTAATGAAACCCTGCCTTCACATTGTTTACTCTGCCTTACATCAACCATACAGCGTTTGCATAACATCTGAGTGATACATTCGCAGCTCAAGGTTACGCGGGGATAAGCGGACAAAAGCAAAGTGTCTGCTGGAGATGGCTTCCTAATGAAAGTGTGTATCTTGACTTTATCGAGCCGGTCAAGGCTGAACTGCACATGACACTATTGCCTTCTCAATGCTACAACTTTGTCTAGACTAGGACTAAATCAGGATTAAAGCCAAGGTAAACAAGGACAAAACCAGGTCTGGCCTAAGTCAAAAACGGATTAAACCAGGTATAAAGCATGACTAAACCAGGCCCGAACCTAACTCCCCCTTTAAAAATAAAATTAATACACAAAAAACTCTTATTTTACTTTACTTACTTTCTATTTTGCTAATTATTTTACCTACCTCACTTATTTTAATATATATTATATTTAAACAAAACATAAAGAATCATTTAAAAGTGTAAATAAATACAAATCTTAAACTAATAATATATTAACCTCTAAAAAAAACCAATTAAACTTAAAACATTTGTACAAAAATGTATTATTCAGTAATATACATTGTTGTTTTGTACCAAATTTGACCAAATCCAGTCACCAGGACACTTGACGCAGCTTGTCTTTCATATGTTTCAATAGTTTAATATGATAATTGCAAATATTTTCTCATAATCTTTCACATAAATTATCAAATATTTCCAAATGCCCCCTGCAAAGTGCTCATGTACCCCTAGTGGCAGTGGTGTAACTTGGTACTGAGGGGCCCCAGAGCAGGTTTTTTCAGTGCACATTCAGTATTTCAGGTTCATATATTACACTTATGACAAATAATTGGTGATAGCTTTTTTAAGGGAGTTTGGAGTAAGATTCTTAATTATTGTTATTTAGATGAAGATTTGTCTATAATTTGTATTTTATGCATTGTGTAAAAATAAAATCTTTTTGTTTAAATACAAATCCATTCATTTTGTTATGAGATCACAAATTTAGTAGGATTTAGGAGTTTATGTTAAAAACCTCTGTTCTACAACCGAGTTACAACCGAGACCTGTTTATTATGACTATTTTAAATCCATACTGACCATAGGACAAGGGCCCACTCTCAAGGGCCCCTAAACCTCCTGGGCCCCAGTGCACTGCCTGATGTTCCGCCCCTGCATAGTGGTCTCCATACCCCTGGTTTTGAAGCATTAAGGAACACCTCCAAGCCCAACCTGGTCCCCAACCTACTTTCTTAAACCTCACAGTTTCATTTTAGCTTTTAACTGGATTATTTTAAGGGACAGTGTGTAAATCTCTGTCAGATTGAATATGATTACCTCAATTTATTTAGTTTCCTTGCAGAATGGACAATGAGGAAGACAATTTCCAATATACTGCGCAGACCTATTACTGTGCGCCTGGCTATCTGCTGCTCATTGACACAACAGCAAACAAATGCAGTGTGCTGTGCGAGAATGGACATTTGTGTTTAAAAGGCTGTGAATAATCTGCTCCCTCTGCTTTATCGTCAACACACAACGCTATCACGCACAATATGTGAAGTGTTCGAGTGAAAAAAACAAACTGGAAAGAGAAGCCAACATGGACCGCAACAGATGGAGAGGGGCTGGTTGTAATAATGTGTGAGGAAAAATAAACAAATTAATACTGCAGCGCTCAAGGATGTCAAATAAAATCATGTATTCTTATGAAATGAATCCAGACCCTTAACTTGACCTTATGTTTTAGCTACACACAAATACAGATTAAAATTTAAGGCTGTATAATATTCATCCATCTTCCATTTAGGGGTCATGTCGCAGTGGCCCAAAGTTAAAAAATGTCCACCTGACAGCTCTGTGCAGACAGAGGAGTAGAAACATAATATTTTCTATTGTCACATTAGAAAAATAGCGTAGCATACAGGAAACTCTAGCCCTGAAAGGCACTCATCCCAATAACTGCAGCAATACACCGACACACTCATTCACTCACATTCATTCACTAGGGGCAATTTAAGATTCAGATTTAGGCATTTACATTAAGATTTCGTTGGGTGGCCTGGGAATGCCTTGGGTTTGCCCTAAAAAAGATGAAGGAAGTGTCTGGGAAGAGTCTGGCCTCTTTTAGATAGACCCCTGCCAAGAGCTGCACAATATATCGCCAAATTATCGTTATCGCAATATCAGCAAACGCAATATCCGTATCGCAAGAATCTAAATATATCGCAATAACGCTGTGGTTTTCCATCTGACAGAGATTTACACTGAAGAATCATTTTCCACCAGAGCCTTAAAAGAACATGTGTTGTGACTAAATAAAAATGTTTAAAAAGTCCAGTTTTAGTGGTAATTTAATTAATTTACTCACAACTTAGCCTTGTTTTATTCCTGGTTTAGTCTGTGTTAAGTCTTTATTTTGTTGTTGTTTTGACTTGTAAATACAGGAACTTACATTTTTGTAAAATGTAGCGAATTTAACTTACTATGTTCGAAAAGTAGGCTCTATTTTCAAATATCGCAATAATATTGTTATTGCAATTTTCAACATAGTTATCAAATATCGCATGTTTTCTCCATATCGTGCAGCCCTACCCCTGCCCCCGTGACCTGGCCATGGATGAGCGGACAAAAATGGATGGATTAAACTATTTTAACCCAGCCACAGGGTGTTCAGAGCCCATCATGAATACTGACACTGAAGGGCTTAGCTGCTGAACATATGGATCTACTGTTCACTTGTAAATTGTGTTTTTTTTTCAGTCACCTACCCCTAGAATGACAAATGGGGAGACAATAAAGGATTAACTTATCTTCACAAGCCAGTGCTCTCTTTGTGCCAGTCCAAAGCCTGGTTAAATGGAGAGGGATACATCAGACTTTTCCATGATAATGCAATGTATTGGCATTCCCCTGTAGAGACACATTTTTTTCAGTCTTGTCTTTTGAAGCCTGAGTCAACATCAGCTCTAACTGTGTTTGTTCTAAATGAATCGTTTTATAGCTCGGTGCTAATGGCAGTCTTTGAGCTTTTCTCCTATTATCTTTTTAACTCTGTGGTTGGTCTCCAACGAATTGGACTGCGTCTTTCAGAGCTTCCTGACAGGTGCCTTTGTTTCCTCAGCACATCTGGCTTTTAATGCATAAGAATAGGCGATGATTTTCGAATATTAAAAGGTTTTAAAATGATCACAATTGAAAAAAATAAAAGAGCATTTCTTTGTTAATGTTTTTTTTTCCTTCCCATCTTATAATTCACCTGTGTACTCTTTGTGCCTGTACCAAGCCTGGATAAACAGAAAGGGTTGCATCAGAAAGGGCATCTGGCTTAAAATCTATGCCACATAAATATACAAATCACTGCATGCTAGGAGGCCGAGGATTTGTTGTGGCAGCCGCAGAATAAAAAAGAAGAAGAAGAAAAAGAAGAGGAGGAAGAGAGCAGTGCCTGGTCCAACCCTGGTGAAAAATGCTAATATTTATTGATAGAGTCCTGCATATGAGGAGTTTGCGGGGGAAGATTTTACTAAGCAAAGGGAAATGGATGTGTTTCTATGGGACGTCCAGCCACGGTTAATCCCAGGGGTTTGTCAGGCCAACCAGGTTCGCAAATAAAGCCTGAGCAGATCAATACAGGATCACTGCCCCACAAATCCAAACACTGACGCTGCAGTCTGCGGCTCCTGTGAAGAGGAGGAGGAGGAGAAACAACCCTGTCACAATCATTTATCAAAGTGTGGCTTCTGGAGGCAAAGGTTTCTTTATGGGCACCATCCCATGTAAATATAGAATAAAATGCTTGTTTTTCACTGTGAGGCTAATGTTCACATCTTAATCTGGACAACAACAACAACAACAACAACAACAACGCACTGGTCTTATATAGAGCTTTTCTAGACAGTCAAAGTGGCTTTACTGTTTGATGGATTATTCTCTCTCAGTCACACTCAGTGGTTGTATATCTGTAGCCACAGCCGCCCTGGGGCAGACTGACAGAGACAGGGCTGCCATTTTCAGCCTACAGCAGTAGCTCTGTTGCTGGAGATGTTCACCCATTACCCAAAGGTTGGCAGTTCGATCCCCGCTATCGGCATTGCATACGGTGGTTGTGTCCTTGGGCAAGACACTTGCCTGTTTATGAATGTGCCGGCGTGACTGTGTTTGGTGATGGTCAGGGGAGCCGTATGCGCAGATTGGCAGCCATATCTCTGTCAGTCTGCCCCAGGGCAGCAATGGCTACAGAAGTACAACTACTGAGTGTGACCGAGGAGTGAATAATGGACTAATGTAAAACACTTTCAGAAGCTTGTAAAGCCCAGTATAAATATATTCATTCATCATCTGCTTATTCCCGGTAGGAGTCGTGGGTACTGGAGCCTATCACAGTAACTTTGGGCCTCAGGTGGGGCACACCCTGGACAGGGGCCAGCTTGTCAAAGACAAACACAGACAGACAACCATTCACTCTCACACTCATTTACTAGGAGGGATTCAGAATCACCAATTCATCTAAGACATGCATGTTTTGGACGGCGGAAGGAAGCTGGAGTACCAGGAAAGAACCCATGGTAACACAAAGAGGACATGCAGACTCCACCCAGAGAGTTCGTGTGTTGGCCGGCCAAGGATTGATCCCACAATATAGTAAAGTATAAATATATAATACATATGATAATTACAGCCTCTCCAACCACCAATCACACAATGACAAAAACACCTACACCAGTGACAAAGTCACTGGAGGAAGGGTATGTCAAGTGTCTTGCTCAAGGACACAGCAGCAGTATGAATTGCTGGTAGAGGGGGTTGATCCACCAACCTTCAGTTACCTACTGCGCTACTGATGCCTTCAACTTCTCCTTCTTTAACTTGGAGGTGGACAATTTTAGCAGAGTAGTGGCCATCACCCAGGGTCCAAACATCTGACCATTCATTATTTTATTGTTACAGCTTTTTACAAAACCAAAGTTCCCTCAACACTCAAAAATGAAAATGTTGACAGTGTGCAGCATGTTAAGAGGCTTGTCAATCAAAACAACACAACAAAAGAACACAATGACATTTTCATTTTCTGAACACAAAGCTCTTAATCCGTCAAACAAGTAATTTTCCAATAAGCATCACCAGTAATTGAGTTGCTGTGGTATGTAATCATTTTTTAATCTGGTCATAATCTACGGCAGATGTTTACCGTTTCCGGCGAGTGAGCACCTATGGCCTAAATCAAAGCAAATGTATATCTCTCCAACATACTATAAAAAGGGGTTATCGCTGTAAGGCTGCATAATGTTACAAAAACAGGAGATAACTATGTTTGCAAAGACTAGACCAGGACTAAAACAAAGTAAATGTTTATTTATTCATATTTTATGAGCATTTAACCTAATTTAAAAGATGATCAATGTGCAATACAGGCAGTGCAGAGATAAAATAAAATATAAATATATCAACAAGGCTAAACCAGGATTAAACCTGGACCAAACCAAGCCAAAACCAGAACGCACCAGGGCTACACCAAGGCTAAACCAGGAATAAACCAAGACAAAAACCAGGACCAGGACTAAACCAGGACTGAACCTTGGCTAAACAAGAACTAAACCAGGGCTAAATTGTGACTAAACCAGGACTAACCCAGGGTTCAACCAGGACTACACCAGCTCTAAACAGGGTCTAAACATGGGCTAAACTAAGGGTAAACCAAGAAGAAACCAGGTCTAAACCATGACTTAACCATAACTAAACCAGGATTAAATCAGGACAACACCAGGGCTAAACCAGGACTAAACCAATAAGAAACCAGAACTATACCAAAGTTACACCATGACTAAACCAGGACAAAGCCAGGCCAAAACCAGGTCTAAACCATGACTAAACCATGACTTAACCATAACTAAATCAGACTAAACCATGACTAATTTTTGACTAAACTATGACTACACAGGGACTAAACCAACAGCTCTAAACTGGATCTGATTCTGCTCTAAACCTGGGCTAAATTGAGGAATCACATCTAAATGAAAAAGTTTTGGAGGCGTGGTCCTCACATATATAAAGACCTGCTGGATTCTTCTTATTTTTCTCTTCAGTGTAGACCACACTCCATCACAGCAGCAATTATCTGCACTAAAGCAAGTCAAAAAGAAAAAAAAAAAAAAAAAAAATCACACTCACCAGCTGGACAGATATTTGAAAAGGAAGCAATTACCTCTCTCATGCTAAGGGTGTAATCTTGGCCTATAGAAAAAACACTGTACAAAATGAATCCTTCATCAATTTCTGCCTATACCGTACGCTGTGTCCGTAAAGGTCGGATAAATGCTTGCATCCGCTCGCCATTTTCTCTCACAACCATCTCTGCAAAGCGCATAGTGTTTTTCATGAATGGATGTTTAAATGCCCAAAAATGTGAAGAAAGATGTGCGTTACATAATGTTATTAAACGGTTTTGGATGGAGCTGCAGCAGTGTTGCTAAAATGCATTATAATTTTGCTGAATGTTCCCCTCAAATACAACAAATAGACACTACAAACCAAAACTAAGCCACAAGTGTGTTAAGAGTTGTTATAAGTTGTTCCTGTTTTTGAGGCTGTGTCTTAGTAATAAAACCTCTTCTCTCAGCACATGGCATTTTACAAACTAAGACTATGCTAATCTCTAAAATCAATGCTGCAGCCCTATCGCCTTTGTTTGGGACTCTGTGGACACATGACACACTTTCCTTGCAGCTGATTGGACAGAAGGCTATGTGTGGGTTCTCTACGTTGCCCACTGTGAATGAATGTGAGCGCCAATGTGGTTGCCTGTCAGTGTGAGGTCTCTAAATGTCAACCTGTCAAGTAACTGTGGTACGGGTCCTACTTGTGGTACGCAGGCATCTTGTGGTGGTACTCAGGAGGCTTTTGCACTTAATGTTGTGATTTAGTATTAATCATGTTTTAGTGCTGTTGTAGTTGAGGTTAGTAAAACCAGAAATAAATAATTTTATTCAATGATAAGTCTCAATACCTGGTGGGACCTTTAATGTTCCTTTGCATGTATGAATCCAATAAATAACACAGAATAATTCATACATACACCTGGTTTTAACTTACAGCTAAGAATTGTGCTCAAAAATTGGTCTTTTATTCAATGTTATTGTGTTTTATGATGCAGAAGATGAATCAGCTCACGCCGCCTCAGGCTCATAGCTGGGATAGGTTTCAATCACTCACAAACCCTAATGTTCGAACAAAGCATCTCAACATAATTCTGAAGGTAGATGATAACCTGAATGGTTAAGGAATTGTTTTCTACTACCTTCAAAATAGAGGTTTTTGCATTTTTTTGTCAATCAGCAATTGGCTGATTCTAGCCGTTTAATGCAGATTTTTGGACAGGCACATGTCTGGGCAGCCATGCGACTGAAGGACCCTTGTAGCAGTTTGGGCTCTTACACTGCAGTTCATAGAAAACATAAGAAATCGCTTTATCTCTTTAGCCTGAAAAGCTCAAAGCGGGAATAAAAAGATTTTGCTCATTTCTCTGGCACAGAAGTTCGTAGAACAAATATTTAAAAAGCATTCTGTAGCTTTCCCCAATTTCTACCTGCACAGCGAGTTTGGTTGAGATGAACTAAGAGGTTTTATCAAAAAACTCATCTTTAGCCGTTCTCACTGTCACATTGTAACACATTTGTTTGCATTTTAATAAGCATTACTAAAACCAATGGCTATATCATATTCATTTCTTTCATAAAATTAAAAAAATCTGCTGTACATATCGGTCCAAAAATCTGAAAAATAAAAGAGTTTTTTCGGAATCAGCCATAGAAAACCCCATACAGATCGAACTCTACTTCAAAACCCTCAAGACCAGCCGAAAACTCTAGCAAAGGTGACATAAATGCGCTTCACACGTCCAGCTGTGCTTAGTTTGTCTGCTGTAGGCAAAGAGTTTTAATTTAAGGCACGGAAGTCCAGCTGTGAGTCTTGTCCCCTTGCACTCTGTCCATTAAGTCTATAATACAACTCACCATTGTGACCTGTAAATACCAGTGTATGACGTGAGAGCCTGCCTTTCCGCCTGCTGCAGATGCTCGAGTCGTGTTAATTCGTGTTTGCATCGTATACATTCCTCGTAGTACACCAGTGCATTATGTCACTCATTAACCTCGTAAACGTCAGCTATAAAAAGTGATATATAATTATCTGACGTGTGAAAAAGCCTGGTGAGAAGCTTCAGCCTTGGGTTATCATTGTGGATGGCTCGTTAAAGTGAAGTACAATTGGCGCAAGTGTGAACACAGACAGTGAAGTAATAAAGTCTAGAGATTTCTTGATTTTTTTACAATGCAATCCACTGACATACAGCTTTGGGCACAAGTCTTAGGTTTTAAAGAAAGGCTCTGAACAAAGAAAAGTATGTCAGTGTACAAAAATACACAAAACTGCAACAACAAAAAAGAAAAAGAAAAGCAGCACAGACTTCTGCCGAGGCACTGATCCCATCTTGCAATGGTAAAGCTCTAGTGCCAAGATTTGGACTGCAGTTCAAAAAATTGTTTAGTTCACAAAAGAATCTACTAAAACAAACCTAAACCATGAACAACAGGGTAACCCTCCAGCTCGGTCCTGACCAGGATCCTGGCTCAAGATCTGGAGAAGGGTCCTAAAAGGTCGCCCCAGTGGCATTGAAGGTTGGGTCAAATCCCAAGGACAAATTTCCCTACAGAGAAAATAAAGTATACCTTACCTAAAACTAATCATTTTAAATAATAATTAGGGGTGTAACAATACATTTTAGCAACGATACGATATGTATCGATTAGAATTGTTATGATATGATTCAAGAACGATACTGGCTAATTTGGAATGATACGGTTTGATACGATTCAACACCTTCGATAATCCATACAGCAACTTTTTGCCAAAAATCATAAAAGTTTACTCTCAAATGTAGCACTCTGCAGTACAGCACACAGAGAGCAAAGCAAAGCAGAATATAACATTTTATTTCATTAAAAACACAAAAATTACATCAAACAAGAAAGACGCCTCCAGTTTCAGCACCTGGTTTTATTTTAACATGCACATTTCTAATATCAATATTTCTGATTTTTTTTAAAAATGTATATCGATACACACTTCCTATGAGATAATGCGCATTGATGAAGTTGTATCGCAAGAACAAAAAGTCTATACATTGATATAGTAGGTCTAACCGTATCGTTACACCACTAATAATGGACTGGATTTAAAGCTCTGACAGAAGCTGTAAATCTGCGCCCACGGCCCCTCAGACTACCACCAAACACTGTCACAACAACACATTCATACACCAGCAAAGGTGTGGGAAGTGTCTTGCCAAAGGACACAATGACAGTACACAATGCCGGGAGCGGAGATCGAACCATCCACCTTCAGGTTAGTGGGTGAACATCTCTAACAACTGAGCTACTGCCATTGTTCTTTTATCAACCACTTGTGGTTGGAGTTAGTATTGTCGGTCCTATCTCGTAATCATGCAGAAAATCCTTTATTCCAACATTTGTGAATCCAGACGATAATCCAGTTACACGCCAAAAACACCCATTACTGACCAAATCTGACCATTACTTTTTGAGTTAACAAGCTAAGTAACAAACAAACCAATGCTGAGGAAAAGAACAGATTTCTTAACTATATTTAGATAAATGTGAATTGCCTTTTACCATTATCTTTAAACCTGTCCAATCTGTTTTCCATGAGTTCAGACAGCGCCAGATCAAAAAGGGCCTACACTCCTGGGCTTCTATTACCGCTCTAACAACCAACACCGAAGCTTTATACCTGATTAAAGCTTTTTTTTCTATCTTGGAGTACTTCACTTACACCTGTTGCGCCAGATGCAGTTACGCCAGCCTCATGTTACACTGACACTGTCTCAAATAATTTATTGCGGGACAAGATCAGGGTGTGACAAAAGACCAGAGAACCAGCAGACTGGAGCCAAGAGTGATCGAGTTATAGCAACCTCTTTATGACCCACGCACGACAAGAGTTTTGTCATTTTAGGAGTCAGGGTTTCCTCAGGGGCTCCACTTTTTGTTGCAACTGTGCTAAGTTTAGTAGCAACTTGTTGGTTGAATAGACAGGTAAACAATGAAAAACACAGTGTCATGAGCACGTGACACTTGCAACAGTGAGCGGCGTCGACCCGGAAAGCAGCACGTCGCGGTTAGCAAAACAAGCTAGCGATGGCTTTATTTCTTAATTTTTGTTGCGGTAGAGCGGCCAAATGAAAGAATGTCTATAGAAATTAAGCAAAGAAACAAGCAGAGTTACCGAGTTCCACTTTAAAAGGTACTGTAAGCAGCATGCGCTCCTACTGGTTTGAAAACAGTACTGCAGTCTAAATCAAAACAATGGTCTTTTTTCTGATTGGATGATTGGCAATGCAGTTTTAGAACCAAAACAAAAAATGGCCATGATGTAAAACATATTTTTAATTTTTAATTACTCAACTGTTTCATTGTTATTAGTTAAACTGATATTTGATTTAAACATGTTTACATCATGTCTTGGCGAGCATTTGGGTAATTTTTATGAAATTTGAAAAATATATACTAGCACCTCATAGCGCCTTAATTTTTTATTTTTTTTTCAATTTGAGTTTTTATTTTATTAATCTTAATCTTAAATTATTTAGCAGACATACTCAACAAATTAAAAAAATAATGTGTCCTGCTTTCAAATTTTGTAATGAGACAAATTTAACTAGTGTTACAGTAAATTGCTGCTCTTGTTTATTATGCGAATTTTAAATCCAGATATGGACAAGTGCCACTCTCATGGGCCCCTAAACCTTCTGGGCCCCAGAGCAGTTGCACTAACCCTAACCCTGATGCTACGCCCCTGATGCTGTATCTAAAATCTTCAATTAGCATTCCTGTATCTTTGTCTGGTTCAAATTTTGTATGAAGAAAAAAAAGAAAAAGAAAAAAAAAGTGGCAGCAGGTCCTAACACATTTACTCACGCTTCACTATCTGATTATTTATTTATTATCAAAATAATCATTAGTCGCAGCCTTAAATGAGAATTGGCTCTCAATTGACTTACTTGGTTCAATAAAGGTTACATAAATAAAAATTCTGGGGTTTAATCAATAATACTCTCAGCACTCAGGGTTGTTTGATCCTGTATATTGAGTGAGATTGAGTATACAGTGTAGCCTAATAAAATATTGCATTTTTTTTTTTTTTTACACCCTTATTAGGTTTTTAGAAATCCTTTTTTTTAGCTTACTTTTCCTGACAGCTTTGGACCAACATCTGCAGCACGTAATACAACACTATAATAACAATATATACTTATTACCTACTTCAATAATCCCAGTAAAACCTCATTCATATCCATTTTTAGAGATAATACATATTTTCCTGCAACAAAAGCTAGCGAGGACGAGACAACTTTAAACAAGCAGGTACTGAAATTCAACTGTACAGAATATACCATTGTGCTAAGTATTGGTTTTTAGAAATAAATCCTTTCTATACAATAATAGTAAAAGCCACCCTAGTGAGGACAACATTAAACAAGCAAGCACACATGCTGAAATGAAATAAACAGCAAAAAATATATAAAGGGTACATATGGCTTTGAAAAGGGAGACCAATTAGCTTAATTTGTAACAAAAAATAAAAAACACACCAACATCTGCTGCAAAAAATATTCACAGCTGCACAGTCTGCCATACGAAGTGATTCAATTAATTTTTTTCAAACATGTGGTGAAGTTAACTTTCTTCTGCTCTGCACCTGTGGGAGGAGCAGCGTCAGATGGCCGCGGGCTTACAGTAAAGCAGCTAAGGTAACGCTGGCGGCCCGATACCTCACACACTGCACGAACTTCAAAAGTAGGTCACGGGGTCAAGCCTTATAAGGTCACGACTCCCCGGGGCCAGAGTGTGGGACGAGAGCGGCTTTAAAGCAAACGCTACAGCTGGGTGTCCCTCGCCTCTGCAGATTTTTATCAAACAGAGACGGAAACATTCAAACCATATGAGCACATTCCTCTTTATAATCGAGTTTAGAGCATATTGCAACAGTAAATACAAATAATGACGCTGGGAAAAGAGCCACACTTGATTCATTTTCAATGCCGCTCATTGATTCCTGGCAGTGACTGAGCCGTGTTACAGTGTTAATACGATTGCAATGTGGCAAAGTATAGGCTCATATCTTGTTGATTGTTTGATATCAGTAAATCTCACGCAAAAAGAAATGTGACTTTATGGGAAACTAGAAGCACTCAGAGACAGTAGACCTCCACTAGTCTCGCAATGATTACATTAAACCAGCCATTCCCAAAGTCAACATTATCGCAGCTCCCTTAAAAAATCTGAAAATTCCATGCAGACCACCAACAATAACTCTATTCAAAAGACTGTCATGTTTGTCCCCATAGATTTCTATTAAAAACGTAAAATCAACTTTAGAAAAACTCACATTATTAAGCATTATTTAGTAAACAGTTAACAGAATATTTACATTATATTAACATTACTTCAACATTTATAAACAACATTGAGTTAAAAACATTGTTATTAATGTTCAATTCTTTAGTAATCAGCTCATGTAAATCATTGCACAAATTAAAAACATCAGATCTAAAAACAAATCTAAAAATTGCTTAATGTATTGTAATTATTGTTATTTGTTATATGTTTTGTTATATGTTTATTATTAATGCTTTGTTGTTGCTTCATAGTTGCAAGTTGTTACCAAAAAACACAGACTGTTGGGTAAAATAGCTTCAAACTAGTATTTTAAACAAATATAACTGTAATCAAATTACAATTAAGTACAAACTAAATTTATTTTTATGTACTTAATGTAGACAACCTCTGGGGGGCCCCCTGCAGTACCTTCGGGCCTACCAGGGGGCCCCGGACCCCACTTTGGAAACCACTACATTAGGGCCAAGTAGGAAATACAGAGATTCAGAGTGAAGAGACATAATCCAGACAAAGAGGGGCCATAAGCCGGTGTATTATATAAACTTACTTATATTATATACTTATTCTTATATCTTAAACGTATATTGCAAAATTATTGTTATCGCCCAAGAATCTAAATATATCGCAATAACGCTGTTCTTCCATCTGAGATTTACACTGAAGAATCATTTTCCTACCACAGCCTTAAATGAAAATGTGTTGTGACTAAATAAAAATGTTTAAAAAATAAGGTTGTAGTGGTAATTTCCTTAATTTAGTCAAAATTTAGCCTTGTTTTATTCCTGGTTTAGTCTGTGTTAAGTTTTGATTTTGACGCTGTTACAACTTGAAATTACAGGGGCCTCCTTTTTTATTTTAGGTGAATTTAACTCAGAAAAGCAGGCCCTATTACAGAATATTGCAATTTTCAACATTGTTATCAAATACCGCATGTTTTTTTCCATATCCAAAAATTGTAAATTGTTTTAAAAATTGTAATTAAAAAAATTAAGTCGCATAAATGCAGTCTCTAAAAAAGCTTTCGTAATTAAAACACAACAAGCCTGGATAAATGGAGAGGGTTGCGTCAGGAAGGGCATCCGACGTAAAACCTTTACACAAGGAGGCATTTGATTTACTGTGGCGACCCCAGAAGAGAAAACCCAAAGGGGAAGCTAGTTCAGGGGTAAATGCTCTACTCATCATAAAACCTTTACATTGCATTAGTTTCTTTACTGAGCTTATGTGGGTGGAGTATGTAGGTTTGGTCCTATCTCGCAATGGTACAAAATCCTTTCAAAACATTCCTGGATCCAGCTCTGGACCCTTTACTGAACTTTTACTGAAAATGTTACTTAAATGCCACCATTATTATTTTAAAATTATCTTGCTAACAGTCAACAACACAACCTTCTTGAAAAGTCAATTAAATGAAAACGAATTAAGAAAATTAAGACATAATTTCAAAACCATTCAGAAGAAAACGAGGTTATAAAATGAATTTCCTCATCCTTACAACCACCCACAACAACAAACTGACACTGTTAAGTATTTTACAGCAATTATAATTCTTAACATTCACTGCAAATATAAAACATTGGTCCTTTATCTTTCAATTGTAGTAGTGGCCAGGGATCTTCTAGTTCAGGGGTAAATGCTCTGCTCATTGCGACACAAAGCCCTTACATCTCAAATCCACACCGAAAAAGGTATTGTTTGGTTCCTTTACTGACCCCTTGTGGTTGGAGTTAGTATCTATCTCGAAATTTAAAAAATACCATGATCGAAATGCGCCGGATTTACCACAAAAGCTGATAATTTGTCCTGACCTTTTCTTATCTGAGACTAACAAACCAACGCCAGTGAAAAAAACATACCGGTATTAGCGGAGGTAATAATAAACATGACTTTTTGCTTTGATTTTTGCCACAACTTCAATTTGACTTGGAAAAAATAACAATGTGAAAATTAGTGAAGAGACCTATTCAAAATTTTGAAGGCTAAAATAAAAACCACTTCAAAATGTCTCTCGTCAAATTAAATTGTGTTTTTTAAAACTGCTGTAGCCAAAATTTATTCCCCCATCCGCACAACTGCCCACAACAACATGCAGTCACAATTAATTTACAAAAAGTAAATCTGGACCAATTTGTCACTAAAATATAACGCATTAACATCAACAGAAATTTAGAGCTTACTTTAAACGTTCAGCTCTGATTTCTGTGTGTGCTCACTCTGTTATTTTCCCATGGTTTTACTTCGCTTCTCCTTTTTTCTTTGTTTCCGTTTTTCTTTTTGCACTCTTTTCCTGTGTAAGCAGTCACAGCCAGTACTGCGGCAGACACTTGCACAGACAAATCTTTCACGGTTATTAATTTAATGTTGACAAGACGCATAGACCAACAGCCAATCAGAAAGTGCCTTGTTCACATGGCAACAGACCTCCTTGTATTGGATTGGCCAAAGATTACAAACCATTCTTACAAAGCTCCCGCAAACTCTTTGTGCCAACCCCAAGCCTGGTGAAATTAAAGGTCTCCTGTTATGCTAAATGTACTATTGTGAGCTTTTAACCATGTTCAAACGTTTTCCAGGGTAGCTCCGGGTTTTTATGTGTGAAATTTAAGACTTTTTAATGCCGCTTAGAATAAAATTTAATGCAAAGATTGTCAGCAAAAGAACAATAATCTGTATAAGTTTTACATTATGCAATATCAGTATTCCTCTCTGAAACTCTTGGTTTAATTTGAAGTCTAAATCAGGTGAAATAACTCCAGTTTTGCAACAAATACGCCCAACCTTGCAACATAACACAGCCCATCGCAGTAATATAACACAACAGTAGACTTAGCTTTCAAAAATGTACAAAATAAAAGGACTTTTGAGTGGGTAACTTTATCCAACTTGCAAAAAAGACTAATAAAGCATTGACCTAAAATATAGATTTGACAAGCATAAGACAGGAAAACTTGACTTAGACGTCCCAATTTGACAATTTAAGACCTAGATGAACATCCCTGGAGTTGTATTCTGTTTCATTCAGGCACGTTTGAGTAATGCTGTTTGCTGAGCCGCTGCCCTTTTCAAGAGCTGAAAACACTCTGTTACCGTAATATTGCTAATAGCTGTGCTAAATAGGAATTATCTGTGTCCAGTCCCCACCATCGTCAGCAGGAGGCACCAAGTATTTGTTGCAAAGTCATACACAAGAGGTTTTCCATACATATACAGTATTTTAAGTTATAAAACATGAAATACGAATGTCCAAAACTATTTTAAAATGCCTGAAAAAAGTTTATTATGGCCCTTTTAAGAGGAGTCATCAGGAAGGACATCAAATCACTGCATGCTTGGAAGAAAATAATGTTCTGTGGCGACTCCAAAAGGAAAAAGTGAAAAGAACAGAAGAAGTTTCAAAGCTATATGTTTTTCTTGTGCTTTTAAAAGTTGAACGTTTAAAAGCAAAATCTGCACCTGAAGTTTCTGTTGCTATCAATCGCTAAACTGGGCCCATAATTCATATTTGTACATTCATCACAAGATATGACGGGGAACGTGATGTTTTATTGCAAAGATGTAATGAGACTTTTGTTATATATTGATCCATTCTTAGAAACTGCTGTTGAAAAGCTTTCCCAGAACAAATGTGGTAACTTTTTACAAGTCGACCTTAGACAATGACACCAACCCAGGACTGTGCCTCAACTGTATCCAGTCTGAACACCACAAAATCTTTTTCCAAATGTCGCATGACTAAAGTTATCTACAAGGCCAAGAGAAAGTCATCTGTCATTTCTTTTTATCGAAGCACTTTTCCTTTGTATTTGAAGAAAACTAGTTATTCAGTCAATAGCAACAAAAAACAGAAGTCATCTCTGAAAAGAAACAAGACCTCATCTGCAACCCTCGTCATTTATCCAGTCTTGAGACAAGCACTTAAGAGTCTGCTACTAGTTTGTGACCGCTTATGGTTAGAATTACAGCTTAGAAAGAATGATTTGTCCAAAAAAACGACTGGCATAGTGCCAAACTTTGGACGATCCGATACAAAGGGGCAGCTGTTCCCGTGTATAAACTACTTTCTCATTCGCTGTTAACATTAAATTAATAACCGTGAAAAATGTAACACTACAACTGATTCACACTCCAGAATATTTCAACAAAATAACAGCAACTGAAAAACATCTTAGTAAATGAAAAATTGAAAAGGTTTTATTTTTGTCCGCACTTGTCTAAATTTTGGCTGTGCCTGAGCTTGGTTAATGTCTATAGTGCTCAAAATCACACCACAGAACATTATATTAGGTGTTTTCGACAGAGGGCGTATAAAAATGTTGAATATAATTATTTAGCTGGGGAAGGTCTTCATTTTCAAAGCCAAAAAACAATCAAGCCTGTGTTTAAATCACTTTACTTAACTAGAAGCACTCAGAGAGCACAGACCTCTGCAAAGCAATACAGTCACTGACCTGAGAAAAACCCCTAAAGGCCCAGATCTAGCTCTAATAAGCATTAAAGATAAAACTTCACCTTTTATTTGGCGTTATTTGCAAGTTTGTAGCTACAGTTGTATGTGTAATATCCACTGTCATATTTACTCCCTATATTTAGAAGCTTCTGGATCACCAGAACCAGAATATCAACATGATCCTGGTCCCACTCTGTCAGAATATAACATCTACCATGATCTCATCTGTAATTATTTGCCAATGATTCTGGGCATTATTTGTTGAGTTAGAAGCTCTAATGGCAAAATTAGTCCCATCTCCCAATAGTAAAGGATCATTTTAAAAAAATTCCTGGATCCAGATGGTGATCCAGATCACCCCCAAAATGTAATCACTTGTTCCTTTTCTGACATTTCCTGAAAATGTCATCAAAATCCATCCATAGGTTTTTGAGTTATGTTGCAAACAAACCAATGACCTTGGTAACTATCAATACTACTCAGAAAAATATAGCAAAAAGTAATAAGCTTTCAGAACATAATACAAAATAGAGTTGTTGCTCAAATGGACCCTTTGTAAATCAGACAAATGTTTCTTTTTATTATTTATCTCTGTTGTGATTGACAGTGCACTATGCAATATAATACTTCATGGCTGTGAGTGTGAAAGCCTGTATTTTTCTGCTTGAAACCTAAATAAAAAAGTATAATGATAAAATAAAATAACACTGAAATATCCCACTGGGCAAGTGTCTACTGCAGGTATTGGCTATGAGGGGCATCTGAATTTTTTATTCAATCACACGCTCAGAACAAAAGGGGATGGTCCCATTCGCATCAGGAACATTTTCATTGGTTAAGTCCAAGCTCGTGCAGGTTTTATTCAGTGGAGTAACGGCAGCAGCGAGTCCAAATGGAAAGATACCAATTCCAGCGCTGGCTCCAACTGTGTATGCCACAAAACAGCAGAAAAAAGAAAAACAGAGACAGAAAAAAAGGGAAGCAAAGACTTCTTCTCACTCGTTATTGCTTGTAGTTTTGTTTGTATGACTTCCTCCTTTTATCACCGCTGGTATCATGGCCATCAGTGACCTTTCACACAAGGCCCCGAGTGAATGAAGGTGAGAGTGAATGGTTGTTCCCCGCCTGAGGCCCACAGTTGCTGGGATAGGCTCCAGTCACGCACGAGCCTTTACGAGAATAAACAGAAGCCGAAAGTTTGAAATAAAAAAAAACGTTCATGCATGAGAGCTCAGGCGTGACTTGCAGCTTGTGGCCTTTAATATAAAAATTGTTTTTTTGTTTTTTAACTTGACGCCAACAGCCAGGGAGAAGACTTTCATTTCCGTCACTCCAAGGCATCTTAATATTTTCATTTCTCCAGGCATAAAAGACCAAACATTTTTACATTTGTGGCTTCCAAAAATGTCAACAACAAAAAAGAAGGAAAGAAAAGTAGGTTTACAGTGTCCTTGGAGCTTCTTTATGCAACAACTTACTAAATACTTTGCTTAGACTTGAAGTAATGCAGTACTTAATTAAGCAGGAATTCATTTGCAAACCTTTCAAACTGCTTTTGGTCATTATTCTGGCGGTAACATTGAGAAACTACTAATCATAATCACTATTATTGGTGATACATGTAGCCTTATAATGCAGTGGTTCCCAGGCAGTGGGTCAGGACACAAAGACGGGTCAAATAAGATGTTGTTTTGTCTTTTGCATTAGGAGTTAGCACAAAATTTCAGACAAAAAAAATGTATATTTTTGTGATTAACCATGTGATAGCTAAAAGTAAAATCACTTCATTAAGAATTAAGAAAGTGCTGCAGTGTTTTTGTAGCCAACTGCATTCTCAACTGGTGGGTCTGGGCCAGAAAGTGGGCCATGTGAATCTTCTAAATGGGGTGTGGCAGCGAGTGATTGAAAATATATACAATGTTGTAAAAAAAAAAAAGTCTATATTTTGTGAGAGTTTTATTTTGACACATGTTGTTGATGTAAACTCATTAAAATGATTGTGAAGAGTACGTGAATAAAACTTTGAAAATGGGCGGCAGGTGTTCAGTTGGCCACTAACTCACAGGTTTGGGGTTCAATTCCCCGCCACTGCTATTGTATACGTGTCATTGTGTCCTTCGGCAAGACACTTCACCCACCTTGCCTGTATGAATGTGTCAGTGGGACGTTGTGTGTTCGGTGGTGTTCGGAGATGCCGTAGGTGCAGAATGGCAGCCACATCTCTGTCAGTCTGTCCCAGGGCAGCTGTGGCTACAGAAGTAGCTCACCACCACTGAGTGTGACTGAGGAGAGAATGAATAATGCACAAACTGTAAAGCGACTTTGAGTGCCTAGAAAGGAACTATATAAACCCAATGCATTATTATTATGTAATTGATTTAAAAATAAATGTTTATTTTCGACAAATAAATGTTAGGTTTTGTATAAAAAGGCTCAGGGAAAAAAATATTTATAAACTTTTTATCAGCAGCCACTGAGTCAAAGATAACAAATGGTGTAGATCAACATCTAATAACAACATCGCTAACACAACACCCTCCATGTATCTGACCATGTGCTCACTGTTATGTGCTGAACATTCATCCAGAGGAATCATGAAGGTCTTAAGGTCTCTAGATTATTCCCATTTCAATATGCTCTTAGGGGATTAAGCAGTTTTCCTCAAATAATAGAAAAAACACAAACAGAAAATGTATTTAATGACACCAATAAAGAAGTAAACTAGACTAAAATACCCAAAACAGAACAAATCTATACAAAAGTCACCAAATATAAAGCTAAAATTAGTCACAAAGTTAATTGAAATTCTTTTAGCATTTTGAAAGATGAGTTTTAAGCCTCAAAAAACATGAAATATACAGTAAATATTTAAAATAGTTAAGACTTGCAATTTTGGGTTTTCCACAATAATTTTGCCACAATATTGTTTGAATTGTCAAATGTCATATTGTTAAAGCATTACAGGCCATTCTTTGCTATATGGATACCGCAGTTAGTAACACAGCCATACATTTGTGATACATTGAGGAAGCTTTCAGAAAAAAATGAGTTTTCGCCTATAGATCCATAGCACTGGTCATGGGACAGGAGCAGCAGGAGGAGAGGAGTACAGTAGAGCAATAATCATCCCAGGACGCTCTGAGAGTGAGGGATCAGCAGCAGCAGCAGTGCGGGCCTGACCTAGACAGACTAAGAGCTCAGAGTCATGTGATCAGAGGATTAGCCCAACGGAAAAAGGGAGGAGGTTAGAGTTCGAGCCACCGCATGCTTCCTGAGCACTTCCCTCAGAAACGCTTTCTCTTTCACTACCACTGTACACTCAGCTCAGGCAAACACACACGCGCACGCACACACACACACCCCGACAAAACGAGGGTCTGAAGAAATAAGAAAATAAAAGCTGTTGTTTGTTTGGAGAAGGCCCCCTCTGAGTTTGACACAAGTTTAAAGTTTGGAGAGAGGCCAAAAAATAGTAGTATTGTATATTTGTATTATTTTGTTTATTTCGAGCAAGTGAATAGTTCATGATGTGCAATCAACAACAGAATACAAGGCAGAAAGAAAACATATACAAATAATAAATTTGCATGTACCCAGCAACCTAGACCATTGCCATAAAAAAAGAAAAGCATTTCATTCATTTTAGTAAAACAAATAAGCTTTGGTCATAACTCATACAGAAACGATCTGCTCGAAAAGGAGCGGGAAGTTAAACTTTTTTAATCCCACCCCCGTCTCTCCAAAATACATAACACAAAACATCGCTGTATCCTTAGACACCACCTTCCTTATAGACAGCAAACCCAAGATTTAGCATATAATACATTAACAAATAAAGATATACTATTTATCTATAGGCTGTAAGAAATAATATTTAGCTATTGCATGAAAAGAATTCAGG
This sequence comes from Bostrychus sinensis, assembly GCA_020698575.1. NCBI lineage: Eukaryota > Metazoa > Chordata > Actinopteri > Gobiiformes > Eleotridae > Bostrychus > Bostrychus sinensis. The sequence continues at coordinate 10,418,538 of CM036253.1, read as the reverse complement.
GTAATTTGTTAGAATATAATCCAAAAGGTAAGATATTTAATAATTAATAAGCTATATTCTATTAAATATACTATATATGTGTTACCATGAGAAACAAACAATTGTTATATAAAAAATGGCATTATCTAATGAACAATAAGTACATACAACAATGGTAATGGTGAGTCATGAATGTAAAATAACAAAATAACACATGACCATTAAGTCCAAGTTTCTGTAGAGTGGCTTTCATCTGTAAATATTTTGACACTTCTTGTGTTAAAGCCCCAGACTATTCAACAATTTATCTTCACACACAGACAAACAAAAACCTCTCTGCAGGGTTTGCACCGTTGGTAATGTAAAATGTCTATATCCTCTCAGACTGAGACCTCTCTCTAACTGTAAAAAACAAAAGTAATAATTGACAATGTGAGGTGGAGTATTAAGCGTTAGGGTTAGGTAAATATTTTACTTTCAAGTCAGTGTCAAAGCTCTATAAATGAGTAACAGTGACCCTGGTAATACTACCTAAATTTCCTTTGTGATAAAAAAGTACCTAATCTAATCAGGGGATAGTAGTAGTAGCAGCTAGAGGTCAACCTATATTCAGAGCAGCCAATGGATGAAAAACACTGCAGATTTTCTGAATTTTATGAAAGAAATCATTTTAATTCAGCCATTTGTTTTTAATATCATGTATTTTTAAATGTATGACCTTGTATATGTAAAGAATGTTAATGTCTTCAATATGTCTCTGTGAAACATGCTTTAAGTCAGCTGTGTTTCCTTCGCTCATGTTATCTGCTGCTCCCGGTCCAACACTGTAAGCTGTGCTGGAAAGTTCCAGCTCCCATGACAGTGGTGACCCCACCTTGGACCTCTGAGTATCCCTAACACGGAAACAATTTATCAACTAGTGTCCAGGTTGTGGTATACCATCAGGAAATATATGAAAGTCAGAAATAATGTTTTCATCTTAGAGACCCTCAGGTTTGGGGAGGAGACAAGGGCTTTCAGTATAAGAAGGACACAATGCTTTTGTTCAATAGTCAGTTTGTACGTGCATGCTGTGAAGCTGTCACAACTGCAACTCTCTTGGTCTCGACTGAAATTTTCATACGCACTGCATTTTCATGACAACAGTTTTAGTAATGCTTATTAAAACAGAAACAAATGTGTTAAAAATTGGACAGTGAGAACTGTTAAAGATGAGTTTTTCTCAGTCAAACTCTGTGCAGGTAGAGCTTGGAGAGATCAAAAAATGCATCTGGCTTTTTTGTTCTACGAGGTTCTGTTTCAGGTAAATGAGCAAAATCTTTTTATTCACGTTTTGAACTTTTCAGGCTGAGATAAAACAATTCTGGATGCTTCCTATGAACTAGAGCCCGATTTTTCCTTTTTTTAGACAATTTTCGGACGATTCTTGTCCTTTAATGCCAATTTTTGGTCAGGTGTGTGTTCGGGCAACTATGTGACTGAAGGACCCCAGCTTCCCCACCCATCTTATAGCAGCTTAGACATCTTACACTGTAGTTCATAGGAAACATCCAAAAACGCTTTATCTCAGCCTGAAAAGCTCAAAACGGCAATAAAAAGATTTTGCTAATTTCTCTTTTGCTCACAGAACAAAAATGTTAAAAACAACTTTGTAGTTCTCCCCAAGCTCTGCTTTCAGAGCAAGTTTGATTGAGATTATTATTGGTTTTCTTCTCTTGAACTGTTCTTACTGTCCAATTCTAACACATTTGGTTGTGTTTTAATAAGTATTACTAAAACAAATGGCCATATAATATTAATTTCTTTCATAAAATAAAAATAAAAAATCGGCCCTACATATCGGTGCCCAAAATCTGCAGTGTTTATCGGCTATCAGCTGCTCTGAATTTAAAAAATTGGCATCAGCCATAGAAAAACCCATATCGGTCGACCTCTACTATGAACTGCAGTGTAAGAGTTCAAACTGCTACAAGATGTTTGGAGAAGCTGGGGTCCTTCAGTCACATGGTTGCCCGGACACACGCCTGACCAAATATCAGAATTAAAGTGCAAGAATTGGCCGATTGTCTAAAAAATGCTAAATTTGGCCCCATATATCAGCGCTGACTTCTACTGGAGAATATCCCAGCAACTATGAGCCTTAGGCGGGGTACACCCTGGACAGTGGCCAGTTAGTCTCAGGACTAGGGCCAACAGCCTTTGTTTGCTTAGTGAGGTCGCAGTTGACAAAATTTTCATTAATCGCTTAGTTGCATCCACTCTTTCCATTAAAAAAGCAACTATAATTTACTACTTTATAACTTTTATTTTTCAATTTATTTAATACAACATAGATTATTTTTAGATAACAATGTATTTTGCATCCATCTTTTATAAATATTGCATCAGCTAATTAATGTAAAGTTACTTTTTTGTGTCAGACTCTGGTAAGTCCCCCATATGTCCTTTGGTCGATTTTGGTCGATTAATCGCTGTACTGGGCTTAACTTCAGTCGACTAACAATCTCTTTGGTCGACTACAGCCCTGCTCAGGACTGACACAGAGACAAACACAGACAGACAACCATTCACTCTCACATTCATTCACTTTGGGACATTTATAGTCACCATTTCACCTACACCTGGGAGCGCACGCAGACAGCCCATGGATCAAACCCACAACCTCCTTGCTGAGAGGCAGGAGACCACTCTAACCACTCCATCACCACACCCCATAGCGTTCCTTTTTGTAAATAAATTCACACTGCATTAAAGGTAAGCACTGCCCTCTGTGAGATTGAAGCGCTCTAATCCGCTCTCATAATATCACTGATGCATTTGAGCCCCTGATACCAACAACATGCTTTTTCAACAGCGCCGACCTCTACAGCGCACACACAGCTCTAAAGACCCTTCCACGAGAGACACAGACCTAATGAGTAGTGCTTTTCCCCCGTTCATTTTTACAAGGGCACAAGATAAAAACATTAAACCACTTTGAGTTAATAGCACAAGATCTGAGTCCTCCACCTCCTATGCTGCAACTGTACTTGCTCAAAATAACATAAAAAAAGCAAAAACCTATACTATTTAGCATTTAAGCTTATATTCTAATTAGCCACATTGACTAAAAACAGGTAAGTGCTAATGTTGACAGCACACACATGTATAGTTCACGATTCATACACTTTTTTACCAAGAATTTTCCATGATTTTTGCCTAAATTTCCAAGACCTGAAAAATGACTTGCATGTTTAAATAGTATTCAAAATGTCCAATGTGGTACATTAGAAACATTATTCTGCTGCAATTTCATTTGTTAAATTTGGAAATTAGTCAGTTCAAGAAAAAAAAAACTGTTAGGGCTTCTTCTTCCTGAAATATATTATTCATTAATTTTAGTGACTTTTAGCCTAAACATAGGTGATTAAATGATAATTATGCTATATTAGATATAAACTAATCATCTATGCTGTTTTAAAGCATTACCAAAAAAAAAAAAAAAAAACTAAAGACCAACAAAAAATTATTTAGTTCCAATATTCTGACACAAAAATAGATCACTTTTTCCTGCAGTGAGAACATTTACTGTATTCTAGCTGCCGCAGGTTTAACCAGTAGTGGCCCAATGTTACTCAGACTGTTTAAACTTCCAAAATTTTACACCAAAATATAAAAATCCAAAACTTTCCCAGGGCCTGGAAATTGCTTTTTAAAATTCCATAACTTTTCTGTGACTGTACAAACCTTGATAGTTGCTAAAACCATCTGCAATATTTACAACTATGGCTGAAAAGGTACTGTGGTGTGTTGAGCTTATGGTACAAACACTAAAGGGCTCTGTATACATGCGCATGTATTGCAGCTGTACCACAGACCAGTGGGCCGAGCACTGCCCTGTGTCCCCCTCCTGCTACACTCGGGTCTTCCTGTCAGGACACAGTGTGCCGCCAGCTCATGTCCACATGCCCTGTCCCGCTGCCAACTGTGAACAGGAGAGCCACAGGGAGCGGGCAGCCAACCGGGCTCAACACTGCAGCGTATTTACTGTACAGGGGTCAATGGGAAAGTACATCGAAAGAGAACACGCAATGCACTCATGTATGTATGGGCTGGTTTAAATAAAGCAAAGCAAAGTGTAGAATATATGGAGAAAACCTGGTATTATTAAGTACTTTTACCTTGAAAATAAGTTCAAAATGCTTTTGTTGTCACAGTGTAAGAGAAATGTGTTTGCGCTTTGGACAAAAGACTCGTTTGACCTTTAGAAACACTTGAGTATGTAATTAATTTCTCTGTTTATGTGAAACTAACAACAAAAGCTGCTTGATATATTGCAATGTCACTGTTATTGTAATATCAACAAGAGATAAAAACGTATATAATTGGATTGTTAATCAGATTCGATTGTGATTATTCATGCGCTGCCAAAATAATAACCTGTAGAGGAAGAGTAGTTTTTATCATTTATTTGTGTTAATTTATTCATAGAGCCGAGTATAAGACTTTTGGACACCATTCTGGACAAAGACAAGTGTGTATCTAGCTTTGACAGCTCTATAAAGCAGTCAGAGTCCAATTTAATTCGTTTTTTCACAATCATACAGATTTTGTAATCGTTGGGAGCCAAAATCGTAACCACTATTAAATTTCAATTAATTGAACAGTCCTACATAGGCAGAGTTAGCTGGATTTTCGTGAGACTTGTCGCTGTCTGAACTGACGGTGGTTCGACCAATGACGTGGCAGTACTGTCGTGAGTGGGCGGGTTTTAGCCTCTCACCGAGACTTTGTAAACAATTGTAATGAACGTCCCTCCCCTTTATAAACGCTCTCAATGGGAGACATCATAGGTTTGCCAGGTTAATACAGGACAGGTACTGCTTGTGCTGGTCCCAAACCGGGATAAATTGCTAATTATATGCCATTTACTGCATAATACACAGGACAGGAAATGAACAAAACATCAACATTACCTACTCGTACCGCAAGGAAAATGCATTAATGTTGCTGTATTTGTATATGACAGGAATTTATAATGAAAAGGCTTAAGAGAGTCACCCCCAATTTTCACTACTCTGCTGTGTAACACACTCCACAGTAAATACAATACCAGTGTAGTGAATGAAAGCGTTTCCACAGCTCTGCGGCGCCGGTCTGACAGTGCTCAGCCCTGTGTCAGAGTCACAAGACTTTTTGTTCAATGACAGACTCAGATCAGATCTTACCAAATCGGGGACTGACATGTCCAACATCCGGATTTTCAAAATAATATCACTCTGTACAAAGGTTTTTGATTAGAATGTTTATATTTAATCATTCTTTCTCTTATTATTATTATTATTTACTTTAACTGTAGGTGACAGAAACAATGACAGCACTCGTACAGCTTTTTCGCGCCCAACTACTTCCCTGTGAAACTGTGCCAGTCTCACTACGCAGTGGAAATCCTGGGTTAAGGGGGGGGGGGGGTCAATGAGATACTTTTTGTAAGGTCCCAGTTTGGAGAAGCCGACAGGAGCAACACTGTATTTATCAGCTATTGCCTAATGGAGGCAAGAGTAATACTTCTAAACCTTGAAAATGTTTATTATATCAAGTGTGTTGAGTTTTATTATGTTGCTCATTGGTACAACCCCAGAACTTATAACTGGTCCTTCTCTTCTCTGGGTGAGCATTGGTACTTTGGCATTTTTACACCAGAGGCCTTTCCTGACGCAAGGCTGGCACATAAGAAGATGTTGGCTCCTAACAGGAAGCCCTTCGCTTAGCAATATATTTAAGGAAATATCCTCTAAGGCCAACACATTGTTTACACCAGTACCTGATGTGGCCTCTGTTGCATTGTTACAACACAGCTATGTACAGAGTGAATCAGTAATCCAGTGACCCCAGTGTGGAAAGCCATGCAAGTGCGAATCACTTCAATTATCATTAAATATTGTTCATTTATCATCATGAAATATCCAGAAACCACATACAGCAAACTGTGCAGCCCCTGAAGCAACTGCCTTGCCTCATTCTCAGCTTAGTCAATTCAGAGACTTCTGAAAAACCTATTGCAAATCGGTCTAATCCTAAACAAACATTACAACTATCCACATAACACCACATACTTACAATACAATGTCAATGGTAAAAAAGAATTTAGGACAGTGTCAAAACAAAACACTACTTTATTTGCAACAGAATTAGTGTTGAGGTTAAGATATTTTAGCATTTCAGTAAAAAGTAATAGCTCCTTATGAATTTGACAGCAGCAACACATCTCAAAAATGTTGGGACATGGGCAACAAAAGGCAGGAAAAGAGAGATTAATAGCCAACATTTCAGTAAGATTTTTTTTCTTTCCTTTCGGCTTTTTCCCTTCTGGGATTCTCACAAGAAATCATCTGCCACCAATAGCATAAAGTAATTTTTATCTAACTTGGCATCTGGGTTATTCCCTTCCTGATGCAACACTCTCCATTTAGCCAGGCATGAGACTGGCACAAAGTAGGACTGGTAAATCAAATTAATTTTAATTAATTTGCATTTTTAATTTTGAATAATGTCAAAAATAGTCAAATCATTAAATTGAATTTAGCAGTAATAGCGTCCACCTCCTGTGTTGTGGCTAATGCTACTGCTAGCTCCAGAGCAGCTTAAATACTGACTGTGGAGACTCTGCAGAGGCTAAAAACACTAATCACAGAAGAAGGAGTCCTTTTACCTTAGTAACACCTCAATTTAGATATAGCAGCAGCTTGGCCAAAACAAACAGCGTAGTGTGATGTGCAGCAGCAGTAACTAACGTATCTTTGTTTATGAATGCTAATTAGCCACATGCTCTGATGTTAGCTTCTTTTCACAGGTCTCTATGGTGTAGCTGTAATGGTTTAAATTATAATAGATCTGGCCTTTAGAAGCAGTGAGGGCTAAAGCTAAAAAGACATTAGGGTCTTCGCTGATGTCACTGTGAGAGAATTGCACTTTGTTGCTGCCTTAACAGACGGCAGAAAGAATAGCGACAGTTAGACTGTTGCTAATGGTCATCCTAATAATAAACATAAACATAAACATTGCTGCTTTTTAAAAGTCATGTAGAATATATAGGTAAAGAGAAAAAAATCTATTAAATTTGTAAATCGGCAGAGAATTGAACATTAGAATTGGGGGGGGGGGGGGGGGGGGGGGACTGGCAACATTTTAGTGAGAGTGCATTGTGTTTTTATTTATGGTACTGTGCAAAGGTTTTAGTGATGTGAATTAATTTATTCATTCAATCTTTATTAAGGACACAGGGCATCTGGTCCATGTTTGAATGTTTAATGAAAAGAGCATTTACCCCTGAACTTGAAGATCGTCAAGTCGGAGTCCAGGTCTGGACACTACACTATTGCGAGATAAGACCAGTGCTTTGGCAGAGGTCTACTGCCAAGTGCTTCTAGTTTAGATTTGTCTTCCTTTATTTGTGCACTTGAGTATATTTTTGTACACTGACACCTTTCTTAAAAACTTGTCTAAGACTATAGCGCAGCACTGATGTTGCTGGATTTATAAAACTAACTCACTCAATAGCACAACATGCAGAGGTTTTAATTAAGAAAGACGAAATCACAGTTTGGCTTAGATAACAGGAAAATGCAAAATACGTCCGCCTACCTCCACGACACTCACAATCACAGAGAAAGACGATGTTTATCAGTCAGACCGTAATTGCGACAGTGGTCTTGTGAAATGACAGCAACACATCAAAGCATCAATGACATTTACTCACAGTTTGAAACCTCACATGCTAGAAGATACTAGTTTTTTTTTTTCTGACATTTCAAAGCCAGTGCGCTCTGTGGCTTTTCCAGCAATTACTACAAATGTCACCAGTGGCACTGTTTTCCTTAGAAACAGAAACACCAGGGCCATTGACTAACAAAGAAAATTGATATACAGCATGTTTGTATGTGTAAAGTCTCCTGAGAACAAAGCAACTTAATTTGTTTTGACAACAACAGAAGAACACAGACCTCTGCAAAGGCATTTGTCCCTGTCCCATACTGATAATGATTTAGATCTTCTATTTCGGGGGTAAATGCTCTATTCATTGGTACTTGGGTCTATGTTAATTTTAAGTTTTTTAGCGTTTTTGAATCTACACATATCACCTTAAAATTGAGAAACATATGAATATTATACATCATTTTGTTCGGGACAACGTTATCTATTTAAACAGATGGTTATTACTTTTGTTTGCTGTACTATTTGAACCCCCTACAGCTTAGAATACACAAAGAACACAAAATCGGAAATAAAAATGTTTTCATTTTTTGACATAAGAAAATCAAACATGCTTAATGACGCTTTCTGAGTGCTTCAAAAGTGAAAACATGTTCTTATAAACAATATATAAAAGAATCAGTTATTTATAATAAAGCTAAATGCCTTTAGGAGCCATTTGAACCCAGGCAATAATGGTAAAAATAGACCTGAACCATGGCCCAGTTCATTATATTGTATGAACTGTATCTGTAAAATGTGCACTAATGGCTCTTGTCAGATGTTAAAAGATTTCAAATAGGAGTAATTCTATGATATTTGACATTTGTACAGTGCTCTCTATACAGTATACTAAAGGGCGGGACATGTGGACAACCTGGGGAACCACTGGACGACACTCTAACAAGCCTCAAATTTGTTCAAAGGGGCTATATTGTGCTTTAATTCACATTTTTAAACCAATCTTGGTCGCATCTAGAACAGCACTGTATGTGTCACAACCTTTAAAACCATTATGTGAGTAAAAGTGAACGTTTTTAATAAGTACTCTACTGGTGCCTTAAAAAGAACAGAGGAAGAGACCAGCAGAGGGCAGCAGAGGAGAAAGAAAAAAAAAAAAAGCACTTCACTTCTTTAAACTTATATTGGTAAGAAAATAAAATTTTTGGCTTATCATCATAATAAAAATGTTAATATATCACACATTAAATATCCTTACATCGATTGCAGGCAGCCTTTTGGTTTACATTTATGTTGATTATTTTCAGCATTTTTAAATCCAGAAGTCGGGGAAAACATGAAGGATTTTTTTGGACTTGTTCCCTCGACACTAAGCAAGAAGAAAAAGTCAGGGAACGTCTACTGCTATAAAGCCTTCACATTTGTTTCTGCTTTTATTTAGTTATGTGCTTTTTTGTGTTTATTAAAGTCTATTTTTTAATATAAGGATAAAGTAAGACATAAAAAGCAGGGCCATACACAGAAACTGAAATACTGTGGTCCATCATTGTTAGGTTGAGACTGAGTTTAGTCTCTCTGGTGCATACAGCCAGGATAAAAAAAGGTGGGGACATCCTGGGAAATAGGTCCTGGACTGGTCCTATTTTTGTGAGGCGAGGTCCCCATCACATTAAGCCCTGATTATTCTATATATATAAGCCTATACTATACAAACATCTAGCTTATTTTGACAAAAATAAAAGTTTAAACACACAAAAAGCCTATCTCTGTCCAATAAGTTCACTCTATTCATAAGCTGTCTTTTCCAATAATTTAACCAATCTTGCTTTATGTATTTTTAAATAAACACAGCACTTACACCCTTACATTCCCTCTATACCAACTATTTTATATTAATTTACGTTGATTATCCCTGTACGGTCCTACATTATCCAAACATGTAGCTTATTTCGACAAAAATAAAAGTTTAAAAACACAAAACAGCTATCTCAGGCTGTCCATTAGGTTCACTCTATTTTGACTCTAAGCTGCCTTTTCCAATAATTTAACTTATTTATGTTTAAATAGACACAGCACTTACATCATTACACTCCCTCTACATCAACTATTTCATAAATGTACATTGATTATTCCTATAAAATCCAAACGTGTAGCTTATTTTGACAAAAGTATTAGTTTAAAAAATAAAAATAGCCTATTTTTATGTATTTAGCTCACTCATTTGACTAAAACAGCCTTTTCCAGCAGGATAGTTTAACATATGATGCGTCTGAAATGTTTTTTTTTTTTTTCACTACCCCGCGCTTCACTGTCTCCGAACCAGGAACATTTGAGAAATTTGCTATGAAAATAAGTCAACTCAGCACTCAGTAATGGAGTAATGTACTCATCGCAGAGTTGGCGTTACTTATTCATCAACTCTTGTCTGTGTCACAAGGGCAAAAAAACAACAAAAAAACGTGCAATATTTATCAACAGTAAGCCACCTTCCCTATTACAGGCGCCGGGTTTAAAACGGGGCCATTATGTTCTATGTAAAGCATGCTGTGGGGTTAAAGGTGCCTACTGTTTGCACTTGGGTCACGTTTGCGCGTTAATGCCGCCTCATGCACGTCCCCAGAGCCGTGCGTCAAGTGGCTTTTAATATGGAGGGGAGGCAAAGAAAAAAAAGCCTCGCGTATACACGAATTTACGGTACAATACGCGCTCCGGAGAGTTGGTTTGGCCACACTCGAGTGACAAGCGCGTAATCTAACCCGTGCAACACGCAGGGAACTCATGACAACACAAATGAGGAGAAGAAGTGGGGTTTTATAAAACAGCTGGGGACGGACAGACGCGTAAAAACGGGCCAAAAGTCAACAACAGAACGATAAAATTGAGCAGAAAGCGACTAAACAGTGTCAAAAGCAGTGTTGGAGTTTGTTTACAGAGCGCTGTCACAATATTCTTTCGCAACGACCAACCAGCAACTAAACAGTAGCAGTAGCACCAGCAGCAGTAGTAGTAGTAGTAGTAGTAGAAGTAGTGGGACGACGGCGCTTAAAAAGCAAAACATAAACAAAAAACACACAAAATACATGCAAAAGCTGGCCTTACCTCCGCGGAGCGACTCTGTCCGGGCTGCTGCTGCTCCTAGTTCATCAAAATTCACGGTAAAAAATGGTGAAGACGAGCAGTAGTAGTGTCCCCCCCGTGTCAGGGTGAAGTGAGTGTATGCGTCTCTGTGTCCGTGTGCGCGTGTTTGTGTGTGTGTGTGTGTGTGTGTCAGTCCACTTTAGTTTGCCGTACACTTCTGTCTCTCTCTCTCCGCGGCTGCTGCTCCTCCGTCGACTCCACGCACAGCGCTGACAGGCCGCCCACTTCCGGCGTTAGGGCGAAATATGCACCCCCTGCGCGAGAAATGATTCCTCCTCGCTTCCAAAAATAAGTAAAAAATAAATAAATAAATAAAAATTTGATTTGTTGACTCATATCGCAGAAAAATTAAGGTTTTTATCCAAAATCGCGATAATAAAACACGTTATCTTTTTTTTTTTTTTTTTTTTTTAGCCTATACGTTACTGTTCTGGGTAGATTTATTTCTGTAGCCTACATTTTGTGATAAATTTATGTAATCATCTTAAACACATATTACGGTAACTAAATAATAATAATAATAATAATAATAATAATAATAATAATGCATTAGTCCTCTGAACACCACCAAAAGCAGTGACACTGACCCATTCATACAGGAAAGGTGGGTCAAGTGTCTTGCCCAAGGACACAACAGCTGAGCTAATGTCCGCTCTAAACTATAAAAATAACAATGTATAGCCTCTACCTGGAAATAGGAGGTAGGAGATGGACATACATTACAATAACATACATTTAAAGAATTTCTTTTCTTTCCCCCTAAAAGCTTGTGGAAATATATATATATATATATATATATATATATATATATATATATATATATATATATATATATATATATATATATATATATATATATATATAGTACAATATTGTGTATGTTCACCTTGGAAGAAGAAGAACAGGCTATACTGGTGGGTTTCAGATGAAGTCACAACCTTTTCTATAGGCCTGTAGGTTTTAACTGAGATGGGGGGCAAGCACATGTTTTATTGTTATTATGCTGTTTTTTGGTGTGGTTGGATAAACATAGTAAGATCATGGACCTTGTCACAAATGCAAATTATCAGGTTCAACATTTGTGATTTTTCCTTGCAGATATTTCTTATGAAAGTTACATCTGACTGATGCAGTAAAACTGGCTCCTGCCTCCATCTGAGAGTGTGATGTGATCACTTTCTAGAATGCATTATATACATAATATATCAAACTATATATCATGTTGATATATTGCTATCACATTACATATAAACACATTTATAATGCTGGCTTCGAAGAGAAGTGGGAAGAAGTAGAACTTCTCTGATCTATCACTGAACTGTGTGATCCATGAACAGCTCAGTGCTAATGCATGAGTTAAAGCCACTGCAGCGTGCACAGTACTGGTTTATAAACACTACTGCAGTCGAAATCAGTCACAGCTCTTTTGCCAACGGTTTTCTATGGTGTTTACATTATATCTGGGACACATGTGGGTCATTTTTATAAAATATTAAAAAATATACTGCTCATAGAACCTTTAATGTAACAAATATATAACATTCAGTCTTTTACATTATGTTTGTCACAATTCTTCTTATTATAGATATTATAATACATCACAGTATTTGTAACCATATTGTGGCTCACAATTTTAGATATGTTACAAATGTATATTATATTATATTTATATTTGTATTGTTTAATATATATATATATATATATATATATATATATATATATATATATAAAGTATATAAAGTATACGATGTAGGATATGACATATGGCTTAGCCTATTTATTTATTTATTTGTATTTTATTCTGTTAATTTTTTTTTTTTTTTTTTTTTTTTTGTTTTGTGTGTGTTTTGTTTGTTTTTTAGATTCAAGTTGTATGTTGGGATATACAATATACTGACATATTTGGCATATATTCCAAACAAATAGTGGGGACATAAATTAGCATGCTCTGTTACTCTGACTGGACACTGCAAAATATGACTAATGTTTATGTTAGGGTTTGAAAAAAACACAATAGTTTCCTGATATAAAAAATTATGACGCACCATGTTGACGAAAACATAACTTCCAATATTAACACGATTAACACCCACTCATCTTTTATATGCAGTATGCAGATTTAGACGCCAGTATCTATGCTTTTGCAGTAGTGCAGTTGCAGAGTGGGAGTAAAAGTACTTCTCATTTATAATCATAGGAAAAATTTACTGCCAGATCCAACCATGCTTCTTATACAATTATAAAATATGGTCCACTCAGGCTTACTGACATTGTACAACTATAACAGATAAAGATAACTAACTTTTCTGTTTAAATAAAGCATAAATAAACAAAAAAGACAACTTAATGCATAGCTATTGTACATGTTACTATTTCTAATTGGAAAAGACAAGTATAGACTTGAAATAATAATAATAATAATAATAATAATAATAATAATAATAATAATAATAATAATAAGAAGAAGAAGAAGAAGAAGAAGAAGAAGAAGAAGAAGAAGAAAACGAAGACGAAGAAGAAGAAGAAGAAGAAGAAGAAGAAGAAGAACATCAGTATAGATGCATTATTTGGCAGGGATGCAAATTTTAGCACAACACCAACGATATTATTTAGCGCTTTATGTTGGAATAACCTGTTAATGAAAAATATTTATGTTACTCTACTGTGTTTTTTGTCCCCTTAAGCTGTCAGAATGATTTATATTTTTCCAATAAATGTCTACATAATATAATTTTAATCTAACTCTTGCTTTACTCCCAGTTTCTTCCGCTTTAAACTGTCCGATACTACCCCCAGCTGGCGCAAAAGTGAATTGCATCCCATCGTATAGGTTGATCAAATTGGAGTTGGCACCAGCCCTCGAGGCAGAAGCATAATTGAAAGAGCCTATCTGTAATTAATTCAAGCGGGGAAGTGTGTTACTAATGTATGAACACAGGCTGTGGCTGTTTGTGAATGCCAGAGGGGAGAGATTTAAATTACGTGGGAGGAAAATTGTAACTTTGCAAATGGTTTGTGCAGAGATTTTTAGCCGCCCAGGTCACCAAATAAAGACTTACCATGTTTATCATCTCTATATAGCACTGTTTTCTTACTTTTTAGGCTACTTATAGAAGAGAAGTTTGCATTTAAGTCCAATCTTGTCTTTTATTAAATATAATGAAATAAATGCATTTAAAAACAGCTTTAAACATAGTTCCTTTCAGGTGCTCCTTTGTTTTCAGAGGTTGCTGCAGTAAATGTCGCGTGGGCAGCAGTCTATGTAAGCAGAGACACCCTCCCCAGACACTTCCTGCAGCTCTTCTGGGTAATCCTGAAGCGTTTGCAAGCAGAGGGATTTGAGGGTGGGTCTCAGGGCAGGATTTTCCTGTTTAGCCCCGCCCCCAGAGGAGAGCGAGCTAAGGAGTTGAGGCTTCAGGAAGAACTGAGATGCCTTAGACCCTCCAGTGGTTTACCCAGGGGTCAAGAGGGCCAGTGTGGGTCCGGAGGTGGTTAGATCCTGGGACCTGCACCAGAAGCTTATTATTGAACTATTTAACCCTCACTGTGACCCAGTTTTGGTGCTGCCTCACCATTTGCACATTACTGCTTCAGGGAATACTAGTCTGAGAGCTTATTGTCTAGTACTTTTAATTGATACGGTAATTGCATTTTTCCCCAAAATAATAATACTTAAATAATTTGGGGGCTCAGAAGGTAAAGCTGTCAGTAAAGCTCTCTCGTTGTGCCCTTGGACACTTCACTGCCTTACCTGGTTTGGGTTAGAGTCCCTGAATGTGTTCCTGTGACGGTCAGAGAAGCTGAAGGCACAGAGTGTCTTCATCAGTTTGTCCCAGGACAGCTGTGGCCACAGGAGTGGCTCATCACCACTGAGTGTGACTGAGGAGTGAAGGAATAACGCAAAGTAAAGTGTTTTGAGTGTCCAGAAAAGCTCTACAGAAAATGTATGCATTATTTTTATTTTTAATAATAATGCATTATTATATGTCTTATATAGTGCTTTTCTAGTCACTTTACAATTTGGTGCATTATTTATTCCCTCCTCAGTCACACTCAGTGGTGGTGAGCTACTTCTGTGGCCACAGCTGCTGCCCTGGGACAGACTGATGGAAGCGTGGCTGCCAATCTGCACCTACAGCCTCTCTGACCACCACCAAGGAGTGTGGGGTCGTTTTTAGGAGCTGGGCTTGGCTTCTTAGTTCCAGTGAAAGGAACTCTGAAAGCTCCAGCACCAAGAGATTTTGGACAATTCCATGCTCCCAACTTTGTGGGAACAGTTTGGGGATGGCCACTTCCTGTTCCAACATGACTGCACCAGAGCACAAAGCACGGTCCATAAAGACCTGGATGAGTGAGTTTGGTGTGAAAGAAGTTGACTGAACCTGCACAGAGTCCTGACCTCAACCTGACAGAACACCTTTGGGATGAATTAGAGCGAACACTGTGAGCCAGGTCCTTCATCCAACATCAGTGTTTGACCTCACAAATGCACTTCTGGAAGAATGGTCAAAAATTCCCATAAACACTCTTAAACTTTGTGGAAAGCCTTCCCAGAAGAGATGAAGCTGTTATAGATGCAGTTCATATGAGTGTAAAGGCCGGTGAGCTAATACTTTTGGAAATATAGTGTACAATTACTCATTGTCATAATATAAAAAATACTCTCGTTAACACAGGAAGAAAATGTAATTTTATTGTTCAAAACCATTGTATAGTATTATTATAAATTATCAAAAGAGCTTTATTCTGTATTTCCAATGTCTCTCTCTTAAAAAAAAAAAAAAATGTTGATGATAGTTTATGTTTAACTGGTTTTCCTATTAGTTTAAAAGTGCACTTTAATGTGGACTTACACTCGGAGACGCTGCAGACACTTTATTTATCTGCAAGTCTCCACTGAGTCTCCGTCAGGCTGCAGAGAGTAATGAGCACATCTCATTTCCCATAACCATAAATATCAGATGATTTATCACAGCCTGTCTCTGTGTGAGATGTCTTTCTATCTTTATCATTCATTTCCTCAAGACGTGGAGCTAATGTACGTGATCATTCACATAACTACACCAGGAGGAGATTTTATACTCTACTTTGTTGGACCCTGCAGCCTGAATGATTGTCAGTAAAGTGGAGCAATTTATTTTGTTATGCAGGAGTTGCAACACTTATTTAGCACCAAAGATAACATTTGAACATATTTTTAGTTATGTGTTCTTTAAGGTCCTATGTTAGGCTTAAGTTTTTTGACACCTTTGCATTAGTAGTTCACGTTGACGCCCCCTGCTGGCAATGGTGGGGAATGGACAGAGCATAAACTGGCTATTTAGCACAGTTGTTAGCAACATGAGGCTAACAGATCGATAAATGAGCTGACTACTTCAAAGTGACGGCAGTTTAAGCTCTGAAATAATCAGAATGAGTCCGGTGATGGTGTATGAGCTTCAGAAACGCGCAGGAGCACTTCCTGGTTTCACCGTATCTACATCGAGCTGTGAGACCGAGCGTTTACAGACCTTGAGAAAGAGATGGCCTCAGCATACAGGATTACTCAAACATGTGTGAATAAAACAAAATACTACTCCATGTTTTGTTTTGAGGTGGAAACAACATTGTAGCGATTTATCACAATAACAGACTTTTAATAAAAATAAATGCTCTAACCCAGTCATCTAGCCCAGGGTTTCCCAACCAGGGGTACGGGGACCCAAAGGCGTACGCAAGCGCTTGAATTTATTTCATAATTCCTTTTAAAGTTGATAAGAGCATATTTGTGATCTTTTCATTTTAAAACTGCTAATGAATATTATATTTTGTTACATAGTTTTAGGTTTAATAACTTGCTATGCAAAGTTAGTTAATATTTAGTTACAGCAAAGTTATACAAATAAATGTAAATTGTCTTTGTTGTAAATTTGTTATGAGTTTACGATTACTAATATTTATTTTGTAAGTTTATTTTGAACATGAAAATATAATAATATAATCTCCTATTACATTCAGTTATTTTACTGTATGTTTTATTTTATATTTATATTTTAAAATCAGGTGGATTATTAATCTATTTATTTTGTATCTATTATCTATTTTTTATTTTATATTTTTTTTATTTTATTTTCTATTTTCTATTTTATTTTATATTTTTTTATCTGTTTTATCTATTACTTTTTTATCTAGAATTTACCCTTTTTCTATCCTGAAAATAAATAAATAAATAAAATTATGAACTTTTTGAAGAATTATTAAGTGTGGGAGGTTACCCAAGGGATAACAAACCCCTGATATAGTTATGAAAATTTGGGCTTTGTCAAACTCACTCAAATCCTTACACTTGCCCATTTTTCCTGAGGACAAAATGTTCACTTGCTGCCTCATATATCCCACACACTTACATAAAACCATAATGAAAAGATGATTATTCATTCAAAACACGTTAAGAGTAATAGTTTGAATATCGTTTAGCCTCACTTTGGCCTCTGTACCGCCCCCTGCAGGAGGCCCACAGCGGCGCAGGGGACCGTCCACTCAGATTTATGTTCACATAAACACAGACGCGGCTCTAAACTCTGCGTCCGCTGCCTTCTGTTGGAGAGTCATTGATTTTCCAGATTGGCTGGCTCTGGGTTTGACGGTGACGGCTGCTCCCTCTGAGGCTGAGTCAGCACAACGGGACGGGCCCATAACTGTACATCACTGTCTTCATAGCACAGCTCAAAAACATACACACACACTCAAAACAGCAGCAGAGGAGGAGCAGTGGTAGTAGTAGAAGTAGTACAAGTAGCATGAGCGATAGTAGTAGCAGTACTAGTAGTCGCAGCCATAACAGTAGTAGCAGCAGCAGTAAAAATAGGCCTAGTAGTAGTTGGAGTGGTAGTATTGGAAGTAGCTACTAGTAGTAGTTGTAGTAGCAGTAGTAGTAATAGTAGTAGTAAAAGTAGTAGTAGTAGTAGTAGTAGTAGTAGTAGTAGTAGTAGCAGTAGTAGTATTAGTAGTAGTAAAAGTAGTAGGAGTAGCTGCAGCCGAAGGGGCCCAAAGCTTAGTATCACAACAGCACAGAGATCCTTAAAGTACTATGTAATAGTAGTGGTAGTAGTAGTATCAGTAGCATTGGTAGTAGTAGTAGTAGTTGTAGTAGTAGTAGTAGTATGAGTAGCATTAGTAGTAGTATCAGTATTATTGGTAGTAGAATGGTTAACAGTAGTAGTAGAAGTAGTATCAGTAGTAGCAGTAACAGTAGTAGTAGTAGTAGTAGTAGTAATAGTAGCAGTAGTAGTAGTAGTAGTAGTAACAGTAGTAGTAGTAGTAGTAGTAGTAGTAGTAGCAGTAGTAGTAGTAGTAGTAGTAACAGTAGTAGTAGTAACAGTAGTAGTAGTAGTAATAACAGTAGTATTACTGTGATAACTGATAACGCTGCTTACTCTCTGTTTATGGAAATAATTAGGTTTGAAAATACCTCATGTTCTAATGTTGATCAGTTGTTGGACTCCTATACTTCTAGTGTTGTAAATGTTCTGGACACCATTGCACCTATGAAGGTTAAAATGGTTAGAAATAGGCAGAAGGCGCCATGGAGAAATGAGGACTTGGTCAGGGCACAGAAAAGGGAGTGCCGGAGGGCCGAATGAACATGGCGCAAGTCAAAGCTCCAGGTTCATTATGACATATACAGAAAAATTTTGAATGCTTTCAACCAAATTCTGCATAGAACAAGGGAAAGGTATTTTTCTGAAATCATTACAAACTGCAGTAACAACTCACGTGTCCTGTTTGCTACAGTAAACAGGTTAACAAACCTCAGCTCCATTGCCTTCAGAACTCATTTCCACATCTAAGTGCAATGAGTTTGCAAGATTTTTTAATGACAGGGTTCAGAGTATTAAACATGCTATAAACTCCACAACACAGATAACAACTCTGCAGCCATCGAGACTCAGAGCTGACACACTTCACCCCTGTCACTGACAAAACAGTCCAAGAGATCATCTCCAGTCTGAGTTCATCCACTGCTGCCTCGATGTGTTAACCACTAGATTTCTAAAATCTGTGCTGAGCAGTTTGTTACCTCAGCTTTCTCATTTAGTTAACATCTCACTGCAGTCTGGAACATTTCCAAGGGCCTTGAAAACTGCGGTCATCAAACCTCTCCTAAAGAAGAGCAGTCTTGATGCCGCAGTACTGAACAACTATTGGCCCATATCAAACCTGCCGTTTTTAGGTAAAGTCCTTGAGAAAGTTGTATACCAACAACTTACTGACTTTCTTCTGCGGAACAACTGCTTTGATGATTTTCAGTCAGGTTTTAGGCCCCATCACAGCACTGAGACTGCTCTTATCAAGGTGACTAATGACATCCGCCTGAACACCGACACAGGCAAAGTCTCTGTCTTAGTTCTGCTGGATCTGAGGCTGCTTTTGATACAGTTGACCATGTGATCCTGTTACAAAGATTAGAGGACTGGGTAGACATTTCTGGTACTGCCCTAAAATGGTGTAAGTCCTATCTTGAAGACAGGAAGTACTTTGTTGAAATCGGTAACTGTGTCTCAGACCAAATGGCCCTGACCTGTGGGGTGCCCCAGGGGTCCATCCTGGGACCTCTTTTGTTCATCCTTTACATGCTCCCTTTAGGCCAATTAATAAGCAGCAATAACATATCCTACCACAATTATGCAGACGACACTCAGATTTACATCTCACTGACAGCAGGTGAATATGGACCTGTGGATTCACTCTGTCACTGCATCCAACAGATCAATGAGTGGATGAGAAACAACTTTCTCCAGCTAAACACAGACAAGACTGAAATAATCATCTTTGGCCCACAGAAACAAAGACAAGGTGTCTGTAGTCACCTCGAGTCTCTTTCACTAAAACCTACAAGTCAGGTTAGAAATCTCGGGGCAATCGTGGACTCTGACTTGAACTTCAGCAGTCACATTAAATTTATAACATCATCAGCTTTTTACCATCTCAAAAACATTGCCAGAATCAAAGGTGTACTGTCTAAACCAGACCTAGAGAGACTTATTCATGTGTTCATCTCCAGCAGGTTAGACTACTGTAACGGTCTGCTCACTGGACTCACTAAGCGAGCTGTGAGACAGCTGCAGGACGTCCAGAACGCTGCTGCTCGGGTCCTGACCAAAACCAGGAAGTACGACCATATTAGTCCTGTCCTCAGGTCTCTGCACTGGCTTCCTGTTGCTCAGAGAATAGACTTTAAAACATCTCTACTTGTGCACAAGTCTCTCCATGGCTTAGCACCAAAGAACATCTCTGACCTGTTGGTCCCATATGAACCATCTCAGACTCTGAGAACCTCAGGGACAGGTCTCTGCTGGGCCCAGGACTAAACTCAGTGAAGCAGTGTTTCAGTTTTATGCAGCTAAACTCTTCCTGACGATGTTAGACCTCTACTCTGACAATGTTCAAGTCCAGACTTAAAACTGTTCTTTTTAGCTGTGCATATGACAACTGAAAGTGTTTTATCTGCACTCTTCTCTTTTAATTTAATTTTAAATTGATTCTTAATTATACTCTTTAAATTTAATTTTATTGTTTTAATTGTGTTTTGCCTTTTTTTCTGTAAAGAACTTTGAATTGCTCTGTGTATGAATTGTGCTATACACATTAACTTGCCTTGTCTTGCCTTGCCTTGTATTAGTCAGAGTGAGAGAAACACAGTGGAGGTATTTCCCGTGGTTTGTGTAGAAAGTGAGAGCGTTGGTATTGACCATGCTGCTTACTCTCTGTTTTTTTTTCTCGTTCCAAGAATCAGTGTGGAACTCGTCCCGAGAGTCACTGCTGATAATGTTCTGATGAAACCTGTCCCGTCACTGACAGGGAACTCAGGCGCAGCAGAGAGGAACCTACTTTTCCTCTTTGCTTTCGATTCTTTCCCTTCAGAGGTTGCCGCCTCCTGCAGCACTGATCCAGGAACTGCTTTGTCAGAGTCAGAGGGGACAGAAACTAAGTACATTTACTTCAGTACTGTACTTAAGTATAGTTTTGGAGAATTTGTACTTTACTTGAGTAGTATTTTTAGGGGTAACTTACTTTTACTTCACTACAATTAAAAGATAAATATAATACTTTTTACTCTAAAAAAGCAAAAGCACATACTCCAGTACTTTAGCAAATTTTACTTGTATTGCAGTAATATTTGACCTGGAGGTACGATACTTTTACTCAAGTAATGAAGCTGAGTACTTTGTCCACCACTGGTCGTTGGTTTAAAAAATGTCTACATTTATCCAGGCTTGGGAGTGACACAATCAGTTCTCCCCCATGTGGCTGTGCACTGAGGTTTGGTGCAGTTCCTTTAAGCCTTGTGTCCCAGTGAAGACAAAAATGTTCTGTTCAAATTTTATTTCTTTCATAACTTTGCAGTGGTTCTTACCTTTTCCATAAAATCTAGCTCAGGAATGTATTTTATCACTAATGTTGATTTTCTAAACACAAATCTAATGTTAATTTTTAACTTTCTAACTAAATTTGTTATGTTGCTCCTGTTCAGAGACAAAAGTGTCACAAAAATCATGAAAAAAGTATACATTCATATTTTTTCTACTTTTTTTTTTTTGCATAAATCTTTTAATCAATTTGTGCCCTGATCATAAATACCAAATAATTATTTTCAGAATTTTAACCCTTTTTTTCCTGGGGGCATTATTACAGCCTTGGGTCTGTCAGAGATCAACAACAACATTGATTTAGATTGGAATTTTTTGATAGCAACAAAAAGTTAAAACTAGTTTTAATGATTTTTAATGGGAGTTGGTTTTTAGATTCTACCGCACATAAGAAAAAATAAATAAATAAATAAATGTTAGTAAGCTTTGACATAACCGAGACTGTAATAACGCCCCTAGAAAAATCCACTTTGCATTAAGAATATTAAAAAAAATCATTTTTGTGTGTGTTTTTACCAAAAAATTGAGATGCTATTACATACACAGGCAGAAAAAGGGTTAAAATTCTGAAAGTATTTAAATATTTGGTATTTATTTCAGGACACAAATTGATTAAAAGATTTATGCAAAAAAAGTAGAAAAAATCTGAATGTATAAAACCTGTACTCCAGTAAAAGTACTGTTACTTCAAAAAGAATATTACTCAAGTAGAATTAAAAGTATCCAACACCAATTTTACTTTGGTAAAAGTAAAGTATCAAGCATAAAATGTATGTAAAAAAGTACATTTGAACAGAGGTGTTGCCCACTACACCACAGAGGACTTTTACTTCCCAAGACAATTTAAAGTTTTTCTCAACTAAAAGTAAAAATAAAATCAATAAATGACTTGTCCTCCTACTGTTGTCTCCTCAGGACGTCCCATACGCAGCTCTGTTTGTCTGCTAAATAAACTGTGTTGACGTCAGTGCGTTGCCAGTTCAACACAGACACACAACATGTTCAAGTGAGATGAATGCAGTTAACTTATTACAGAGACGCACACAGATGAACACATGAACACATGAACGTGCTGCTGATGCGTCATGGCCAATTATTCATTCATTCAAACCTTGCAGCTGTTTATTTATAATCTAAACATTAATTTGTAAGTGAAATGTACAGGGAAAGTATTTTAGGGTTTGAATAGTAAAAGTTAGTAAATATACATAAATGCTAAAGTTGGGTCAGAATTAAAAGTACTAGTAGTAGTCGCAGTAGAAGTAGTAATAGCAGTAGTAGTAGTAACAGTGTAGAGTGACCAGATGTCTCTATTTGACGGGGACAGTCCCAGTTTTAGGCTCCTGGTCCCAACATATCGGAAAGAACAGGTAACTTAAAATAATTTATCTAAAGGCTTTTGTCACTAAATGTCATTATATTTTATTAATAAATTGCCATCAAATTCAAAATGTAAGCCCTAGCTGTAGCTCCAGTTTTTTCATGTGAAATTTAAGACCTTTTTAAGACTTTTTAATACCAACTATGCCGGCAAAAGAACAATAATCTGTATAAATGTTACATTATAGTATCTCTGAAACTCATTGGTTTAACTTTAAATCTAAATCAGGTGAAATAACTCCAGTTCTGCATTAAAAATCTCAAAATGGAATCATTAATTTCAGTGGTAACAGCATTTATTGTAATGTGGAGATGTTTTTTGCAACACTATGCAGACTCTAACAGAAATATAACACAACTGTAGACTTAGCTTTCAAAAACTTACTAAATAAAAGCACTTTAAGATATTTGCAAAACCACTTTTAATTGAATTTTTTTGCCAAATTCACATCCAACTTCATCATAGCATGTTAGTGGGTGGGTTATATTTGGCAGCAAGTGAACATTTTGTTGTGTTAGAAGCAGGAAAAATGGACAAGTGTAAGGATTTGAGTGAGATTGTGATTTCTGAAGAAAACTGGGTCAGAGCGTCTCCAAAACTGCCGCTCTTGTGGGGTGTTCCTGGTCTGCAGTGGTTAGGATCTGTCAAAAATGGTCCAAGGAAGGAACAGGTGGTCATAATGTTATGCCTGGTCAGCGTATAAGGCCTAATCATTTACAACAGCTATCCATAGATGTCAAATATTTGCATAATTTAATCAAGAATAAATCCACTCCAAACTAGTGCTAATCTTTTATTGCCCTCATTGTCACCAAATGCCTACAGTATTTTACAACGGTCTCATTGAAGAAACAAAACAAAAAACAAAAAAAACAAAAAAAAACAAACAGTACAGATACAGGGCTGGTTAAACAGCATTAGGTCACAACAAGTTATCATTACACGTTTCACAATATCTTTTTTATACCAACTAATACAAAAATAAATGATAGAAGTCACCGAGCGAAGAAGGAAACAGCACAATAGTGAAGCTAGTGCAACTTACGTGATTCAACTTCTGGTAAGGGATGACAACAGAGCACTATTTTTAACTAAAACTGCTGACAAATAACTACAATACTGTGCAAAAGTTTTTTTAAGAACAGAGAACGGTGTCACAATGTGCAGAAATACACAAATCTGCAAAAAAAGAAAAATTAGAAGTACTAAGGGAGCCCAGACCTCTGCCAAGGCGCTGCTCCGATCTCGCAGTGGTAAAAGATTTAGTGCCCAGACCTGGACACAAGTTAAAGATTTTCTAGTTCAGGGCTAAATGCTCTTTCCACTGAGCCTTTTAGCTTTTAGTATCTTTGCATCTTTGGTCTGTAACACAAAATGGAACTGAAGTGGAACTACGCAACTTTCCTCCTCGCCTCTTTGGTTGCATTTTTCTCAACGGAGCTACTTTTCGGAGTACCGTAAAAACTAATGAGTCCAGATAACTCGGCTTGACTCTTCTTTTCTCCTCCTCGTATCAAAACTTTCCTCTGCCTGGACAAAAAAAATAAATCAAAGAAATAAAGCCCTCGCTAGCTTGTTATGGCTAACCGGGACATGTCGCTTTCTCGCAAGACTTCAGGGACACTTGGTTGGTGCTCCCATTCTTGCAAGGCTGTTTTTGTTTTGTTTTTTTGTTTTTTTCCGACAAGATAGGCCAGGAGGAGCTGCAGGGGGCTTCATTCACCCTGCAACAACTCGCTTAGCTGTTTAATTAAGGCATAGCTCTAAAACAATCCTGCATCCTGGATCTAAAAATGTATAATTTTGTCTCTGGCTCATTACTGATCTTTCCTGAAACAAAATAAAAAAACAAAAACAAACAAAAAACGTTTGCACAGTAGCGTATATTTTATATTTTTAGTTTAAAAGCTCCTGTCTTTTTAAATCACATCAATTAATTTATGTATCAAAGTAAAAAACTAAAGAAAATGTGAATTAACCATTACTATTGAGTACATAGATATGATACATTTGGCTTAGATTAAAACTGGACAAAACATATACAAACATAACTACTTTCCAAAGAGGCATTATAGCTTATACAACACTTACTGGTTACTATATTGTCATGTGAAGAAATCCATTGTTATTTTTCAATAATACATAAAATACCTGATTTGAAAAAATACGTTTCTATCCATAGTAATAGCTGTGTATTAAGTGTTGTGTGTATTGCAGGTGGCTATGCCTTGAAACCATTCTTAAAATTTATTATAATAAAAGTGTAAAGAGGACAGTTTTTTGTTTTTTTTTTTTACAGTAGAGTCAACCAAAAGCACAAAATCTGTACAGGTGGAGAGAAGAAATCAGAAAAAATAAATCTTACATCCACAAAAATAAAACAATATTTAAAAATATTAGGGAAAGCTGAGGTCTCTTTATATTGGAGACGCTACATCCATGTCCAGAGTGAGTGAATCTGTCAAAGAAACACAAACATAAACACTTTAATACAGACAAACACGAGGAGAGAAGGGCAGTGTTGTATGTGGCACAATATACAGATCTGGGAAAAATAAGAGTTCTTATGTTTAAGGGTATCTCCAAAGTTTGTGAAGTGAAATTTAAGATCTTTTTAAGACTTTTTAATGCCAAATTTAGTGCAAGGATTGTCAACAACAGAACAATAATCTGTATGAATTTTGCACAAAGGAATTCTTCGTACTATTCTATGAAACTCAATGGTTTTATTTAAAAAGTCTAATGCAGATGAAAGAACAGTGTTGCATTAAAAAAATCACAAAAAATCATACATTTCAATGATAACATTTCTAATATAAGTATATTTTCTTATCGTGGTGACACTATTTTTTTTGTAATATTCACATAATTTTAAAAGCTAGATAAAATTTAATCTTTAATTTATCTACTCATGCTTTTGGGGCTGCCCTGTGTTTATATCGTGTATGTCCCGTGTGTTCTTGTCTGTTTTTTGTGTTTTTCTGCGTCTTCAGTGGGTTGAGTGGACACATTTTCAGAGACGTGTCTTTATGTGGATATGGCCTTAGATGTGTTGTTATTTCCTTTAAAGTGAGGCTCTAGAGAACAATAGTTTCATTAGGATATTAAGAGAAATGCTGTCAGCAGGTCATGAAAAAATGAGACAAAATGTTTAGTTCACCTTAATACACCAAAAGAGAAAACCTGAAAACTTGGTCATTTTGTAGTAGGAATGTAGAAGGATCGTAAATCAGCTAAAAATTGATGCAAAAGAGAGAAACTTTTGAATCGATGCGGGAAAAAAAAGAATTGCGATGTCACTTTAAAGCAGCGTGCAGGCCACCAAATAATAATGGTGCGTAATCTGGCTCACAAGTTTGGCGCTAGACATCATTACGTGTCCATTTTACTGAAGAAAAACATACATTTATATCACGTTTTAGTTCACAGGACTCGTAAAATCATTGACCCGACGTTCTAGGAACTGTCTGGGACTATCGTTTAGAAAGTAGCTTGTTGTTAGCAGCGAGCTAAAGGAAAGACTTGACTTATATTAGACCCATTATCTACTTTTTTATTCAATTTCTGTTAATGAGAAATGTACAACAATTTAAGATTGATAAGGAGACACAAATAGGCAATGTAAACAAATCCTTTTGGTCATAATTATACTGCAACTAAGTCTGCAAATAAAAATCGTAATCGTGAACATGAAATTGTGAATCGAACTGTATTGTGACTGTATTGTACTTTTGTAGAGGTCTTTTATTTTTCCCAGAGCTGCTAAACTCTAATATAAGTACTACACTACTTTAATCCATTACTGGATACAACCTACTCTCTGTCTTCTTAGTATAATGAATAAGTTACTTACCCAGATGCCCTTGAGTGGCCTCTGTTTCATTATGCATGAGCGAGTCGAGAGTGCGAGGAGACATGGGGAACAGGTCACTGGTGTTTCCCGAGTTCGTCCTGCAAGAAAACAGAGGAAAAAAAAAAAAAAAAAAAAAAGACATATAGTGGATTACTAACCAGCTCAGAGTTCACAACAAGGACATTAATATTATATTACATTACATTATTATATTACATTTAATAAAATACTATAAAGTGACATACACCGATCAGACAAGAAAGTAGTCAAAAGGTGAAATTCCCTCTAAATATACAGGCCTACATGAGTTACTGTGTATTTATGAGATGATAATAAGGCCAAAAAAATATGTGAGCATTTATCGTGTTGAGATAAATGCATTGTGTGGACCCCATTATGTGATAGAAAAGTGAAAAACGTGCAGACAGAAAACCAAACCAAACATTACTTTTGACAGAGAACAAACAAGAAACAGACATTTTTGTGTTTGAGTCACTGTGAATGGCAGCGTCACTACAGGCCAGGTTAGGGGTGAATGAGTGAATCCAACACGCAGGTGCTCAGGGGTTAGGGATTTTTTTACATAATGACATTTTTTAACAATGATGGGGATAATTAGTCTAAGCAGTGGTTCTCAAACTGTGGTATGGGTCCTTCTGGTGGTACACGGCGTGTAGAACACTGCTTAGTCCTGATTTAGTCCTGGATTAGATCCCGTTTAGTCCTAGATTACTTTCTAGGTTTACTTTCTTGTTTAGACTGGATCGAGATCTGGTTTAAGTCCTAGATTAGTCTTGGTTTACATTCTTGTCCTGGTTTAGTCCTAATTAAGATCTGGTTTAGTCCTTGATTAGTCCGTCCTGGTTTAATTTCTTGTGTAGTCTTGGTTTAGACCTGGTTAAGATCTGGTTTAGTCTACCTTAGTCCTGGTTTACTTTCTTGTGTAGTCCTGGTTTAGAGCGGGTGTAGTCCTGGTTTAGTCCAGGTTTAGATTTGGTTTAGTCTTAGATTAGTCCATCCTGGTTTTCATTTCTTGTTTAGACCTGGGTTAGACCTGGTTTAGTCCTATATTAGTCCTGGCTTACTGTCTTGTGTAGTCCTGGTTTAGACTGGGTTTAGTCCAGGTTTAGATCTGGTTTTGTCTTAGATTAGTCCTGTCCTGGTTTACTCTCTAATTTAGGCCTTGGTTAGATCTGGTTTAGTCCTGGTTTACTTTCTTGTGTGGTCCTGGTTTAGTCCTGGTTTAGTTCTTGTGTAGTCCTGGTTTAGTTCTTGTGTAGTCCTGGTTTAGTCCTTGTTTAGACCTGGTTTAGTTCTTGTGTGGTCCTGGTATTAACATTATCATGCTTCTCCAAAAAGAAACCAGCCCTTTTCGCACTCCCCCTTTCCTTCACAGATGATTGGTTGATGGATAATTTGTAGGGCTGGGGGAATAAAATAATTTTGTGATTCTAAGCATCGATACTTCCAATACTTTTGTGATGTGATCCATAATAATGGTGCTACAGTGATGTGGGCCAAAAGTGGTCAAGAACTCAGCCAGAACAGTAGAGGGCAGCATTGCACTTTTAGGCACTTGGGCTGCCAAATACTGTCACATAAACATAAATACTTAAATAAATGTCAGACTGTCTTTTGGAAACATGACTTGGTTTCTTGTATAATTAAGTCTATAAGTGAAGTTAACTTTAAATGAAAGGAGAAAATATTACAGTAATTGATGATATCAAATAGCACCAAAGTATCGTGATTGTGACAAAAGCCTATCGTCCCAGTTCTAGTCATCTGTCACAGGTTTTTACGCTTGACTAAATGTAACTCACTATAGGAATCCATGTTCTAACTTGAATGTGTTTAAATGAAGTGACTGAAGGTGGCCATAAATGAAATGAAATGACAGGAAAATGCCTGACAAAAAAACCACCAGGAAGTGTGTCTAAGTCCAAGAAACAGATGGAGGGCGATGGTATCCGTGAACCAAACGGCACACAGCACACAGACAAACAGACAGAGACCCTGCTGCATGCCCCCCGCGCCTACCCTGGGAATCCGTTCCCAAGCAGCTCACTGTCCTGTAGATCCATGAACACCGAGGGGGACCTACAAAGACAGGTCAGGATCTCACTCAGCAAAGACGCACAACGGCCCCCAAGCCCACAATGCAATACTAAGATAAACACAGGGTTTCTGCAGGGTCCCACAAGTTAAATTTAAGACTTTTTTAAGACCACTGTAAATGGAAAGTAAGACCTCGTTAACATGCACAACGTGTACCAATACACATATATTTGAAATATATTTAGACAATATTACAATACTCTTACACCACAAAAAAATATTAATCATGTGTCCAATCATAAACACTTTTGGCAGGAAGTATGTTATGTTTAATGTTTTTATGATTTTTCAAAAAGACAGACAGAAGCGTGTCTTTGAGCTTGCTTATAACAGCAGAGTGCACTTTGTCTTTACCTGGATGATAATTTCAATTACATATTTATGATCATATCTCCAAGATAGATCTTCTAATAAAATAATTTAAAGTATCGCACAACTTTATGGGCTGAAAACTGTTACTAGTATGCACAATGTCTTCTTCTTTACTGAGATTTACCACATTTAGAAGCGGTACTATACTGACTGCATGCTGCTGTGCGGAGCTCACCTGTGTCTGTCTGCTCCAATAAACTGGAGGCTATTAGCTTAGCATTAGAGCACTGCTAATAACAACTCCTTTCTGAATGGCAGTATAGCAAAGCGAACATGTGACTAAACAGCTATTACGTCCAGTGCACCACAG
The DNA here is from genome assembly GCA_020698575.1 of Bostrychus sinensis. Classification (NCBI taxonomy): domain Eukaryota; kingdom Metazoa; phylum Chordata; class Actinopteri; order Gobiiformes; family Eleotridae; genus Bostrychus; species Bostrychus sinensis. The sequence goes on along the minus strand of CM036253.1, from coordinate 10,389,286 downwards.
CCTGCCTTCTGCCCGTGCCGCCTCATGTCCCCTCCTACAGGTGTGTTTTCTGAGCCTGGGTTTGAGCTTAGCGAACGCTGCTGGCTGCTGTTTGACCTGGGACAGCGGCAGCGCAATGTGCGATGCTTCATTTAAACTCAGTGTCAGTTTAAAGGCCTGAGAGTGATTGCGCGGGTCTCAAAGTGCAGGGCAGGCTCCAAGTTTACATAGCTTTACTTCTCAAGTTAATGCACAGAGCAACACACCTGGGTTATAAATACGCATGCGCAGGGGGAGATTTCTCTGAAATACAGGGCTGTGAGCTGCTGAGAGCAGAGTGATGAGCCGAGACGTTTAAAATACTTGTAAGCGAAAACGGCGATCATTTTTACAGCAAAAAATGAACAAGCCCGCTGCTTAAACATATTTAAGACCTAGTACTGCAAATTTAAGACTTTTTAAGGCCTTAAATTCAGATTTTTAAATGTAAGACTTTTTAAGCCCCTGCGGAAACCCTGTAAACAGAGCTATTCTTACAGCTGCTTTTCACCTGCTCGGGAGATCCTGGTCAGACAGGTAAAACGTGGCTTTTGTTTACATGTAGCTCTCTGTTACATGGCTGTTATCGCGTGAACTCATAACTTCAGCCTAAACTCGCTACTCTCACATGAACTGGCTGTTGTCGGATACGTACTGCACACGCGACGCATTCAGCTCCACTTTCACCTCCTCCACCTACTGACCTACTACTGAAGTGCTCCTGACTTTCTTATGCCTGTCTCATATGGTATTTTTTTGTACAAACTCAGATGTGCTGTGTCTGGTTATAAAGATCAGATAAAAAGATGAAAAGAGCACAAGTCCTCTGCAGCAAAAACACTCTTTCAAGTCCTGTTTATCGAGTGGCAGCTAAGTGCTGTTTTTTTCTTTTACTCTCACCAAGGGCATAAGGCTAACACTTTCGACCTCAACTTAAGTGATACTAGTAAAAATTCTGAGTTCCTTCAAGGGCAACCAAGACACAAAAAGAAAGGAAACCTCAGCTTTTTTTCCTAGATATTGTGCAATCCTTTCTACGAGTAAAAAGGGAAGTAAATCTGCTGAGTGGTAGGACTTTCTTGACATACATATATATATAGAAAACTGTGTCATAAATTAAGATAATTCGGGAAGCCTGATGTTTATGGTAAGAATGAGTAAATGGGGATACTCACGGGGTCACGCAGATGAACTTGGTTTTCAGGTACGGCTGGATAACTGCAAAAGGAACAAAGTATTTAGAGACATAAAACAAATTAAAACTAAAGTCTAAACCAACCACTAAACCAACACTAAACAAAGTCTAAATATAGGACTAAAATAGAACTAAACCAGGACTAAGTCAGGGTCTAATTTAGGACAGAACTACTTCTAAATCAAGACTAGACTAAACCAGGTCCAAACCAGGTCCAAACCAAGGCTAAACCAAGATTAAACTAGGAATAATCCAGAATCAAACAACGTTCAAACTAGGACTAAACCAGGTCTAAATTTAGGATTAAAAATAGGTCCAAACTAGGACTAAACCAGGAATAACCCAGATCCAAACTAGAACCAAACCAGGTCTAAATTTAGGACTAAAACAGGTCTAAACCAGGGCTAATCCAGGGCCAAACCAGTACAACACCTGGTCCAAACTAGGACCAAACCAGGTCTAAATTTAGGACTAAAACAGGTCTAAACCAGGTCCAAACTAGGCCTAAACCAGGAATAACCCAGGTAGAAAGAAGGACTAAACCAGCACTAAAACCGTTCCAAACCAGGACTAAAACAGGCCTAAACTAGGACAATACCAGGTCTACCAATTTAGGACTAAAACAAGTCCAAACAACATCTAAAACAGGTCCAAACAGCAACTAAACCAGGATGAAATCAGAACTAAACCAGAACCAAACCACAAGTGAACCAGGACTAAACCAGGACCTCAACCAAATCCTAACTAGGTCTAAATCAGGATTAAGCCAGTTCTACATTTCAAACTAAAATAGGACTGCACCCACTGATATATTGTGAAGTCCTAGAGTGAATGTAAACTTGGTGAGTGACTTACTGCTGGTGGAGTCCCCTGATCCTAAGTCCGGTTCGGGGGCTGCCTCTGGTCTGCAGTACTTGCCGAAAGCCTCCTCTTTGGGGATGTCCGGGTACAGGTAGACCAGCGGCGAGACCAGGATGTTGGTGGCGTCCATGATCTTGTAGCCCATGATGATGTCAGCGAACGACATGTTGTTGAGCTGCTGTTTGGTGTAAGGCTCCACCGACTGGATCTGCGTCTTACCTGGAAACAAAAAGGAAAGCTTAGGACTTGTATTCATCGATACTTTATACTGTGATGGGGTAATAAACGGTGCTCCTTTGGTAACCTCTTAGTTTTTGGTTCCATCTGCATCTATATTACTAAAATGGGGCTAAATTTGACCTTAATTTGTAAAGCCAGAGGGTGGGGAACAAATAGAGGATTTCTTTGGGTTTGTTCCCTCAGCACCAAGCAGAAAGTAAAAGTAATGAAACGTCCATAGCTATGAAGCCTTAAACTAATTGGCTATATTTAATTATGGTGTTTAATTTGTATAATCATACAAAATATTCTAGTAAAAAAAGAAAATTAATAAGCAAGAAATGAAAAGGTGTAGTTAAGGTGGTCTAAACTAGAGCCTAACGGATTTTTTGAGGCAAATACTGATGCAGATATTATGGAATAAAAAATACAGATAACCGATATATGTATCAGCTGATAGGAGTTTTCAAAAAATCAATTTGAAGCATTTTCCTTGGTACTTGTGCAACCGGAGAAAACCAATGAGTCAATGTGAAACTCACTTTACAAGTAAAGGAGAAAATGCCTTTGTATTTTTTGTTGTATGAGGTTCTATGCCAGGAAAATTAGCAAAATGTTTGCATTGCCGTTTTGAGCTTGAGATAAAGTAATTTTGGATGTTTCTTATGAACTGCAGAGTAAGGAAACATTCTGAGTTGGACTCTGAGATCTGAGGACTACCCAAAGTACTTTCCTTTAAAACTAAAAACATTTATATCAGCGCATATTTTGGCTGATGTCTGATTTATCGGCTGGCCAACAAATTAGTCCAGCTTTAGTCTAAACCAGGTCTAAATCCAGGACTGTGGTCTAACAATGGTCTAAACATTAAATTTAAATCCAAACAGGGCTAAACCAGGAATAAAACTCACTCACCACTGATATCTTTCTCCACCCATGTGAAGGTGATGCCGCCCTCTTTGCTGCTCTCACTGAAACGCAGCAGGAAGGTCCCGGGAGGTTTGGGATTAAGGATGGCCCGCTCCCGCTCCTTACTGATAAAGCCCATAATGTAACTGGTGAAAGACATAAAAAGAAAGTTATCGCATCACTTCTGGGAATCTCCCAAAGAAAAAAAACAAAGGTCCGAGTCTCACCCTTCGTTCCATAAAGCCAGGATATACTTCTTAACCAGGTCAATGATGTTGTCAAGCCACACCCAGAAAGAAAAGCCCTTTCCAGCCATGTTTTCCTGCAAAGAGGAAGGGAAATTAATACTATGGCCACACAATAAGAGCGTATGATGTGAATTTAAAGTGTCACTGTACCTTACAAAACTTGGCCCAGGTGATTTGACACCCAGAGTAGTTCACGCAAGGTCCTAGAGAAAATTAAAAATACACATTACAGAAGGAAATGTTATGAATTAAAATTGGTCTATGGCTTTAACAGGCATAACATTATGACCACTGACAGGTGAATAACACAGATTATCTCTTCATTGTGGCACCCGTTAGTGGGTTTTTGTCAGAGTTGATGTGTAAGAAGCAGGAAAAATGGGCAAGCGTAAGGATTTGACCGAGACATGGGCCAATTTGTGGTGGCTATAGACAACTCACTGGGTCAGAGCATCTCCAAAACTGCAGCTCTTATGGGGCATTCCCGGTCTGCAGTGGTCAGGATCTAGTGCTATCTTTGGCAGGTGGTTGTAATGTTTTGGCTGAACTGTGCATGTGACGAGGTGTCTTACCCAGCAGTTTCTCAGCCAGTGTTGTGAGCTGTTCAATTGTCAAGCCTCGTTTTGTCGTGGAGGAGAACTGCCAGCTCAGGACCTCAGCCACTTGGTCCCATGTCCCGACCGGAGGTTTGGTGAAGAAGTTCACATTCTGCAGAGGCACACAGTACATTTTAAACTTTTCAGCTTTCAGGTTTTTCAGATAACGTGGGAAGCCTAATAATCCTCCAAACAGATTATAGCCCCACTCCAGCAGGGGGAGCTGTCCTACCTTTGGGTGGTTGGTGAGCATGTTGTACCACAGGATGGAGGCCCAGGCATTAGGCATCTGGCAGATGTTTGAAATGACTACAACTGGCAGTGAATGAGTCTGCAGAGAAACAAACGTTAAGTCAACAACAATATTAACTTTATCAGAAAAAACAAAACAAAGCAATGCAATATTTTGGAGTGCAAAGATTCTCGCTTTACCAAAAACAGTGCTGGGCAATGATTAATTGCGCCCGGCTCCCTTCGTTCACTTAAAATAACTTAAAAAACAACTTAGAAGTTGTTTGCGACCGACCTATCACTTGCATTATCACAAGCACGAATGTGTGATAAAAGAACTGTTGGTGTTAAAGCAACAATAACACGTCAACTAGTCCAGCCCCAATCTTTTAACAATTAAAGCTGCAAATTCAATATAGCTATAGTGTCTTTAAAAATGTCACATACTGTATAATATGTCATTTATATTTAAGGTTTTGCTCACCTCTAGATCAATCTTCAGGCCCTGGTGATAGACTTCAGTTTCAAATGTGATGAGATGAAGCTCTTCTGTGACGATCAGAGAGGCCTAAATATAAAAGAAACATGTTAGAAATAAACTTCTATGCTTTGCCTAAATTTCCACAACCAGAAAAAAACCATAACCAATGTTAAAAAAACAAAAAAACAACCAAGGGTACGGGGATCCCTAGGGGTATGTGAGCACTTTGCAGACGCTACGTGGGGATTATGACATAACAATATATTTTCAAGATGATAAGAACATATTTGTGAAACTGCTAAAGAATATTATTTTAAAGTTATATATTTTTTACATAATTCAAATTAGTTATTCAAATTATTAATTTTTTTGTTGTAAGGAGTTAAAATGAATTTTGAACAAAAACATATAGTAAAAAAAGTTAACATAATAGAATTATATTATATTTATATTATTGTTACTTTTTTATTTTAAAGGCAGATAATTAATATTATTTTTACTTTTTATTTGTATGTTTTTAGTTTAAAAGAAAAATGCAGGAGATTTAGTATTTACAATATACTTTAAGTATAAAATATCTTTGCACTAATAAGGACAGATGTATTTTATGAAGAATCAGCAACACATATGAGTGAGGGGGTGCTCAAAGTATGACAAATAAATAAATAAATAAATAAAAATAAAAAAATAAACCCAAAAATGTGACAATAAACACCCACAACAGATTATTTTTCTAATTCTTCATAGAGAAAAGGAGTTCAACGTAGTGGCTCTTTGGACATTTGGTAGGTCGACATATAAAACTTACATACAGCTGACAATTATTTTAAAGAAAAGAGCTCTGAGAATTATTAGTAATAGTCGATATAGAGGTCCATTAAACCAAGTACTTAAATACTTTATCATATTTCAAGTACTGAAATTTAATGATTTAGTTGATTTTAGTATGCTGCAAATTATGTATAAAGCAAATAATAAAACATTACCTACAAATATTCATAAAAGGTTTGAAAAAAGAGTGAGTCACTACAGCCTGAAAGGGACAGAAATCTTTAAAAAACCCAGATTCAAAACCAAAATGATGGAGCAGAATATTGCATTTATGGAACATCTATCTAAAAAATAAAATCAAAGAATCAAGAATAATTGTATTTATAAAATCTACTGGTAAATAAACTGATGATCTGTGTCACTGCTCAGGTCTTGTAATGAAATGAATTGTAACAGATTGAATTACTATGCAAACTGTGTCTAGGGTTGATACTGTAAATTCAGACTGAAACAGCTTAGTAAGAATGAAAGTGTAACAATCCTGACGTTAAAAAGGGGCCAATAATATAAGCTTGCTCTTCTTTCTGCTCCTTTTCATTCATGTTTCATTTTGCCGACATGAACTTTCGGTACATTTTCTTTTAAATTATGAATGGAATAAAAAAATAAATAAATAAATAAATAAAAAATTATCCACACAACCAAAAGAGTGTCCTGAAATAAGAAAAAGTCACATGGAACCAGGTCAGGGCTGAGGTGTGGATGGGGAAGAACAAAGCGTTTCAGGAGCTCCAGGGATGCTATGAAGAATGGACAAATTGCTGGCAGCATTAAGCACACTCCCAAGAAGGATTCAGTTGTATTTTTCTCAATAAAAGATGTTTTATAATATCATTGTCATTACTTTCTAGAGAGACACCTCGTATGTAGGACACAGAGTACTTACGTCACTGTTGGTCCGGCCGCCGTTACCACACCTCTGTTCTCGCAGGGTCTGCAACAAACAGGAAGTCAGTGTGGGATTCTTGAAGAACAAAAAACACGCTGTCAGTAGGTTTACGCAACTCACCAGGTGTTTGAACTCCGCTGACAGGCTGCCGTTGTTGGACTCTTCCATGTTCATAACTTTGGTGTTGGTGCCGAGGATGTTAAATTTACGTGACCTGAATAAAAACACGTACAGGAATAATAAGTAAGAGCAGCTTTACCTACCTCTGTCTGAAACAAAAGTGGAGAAAGCGCTACTTACCCTCGAATGGCAGCTACGTCTCCAGATTCCCTTTAAAAATAAGGTTTAAAATTACTAAAATAAGTCGTAATAGTAGAGAAAAAAAGGATGACAAGAATTGAAAACACTCACTTGTCAATGCAAACTTTAATTTTCAGCTGGTAGTTGAGCTCTGGAAACTTCACCAATAATCTACAAGCAAAAAAATAAAATAAAATAAAAGGTCGTTAGCTTAACCAATTCAATTATCATTAGTAATTTAATCAAAATTCTCACTCATTTTGAAAGCCAATTCAAGGGCTTTGGGGTTTTGACATATAACGAAAGCAATTTTGTCATTATCCATCATATAATCTGCAAAGTATTAAGTATAAATGGCACGGTTGAGATGTGGTCATTACTAATCTCTCAACAGTTTAATAGCCTCTCTACAAATGACAGCAGCCTAAAGGCCAACACACACCAGACACACGCTGACGCACTCTGCTCCATGTGACGCACAGACGCTGCAGTAAACACCGAGGGATGAGCTTCAGCGGGGGGCATGGACAGGGGACGCTCCTTTATGTCGCTAACAACTTAACTATAGATAGATGGATAGATATAGAGATAGATAGAACAGCCCAGTCTTTCCTCACACAGACTGAGGCGACTTTTATGAATTTGTCAGCTTATTAAGAGATAAAACGATTTAAACTCCACACTGTTCAAGTGCAGCGGTGCTCCCAGTGCGTATTGAGCTTGTATATTTTGGACATTTGGGGATTCTGAGTGTGTATTTTCTATGATTGAAACTTGAAATGTTCACATTTTTCAGGAGGTGTTTACCCTTTCATATCAATACAAGTAGTCATAACATTCAGATTAGCATGAAGCATTAACTTACCTGACTTTATTTGTGAACTGCACTCCTGTTTTGATGACCAGAGGCCTGTCTGGATGCATGGGCATACACGGCTGTCTTTCCACCACGAACGCACTAAAAAGAGAATTATATCATATGTTTTCAGGGACTCTCTTTTACTTTTTTACACCAAGTACCACCAGAGAGAATATTTGGCTTTCTCTGTATCACTTTAATGTACTCCAAAATCAAACCAAAGAGTAAAGTAGGGATTAACCCCAAAACACTAAACAAAAGCTAGACCAGGCTTAAACCAAGTTTAAACCAGGACAAAACCCAGTCTAAACCATGACTAAACTAGGTCTAAACCAGAAATAAATCAAGGATAAACCAGCCTTAACGAAGTCTAAACCAGGACAGAAACAGGTCTAAACCATGACTAAACTAGGTCTAAACCAGAACTGAAAAGAGGCTAAATCAGGCCTATACCAAGTCTAAACTAGGACAAAACCAGAAAAAAACAGGTCTAAAATCAACACCAGAATCCACCCTGTCTCACTGAATTGTACCTCTTCATGAGACTTCTGAACAGGTCCACGATCTTCTCCTCCAGCGCCGGTCTGTGTTGGATTATCGGGTCGCCTTTGTACGACACTTTCTGCTGAAGCTCCTCCAGTTTCTTGATCTGTTGACGGATTTGCAGCTGGGACTCGGCCAACGACGTGATCCTGGTTTAGAGAAACAGAGAATATTCAACTCAATTAATGAAATAAATCAGTATAAAATGGCTTATTTTAATGTTTGTAGTTTGGATTTACCATGTTTCGAGGCGGTCCAGGCAGATGTTGGGCGGTCCCCCGATGCAGGCGATCTGCTGTCTGCGTTTCCAGTCGGCCAGTTCCTCATCCGTGAGATTCTTCTGTACGTAATCCATGGCGGTCAGCAGGCCTCCCATCTCTGTCACTATTTGCTGCAGGAGAACAAGCACAGCACAGCGCAGCATTAAAAAAACATAATTTTCTATCAGTGAAGGTTACATTAATTAAAATACAAGGTACAGATTGACTGTACCTTACATGTCAGTGGTTCAAATAGTGTCATATGATTTTTGTGCTGCACAATATATCGCACATGAAATGTTACACAATGTCAGTAAACACAAAATCCTTGTATAGGGTAGCTCCAGGTTTTGTCTGGACCTTTTTAAGACTTTTTAATGCCAATTGGAGTGAAATTTAATGCCAACATCGCCAACAACAGCATATTAATCTGTTTTCATCTTACAAGAAATTATCTCCACTAATATCTGAAACTAGAGACTTTTTATATTAAAGTCTAACACAGATGAAAAACCTCATGAAAAAATGAATCATACATTTCTTCAACATATTTTAGTACGGTGGTTTTAAGGCCTTGATTTTTACACAATCAAATTCAGTAGCTTTTAAATGCTTCCATGACCTTAGGGCTACCTTGATATAGCAAGAGACTAAACGTATCACAATAATGTTATGGACAGATTATTGATATTAAAAGGCCTGGTTTAGTCTTGATTCAGCCCTGAGTTCAGTCCCAGTTTGGTCTGATATATACAGTATAGATACCAATTTTTGCAATTTTTTGTCAATCTGCAATTCTTGCACTTTAATGACATTTTTTGGTCAGGCACATGTCCGGGCAACCATGAGACTGAAGGACCCCAGCTTGTAGCAGTTTGGACTCTTACACTGCAGTTCATAGGAAACATCCAAAATCGCGTTTTCGCAGCCTGAAAAGCTCAAAATGGGAATAAAAAGATTTTGCTGATTTCTCTGGCACAGAACCTCATAGAACAATCATTTAAAAGCATTTTGTAGCTCTCCACAAGCTCTACTCGCACAATAAGTTTGATTGAGATTACCTTATTGATTTTCTCAAAAAACTCACCTTAAACTGTTCTCACTGTCCAATTCTAACACATTTGTTTGCGTTTTAATTTACTAAAACAAATGGCTGTATTTAAATAATTTCTTTCATAAAACTGAGAAAACTGGTCCTGCATATCGATAAAAATAAAATAAAAAAAATCTGCAGTGTTTATTGGCCATCGACCGCTCTGAATCTAAAAAATCTGTATCCGAATTGGAACTGGCCATAGAAAAACACATATCTACTAGTGCTTATATTAAAATTGCTTTCATATTGCTATTGCAACTTAACATACTTTTTGCATGTTTCTCTAAAACTGCGCATACCTAACTACTGCTACTTTACTATAAGGTTGAGCCTAAAAATAACCAGGAGAAATGCATTATGATGACACAACAGCAGTTATAAGGAAACAAAGAGCATATCCAAAAGAGATGCTTGTGTTTATTTAGGCTAATTAGCCTAGTGCAGTTAGTCTTTTGCATTTGTTTATTTGCCCTGTAACAGCTTGCCTGTTTCCACTACACCTTTCTACTTTAAACAAACTGTAATGTAACTAATAGAGAAAATGCCACAAAGAGACCAGCTCCAGGTTTTGTTTTGTGAAATTTAACCTTCATTTAATGTTTTTAAGACTTTTTAATGCCACTTAGAGTGAAATGTAATGCAGAGATTACTGGCAAAAAACAATCTGTATGAATTTCACACCAATGAAAGCGTTATGCAGTATTTTGAAAGCCTAATACAGATGAAATAACTTCAGTGCTGCATTAAAAAATGAAAAATGATTCATTATTTTCAGCGATAAAGGTTCTGTGTATAGAGATTGTTTTTTGCAACATAATGCAGCCAATAAACTAAAGACCTGTCACAAAAATACAAGCTTCTAGGTATGGCTGAACCAAGACTGACACAATTTAATACCTGTTCATATATTTGAATACTTTTAAGGTCTTCAATTTGACAACATGTATTACCCTGGGTTACCCTGATAAATACCATTAATATTGTTTAATTAATAAAGTGAACGTACTCTCCTGAGCTGGTCCAAGGCACTCAGCATCTGTTCAAGTTGGGCCATCTTCTGTCGAGTAGCAGCAGCCTGACTGTTTCCATTCAGGTCCTGAGAAAGCTCTGGGAAATTTGTAAACAAACACACAATTTTAATGAAAAGAAATAAGTTAGACTGGCTTGTTTTTTGTGTGTGTAATGGCCGTACCTCCTTGGCTTTTGAGTGTCTTGTAGTTGAAATCAAAGTCATCTTGCAGGTTTTCGAGCATTTTCATCTTTTGCTCCATGTCCTGTGGAAATAATGATGATAGATCAGTGTCGGTTTAACTTTTTAACTTTTTTTTTGTAAATCTCTTTAATCTATTTGTGGTTATTTTGTGTAAAACTAACCTGAACACGCTTCCTGATGTCTTGAAGGTTGTGCTCCAGCATCTGCTGCTTCTCTGTGACCACTGTTCCTGAAGGGTGTGCGGCCTGACCATCCTGTAAGAGAACAACAATAAACAAGGTTGATTTTTTAACAAGTAGCAGAACAAATGCAGAGCTAAATGAACAACTTGGTAACACCACTGACTAATAACATTACAATTACTAATACCAGTACTATTAAAGGTGTAAATTTGTCTTTGGATGACTAAAACAGGGCTTTAAAAATGCAGTGCATCCGGTTTTTGTTCGAGTTATATAAGCAGACTTCTATTAACAACCAAATGACTGGAATGATCCGTGGAGAAACAAGACCTTAAAATGTAACCTAGGCTTTATTATGTAGGTCTCATCGGTTGGTCTAAGCCACTTGTGGACCTTGAAATATAATATAATGCTATCTGTTAATATTTTGAGGTAGTAAACTGGTCAAGTTTTATTTTTATTTTTTACTCTTAAAATAAAAGCCACAAATATACCTATAAAACCTATTGCTATTGTTATGGGGGAAAGTGGAATTTGTACCAGGACGGATAAAAAAACAACAACTTTGGTGGTACAAAGGCTCTTTCTAGTGGTACTCAGGAGTGTCTGGACTTTGAGAAGATAAAACCGATAAAATAGACAAATAGACAACTTTAGTTCAACTTTAGTCCATGGCTCTAGTAGTTTAGGGCTTGCTAGGCCCAGTTCAGTCCTGGTTTTGGCCTAGTTTAAATCTAGTATAGTCCTGTTTGCAGCTCTTTTTGAACAGAAGCTTATTCCTTGTCTGCTTATTTCTGCTTTTGTTGTGGTTTAGGCCCAGTTTAGTCCAGGTTTTGGCCTAGTTTAGACCTGATTTAGTCCTGTTTGTTGTCCTTGTCTGGTTATTCCTGCCTTGGTTCTGGTTTAGGCCCAGTTTAGTTTTGGTTTGACCTTGATTAGACCTGGTTTAGTTTGTTGACCGGTATCGTGTCTTTGCTGTACCTGAGTAGCCGTGGTGGCGGTCTGCAGCAGCCGTTGCTCCTCCCACAGGCAGCGGGCCACGATTCGGGCGATCTCCATGGGTTTTTCCAGGTACTTGCTCTGGAGGTGCTGTTTGATGCGGCGCAGGTTGTGCTGGTACAGGACGTTGTTCTCCTGCAGGAATCGGCTGTACTGTTGGTCTATCTCCCCCAGGAGGTTGTGGAAAACCAGAGTGGCGTGGGACTCTTTGTTAGCAGCGTATGCCCTGGAAGATCACAGCGAAATAATGTCCATTTAACTAAATCCGATGGCTTTAAACTCCCTAGATAAACCATAGCATCCAAAATCATATTATCTAAAATAGTTGTGCCGCAAAGTTGTAGAAAAAAACTACTTGCTTTTGGTAATACACCAATCAGGCATAACATTATGACCACCTGTTTAACAAGCAGCCCCATACACAACAAAATGTGACACCTTTCCATCAGGACAAGCATTAATTTTTTCAGCAATCTGAGATGCACTAGCTTCACTTCGTGCATCTTCTGTTGCTAGTTCACAACAGTTCCTTCCTTGTACCACTCAAATCCTTTTTTCCAATTTTTCCTGCACCCTTTAACAGGTGCCATAATGAAGAGATAATCTGTGTTTTCCACGTCACTTGTAAGTGGTCATAATGTTATGCCTGACTGTCGCACTTAATACAATGACATAGGGGTGGGCGATACGGCAAAAACTTCATATCACAATTTTTTGAAAGCCTAGATCATAATTTCAATTTTATCATGATTCATGTACACATTAAAATGTTCTATTGCCTTTAAGAGATACATAAACCTCTGCTTCATCTGAAAGTAAAATAAACCTAAACCTATACTTTACCATTTTGCTACTGACAATTTAGAACTATAAATAAGAGTAAATTAGGTGAAGTATTTGTTTTGTATAACAAAATGTGCAAAGAATAATGTTATTTTTACAAACCAAACCATTCATTTGAGTTTTGTATGTATTGTGCTTTGTTTATTATGTGGTTATTAAATGTATATCCTGTATTATACATATTTTTAACCAAAATGTTTTGCAATAACATAAAGTTTAAAGGAAGCAAGTTAAACTCCTGTGGAAAGCCAGGCTCCATGGCACCACCACACTAAATGCTGCTGCTCTGAGCCCAGGTCAGACTTCAGTGTGATTGGTTAAATCTGCGCTCACTAAGAGCATGACAGAGGCGAACAAGAGGAGAGGGTGGGAGAATGCAGACAGCATGCGTCTGTTTGAGCATGAAGCTGCACTAAATACAAAATCACTGAACCGCAATTCAGCAATCTTTTCAAATTGGCAAATTGTCAGAGGTTCAGATCGTGAATCCATCTAATATCGTTATACTGCACACCCCTACGATGACATTAACTATATTTTTTAATCATATTCCTTGGCCATAGTACACAGATTTACTTTGCAAATGCATTTCTCTTCTTCCAGCACAGAACACAGGCTTTAAACATCTAATGAATCAGTATTATATCATATCCATTGGGATTTTTTTCCTAATTACTACAAAGTACATTACTGACATTAGATAAACAAAGCAATAATGTGTTAGTAGCAACAGACAACAGGATGGTGGTTGGATCCTGGTAACAGTAAAGTATACAATCATTTTAATGGCGTGATTAACCAAGGTTTTATATCCAGGTTTTATATCCAGGTTGTAAAAGTAAATGAGTTTGTTTAAGCCCTCACCAGTCCTGGCTCTCGATCCACGGAGCGAGGAACTGCCGCAGCTCCATGGGGAAGCTGTCGCTGTACAGGTGGTACAACTGCTCCAGGTATCGCGTCTCCAGCTGCTGCAACTGGTTCCACTGCGCCATGTTGACCAAACCCGCTCAAAACCTGCGCACAAACACAAAGATATAAATTAAAGTCAGGTATGGTTTTCCTTTTTTTTTTGCCAAATCAAGTGTCAAATTTCAAACAAATAAACTTAAGCTAATAAGCTGTGAGCAACTATGGCAGCGGCTCATGAAGTTGTCAATGATTGTATGAACAAACCAGGTGGAACTAGGTTTGTTGATAAGTTCATAACGTAGTAGAGATTAAATCAGTTTAGGTTAATGTATCGCTCTTCTCCAGCAGTGCTTAGTTTGTCCACTCTGGGTGTTTGTAGTAGCAGTAAGTAAGGGAACCATTGATTTATTCTACTTGAACCTAAAATGCAATAAATAAATAACTAACACAGCACATCACCAGCTTCCTGGCGTAAAGTGAGTTGTATATTAATTTGACACAGGTTTTTACACTGATGCTGTTTCTAATACAACCCTCTCCATTTATCCAGGCATGGGAGCAGCAGAAGCAGTACACACTGACATGTAATCCCCAGGCAGACACTTTCAATAAGTATTATTTTGGGGCAGTTATACGTTATTGAAAACCCAGCTTTGACTGATCTGTTGAATTTTGTTAAACTATATTCTCCAAAAATAAACATCATGCATTTTAAACAGACACTGAAGAGTTAATCACAGTAAAGGGTTTCTTATCTTTGGGTTGGACAATGTTGCAAAACCAATAGTCATGATATATTTCAGCGTTTCCCCTGTACCTGATAAGTACCTACCACCGTCACTAGTACCATTCAATACAGGCTATAAAGTATTACATACCTTTAGTTTATTCCTCCAAAACCCAATTTTAATGCTTTTATGATGCAGTGTTTAATTTAAATTAATTTTTTGTGGCATTAAGGAATTGTGGGGTGTTTAAATGACATTAGTTTCTAAGTTCACAATTCAGAGGCACCACCTCTGGCTAAGGCTACCACCTTAACTGAGACATCTTCTGCACTTGATCTTTTTTGTTTATTACATTGCAAAATTCAGTAATACATAAGGGCTAAAAAATACATCAATGAAATGTTTATAAAATAACGTTTATGAATATACTTACTTGCTTTTAAATTATCCATTAGGTCAAATTTGCTCTGCTACATAACATAACACATCTACGTTGTAACTTGCTGTAAAGTATAAAATGCATGAAAAGACATTAGTCCATGTGTTTGTGCAAGTAGTTAAAGGTTTGCATGTCCAACCACATTTGTGTATAATCATTTATAGCAATATTTATGTAGCCTGTCTCTTCAAATGGATGAACGAAGCCCCAACTCAACATACTGAACATACAGTGTAGATGCAAAATAAATGAAATGCAAATCAACACCTTAATTGCTCCATCTCTAGCTGCACAAAGAGGCCAACTGCCACAAAACAATACTTCCTGTAGCATTACAAAACAGCTGTTAGACTGAAGAGAAAAGTGTTGCTGACTTCTCAAAAAAGTTAAAACCAATGAGAAAATGATGACTGGCATTATTTAGCTAACAGTCACTTCCTGATTAGTGGGAAACACATCTTCAAAGAAATACACTGACTCCTCCCTAAAAGCTAATGAACTTTGGGCTGGGGCCTTACATAACCATACCAGACAATAGACATGAATCATTTTTTTTTTTTACATCAGGGCACCTCCGGGGTTTTCCATGTCGACTGAAGACTATTCAAGACATTTTAAGGCCGGTCTGGGTAAAATTTAATGGAAAATATAAGAAGAAAATAATACTCTGACGTACTGCGCGTTGTCTCTTACGTCTCATCTTACAACTGGTTACTGTAAAATATTCCCTATGAGGACACAGTACAATAACAATGGGCAGACAGGGAAGGATCCAATGTCATTTTTCTATAAAATAAGTAAAGTTAGACCAACCAGCTCCTTTGTTAAACACTTTCATAACTCCAGGAAAGAGTTGTGTTGCCATGAAAGAAGGGTGCAAGCGACTTCCCATAATACCATGATGCAATAACGAATATAGATAAAAATAAGTGGGGTGACCAGATTTCTAGACCCCAAAACTGGTGCATTTCAACTTGTCAAGTGCCAAAAAAATGCCCAAAATCCTTACATGTTTCATTCATACATTTTCTTCCACATATTCCCAGAAAGGGCCCTGGCATTGTGAGAATACTGGAACTCTGGGCCTCAGGAAAAGTACAGTCTGGACAGTGGCCAGCTTGTCGCAGAGCTGACACAGAGACATCATTCACTAGGGACAATTTAACGCGACTAATTCCCCTAACACATGCATGTCTTTGGACAGTGGGAGGAAGCTGGAGTACCTGCAGAGAACCCACAGTACTCCACCCAGAGAGTCTGTGAGGTGGCAGGCCTGAGGATCGAACCCATGATCTCTCTACTGGGAGCACTAACCACTCTGCCACCAAAGCCTCATACTAACAATTTTCTGTTTTGTAATTAAGGTACATGAAGCTAGAGAGTTTAGGTTTTGTATAAGATTGAGATGTATTGATAAAAACAACAACATGGTAAATAAATATAGTGACAAGTCTTTAGATAAATGTTTTTTTTTAGTTTCCTTTTGGTTAAAATAAGAAACAACAGGGACATACTTTGTTGAAAAGTATTGTTTCTGACAAAGAGCCTAAAACATGGGGACATGTGGTCACCCCTGATTTAAGCATTGTGCAAAAACACTGCATTGTGGTGTGAAAGTGCAGTTGTGCAGTTAACCATGAGCGGATTAACATAGTTTTCAGGAATGGTCAGTAATGGGCCAAGGACAACATGATTCATTTTGGTGAGGAACCAGATCCAGGAGGGTTTGAAGGAATTCTGTACCATTTTGAGGTACGGACTGAAGGCACTAACTTCCCTTACTAAAAGAACAAATGATGTATTTTAGTAGAGTCTTTAACA
The DNA here is from genome assembly GCA_020698575.1 of Bostrychus sinensis. Classification (NCBI taxonomy): domain Eukaryota; kingdom Metazoa; phylum Chordata; class Actinopteri; order Gobiiformes; family Eleotridae; genus Bostrychus; species Bostrychus sinensis. Next base: position 10,372,616 of record CM036253.1, on the reverse strand, counting down.
CTGTGAGATATAAGGGGTCTCGTGGCTCGATGGAAAGAGCATTTACTCCTGAACTAGAAGATGTTTGAGAAACCGTTTGCACAGTATTGTACGAACACAAATGGGAAGTGGGCTATATGTTAGCAACGAGATGAGTCAAAATTTGACTTGACAAGAAACTAGAAGCAGCTTTCAGTTTCCAGGAGCCGAGCTACGACTGCGAACACTGTGCAAAGATAAAAATCTGGTGCTGGCTTTTTAAAAACATGAATCAGATAAAACTTCAACAGCACAAAGATGTCTCTGATGGGGATAAATATCTCAGCCTTCCTGTTTTCAAAGTATATTACCATACGTTAAACTAATACTGAACCCTAGACATTATGTAACATATTTGTGCATAGCTATAGCATTGGCTAAAGTTGAAACACATTCCAGCCACGTTTGGGAAAGCAGACAGGAGCAAGGGCACAGAGACTAAATAAAGGGCGGCTGTAAGCACTTAAACTACTTAAATGTCCATTGTGTGGTCTATAGAGGATTTTGTTTTACAATATCATGGAGAAAATGTTCTGTATTTTGGTTACGATGTCCACATATGAGGTGTACAAATGAGTAGTATGTTTTTAGTAGGAGCAGGTTAGGTTAAGTTAAAACATAAAAAAAGGTGAAAAATGCTTTCTATATGTATCACAGCAATGCTTTAATAGACCTAAAGTTGATCTCTACCCATAAAGTTTTTGGAGAAGCAGACAGGAGCAAGATGAAGGTGAATAATGTAATTGTGTAAAAGGAGACTGGTGAGAAAATAATTTTAAACACTTGAACATGGGACTATTTAAATGTGTGGTTCATTTATAGGGCTATTTTATAAAATATTATCTTTGTATATGGTTGGAATACAATAAATAGAAGTCATGTGTCAAACAAATGGGAAAGTATCGTCCATGTATCACGAATTGCTTTGTAGAGGTTTTTTGAAGATTTTAAAGCCTTGTTAAAGCAGACCTCAGTAGCTTTTTTACCTTACATAAACTGTTTCGGAGTCCTTGTGATGGTTAAATGAGTTGTTGTGGGGTGAATGAAGTGCCCTTCGTCTCCCCCTGGTGTCTCTGGGATGAAAGTGACACTTGCAACAGTGAGCGCTGTTGACCCGGTGTCACTGAAGTCTCAAGTCTCACGAGAAAGCGGCACATCGCGGTTAGCAAAACAACAAGCTAGGGATGGCTTTATTTCAAGTGGTCAAATGGCAGAAAAAACTTTGTATGTACGCAGAGGAGAAAACAAAAGTAAGGGGGTCACAACAGAAGTCAACTGGACTTGTGAGTATTTACAATGGTGATTTACTCCGAAATGTAGGGGGCACTTTAAAGAGGAAAATAAGGCAACAGCAAAGAAACGACTGAGTTCCACTTTAAAGTGCTGTCACTGTCCTTATTAGCAGCTGCTCATAAGTCAAAGCATGCGTCATTATTCCTGTCTGCTTCTACAAAACTTTGGTGTGTGTACATCCTAAATATGCCCCAAAGTATTGCATAGATTCCGCTTTACAAAATATTAGATGCTACATTCAATATACAGACCGCATATTTTATCTTATTTCCTTTCAGCTATTCCTTTTAGCCACAGTAAATCAACTTTAGGTTTTACACAGAATGCCCTTCCTGATGCAACCCTCCCTATTTATCTGGACTTGGGACATGTACAAAGCTCCAGTTATTGCTTAATATCTGGTTCTTGTGTTGAGGGAAGTTTGAAATTTAGGATACACTAGAAAAAACATAAAAAAATCTGGTATTACAGCAACAGTGTGGCAGCACGGATGCTATATTTAACAACATGACCAGTCTGTAACACAGCCAGTAAGAAAAAAACTTTGAGAAATGACACAATAAATCCCCCCTCTCGAAGAATCATTTTCATTTTTGGTACGATAACAATGTCCCCACTTTCGACTGATACAGCTAAAAAGTACATTATGTACCTTCACGTGACCCAGATACAGGAGGTGCTTCTGTTCCTCTTTCGCAGAAAAAGGTGCAAGTGCATGATGTCAATCTTTTTTTTTTTTTGTTGCATGTGACAAACTGATCAAAGTTGCTTAGTCATTACTTAGTGAGGGCACCCATTTGGTTTCATATATCTTACAACTGGGACTACTGGGGCTGGGTGTAATATTATTCACCATTAGTCACCATGATATAATATAAAGGATTTATACATTTTATAATAGAAGTTAATATCATAATTTTGATATGTACTGCAATATACATTTTCCAACATATTGTCCAACCCTGTTATTATTACATTTAGACTGGACATTCGCTTGGTGTATTTACTTGAATTTAATATACACAGGAAATCAGTTCTAGAGAAAAAAGAGGATTACATGAAAGCCATCCAGCTGTTGTGTCTATTAGGGTTACACTACGAAACCTGACACTAGCAAAACTACCAATAACGTCAATACATAACATATATCTCTACACAGGATGGGTCAAGCTCTCTAGAGAAGACATCAGATAGCCATATAAAGTAATATTTAATTTAGTTTATCTCCCCAAAACCCAATTTGAAAGCTTTTATGATGCAGTGTTTATGTTCAAATTAACTTTTTGTGGTATTTAGGAGTTTAGTTTAGTTTAGGAGTGGGGTGTATAAAGGACATTAATTTATAGGTACACAATTTTAAGCCACTATGAATTTGGCTACCACCTTCACGGACAAATCTTCTGTGGGATACACTGTGAATTATTTTGAATATTGTGGGAAAGTGAATTTAGTTAGTGAAATGTCTTAATTCTTTGACATTATATATGTTAATTATGATGATATGTTACAGTTATTATTTTATATTTTTACCCCATCTGTTTAGTGTATATTTACTTATTATATATTTACTTCTATTTTTATTTCTTGTAGATTTGTACTTATAAGCAAACCTTGTATTTTTTGTCTATTCTCTATTTTATTCATATTATTTTATTGCATAAAACAATTCTATAGCCATTTTTCCATTTTACTAGTGTTTTTTTTTTGTGTGCAACTGAGCTACTGTGAGTCTGTGACCAAGTAATTTCCAGTGGGGATCAATAAAGTCTGACTCTAGGTCTAATTCATCTGTTTTTACATCTTTTTCTGCTATTTCCTGTTAGAGGTTGGGAGTGACAGAAGTCTACCCAGCAACTATGGGCCTTAAGCGGAGTAGACCCTGGACAGTGGCCCGTTAGTCGCAGGGCTGACGCTTACATACACTGACAGACAACCATTCAATCTCACATTCATTTACAATCATAATAATCATCACAATAACAATAAATAGATGCATGAAATGTGAACTGAATCTATATGACATATTCGGTTCACTTTTTGAATTTAGCTATTGAAATTATTTTATTTTTCCACAATATTTGAATTTATTGATGTGTGCCTTTCTGTGTGGAGTTTGCATGTTCTCCCTGTGTCTGCATAGGTTTCCTCCAGGAGCTCCAGTTTCCCCTACTACCAAAAACATATGGGTCAGGTTGGCCCATAGTTGCAGGGCTCAGGACTAACTCTCCATCTGATCTACGCAATTTTGTTGTACAACTTGAATGTATGATGACAATTAAAGCACTTCATCTTTACTTTATCTAAAGATTAGTTAGCTGTTGTCCATAATAGTGTGCTTTTTTAATGCTAGAGTTATGTCTAGTCTTAATTTACACCATGCACTTCTTAATAGTTAAGTTTAAAGACTACAGACATTGAGTAAAAAATCTGATTCACGCACATGTCAATTATTAGCCATAATTTATTGACATGCACCTGTAAAAATGTGTTATCTATTGTCTGTCTAGCTTTGGTGAATTACTGTCACAAACTCAAGCTACATTCTTGTGTAGTCTTCATTTGAAAAATAGCAATAGCAACCTATTGTGCAGAGATCTTTGAGGCTTTTAGTAGAGCAGCCCGTCCTGACAGGTATGTCCTGTATTCAGTCCCGGAGAGTCACATGGAACGTACTTACTGTAAAAGACAAGGTTATTATTTATTTCCCGTGACAGATAATATTCTGGAAAGTACTTCCTTTATGGTCATTAAAATTCTGGGAAATAGTTTCTGGTCATAACAAAAGAAGACCTGAGTAACTCCTATTGTCTTTGTGACAAACAAAGTCAAAATCTAGTTTCTAAAGCTATGATGTCAACAATAATGATACTAGAAAAACATAAGAAATATGTTGCAAAGCTTCTAGAGAGGTATCATAGAAAATGAATAAACAAATACTTCAACCATTCACACCAAGTACCACCTCAGAAAATACTTGTCTACTGACTTCCAAGTATCATCTAAATAGACTAAAACAAGCGTTACTAAATACAGACAAAATAGGTTCTAATCCAGAACTAAACCAGGGCTAATCTAAGACTAAACCAGGGCTAATCTAAGACTAACCCAGCTCTAAAACAGGACTTAACAGAACTAAGCAGTGGTCAACACTTCCAATTTAATCAGGAGTAATACAGGAATAAACCTGGCTCTAAATTAAACCTAACTCAGGACTTGAACTCCAAAAGACTCCTGAGTACCACCACTAGAAGACACCTGCGTACCACCAGCGGTACCCATACCACAGTTTGAGAACCACTCATGAAGCATTATGTCAACAATGTGTAAATAAATGTCCACAGAGCTCCTTTGGCATATTTTGGTCACATATGCTTTTAGTAACTAGGTTTATTTTCACTATTTGATGTCAAACCCACTTCATTATAATATCCTGTGGTCTCAATCAAAAAATACACAATTTACAGTTAATCCATGGCCACGTGATGCACTTTATATAATAATAACACATCACTATTAAGCCACAGGAGCTAAAATGACAAGCCCTGGGTTATTGGCCTTGACCATGAACAGTACGTTATGTCCAGAGTATGCTTTGTTACTGCTGCTGCACCTTATCCCAGCGGTGCCAGGTGTCAGACATGTTGTGTGTGTGCAGCTGGGAAGAAGATGGGCGTGACAATGGGACGCAAAATACAATACAATAACATGGATTTCTCAGATTTCATAGGTGCAGCTTGCTTAGATTTACGATAAAGACGTGTAACTATTGCTAAATGTTAGTTATGTGATGGTCTTTAAAAAGGGAAAGTAGGGAAACAAACCGCTGGATATTGCTGTAATTACGTTGTAATAATCTGTTAATGGAAAATGTTAGGTACAGCAGAAGAAAAATGCCGCATTACTTCGATTACTTATGTAACAACGTGGTTTGAAAATGGTCTCCACAACATGAATAAGTTATAGCCATAGCGGTGCAGAAATGCTCGGAAAACTATTCAAAGCAGCACTTATTTAAAACTATATATGTTAATCAGCACCGAAAAACTTAAGATTACACACTTTAACACTATTTTGCAAAGTTTTAATAGACACCCATGACGTAAAGTGGCTTCTTACCCGATTCGTAGTTATTCTTGGGAAAGTTTTTAGGGAAAAAAAAATAAAAATACAGCACTCGCGACTTCAACAACTCCTCTGCAGCAAAAATGAGTAATAAAACAGGTACAAATAGCACTTAAAGACCCGGTAACAGTCGCTTGTATGTGTCTGTTTTAGTTGTTAGCAAGGAAAAACACTTCTCCGCTACGCTCACCCACTTCTTCACCCACCTCTCTCTTCTTACATTGCAGCCTTTTCGGTCACACAAGCCCCGCACAGCAGCTTTACCGACGTCCGCGACAGCCAATGGCAACTTAGAGTACGCCGTGTCAGCCAATCAGAAGAGAGTATACGAGGTAAATAGGCGGGACTAAAGCGGTTAAGTTAGGCTGCGCGCGTCGTGTTTACTGCTGTCGCAACGGCGCTGTTATGGCCGGCGTTCCCTCCCGCGGCTGCTGCGTGGAGAGCGAACGGGTTAAACGTTTCAGAGCGGAGGGGGGGAGGTGCGCTTACAGGGAACAGCCAGCCTGGAAGTCATCTGAATTACTGGCAGTAGTGACGTCAGCAGCAGTTTAATAAGGGCTGTGTGTTCAATACTGGCCCCTCCTTGAAAGTGATTATTTTTCTCCCCCCTCAGGTTAAATCACTGGCACGATACATGATATCTGTGGCCACGACATGAAAGAAAAGCGAAAAAATACAGCAGGAAATTAAAACTGTAAAAATATCAAGAAAATAAAACGGAAATAGAAGGATTAAGGGGGGAATCTCCCCAACAGAGAACCAAAAAGTGTGAAATTTACTGGCCCTTAAAGGTGTTATATTTTATGTTTAGGGTGGTATTAAATATAGGGTGTCCAAATATTTAGACCCAAAAACTGTAACACACTTTTTTTCCCCAAATCACAGTGCATTTGAACTCAACAAGTGACACGAAAGCTTCCGATCCATGCATTTTTCTGTCATGTACTCTTAAGGACAGAGCTTAAATTTTGAATATGATGGACATTTAATGAAAAAATAATGATATTGTAAACAATTTTAGAGACAAAAGTCTTTAGAGAAATGTGTTTTAAGATTCCTATGTCTTTCTCTTTGTTAAAATGCCAACAGCTGGGACAATCTTTGTTGAAAACTGGGACATATGAGTGTTTTTACAGATATGTGCTGGGACGTGGGACAAGGAGCCTAAAACTGGGATTGTCCCGGTTAAATAGGGATGTCTGGTCACCCTAATTAAATGCAATCTACTTGCTTGAGCCTTATTGAGTTTTAACTATTTTTTATTTATTATTATTGCCTTTTTAATCATTTCTTTTGCACATAACCCCTTGGTGGGACAATGGAAACCAGTCACAAAGTTATTTAAATAAACACACTTTAACAAGATCAAATACATATTAATAATAATAACAATAATAATAGTAATGATAAAATTACTTAAAATAATAAATAATATGAATAAACAGTTACAGTTACTTATTTTTTGGATTGATTGTGTGTGAAGTAATTTCTTTTTACACTAATCAGAAGTGGCACTTTGAATGTAGTTTTACTGCTGAGAGAGCAATGATCACAAAGCTTCTTATCTTACCTTCTTTGTACACCAAGGTCTCACATTTTTTGGATCATACCCTTTTCAGTGCTGCAGGTAATTTGTAAATAAAGAAATAAGTGCTAGGCAGCATACTTGGCCATTTATACTTAAATTGTCCAGCTATTACTTCTTATGGTGAGTTACATCATGTCAAAACCTTGTCAAAAATAAATATATTTGAGGTATGACAATTAATAATCAAGAAATATGGCTTTTTTTGCAAGTTGGGTGTAATTATGGCATTCTGTTTTATCATAAGTAGCAATAAAATGTCTTGGGAGGTTTTAAATTGTACCTGGAAAACTAAACTGAAGAGACCATGATAATACAAATCTAAATATTAAAGGGAAATGCTATTGTATTAATAGCAGAAAGCCATACAGGATGTGTTTGTTATTTTAATGGTTCCCACACCAGTTCAAATCCTGTGTTACTGCGAGTTGTGTTGTGGTTTCATCTTTACATAGAAAGCCTCAGAAGGGGATTTTCTGCAAAGCCCCTAACACAACTCGACAGTCTGTGGTTGCAATGGGAAAACGAGACTAAAAACTAGCTAAGGATGTAATTATTATAAAAAAAATAGCTTTCATTTCTCTAAAACAGAGGAAAAGTCAGATTCCTGAGGTTAGACTTGTCTAGACTAGAAGCGCAAAAAGGATATTTATGGATGTTAGTTGGTGTGAGAGGAAGCAAAGGATGCTTAAAGGCTCTATATTATGCAAAATTGACTTTTTTGATCTTTCTACCATGTTATAATGTTGCCTGTAGTTGTGTTTTGTTTTGTTCACGCCTGTTTGAGTAATCCTGAGTCACTGAGTTTCCGAGATCTCAAAACGCTCATTTCCACAAACCCTCTGTGCACTGCCCAATCAACAAGCCCTCTACATCCACTCATTCATTTATCCAAAAAAACAGTGTACAGCTCTGTTTCCACTGATTCTTCACAGACATTTTTCATTTTGTACACAGTGTACATACAGCACTTAAAGAGTTAGTTTCAACACTGTCTGAGTGAACATATTTGCCTAACCCAGAAAGAGTAAAGTTTACTCTTGTGATAGAGTTAAATGTTCAGAGTTAATCCAACACTGGCAAGAGTTAGTATTTTACACTGCACTTACACCAACTGTGTGTAACTGGAGTTTTACACTGTGACATAACCAACTCTTTATGGTGTCATTTAAAGAAGACTCTGGGTTAAGTGTTAATCAGAAATAAATTAATTTATAGCTAAACCGATTTATTCAAAAATTACTTCCAAAAATACACCTAAAACTATTGCAGTGCAGAAATAAAACACAATATATCCGTTATCATACTTATTTATTCAAATAAAACATTTGGTGTAAAACATACATAAAAGAACAATACTTCTTACATTGAACATTAAATTAAAATTCCCCAAGAGAAAACTGCACCAGTGTTTTCTTCTCAGACAAAACTCCATCACCTGCAAAATAGTAACATTTAAAAAAAAAAACATATTTTTCAAATAGGGCCTCAGTGTGTGTTAGCTTAGCATATGAGAAATATGATGCAGTATGCCCATTGTTTGCAAATTTGCTAATCAGCAGCACAGCCACGCCTAGAGACGTGAGATTTAAGAGACAAAACACCTTAAATCAGTGTTGAACAACTACAAAAATATAGTATTCAATGATTTTATCGTATAAAGATGAACTTACCACACGTCTTTCATCAAATGCAGAAGCAGAAAAACGCTGTCCGTTTGGTTTGACCTGGTTTAAATCTGGGCATAGCTACAGAGGACAGAGTCAGTTGCTGTAGTAACTCCTGTTATTACACACTCTATTAACACTGTCAGTTTTAACTCTGGATATTTACACTAACACTGAAGGGAATTTTACTCTAATCTCAGTTTAGTAACTCTTGCCTTTGTTAAATTAACTATGAAAGAGTTACAGTGTTTTTTACTCTTGAGAATTTACTGTGTAGTAAAATGAGATCATACTAAAAGGGATCATACGAGTCTTTTTCTATGCTTATGTTTAAAAGAACGAAACAGAATTGCACTCTGCTGATCTTTTTACCTTTTTTTTCTTTATATCACTATTAATGTAGTAATTGAAAATGTTTTCTTTTGGTCACATGATGCTTTTAAAGGTTGTAAAATGTGAAATGCTGCTCTAGAGGTGACCAAGATGGCTTTAAAAATACAAATAAAATCAAAATATAGTCCCTTTAATTGGAGGAGGATTTGCTGTTGTGACCCCTGACGAGAACAGACAAAAACAGAAATAACATACTATTGATTAGCAAGAAATGAAACCATATAAAAACAAAGGCAACCTACTAGGGGTCACAATCAAGTGTACACTTTGTGCCAGTCCCAAGTCTGGCTAAATGCAGGGCACCTGATGTAAAACCTATGCCAAACTAAACGTGCAAATCTTATATAAAGATTTTCTGTGGTGTCACCTGAGACAGAACAGCCAAAAGGAAAAGAAGAAAACAAAGATATGTTTTTTAACAAGCGTTTATTTGGCGAAAAAGGCCTTACACAACAAAATAAGCAAGCTTCATCAAAGGCATTAATAACACCAAAATAATATAGAAGTGATACATCTTGTGCTGCAGCCACTTGGCCAATACTTCCATCCACAAATCTCTCTATATAAGCTTTACATCTACCATACGCTTAGTAAGGACGCTTCACTTTTAAATAAAATGTACATGAATTCAAATAGAGCTGTTTTCTTTTTAATAGTGTTTCATGCAGCACTAAAAGTATGTATACAATGGGCTGATAACCTGTGCCTGTGCTGCCGCAAGCTTTAAATGTTCTCCTTTTGCAGCTAGTAATTACACATAATTTAAATGTCACTGTGGGTGTGCATAAATGCATAAAGTCAGCCTTGAAAATAAACACAATATTAAAACATTTAAAGTAGAATTAAGTTGAGTTACATTCATTTTCTATTGAGACTCCAAGTTCAACATCGCTGGCCCAGGTCTTAAAACCAGGCCCTAAACTAAATACTGTGCAAAAGTTTTAGCGGGGTGTGACAAATGCTGTTAACTAAGAGTGTTTTAATAATTACTGAAAGCTTTTTTGTTATGGACATTTCTAGAAAGGTCAGTAAAAGACCGAGGACAAAATTAGTGTTTTTAAAGTTTCTATATTATGCTTTTTTCCAGGCTTTTTGAAATAGTTTTGAAATAAAATAATGTATCTGTATGGAAAAATGTCTTCTTTTTGAGAGCTGTTTACTTGGATTAGGTGTCTGTCGCCCCCTGCTGGCAACGGAGGAGAATGGACAGAGCGTAAAATTTAGCACGGCTATTAGCAACATGACGTTAACAGATAAATGAGCTGACCGCTTACTGACGGCAATTTAAGCGCTAAAATTATCAGAACAATCACACAGGAGAACTTCTTAAGCATTTTTAAAGAGACTAAAAGAATAAATCTTGCAACCGCTGCAAAATAGGACCAGTGCCTTGGCAGAGGTCTACTGCTCTCCAAGTGCTTCTAGTTTTCATATTTTTTTGTCTTTTTTTTGTAAACTGTATATATATTTTTGTGCATTAATCAGGGTAGCTCCAGGTTTTGACTTTTTAATGACACTTATAATTCAATTTAATGCCAGGATCGCCATAAAAAAACAGTAATCTAAAAGAAATGCACATCAGAGTTTTATTTTTACACCCTAATAAAGATGAAATAAGAGTTCTGCATTAAAACTGGATCACACTGATAAAGGTTCTTTATTAAGTGTAGTGTGATGATGTTTTTGCAATATTATTCAGCCCATATAAACAGAGCACATGTAACAAAAGATTTCAGAAACTAAAAGCAGATTAAAGTGGGTGACCTAAAATATTTTTAAACCATTTATGATAGATTTTAATGCCTAAATCCAACATGCAAATAAGACATACTGTACTTGTCTACTATTAGTTAAGATGTACTTTAAATATACAGTATTCGCTTCTAGTTGGGGCTGAACATGAATGTTAGGTTTGCAAGCATATATTCACTGATCTATTGTTAACAACACCGAAAAGAAGTGTTGTAAATTTAAGACCAAGATGAACAGAATTTAATACCTGCCCATAAGATTTAATATTTTTAAGGCCTTGATTTTGAGCACATCAAATGTAATACCTTTTTAATACTTTTAAGACTTTGGGGCTACCATGATTAATACACTTTTCTTTGTTTATAGCCTTTCTTAAAAACCTGTCTAAGACTTTTGCACTGTAATGTATATTTCATTACATTAAGGACCAGCAATGCCCCCTGTGAGGGATCTAAGTGCCCAGTTCCTACCTCCTTATTTCATTACAAAGACACAGCCACACATCGCCTCTTTCGTCTTCACTTTTTCCTTCTCACTGCTCTCTCTCTCTCTCTCTTTCTCTCTGGCTCGGTGTTCAAAGGAAGCACTCTCCTTAATTGCATTGCCAGCCCCATTGATTATTTTAATGGTTTTCAATGGGCTCCTGGTGTCTCCGCGAGCTCAAGGTCACACAGCGTCCCTCGGGTGCAACACAAAGGGAGGCGGTGTGTTTTTCTTCCCTCTTCAAAGCTTATATTTTACATTTTGATTGCATCAGGTGGCAACAGTCAAAGAATAATAACACGCTGATTACCACACCAGTCATTTCATCTTCTTTCTAGCTATTAGAGCAGAATTTGATGCTTTTTATACACGAGACCGGTTTTTAGGAAAGGCTATGAACAAAAAAAAAGGTGTGTCAATGTACAAAAATACACAAAATGGCATAACAAAAAGGAAGAGAATGAAAACTTCGCACATTCATTTCTTGGGATGGGTGTGTAGGATCAGAGGGAGAAGCCCAAGAGTTTGTGTGTCGAGTCCTAATAAAGTCTCACGTTTGCAAGTCAAAAGAAAAAAAGAAAAATCAAAACTAGAAACACTCGGAAAACCTCTATCAAGGCACTGGTTCTGTCTCACAATGGTGAAAGTAGTGCCCAGACCTGGACTCAAACTCAAAGATTTTTTAGTTCAAGGGTAAATGTGGTTTCCACAGTCACAAAACCCTAACCTATATCCCACCAAGAATCTGCTAAAACCAATCATTTGTTCTTTTAGTGAGCAAAGTCAGTATCTTCGGTCAGTATCTCAAAATGATACAAAATCTCTAGAAGCGGAACTATGTAACTTGACTCGTTTCTTTGCTGTTTTGGTCGCATTTTTTTACAGAGCTCCCCTTAAAAAATCCACCTAACAGCAACATAAAAAAAAAAAACGCCCTCAGACACAGCAGCTCCTCAGACACAGAGCCTGGCTTCAGTACGATTGGCTTTGGGTTTTAAAGATTTGTCACTCAAAATATGGATCTTTAGCCTATCATTCATATAACCTGCATGCAAAAATACCTCTGCCCAACCCGAGGACAATTTTTTTCACCCGCTGTGGCACTTTTCGTGAGTCCCGAGACTTCAGATGACACTGGGTCGGTGCTACCATTCTTGCATGGCTGCTTTTTTGCCAAGATACACCAGGGGGGAGGTGTAGGGGGCTTCATTCACCCCGCATTGTTTAATTAGGTTTGGAGAAGTCTGGACAAATTGATAGAGCTAACAGCATTTTTTCCCCCACACCTCACTACCTTTAGCACAGTATCTTCTTTTTATGGCATTATTACGGTGCATGACGTTTACAAAAGTGGCCCACCCATTCACAATACTATTTGCGTTTTAATACATGGCACTGACTCATTGTGAAACTCACAGTTTGTGCCTTTTTCTGACGACCTTCAAATGTAATGAGGCTGTGTAGATGTACAGATGTGTGATGATATGGCGCCGTGGCCATGGAGACACAGTTGCGCTTGTTCTTCTTGAGTACAAACACAGCATTGTGGGATACTAGGTGGGGTTGTTATGTGGTAAATATAAATAACTCAAACTGTGCATGCATGAAGAAAATAGATATAGTATGCAGAATAGTAAAGCAACAATGCGTTATTCTTTCTGTATGACAAGCCTCTTAGTCCATTGTTTACAAGTGTTGTCTGCGTAGAGTTTGCTAACATGTGCTAACATGAAAACAAAAAATAGGAAAATCACAAAAGAAGTCCTTCATATTATTCATTCATCTTATTTTGCCTATTTCAGGGGTTTTTGGGTGGCTAGATCCTATTCCAGCAACTATGGGTTAGTGCTGTAGTCAAGAAGACCATATTAATTGAGACCAAGACCAGTCCGAGACCAGAGTGAACTGAGACCAAAAAAAGGCCGAGACTTTTGAAGTTCAAGACCAAGCCGTTTAAGGACTGAGACCGAGTCGAGACCAAGACCAAGGCAAACTGAGACCAGATCTGGTGAACTAACACTAAAATTAAGGCGAAAAGTTTTTAAAAAGTGGTTCAAATAGATAGTTTAGATAATTTTACCAACAGACTCCACAAACAAACAGATAACAGAACATTTTCCTGGTTCTTCTGATGACACTAGAGGCAATTTACAGTCACCGCCAATTCTCCAAACACATGCATGTCTTTGGACGGTGGGAGGAAGAGGAGAGAAGCCACTTCCTGCATGTCATGCCACAAACCGTGTCTAAATCTTAAAGCTAAGGTAGCGAGCAACTCCAGAGCAAAGCAGTGAAAAGTGTAAAAATAGAGTATACAGATATATCCACACGAGTCTATGAGAAACTCTCCAGTCTCAGAGTCGGTACATTTTCATAACGGAGTAGAAAAATATATGTACCATTCAAGCTCGCCATAGCCTGCACTTCTATGTCTTCTTATAGACCTAACCTTACACTAGGCATCTCCACTCGCTATACGTGCATCTCACTTAAACAAGACTAATCAACATTAAAATATATAGAGATTTTATTTTAAAGCTATTGCAGATATCAAAGAAAAAACAGCATTACTAATAAAAGGGTTGTTCTGATGTCAGTGTCAATACTTAGAGCGTCACTTGTACTTGTCTGACCTCGTGCCAAATTTCCAACCCATACAATCTCCCTTTTCTCTACAGTATTAGGTAGAGCTAGTCGGCCACTAACCGGACCAGCATCGCATACGGCCTGTAGTGTCCTTGAGCAAGACAGTTCACCCACCTTTGCCTCATGTATGTACTGTGTTTTTGGTGATTGTTGTTGAAGAGGCCAACGGCTGCTCTCCGAAAACTTGCGTCCTGTGGCAGCTGTGGCCACAAAGGTAGCTCAGCACCATCAGAGTGTGGGGAGTGAATGAGTGATAGACTAATCGCAGGGGTGTCCAAACCTTTTTCTCTGAGGGCCACGTGCCGAAAAATACTCACTGTAGGTGACATATTTCGCCTCACCATAAAAAGTCCCATTCAGTTGTTCCCTTTCTTTCAGGGTTCTCCACAGTGAATCAGTAACAGCATCAGTAACTCCGGATGCCCTTCCAGAACTACACATAAATTCAGGCTTGGGACTGGCACATAGTACAGCTGGAAATTTTTTGGCCACCAACTACTAAATTTACATTTGTTCTTCCTTGCTGCCAAAAATATGGAGCTTTTTTCCTATGCTACCTGTGGCAGTGTAGGTCGTATTTGGCCAGGGGACCATAGTCGAGACACCCCTGGACTAATGGAGAGTGACTTTGAGTGTCTAGAAAAGCAATATATAAGACCTGACGCATTATTATAGATTAGGTACTTAATTGTGTACTCTCTATGAGACTAAGCTAAACTTGAAAATGTGTAACTGGGACATCTTTATTGAGAGATGAAGTACTTGAATAGTTAGTTACTGTCAGACTATAGACTAAATTTGAAGCTACTTAATTATTCACTATTAGACTTGTACTTGGAGTTTGAAGCACAAGGACTTGTTCTAGAAAAATGTGTTTTTTGAACACCCCTATTGAGAACCTGCACCTACAACATCCCTAATTTTTAAGAATAACATCTCACTATCTCTGACTACCTTTTCTCTTATAGCAACAGCCAAACCAATACAACTCAGCCAATCTTTTAGCAGTGCACGTCTAGCGTTCAACTCTCAAGCAAAGTTGTTGTATACAAATATATAAAGAAAAAAATAGATGTCACTGCTTGTGATCACATCTAGAAAGTCTCGTTGGCAAAGATAATAACGTCCTTGTGATTCAATGCGATCTTCCTTCTTCAACACTTCACTTCTTGTGATGGCCCGGCTCCACGGTGACCACCTCCGTAACTTCCAATAGTGCCTCTACCATCTCCGGACTGTCCACCTCCACCAACTCCTCTTCCGCCACCTCCGCGTGACCCAGGCCGTTCTCCTCTGACCCAGGGCTGGACATCCTTCTCGGTCACCTCCACCATCTCCGTTTGGTTTTGGATCACCTCAGCCACCTCTGCCTCTCCCTCTCGGATTTTCTTGACGTGGAAGGTGAACGGCGGCACGCGGTACACGCTGGTCTTGGATCTGGCCGTGACTTGGTGGTCCGGGGTGAGCGATTTCTTCAGCTTGTCCTTGGAGCTCTTCATCTTCGCCCGGCGCTCCATGTTGGGGGTCATGCGGGTCCCGAGTTTGTTGATCTTTTTCTCCAGGGTGTGTTTTGTCTTCTCGTAGTTGTCGCGGGTTTTTTGCCTCGTCTTCTCCAGGTTTTCTTTTGTCTTGAGTTTGGTCTTCTCCAGTTGCCCCTTGATGTTTTCGACTTGTTGCTTGGTGGAGCGCTGCAGCCTCTTGGTGCGGGATTCTTCAGTGAGCTTTTCACCCTAAAGATAGAGACACATACTTTATTGATCCAGAAGGAAATTCAGGCCCCAGCAACAGGAGCACAAAAAATTACAAAAGGCACTCAGCAGGCAGTATTAGTAATGTGCAACACAACAGAGGATCCAGGTGAAGTTTAGGACTGTTTTAAGACCTAGGACTAAAGTAGGACTAGACCACATCTAAACCAGGATTAAACCAGGTCTAAACCAGAACTAGACACGGTCTAAACCAGGTCTAACCCTAGCCTAAACCAGGAATGAACTAGATTTAAACCAGGGCTAAACCTGTCTAAAGCAGAACTAAACCAGGACTAAAACTAGGCCAAATGGAACTAAACCAGTCCAGGACTAAACTAGATCAAAACCAGGCCTAAACTGGCTTTAAACCAGGGCCACACCAGAACTAGACACTGTCTGAACCAGGTCTTAACCAGGACTAAACCAGGTCTAAACCAAGACTGAACAAGATTTAAACCAGAACTAAACCAGGAATTAAACTAGATCTAAACAGGCCTAAACCAGGACTGAACTAGATTTAAAACAGGACTTAATCAGAGCTAAACCAGCACTGAATCAGGCCTTAACCAGGACTAAACTAGAACTAAAACAGGACTAGACATTTAGACCAGAACGAAACCAGGTCTAAACCAGAACTAGACACTGGTCTGAACCAGGTCTAAACCAGGGCTAAAACAGGTTTAAACCAAGTCTACAATAAAGCTAAACCAGCCCTAAACCGAGACTAAACGAGATTTAAACCAGGGCTGAACCTGGATCAATCCAGAACTACACCAGGTCTAAACCAGGACTGAATCAGGTCTTAACCAGGACTAAACTAGGACTAAAACAGGACTAGAGCACATCTAAACTAGGACTAAAACAGGACTAGAGCACATCTAAACTAGGACTAAAACAGGACTAGAGCACATCTAAACTAAGACTAGACACAGGTCTAAACCAGTGCTAAATCAGGTCTAAACTAGATCTAACCCAGGCCTTAACCTGGACTAAACTAGATTTAAACAGAGCTAAACCAGAACTAAACTAGATCTAAAACAAGGCTAAAACTGGTCCAAACCAACACTAAATAAAGTCTACACCAGGACGGGCCTAGGGTTAGACCAGGACTTAAGCCGTCTCTACTTCACTACTGGATCAAGCCAAAAACTGAACTGCAAAAGACTCCTGAGTACCACTAGAAGAGGCCCATGTACAGCCAGTGGTACCTGTATCACAGAGCAACAATGACCTAGATAAACAAAATTTAACACCTGGCAATAAAATAATACTTTTAAGACCTCAATTTTAAACCATTAAATTTAAAACCTTTTTAATACTTTTAAGTACCTCGGAGATTCCCTGAACAATAATAAAGGAAAAAAACAAAATTGCAGGCACAGTTTCAAACCTCCACTTCCTCGTCCGAGTTCACGTTGGCCTGAACCCCTTCCTCTCCTGCCTCCTCTGGGATCTGCTCCAGACCCTCCACAGCCTCCCCGGTCTTGGGTTTGGTAGGTTTTGGAGTCTTCACTTGGTCCTATGAGACAAACAAACAACAACACATTGCTACTTCAAAATATTATTACTTAAATATAACAAAAAAGTTTACTTAAGTAGAAAGGAAATACTACTAACACTACTAGTTCTACTACTATTACCACTAATGCAACTATTACTGCTGCTACAACTATTACTACTAGAACAGGCTCTAATACTAGCACTACTTGTACTACAACTACTAAGTGTCATGTTTAGTTATGTGGAAAGGAAATACTACTAACACTACTAGTTCTACTACTATTACCACTACAACTGCCACAAATACTTCTACTAATAATACTACTGCCATTACTATGAGTCATGACCACAACTACAACTATTACTATAACTATAACTACTACCCACTTAGTCACATGGTACTTTTTACTCAAGATTGCTAACTATACGTGGGTAGAAAGTACTTACTGCTACTAATACTTCTAGTTCTGCTGCTACTACAAAAGGCACTAATACTTCCACTAATACTAATACTGCAACTACTACTATTATTACTATTATTCTATTAATACTATCACCACCACTGCAACTACTGCTATTACTACTACTCACTTTCCCTATACAGAGATTCTATAAGCACATTTTTCCCTCAAGAAGTAAAATTATTATTCTGTAGAAGATATACATATTCTTGCAAAATGTACTTATTAAGTAAGTACATTTTTATAAGTACTAGGTAAGAATATCTGGTTACTCTGCCCCTCTGCAGTTAGATAACAATGCCAATTTGACATTTACTAAACCACTGTTATAACTCATAACAATAGTGACACACTGATTGTATTTTAATGATTAATTATTCATGTAAATGGTGGCATTTTATTTCAGTAGGTCATGAAAAAAAACACATCACCCAAAGTTAATTGCTTTTGGGAAATTAAATTGCCAGCATTAATGTAGTAGTTCATCTACTCCAGTGATCTCTCAGAGTAACAGCAGATCAGTCTGCTGTATGCTGTGAGTGTAGACTGCCATCTTGTGGTCACAGTCATATGGCAATGACATTATTAACTAATTCAATATTTATAGACCATTTAGAATAAACGGAAAGCTAACAGTCATTTACAGTCTATCACACCTCCAGAAATAATACGCCTTCAAAGAAATAGGCCGCAGCGATCGGTGAAAATGAAACTGGGAACACCTCTGGTGTTAAACCACAGATGCGCTTCCTGTGATTTTGTGGTCAAGACTTTATTTGAAATGCAGACACAAAACAGGAACGTTATAAATATAAGATTAGCAGCTATGGGAGAATAGTTCACACATTTATCTACAGTGATGTATGTACTGCCTGCACAGAGGTGGAAGAAGTACACTAAATATTAAAAAAAAGTGCTGTTCCTTAAAAAAATAATAATTTTTTTCTCAAGTAGAAATAAAAATACTCAGCCAAAGTACTGAGTGTAGAAAAATACTTACTTATGCTATCAGAGCTTCTACTATGAATATTGAATCTATGAATGGTTTTCCTACTTGTGCTATTTCTACTACTACTACTACTACTCTTGCTATTACTATAAAAAAAAGTACCTATTGTTGCTACTACTATTAAAATTGCTTATACTATGAATATATAATCTACGAATGAATACTACTGCTGCTACTACATTCGCTGCTACTACTGTTGCTACTGCTATTACAAAAGTACTTATTGTTGCTACCACCACTACTATTACTATTACAAGTGCTTATACTATAAATACTGACTCTATGAATGAATACTGCTACTACTACAAGTGCTTCTACTACAACTACTTGTGCTAGTACTACTACTACCACAACTGTGGCTATTACTATTACAAAAGTACTTATTATTGCGACCACTCCTACATCTACTACAGTATTACAAATGCTTCTACTCTTGAATCTATGAACCAATACTGCTGCTACTACTATTACTGTTGCTATTACTATTAAAAGTACTTATTGTTGCTATAAAAATTTTACAAGTGCTTATACTCTAAATTTTTTGTCTATATATGAATACTGCTACTACTAAGTGTACTACTACTTCTACTTGTGCTACCACCACCACTATTGTTGCTATCACAATTACAAAGGTACTTTGTGAGGGTATAACTACTACTACAAGGCTACTACTATTACAAGTGCTTCTACAATGAGTACGACTATTCTTGTGCTACAATAACCACGACTACTTCTACTTCTACAATTAATATTACTATTACTTCTACTAACTTTGCAAATTTAGTAAATTAACATTGTGTTCTCTACAATGTAATTAAGTAAAAGTGCGTTTCTCAGTGCAGTATCTCGTAAAAGTAGTTGTTACTTTCCATTTCGGCCTGTGCGACGAAGTCTGGTTTACAATCAGTACTGAGAAAAACCCACTCATTCACACACAGGTTTATTTCTTCCCAAAATGATGTCAGACTTTTAGCAGCAAGTACAGGAATGATAACTTTACTTCTCCTCAAAGCCATTCCTACAACAGTCATTTACTGTAAACCCAGTAGTAGTGACTGTGTACACACAATTACAACAGTACATTTACAAGAATGTGATCTTCCCACTTCTGAATATAGTTCTGTGCACAATTTATAGAAGGCCCAAAGCTAACAAAAAGGCAAGTTCAATCATTATCAAACCAAGCATCCAAAAGATTAAACATGAAAGGCTATTAGTTTAAATTAGATGTGTGACTAAAACATAAAGCTATACCTGTAACCCATTAATACAGTTAACTAAACTGTACCATTGCGAGATAGGGCCTAAGACGCTAAGATACTAGCATCCACAAGGGGTCAGGAAAAAAGCAACAACTGATTAGCTTTAGTCGATTCTTTATCATTGTGAGATATAATACCCCTGGACTAGAAGATCCCTGATTTGGGTCCAAGTCTAGGCACAAAATTTTTACCATTGCAAGATAGGGCTAATGCCTTGGCAGGTGTCCGGGCTGTGCTAATGCTTCTAATTGCTTTTGAAACAGATTATAATGGTCACATATCACAAAAGTATGGAAAAATTGATGATTTTGCCAAAAAATAATCAAAAGTGCATCAAAAACCAACAAAGGCATACTATAACTATGATAAACGAATTATAAAAATGGCCTAATTGACATGAACACGACCAAATAGGGCTGGGCGATATGGCTAAAAATAAAACCTAGTTTTTTTATTTTCATTTCTCAGATGATTTACGATTTGAATCGATTTAAATGTTTAAATGTATTTAAATGTAGGTTTATTTTTTATTGCATAGTATTTTTTTACTTTTTATTTTGGCGATATATTAATGTCTGTACAATAAAACAGCAAGGCAGCAGCAAAGTGCATTAACATAGTGACATAAATCATAAATGTCTTTTAGTTTTAGCCCTCACTGCCTTTTAAAGGCCAGGTCTATTATAATTTATGCACCATACGAGATCATACGAGAAAAGACACTTACTCCTGAAACAACTCTATTAACAAAGACACACAAGTTACGACGGCCCTGCTGTTGCATGTAGGACCGCAGCTTTTCAAACTGCTGCCACATCTAAACAAGGACATTACAGAGTTAAATGAAATCCTTTCTCTGTGATTATTCATGTTTTTAGAGTCTGCAGAGTCTCCACACTCAGTCTTTAAGCAGCAGCATTAGCCATAACACAGGAAGGCGTGTGGTGCTTGGAAGACGCTAATTTCTGCTAAACTCGATTTTACGATATGACTATTTTTGACATTGCCCAAAATTAAAAATGCAAAATAATCTAATTCATTTATCGCCCAGCCCTACAACCAAATGACCAATCAGGGAGAAACATCACACCTTTTTGCTATTTTGAAATCCGTATTCTCTGAGGAGATTGAAGACAGTCCTCTATAATATTTGAATACTAAAAGACCTCAACAGTGACTGGCCACGCCCGGTTCCGGAAATAAAATTCCTATTCATTTTTTCCATTGACTTTTTGAAAAATCCATATATTAAAGCTCCAACAACTCGAGAAAGGCTAATCAGCTCTGTGGTAACTCATGACCATAAAACAATTAATTTCGCTATAAACATGTATCTGAAACTTGTCAAAAGGCAAAGTTACAAACACATTTAAACTCTTAATATATGTATTTTTTGAAAAGTCTATGGGAAAATTGAATGGGAAATTTACTTCCGGCACCAGAGGGGGCCGGGCACTGTTGCGGTCTATAAACGCACACTTGTCGGCTCACGTGTGTCCCACCTCTCTGTATCTAAACTGGCTTCACATTTTGCCACTCGATCCCATAATAAAACGGACATTGCTTCCTTTTCTGGTGCGCAGGGTGTGGACAGGGCCTAGCTGAGCCGTTCTGTGTGGGGTTATTTTGAGCTGGCCTTTTACCTCCTCTCTCTCTCTCTCTCTCTCTCTCTCTCTCTCTGGATTCCTCCTTTCAGTCTCTGGCTTTGGGCCCACAGCAGCACCCCCCTCTCCTCTCCCATGTGCATTTCACGGTCCCACTTGACAACAGATAAACACAGATCTCCGTCTCTACAGCAGCCTCCTCCTCATGTCGTCGGGTGGAGAGGAGTTTTATCTGGATAAACAGCTGTCCTGACAACAGTGCACCCACATGGGGCTGTCTCAGCTGGTGCGAGGGGAAAACGTGGAGATGACAAACACGGTGAGACAAGGCTAGAAAGACACAGGTGTAGTGCTACTGTAATTATGTAATGTTTTATTTTAACAGCTAAGTCAACTGAGAGGTTGTGAGTTCCTTGGGCCGGCGGATACGCAAGCTCTCTATGTCTACTCTCCGGCTTCCTCCCACTGCCTGACGTGCATGTTCGGTGAACTGGTGAATCTAACTGAATGTGAGAGTAGGATGGTCATCTGCCTCTCTCTGTATTAGTCCTACGACTAACTGGCCAAAGTCCAGGGTGTACCCCATCCATGGTCCATAGTTAATGGCAAAGACTCTAGGAATAAGCGGAGGAAGATTAAAGAATTAAGCAAACTGAAAATGATCTGAATTTATACACTACTATATTTCCAAAAGTATTCACTCACCCACCCAAATAACTGAATTCAGATTATGGTGTGGGGTTGCTTTAGGAGCTGGGCTTGGCCTCTTAGTTCCAGTGAAAGGAACTCTGGATGCTTCAGCACCAAGAGATTTTGGACAATTCCATGCTCTCAACTTTGTGGGAACAGTTTGGGGATGGCCACTTCCTGTTCCAACATGACTGCACCAGAGCACAAAAGCACGGTCCATAAAGACATGGATGAGTGAGTTTGGTGTGGAAGAACTGGACTGAACCTGCACAGAGTCCTGACCTCAACCTGACAGAACACCTTTGGGATGAATTAGAGCGAAGACTGAGAGCCAGGCCTTCGTCCATCATCAGTGTCTGACGTTGGACGAGATCGTCAGAGACTGTAGATGTCTGACGTAGATCGATGCAAAGGATGGGCCGACGTCATATTAAACCCTATTGATTAAGAATGGGTGTAAACACAGGAGATATAGTGTAGTGACACTATTTAGGATTGGATATAAGACCAAAATCTTAGTGTATATGCTAAATTTTAGTATGTTTTCAAAATTAAATTGTACAAAAAGTGTGCCCACATTAACTTAATAATTATGGCAAAGTGGTAAGCATTCTTGCCTCACAGCAAGGAGGTCCTGGGGTTTGATTCCCAGACAGTGTGGAGTTTGCTTGTTCTCCCCGTGTTTGAGTGGGTTTTCTCTGGATTCTCTAGTTTTCTCCATCAAACTAAAACATGCACAACAAGACAACTCTTCAGTTAGGTCCAGACCAGGATCCTGGCTCAAGACCTACTGCTCGTGCCCCAGCAGCATTGTAAGAATGGGTCAAATGCAGAGAACAAATTTAGACCTAGCCAGACTTTACTAAGCCACAAGGGAAATTACTTGGTCACAGTAGCTCAGTTAAAAAAAAAAAACACACACTAGTAAAAGGTAAACTATATATCTTTATAAGCACTTTCTCTACCTGGACAATAAAGTATACTTTAACTGTAACTAGTGGCCAAAATGTGATGTAGTTAAACTTTTGCTAACAATTATTGTCAAGCTGTTTTTCCTAAAGATCTTTTTTCACAACAATTTACCATGTTACAAAGTTTATGCTACACATAAACGCTAAAAAAATCTATATATCAGTACTGTAATTTAGGAGAGAGTGGGGCCAACTGAAGCAGCAGTATCTCACAACTCCACCTAGTGGTACAAAAATGTATAACAGGCCACCTTTTAAGTGACCTGATGTTAACTTTCAACATGCTATGAATACGTAATGCCCTCATTTTTGGCATCTCTTATCCTCAAATATATGTCAAAATGCAACTATTTACCTTCTAGTTATCCCCTATTTATTCACATACTGTATATATGCACAGGCACATCAATCTTTCCATAAACACAAGCACACCTTTCACAGAAAATAGGCCTAGTGTCTAAACAGGAAGTCATTACGCCAATGGGAATCCTGGGGCCAACATCACACACAGACCATTAAGAAGGAAATATGCCTTTTCTATGCAAATATATCTCTAGAGCAACACAGGATACTATGGTGAATATTCAGTGGTAGGAAAGCCAACCTTTCAAAGCTGCTGTCACACCAATTACTTTTCCATGTGAGGTGAATTCATAATGATGGGACTAGGTTATATTTGTAGCCACATGTGTAAATCCTTTCACGAAACCCTCGGAATAACCCACATCTACAGCAGGGCCATGTAAAAAGGCTGTGTTGTTTACATGCTCAAAAGTTTACACAAGCTGCTAAATATGTAGTCACACTGCTATCAGGAATTCCTGTCTGGGACGCATGAGGATAAAGGAGAGAATGTGGAGTAATGTGGAAGATTTCCTTCCTTACACAAACTAATCAGCGGTGGAAAGTAACAAGATCAGTGTTTTTTTTTGTTTTGTTTTTGTTTTACTTTTTAGACCAAATACAATTTTTTTGGCTTTCCAAATCAGGTCTAAACAAGGATTTAACTCAGGCTGCACAATATATACAAAATGATCGCTATTGCAATATCAGCAAACTCAATATCTGTATCACAAGAAACTAAATATATCGCTAATAACGCTATGTTCTTCCATCTGACAGAGATTTACACTAAAAAATTGTTTTTCCAGCAAGAGCCTTTAAAGAACATGTGTTGTGACTAAATAAAAATGTAAAAAAAAGTCCAGTTTTAGTGGTAATTTCCTTAATTTAGTCAAACTTTAGCCTTGTTTTATTCCTGGTTTAGTCTGTGTTAAGTTTTGATTTTGATGCCGTTTTGACTTGTGAATATAAGGACTTACAACTTTGTTTAAGTGAATTTAACTTAAAAGTAGGCCCTATTTTAAAATATCTCAATAATATTCTTATAGCAATTTTTAACAAGGGTGTCGATTATTGCATGTTTTTTCTATTACTTGCAGCCCTAGACTTAACCAGGTCTAAACTTGGCCTAAACCAGGACTGAGGGTAGGTCTACACTTACTGGCCCGCAGGACTCTTCAGGATGAAAGTCCACACCTGGGTTGATGATCTCATTGGTCTGATTCAAGTTCACTCTGAGCTTTGTCAAACAAACTGAATGACTGAATGAGTAGTAACACCCCTTGACTGCAGGGGGCAGTGCATCAGTACTTACCAAGAGACACTTGAGAAACAAAAAAATCCTGCTCATCTATTTGGGCTCTTCAGCTCCATATATTCCCACAATATCATACGGCGCACTTTCATTAATATTTAATGAAAGTGTTTAGTTTAGAGCTACGATGTCGGCTGAATACAACTCTCTGTTGGTTTGAGAAACACTGAACAAGAATTTTTCAAGTTAAATTTGAGGGAAAAAAAACTTTTCCAGGTGCATTTTCTAATATCTATTTTTACTTGGGTATTTTTTAGGAAGAATGTATTTAAGTACAAGACTCAGAATGAGCATTTTTGGCCATGGTGGTAATAAGAGTAGTGGCAGTAATAGTGATAGCAAAACTAGCAGTAATGTTCGTTGGAAGTGGTAATTTGTAATAGTGGTTGAAGTAGAAGCAGAAGTGTTAGTAGTCGCTATAGTAGTAGTAACAGAAGTAGAATCTATGGTAATAAGAAAAAAGTACTTTCTGCTTACGTAAACTTGACACTGATTACATTTGGTATGCAGTAAGAGTAGCAGCAGTAAGAGTAGCAGCAGTAATAGTAGGAATATTAGTAGTAGTAGTGGTGGTAGTAGTATTACTAGTATTAGTAGTAGTTGCAGAATCATTAGTGGTAGCAATACTAGTGATTGTAGCAGTAAGTTCTTAGAATTTTGTGGAGTACTTTTACTTCTACTTGAGTAATAGTATTTTGAAGTAACAGTACTTTTACTTGAGTACAGATATTTTTTTCCACCTCTGCCAGCAATGGAAAAATCACTCTTGAATGTGTGTTTTTACTGACAGGTGCCAGGGGAATGAGCTGAAAGCTTTATTCAAACAGGAGGGGGTGTGTTAGCAGTGTGCCGTGATTCAGAGCTAATGGAAAAGTTTGCAGCTGTGGCAATGTTTGTGTGCACAGGCCATCATTTTCTTGGTCTCTTATGCAGAAAAGTACAAATAAGGACAAGCAATTAAAAAATCCCCCCACTGTTTAAGAGGTTTGGGTAAACAGCTAGATTAAAATAAGCAGGAGTTGAAAACATAGGCAAGAAGTACTACTAAATCTGATGTTAAAAGGAGTTTATACATAGCTCTTAGTTGGAAAAAAAAAATCGATCAGTGCTTGGATCTTAAAAACAAATTTGATGCATTTGAAGAAATCTAGAAACCCTTTGTCTATTTTATTAAAAAGGCTGATTCTGTATTGGATGCATTTTTACAAGAGGTGGAAGCTAAGATATTTTCTTTAAAATTCGAATACTAGTAAATAACTCACTGTTATATTTTTGTGATTATATTTGAAATTATATATATCAGAACTTATTCTTGCCGTACACTTTTGTATGGAATAGTTTGTATTAGCAGTAGTAGCAGCAGCAGTGGTAATAGTAGTAGTGGTAGTAGCAGTTGTAGCAGTACTATTCGTACTATTAGTATTATTAGTATTAACAGCTGTAGAATTAACAGTAGCAGAAGTAACAGCAACAGTGG
Organism: Bostrychus sinensis; assembly: GCA_020698575.1. Taxonomy (NCBI): domain Eukaryota; kingdom Metazoa; phylum Chordata; class Actinopteri; order Gobiiformes; family Eleotridae; genus Bostrychus; species Bostrychus sinensis. The sequence goes on along the minus strand of CM036253.1, from coordinate 10,346,278 downwards.
TAAGTAGTAGTAGTAGTCATAGTAGCAGGAGTATGATGAAGTACTTTCTACATAAGAAAACTTCCCACTCAATACTTTTTTTTAACTTTTACTCAAGTAAATCAAGTGTTGGGAAGTAATCGGTGTTGGTAAGTAACTAGATACAGCATTATTTTTTTAATTTTGATTTTACATGTGTAAATGTTTTTATATGTACAGTACAGTATACTGTCTCTCTCTGACAAACAGTAGTGGGAGGTTACCATGGACAACAGGGCAAACAGTGTTTTGAATCCATGCCATTGAAAACCCACAGCAGCCTTCACTAAAGCAGCTCACATCAGTCTTTCATCAGTGCCCTCTGCCTCTTTGTCTCTGATCACAAAAAAAGGCACCACTTCCTGCCTTTTAGCATCACATCAAAGTGCCTTTAAGATGTTATAACAGTCGTTATTAAAAGTGCTAAGAACTGTTTTAATGATGTGCTAAAAAACATTAGCGTGCTGAGCTACAGAAGTCAGAATGTAATAGTAGTAACGTTATAGTTTGTAATGTTACTTTGATCAACAAAATGGAGTTATGAGCAAATTGTAACATGACTGCATATTTTTTTACAGTTCCAATATCGTGTCAGCATTGCAATAGAGATACAAGAAGCTTATGTGACTTCATATAAGGATCTGAACACTTTCTGACCACTAAATTAGTTTGTGATTTTTGCTTTCCATTGTTACGTGCATATTAAAATCCAGAACAGAGTTTGGCAAAATGTTATGTTATTTTATTAAAATAAAATCTGCACAAAAGAAAAAAAAAACTTCCTTCACAGTTCGCAGAGGTTTTACAGGAAGTAGAAAAGCTAGTTACATTGCAATCAATACTATTGATATTTGAATTGATCCACCCACCACTAGTGTTCACATTAAGTTCACATTACATTAATGTAAAGAACAGTAGTTGTGTTTTTGCCATCACTTGTTTGGTTTGAGGCAGCATACCCAGGGCTCTGTTCACCGCTCTGTACATGTTTTTTTTTTTTTTTTAGGAGTTTTTCCTTACCAAGAAGGAGGGTCTAAAGGGCTTTTCACATACAACGTGGCAGGCAGCGGCAAATTCCATTGATTTGTATGTAAAAGCGTGGCGCTGGAGGGTAGCCGCTGCCCAATCACAGAGCCTGAAAGGTCAGTTTAGACAAAGCGGTAGAAACGGGATGTTTATTATTGTCATATTAGAAAGTTAGTCTAGCATACAGGGGTGTAGCCATCGAGGAGAGGATTTTGGTGGTCCTGAACATTACTTTCACTAGAGTGGGTAAAAGAATACAAGGCTAAATTGCCTTTCAAAAACTTAGCGTCGACTGCTACATGCTAACTCCACTTCCTGATCTGTGTGGTTGCCATGTCCACAGCAGGCGCTCTACTCGGCAGCAAACTGCGTGCTGGCTTAAAGACAGTGGATGTTAGTTTAGTGTAGTTATTGTTTGTGTTTGATTGTGTGCTATGTCTGATTGTGTGTTTATGTTAGATTACCGGTTTGTAAAACCTTTTGTTTGCGGCGACTGTTGTGACTGCTAAAAATTCAATGTCACCCCAATGTCTAGACATCTTAATAGTCCTAAACATTTTAGAACAGCAACTTTTGTCAGTATGCAAACATCGCACATCATTTTGTTGTTTAATATAGGGTTTGCTAAATGTTGGAGCTGTTTTCTTACAGTATTTTTTATGACAAAATTACATGTAACTTCTTCACTGTGAATTGTTAATTGCTATTAAATTAATGATACAATGATCTACAAATAGACATCTAGAAAAGCTTAAAGAACCTAAATACAGTTTTGAATAGAGGAAGTTACAGGGGTAAATGTCTTCCTATTGCATGTCTAATTTTACATTATGGGTCGTGAATTACGATGTTTTGCTTTGCTACAAAATCTCTATGCATTTATAGGCCCATGCATGGTGACATTTCACATATAGATAATCGCACGGGGGTCAAACACACGCCTTTCCTTTTGGAGCAGGGCGATGAAAGGCCTCTCCGGTGAGTCACAGGAGCAGCTGTCCCATCCTGTCCCGTCTGTCCCGTCCAGCCCCCTGCATCTGTGCACTTAACCTCCACAATGACTGCTATTACTGACGCTTATCCCACTGGAGACTGACATGTAACAGCGGTGCATGTGTCGACGCCCTGTATAGACCGGAATCAACGCTGCTTTTGATCCCCCCAAACTGTACACAGAGGCTAAAAGAGAGACACTAACAAGGCGTAATCATCATAGTTAATGCCCTTATTCTAAATACAGATTAAACAAGTTATTTGTGTATGTGTAGTATGTGTGTATGTGTGTGTGTTGGAGGCATGGCTGAACATATGTAGGAATTCAACATGTAAAGCCGTCTAATCCGTGATATTCGATATGGTATGCAGTAACGTAAAGTAATCTTAAAGGTAATATATTGTGTGCAATATGCGACCTCTACTGTTGTATCAAGGAACTGCCGCCCCATCCAGTATTAGCAGTGTTGCTGGTTGCCTTATACGCCCTTGAACTTTCACTTTTTGATCATGGCAAATGTCGAGTCCTATACTGCAAGTGGGTTAAGGTTGGAATGCTTGCCTCTTTTTTGTTGTTGTATAAAAGCAATGTTTTATTGTTAGGAAAATAACTCAAATCTGTCGTGCCCCATTGCAGGGGCTCTGTGGTTCTGCTCAAAAGCAGGACAAAACCAGATTCAAGCTTAGAACCAAATCTAGAATTAAACCAAAGCTAAAATCATGATTAAGTATTTTTAGAAGCTATTCATTGTGACATGGATATCAATATTCAAAACAAAAAGGTATAAAAGTAATTCATCTGGACTTGGTTTTTAGGTTAAAGAGGGTGTCACTTATGATCCAAGAGGCTCTCTCATTTCTGAACTGAACTAGTAAAAAAGCTGAATTTTTATGTTCCTTGGAGTGACTTGAAACCAAATTCTATTTGTCTAGAGTGGATGAAAGACTAGAGCAGTGGTAAAAACACAGTAATGTTGTGTACAATGTTCATCCACTGCAGTGAAAATGGCAATGAACAATACATTTGGGAAACCATTCAATTAGCCTGGATGACTGAGAGTCTTTAAAGACAGGATATCAATATTGTTATATCAGTGTGATATGTACTGCCCAATAAAGAAGAAACGGAGAAGACAAATCTATGGCACAAGTATCCCAAACATTAAAAGAATTGAGTTGCCCTGAAAATGAAAAAGAAAATACTATAAAATAACACTAAATATGCATAAAAGCAAAAATTGTATGTGAGTAAATTGTGAGTGTAGTAAAAACAGTACACCAAATGAGAAAATATGTAGCTCTGCATAACCTAGTATGACCCACTGGAGGTTTTAACCAATCCAAGCTGTCTATGGACACATTCATTCAAAGACAGAGCTTCTGTTTGCCGTGGAGCCGACATGACAAATTCACATTACATCTCACACCACAGGAAGGGAGTTCCTGGGTTTTTCTGTCTCAGTGATTTGTGAATTCCCACATAGAAACACAAACGGGGAAGCCCTTTTCCACAGCTCAAACTTTCCACGTCCAGGTTTGCTGGAGCCGCTGGAATCCCGGGTTAGACCAAGGCAAAGAGAGACTTTCCATTTACACTTCTGTGTGAAACCTTTGTGTCAGAATCTGTTATATAACTCAACCTGATTCCATCCATACTCACACCAGTGTTGTACAGGGGCCAAAGTTACATTAAACAACTTTGGTTTTCCATTTGAGTGTATGGAAGACTGGAACTAGACCCGTGTTTCTCAAGCTGTGGCAGGGGCCCCTCTGCTGTACCTCTGGTGGTACGGAGTCCTGATTCAGTTTAATCCAGTAGTGAGGTTAAGGCCCATTTAAGTCCTGGTTTAAGCTCATATAAGTACATGTTAAGGCCTAGATACACCAAGGCAACTCCCAGACTGCCACCGATAAGACGGAGCGACAGTTCGTCTCTTCTCGTCTCCTCTCATCTCCTCTCGTTCCCTCCCGTTTCCTCACGTCGCATGACCTTTTTCCCTCTTCATACACCAAAGCGACAACCAACCTAAAGACCGTGTAATTACCCCCCCCAAAAGTGGCAGATGGTGCTAGCCAGTGAACAAAGATCAACGGAAGTGACACAATGTTTGCGGAAGACATATGCATGTAGCGCGCCTTGGTCTGCCACTGTTCTCAGCTTGTTTGAACATTTGAGAAACGTGATAATGGCCGGTTTGGACATTGTTTTGTGTGGATTAGGTGCCGCTGCTCTGTTACTTGAAGAAGATAACTTTTCGCACGGAATTGCGAAGAATGCAAAAATGGTGACGGTACGCTGCCACAGCGTTTGTCACCTCTCGTCACTCCGTCACTTCCGCTAAAATTCCCGTGAGCTGATTGGCGCGGCAGCTGTAGACCAAAGACGCCGATTCAACAACAACAAGGCCAATCGGCAGGAAACTAGTCAGACGGCCTCCGTCCTGGAGCGATGGGGGGAGACGGCGCATACATATCAAAAGGATGGAAATGAGCGACGTGGAAGAACCGTTAAGACGGCTTCAGACGGGTGATCGTCGTCTTGGTGTATACCCCCCTTTAGAGGTGATTTTGTCCTTGTGTAGACCTGATTTTGTCTTGGTTTGGACCTACTTTAAGCCTGGTCTAAACTCATTTTAGTTAATTTAAGATGGTACTTAAAAAGCCAAAAATCGGTATTACACTTTCAAGTCACAGCTAAATCTTTGATAAGAAAAATATATAATTTCTTACAGAGAATATGGAGCTGAAAGTAAAAATAAAATAGCAGCCTTTTTTTTTACTGTTATGACATGAACCTACTATGCAATGCCAGTAGCAGGGATTGAACCGTCAACCTTTTGGGTTAGTGGGCGAACATCTCTACTGACTGAGCTACTGCCACCCCCATTTATTCCGAACGACTTATGGTTATGGATTTGTGCGGTAAAAAAAATATGAATGCATTAAACTTGAGGTCAACCTGCAGTTTTTTTTTTTTTTTCCTTGTATGATAATGATTGAAAATGGTTGGCACAGAAATAAAAGCCAGCTCCAGTACAACCCTTGACAACCTGTTTGAATATTTGGATTGTCGTTTAAGTAAAAGACAACATACAAAACAGTTTGCTATAAAACTGTGTATTGCCGAGGCTTACATAAAGATAACTGTGCCAAGTCCATGTGTCTCTTTTAGTTATGGAAATGTATGATTGCTGGATCCTTGCTTTAATCTACTATGCATTGCCATTTAACCACCTACATATCTCCATGTGGACAGTAACCATAAATGTTTGATAAGCTTGTCCTTGTTATCCTAGGTTGTTTATGACTTTGATAACATAATTTAAGCACTATTTCTCCTATTAATAGTGACAAACATCCATGTGTATGCAAAATCTAATCCAGAGGGCACCTATACCCGGAGAGTGTCCTGGCGCGCTCCCAGACGCAGCATATAACTCACAGAGGAGTGACAGGAAGTATGGGCCACTGCTGCAGAGACCACACTGCCACTGAACCAGACCCAGATCAGTGGAAGAATATGACACTATCATGCTTTAGTCAAGACTAGACTAGACAAGTGTTTTTGTATAGGCTAATATCAAAACAACAGTTGCTTCAAAGGGCTTTACATACTGTCTGTCCATGAGGACTGAAGTGTTGCCAATTAATGCCAGCTTTTTGTTGCACCCGTCCAAACTTCTTTGGGGTGTGTTGCTGCCATCAAATTCAAAACTAGTTATTATTTTTCATGAAATTATAAAATGTCTCAGTTTTAACACCTTAAATGTTGTTAATGTTTTACTGTGAATGAAATATTGTTTTATGAAATCATGCCATTTTTTATTTTCATTTTCATAGTGTCTCCACTTTTTCGAATTTGGGGTTTTATGTGTAAAAATATATAGCATAGCTAGGGGTGTAACAATAGTCTTTTTGCAACAATACAATATATAACAATCAGAATTTTTTTCTATCCAATTCAAGAATGATATTGGCTGATTTAGAATTATATAATTCAATACTATGCAGCACCTTCATATCAGTACAATCAATACAGCAACTTTTTGCCAAAAATCAAAAATGTTTACTCTAAATCTAGCATCCCAGCCAGGGTTGATTATATCCAGCAGACAGAGAGCAAAACAGTTGAATATAACATTTAATTTAATTAAAAACACAAAAATTACATCCAAAAAGATGTAAAAAGTTTTTTTTTAATTTGCAAATTTATAATATTAATATTTCCGATCTATTTTTTTTTTACCCATGTACAGCATATTGGTATAGAATACCTAGAAAACAATACAATTCAATACGAGGTAATGTGTATCGATACAGTTGTATCATAGGAATCCAAAAAAATTATATATCGATATAGTATCTGTATTGTTGCGCCCCTGAGCATAGCATAGTCCAGGTGTACTTGGGGTGGTTAGAGTTGTCAAAATCTGTACTCAGTCAAAGTACTGTTACTGTAAAATATTATGATTAAGTTATTAACACATAAAGTTATTAAATATGTGATTACGAGAAGAGCTGGGATGTCAAGGTGCATGCCCAGGGCTGACTCAGGGCAGGATAGAGTGATTATGTCCCTTCCTAGCAGAGAGCTAGGAAGTCACTTCCTCCGCTGGAGGAAGTGTCTGGGGAGAGGGATGTCTGGGGATTTCTGCTTAGGGGGCTGCTCACACGACATGGCCATTAAGTACTCTTTTCAACAGCTAGTACCTAGTATATCCACCTCCTCACTAATATCTGAAACATACCCTTGCTCTATTTTTTTAAGTGGGCAAGAGTAATATTTTTGTCATTGAAGTGATATACTTTAAGTAAATGTGGCATAAAATAACAGTTTTCAACATCAACAATATAATATCTTTGATATTATATTATTATCATTATTGAACCAGCCTCATACCACCCAAGTTGAGGACTTGAGATCAGTTCACCAGTCAGCTTTTCCTTCACATTAATCGAAGCAAATGAGCAGTTTATCTGATTAAGTAATTTAGCAGACGTTTCATTTGGTCTGTGTACACATACTGTAGCTAAAGTGCATGTCTACAAATCTCTGTATAACTGGCCATGAGAGAGAAAGTATGTGTGATGCGGTATGAGGACACATTTCTGTTGTCCGGCCAAGAAGCTGGATAACTACGAGTGTTCAAACCTGATCAGTGTTCCAGCTGGTCAGTCCCGTCTGCTGCTTTTAGATGGAGATGTCTGGACAGGCAGCAAGGCTTATCTCAATATGAACAACATTAGGTCGAGTGAAAAACAAACAGATAAGAAAAAACCTAATTGTGTTGAAAACTGTCAAAATAGCAGAGATCCTCTTTCTAATTTTAGTTAGCTCTACTGCATCTTGCAAAAGGCTTCATGACCTACCCTACGTCTCAGTCTAAGGACACCAAGATAGCAGTCTATATTTTACTAGCTGCAGGGATTATGGCCTGTATCTTGTGAATGGTCCCATAGCCAAGACTGTTTCATGACTTTGTTAACACTTTAGATGCACTTCTCAGTGCAAGTTAACAATTGCAGAAGCTGAATTATGTTATTTTTCTACTGAAAATGTGCCTCTTGGAAGGTTTCACAAGGCATCCACAAACATGTTTTAGGAAAATCCAGGTCAGTATTAATGGACTAATAAATAATGACATCTTTATATAAACTTGTTAAGGTCAATTCGGGAAGCGTAAAGCACAGCGCTCTCAAAATTAGCAAGTGCTTTTTTAACAATAGATGAAAAATGGTAAAAATATAATAACGAAGAGTAGCTAACCACCAGTAGTTAATTCCTTCGCCTTTAGTGTAAGATCTCAGGGGTTCAATTTACCGGTGTGGAGCCAAAAACTCCAGCCACAATCTGTGCCAGCTCCAAACCTGAAAAAATAGAGTGGGGTGTGTCGGAAGGGCATCTGCTACATAAGAAACTATGCCAGATTGCCCATGCTAATGATTTGCGGTGGCAACCCCTGAAAGAAATAGTAAAAAGGAGCTTTCTCTAAGCAACCTGCCATGAGTGTTTCATCCTCAGAAGTGCTCAGTTTGTCCACTCTGAGCTATTGTAGGAAAAATAACAGGGAAGTGATTTATCTTTACTGGGCTTTAAGGAGTTTTGGATGTCTATATTTCCATAATAGAAAACTGAAAGATGTATTTTGATGCAGTTATACCCTGCATAGTTTTGCTTAACCTTTGTGCTCCCCTCAAATTTTGCACCCTTTCATGACCCTCATGTACAAAAATGTATGCATTTCAAAACTGGTATAAAATATTATGGCAATATTTTTTCTGCTTTTATTACATAAATCTGTTATACTACTTGAAATCTGCTCAAAACTATGAAACATTAAATAATCTTATGGAATCTAACCCTTTAAATGCCAGTGTCATAAAACTACTGACTTATGATTATTTTACAGCAGTTTTTGAGAATATACATTTTTGTACATGAGGGTCACGAGAGGATGCAAAATTCAGAAATAGAGTATAAATAACACAGTAAAAACCATTGGATTTAAACAATTTGACAAAAAAGCCCCAAGCTCTAACGCAGCCAAAATGATTACCATATGAAAAAAAAAAGTCAAGCAAAATGTACACAGGAGAGCATAAGGGTTAAGGTGTCTTGTATGCTAGAACACAATACAGCTTTAAAATCTAACCATAATAATAACTGTAAAAACAATTACTTCATATTCAGTGATTTTTATGCACTAACTCAGTGTGAGTTAAGCCATTTTAAACAAACTACAAGCTTCCTCCACTTGTTTTACCATCTAGGGTCAGATCTCTCCGCTTGCCTTTGCTGGCCTGTTTCTTGTTTAGCACATACAAGTTCAAAGAATGCGTCTAACAGAAGCTGAGACAACATTGAGAGAAAGACGCCAAGGCACCACTTCTCGCTAAGTACTGGAACTCAGCAGTCCCTCCACATAGTCACTGACATGTTACAGTGAAATGTGTAGCCTGCCAGATATCTTTCCACTCAATGAGGAGAGGCAGAGGCGAGAGGCAGGAGAGACAGACGGGAAGAGATCAGCTAAGCGTAGTGTTAGAAGCTGTGTATCCGATTTTGAATGAGACGTGCCTTTGGTTGTCAATTAGCCGAGTAGATGGAGTAAATCAACAGTGGAGAGGGGTGAAGGGAGGATACCCAGGGTGTGTGGGCTTTCTGGAAGGAGGAAGAGACATGCCAGCACAATGAATCACAGAGCTGCTAATATGGGAGTGCTTGAAGGAGCTGGCTAAGTGTTTCCTAACTGCCCTCTCTGCAATCAAACTGTGAGCCGATTAATAGCTTTAGAGTGGTTGTATGGAAAAAGCACCAGCTGGAATCCCATTAAGTACAAATTTTGGCAATATTTACAAATTATACAACAAAAACTGAAATGAAGTGCTGTCCTTGGTGGCTTGCTTTATCATTTTGTACCACTAGATGGGCTCAAGAGCCCAGCCCCAGTTATTCACAGTCAGACGAAAGTGGTTTTGCTTAGAATATGTTGACATTGATATGAATAATTAATGTTAGAGTTCTGCATTTTACAGTAGGGAACTTACAATATTGCTATCTGTTAGGGCTGATAAATTGAATTAATGTGTTTGTAAGTTTGGATGATGCCAAAAATAGCCAAATTGTAAAATCAAATTTAGCGGATATTTGCATCCACCAAGTACCGCGCCGTTTCTTGTACTGTGGCTAATGCTACTGCTAAGCGCCTAGAGCAACTTAAATACTGACTGTGGAAACTCCAGACACAAAAATCACTAATGATCACAGAGAAAAGTCACTTTACCTCTGTAATGTCCTTGTTTAGATGTGAAACTTTGGCCAAAACCATCACTTGTTTATGTGTGCAAATTAGCCATGTGTTCGAAAGCTTTTAGAGTCTTTTAACAAGCCTTCATATGTTATAAGAATTATAATACACCTGGACACAGAGTTGACATTAAAAGACATTCATGTCTGCACTTACTGCGCTGCTGCTTCACTGTTGTTTTGTGCAGACATTTAGTATAAAAAATATAACAATGCAATAATCTCATTTAAAAATAAATAAACTACATTTAAATAGCTTTTAAAGCCAACAATAGGACATTTATTAAACTAATAAGTCAGCTGAAAATTTACAAAATTTTTAGCCATATCGCCCAGCTGGGGCTGAATAATAAATAAAAATCTAATTTAAAAAATGCAATTTTAACTGTCGCAATTAACAAATCGCAAAGGCTGCAATGTATTTAGGTGATATAATGTCATCTGCAGAGAACAAAATATCCCGTCTCCCCAGGGTCCTAATACGTATGTATAAACTGTGGTACAGCTGTAGTTTAATCTGTAATCTGAAAGGCATGTGATTAGATGAGCAGTGAATATTTCAGTTTGCTCTCAGGAGTCAGTGCTCCATCACGTGCTTAAAATGTGAAATGTAAACTAAACATTGATTTTAAAAAACATATCGCAAATCTCACTGCAAACGCAATATCTGTCAGCAAAATTGCAATTAGATATTTTTTCTAAATCATTCAGCCCTACTCTGTTAGTTATTAATGTTTGTGTTTTTTAACTTTTAAAGCTACCAGATGTATAGGCTGAGGTTTGAAAGGAGGATACTCAGCAGGCTCGCTGGCAGGAGACGCAGACATGCCAGCTGAATGAATCATATTGCTAATATGGTACTGCTAGTCAAGAGCTTTTGGTGCTTTTTGTTGAAGGGGCTGGCTAAGTGTTTCCTAACTAGCCTCTCTGTAATGAAAGTGTGAACTGATTAATAGCATTAGGGAAGTTATATGGAAGAAGTCCCAGCTGGTTTCCCTATAGAACGCCAATGTAGATGTGACATACTCTGGAAGCACTTAAAAGCCATTAAAAGACACTGGGGCTGTGGCTGTCTGGCTGTGATGTTACTGTGCATAAGTGGCCTGTAAGTGAGAGGCTTTGGCTATCACTGTCCTTGAAAGGAAGCCAAACACACCCAGATTCCAGGCACGCAAAAGTCCTGTCTCACACCAACACACAGTCCTACAATATCCCGTCACATAAACTGGATTAATCTGAATAATTAAATATGTCAGAGGCTTGATAGAGACACACATGTGTAGAAAGTAACAGTTGTGGTGACAGCATTAAAAGCAGCTAATGCCAGTAATATACCCAAACTAAAAATGGACGTTCGCGCTGGCCCTAAAGGAGCACGGATTAGCATGACTTTACCGCAGTCGTTCAAAGCACTCACCTCTCTGACCCCCCATTGACAGGACAACACCATTTCAGATCGTGTTTATGGGCTGGTTTATGAGCTCGAGTGGCTTGGTGTGCTTTCACTGTATGAACAACATTTGTGGTGATAACTGTGATATAGATAAAACCATTAAACTGACTAAGAGCACGTTTTCACAAGAGTGCTATTGTACTAGTGCATAAGGCACCTCAAATAGTACCATGCAAGTTTGGTAACAGCTCAGGCTCCCAAAGTTACATTTTAATGGCAACAACACCAACAGCTCTCTTGCTTAGGACTTCAGAGCACTTTAGACTAACTCACCACTATTAAGCAGTAATAAAACATTTATAAATAAGTTGCAGTTGACCCTTTTGGCTTCTGCTGTTTTTATTCAGGAGTTATCAGTGAATTATTAGCGTGGATAGTTTGGCAGATTTTTTTCCTGCTGGCACAATAAGCCACTAATCCATGACCTTTCACACCAAAGGTGGGGGAACAACAACAAGACCAACAAGGGGTCGAAAGAATGATATGTAATTAACAAACATTTAAAGAATATATAGATTACAGGTACTGCATTAACATTGGTTGTCTCTATTAAACATATAGTGGCATAAAATAGTAAGTCCCTAAAATGTAGGAAACTCATAGCCTGGCCAGCCAGACTAACTCTTTTCCTATTCTAGACAAAAACATTAGTGTGGTATCCCTTTGCTTGAGTTTAATTTCTCTGGGCGAAACAATCACAGGTGGAGTAACCAATCAGAGAAGCATATGTTGCTTTTTCTTTGACAATACTTCCATCTGGAACTAGTGGACATACATTATATTTAATGCTTTAAAATTAGCACCATAGCATGGCCCCATGTCCCCTAAAAACATGATAATTTTCTTATCCCATCTTCAGCCATTAGATTCAAATTTTACACATTTGAGCTGCCACTCAAGACAAAGACATTACTTTTCATTACTGTCATAATGTCTTTAATATGTCCTCTGTGCTCCTGTCTACACTGGGGACATAATAAGCACCACTTATGTGCACTGTGTCAGACCCTAGGGTGGGACCTCTCTGGGGGTTATTCTAACATTTGTTAAGAGGTTGCTGAAACAACTGCAAAGACTTCCAGGGTTTTTGCACAAGAATTTACCACTGACATGCTCGTACAAATTCCCATTTGTTTCATAATGTGTTTTGGCAGAAAGAAAAGGGCCTTTAGCTACAGATATTACACAAGTAGTCACAGACCACAACATTATCTCAGTGTCATTAATAGTGTCTGGAGCCAGAGTTTTTTCTACTAACAAAAGCTAAAACAGAAAATTAGTCTTGCAAAGTAGAACTGTCAGGAAATGTGAGAGTGAAAGGAAATAAGGGGAAAACAAAACTTATATTATAATAATGTTTACTGGGTGGAAAATGAATGGCATGACTCTATAAAGCGCCCTCTGTCTAAGAAATTTCTAGCAGTAGACCAATAGATTGGTCAACAATATACAGGACAGATTTTTGAATTTTTTAGACAATCGGTCATCGGCTGCTTGAGCTTTAATGCTGGTTTTGGTAAGGCACTTGTTGGGGCTCTCAAGTGACTGAAGGACCTCTGTTAGCCCAGTACAGAAGAGACTAGTCAGGCCAAGCCGCTCAAAAGAGGCTCCAGTTTCAGAAAAAAAATTGGTTTGAGGTTGCATATGTAACGCTGATTTTTAACTATTAAATGTCCAGATATATTTTTCATTACATTTTATAAGCAAAATGAAAACAAAGAACAATATTAAGTATATTTCTTGTACAAATGGCCCTGCATAACAGCCCCAAAAATCTGCAGTGCTTATTGGGCATCGGCTGCTCTGGATTTTAAAAGTTGATATCAGCCATAGAAAAAAGCTTGTTAAAAAAGCATTGTACATTTTACAATCTGGGAATATTAGACTATAAGAAAAGATGAATCTAACAAATGTGTACTGCTATGCAAAGAAAATGAATGGCCCTGTGAAGTATCTATATATTAAGAGCAGTGCCATCTGTGTGGATAAATGCAGAGAGGCGTGAAGAGTATGTTGAAGTGCTGTCCATTTATTGTCCACTGAGGCCTGTCAACAGATCCTCAGCTGCTTCAAGGGCACTCACAGTTATGATTTATATTTTTTAAAGGCTCTGAGCACAGACCACACATTTGTATTTGTCGCTCCATGAAAAACAAGACCTAACTTGCCTATTTACAGTCTATTAACAGAATGAGCTCACCCCTCTGTTTCCACTTCTTCAAAGGCGTAATGGTTCATATTTCAATCTCGTGGGAAAACTGTTGCATATTTCTCATACAAATAAACTGTTTGTCTCTATTTGAATGCACTGCTTGTTGGAGAATATACTGTCACTAAAGGAAAAATGGGGTTGCCCAGCAGGCAACATAGTATTCACTGGTATCAGAAAATCTTGTAGTCATTTGAACTCCCAAGATGATACTGCCACCTGAGCACTTACGAGTACAAACAGTACAGTGTAATTAAGAGTACTTACAGTACCTAAGTGTGAATTTCTGTTTCTCCTTTGCCCAGTATAGAAATATATGCTAGGAATAACTTACTGTAAACAAAGATACAAAAGGAAAGCACGTTTTGTTAAAATGTCAACAGGTTTAAAAACATAGTCCATTCAAACACGTCACAAAAAATCAACATTAAAATATAATAGTTATTTTTAGTTCATCTTTATTTAACCAGGTAAGTCAATTAAAAACAATTCTCGTTTATAATTATTTGTATCTGTAGTCAGTATGGTAATGAAATGTATACAATTTAAAAAGGTCACTAAGTAGTAACCAGACTAGACTTTTCTGGACTTTCTACTGTGTTATAATGTTGTCCCCTCATCAAAAACATACCTGGAATTGTGTTTTGCATCGTTCATATTTGAGTAATCCTGCATTCTCTGACACGGCTGTTCTGAGGCCTCTAAACGCTCTGTTACACAAACCTCTGCCTCAACCACGACCACTCCATGAAGCACCTACCAATCAACAAGCCTTCTACATCCAGTCTGCTCTCATTCATTTATCAAAAAAAACAAAACAAAACAAAAAAACAACAGTGTACAGCTTTGTTTCCACTGATTCTCCACAGACATTTTTCATTTTGTAGTAAAAGGGCATCATCCAAAAAATTTAAGGTAGTGAAAAAATGTTTGGTCTCTGATTCTGTTCATAACAGCTCTGCACTCTGCTAGTTTCTTTATGGCAGTAACAAAGTAATTATTAGAAACACTTTCTTTTTAGCGGATCGGTGCAGTGTCCGCAGTAATGAGGTCGTTGTATCGGTCTGTTGTGGTGAACAAGTAGCTGAGCCGAAAAGCAAAGCTCTCGATTTACCGGTCGATCTACGTTCCTACTCTCACCTATGGTCATAAGCTTTGGATAATGACTGAAAGGACAAGATCCTGGATCCTGGAAGGCCTAGAATGCGCTGAAGGGACTGTGTTTCTCGGCTGGCCTGGGAACGCCTTGGGGTTCCTCCGGTAGAGCTGGAGGAAGTGTCTGCGGAGAGGGAAGCTGTGGCATCTTTGCTTAGACTGCTGCCTCCACGACCCGGTCCCGGATAAGTGGTAGAAGACGGACGGACGGACTTTCTTTTAGTCACATAATTTTAAGATTGTAAAACGTGCAATGCTGTTCTAGAGTTTACCAAGATTTGATTAAAAAGATAAATAAAAGCACAATGTAGCCCCTTTAAGTTATTTTTATTCAATCAGAGCATACTATGTTGTTTACATTAGTAACTGCATAACCTAAAAGATGCCTAAAAAACATGGATTTTGTGAACTCATCAATCTTGCAAAGTAACCTAAATCAAATAGAGCATGTCCAGGAAGGATGTTGACTACATTTGGATGGTTCACATTCACATTTCACATTAGTCATTTGTTCGCCACCCCCAAAAAAAAATGTTCCGGAAACATTGATATAATATCTTTAATTAGACTAAATGACTAAACAACCTATAGATATACGGGATATATGGGATATGTACAAACCAGATTTAAGTGTCTTTGATGCCGCGCTCTACTGTTACCAGGGGATGCTCTTTCCATCATCATTGCAGGTTTAATTATAAAGCCTTGAGGTTAAAGACTTTCTGACCAGAAATAATAAAGTATGCGCCTATTCTCAGAGTGCAGGAACAGAGTTACCGGAAGGAAAACTTATCACTTGTAGATGTTGCCAGAATAACCGCAGGTGGTCGAGTACAAGGCTAAATCCACTAAGGACTAAAGCTGCATGTACTTGGCGCACATGTTATGTACACAGATGTAATTGTTGTATACTAGTGAGGACATTAGCATGAATTCCTCAGATGTATAGTGTAACCCTAAACAGAGCGCCCCGGGTCCTTACCTCATCGTTAACCTAAATCTAAACTTACCGTAAATACACGTTTCAACACATTAACAGGCTCAACAGTGCTGATTTGAGAGCTGCCAGTCTCCAACCGTCTCTGTTGCTCTTTTCATCTGCATACTGTGCACAAATAGATCACCTAACACTGCCTCTGTGAGCAGGAGCTACAGCGGCTACAGTCACAAACCTGACAGTGACCATGTGTGTGGGCTGTAACAGGAGAAGCACTTGAGTTAATCTAAGACAAACAGGAAATGAGGTCAACTAAATTATGCAATGTCTATTAAAATAAGAGATGTTTCTGATTAAGCATGCCATAATAATCAAGGTATGAAAACCACTAATACTGTTACACAACATTTATTTAATATGAACTGATGAAGGACACTAAGGTAAAGTTTAAATGGCTTCTATGTCTAAAAAAAAAAAAAAGGGTCAGTGGTTTGTGCTGAGAAATTTGGGGTTGGAGATTCAAAAGTGAAAGGACTCAGAGACCTCAGACCTCAGCCAAGGTAAATCGCAATGGTAAAGATAGAGTGCCCAGAACCAGGACTGATGTATAAGTAATTAAGCATGCAAAACTAATAATTTGTTCCTATGTTGCAATGGTACAGAATCCTGGATCCAGAGCCACACTAAAAACTACCAATTTGTTCGTTGCCCCATTACTGACCTTTCCTGAAAATATCATCTAAATCTGACCATTACTTTTTGAGTTGTCCTGCTAACAGTCTGGCCAACCAACAAAAACAAAACCTACTATGATGGCAGGTTGCAGTCATGCATTAAGTAACTGCACTGTGTAGCACAAACATGAACTGCTGTTGCCCATAAGGTTGGAATAAAATATTTTGTTACCTCTGCCAAAAAAATGTTATGCATGACTTACTTTCACCTGGGTAACTGGGGCTCAGTATGTAATCACTGCACCTGGCCAAAGGTCAACACTGATGTGTATAAACAGGAATAAACAGAGGAACATGTCTAAAAACAAAATTATGGGCAACAGCATATTTCACTAACAATTGCTTATGTCCTCTATAACAAGTAAATACATTACATAGTACTTTAAGTTGTAATATATATAATATATTTGTTCTGTGACTTATTTTCTCAGGGTTATCCGTTGCCTACTCCCCACATACCTTTTCCACTCTTAGTACAAGAACTTGAAATTGAGTACACGCCAACAGCTTGTAAAGTAGCTCATGTGAACTCATCAATGACAGCGCCAAGTTTACTGTGTTTTTGAACCTCTTGACTTTAGCACATCATTTTTCACAATTCATTTATATTTAATTATGGTACAATATTTGAAAACAGCAAAAAACAAAAAACAAAAAAAAAAACAAAAAAAAAAACGTATAGGCCGTATCAAAAGAGGTTTGGTTATGGTTTTCTAGTTGCCTACAAGTGCCAATGGTTCAAAAACATTTTAAGTCAAAACAGCTTAAGATTATGAACTTTTTAAAAGAGCTGCTGACTTTGTAAATGTCTTGTGCACGCTTCCTGCGCCTGAGCGGACCAGTCACTGCCACCAACAGCAAACCTGCTTCATGGGAGCAACACATTACGGCCTTGTGTCTATGATTAAATTTCTGCTAAATGCCAATAGTGTAACTTGTCCCGTCCGTAGATATCGTGGGAGGGGGAGTGTAAAAGTCTGAGCGAGCTCCTCTCATGAAACACTTGCAACACTATGCCGCTTCGATATCTTGATGATTTTTAAACTCCGGCCTGCACAAGTTACAATGGACCTTTGTATTGCAGTTCAGCTTGTATTTTGATGTTTGAAAAAGGAAAATTAAGTTGGGCAAAGGTGGTGCCGTGCATGCAGTCAGTGAGCGAGTGTGCGTGAGTCCACCAGCCAGACATGACAGCACTCCCTGGCTAAAAAAAGCACTGCACACCAGGTTTCAAATGCACATAGGTTGTTGAAAGAGATAGTGCTTAGATCAAGGGAAACAGCATGGATCCCAAATGGGGCCAATGAGGTTGTATTTTATGGGAAAATGCAGTCTTGCCACTTCTTCTTTTCGGATGGTTTTATAAAGAAAGCTACATCTTACTTAGAGACCACCGGCCAACTATGTGTCCTATGAGGAGTGGGTGGCTTCTGTCTCAAGTAGCCAGCCTCATGCCAGTGTTTATAGGCCTTATATTTTTATTTAAACCCACACCACGTCTTTATATAGTTTCAGTAGTCATGTAGTCCAGTAAGGTGGAAAGTAACTAGATACTTTTACTAATTTACGTAAAGTACATTTTTTGAAGAACAAATACTATCTGAGTAAATGTTCTAAAGCATAAAAACTCTTTTCTCAAGTAAATTTCAAAATCTCTGAGTGAGGAAATGTATTTTAACTCGTTAGCAGTAGCAGTAATAATAGTAGCAGTAGTAGCAATGGTAGTATTAGCAGCAATACTAGTATGAATAGTAGTAGTAATTGTAGCAGTAGTAGTAGTTGTTGTAGTAGCAGTAGTAGCTGATGTAGTAGTAGCAATGGTAGTATCGGCAGCAATGTAACTAACTTGCATAGTAGTAGTAGTAGTAGTAATTGTAGTAGTAGTAGCAGTGGAAGCAGCAATAGTGGCAGAAAGAGTAGAAGTTGTAGTCATTGTAGTAGTAGACAATAATACATATTTTTTGTTGAGTAAATAATAATAATAGTTAGCCCTGTGACTAGCTGGTCCTTGTCCAGGGTGTACCCCAACTAAGGCCCAAAGTTACTGGGATAGGCTCCAGTACCCTCGACCCCTAACAGGAATAAGCAGTAGAAGTGTATTAATGAATTAAATTATATTAATGAATTCAATAATAACAATAATAATGGATTGCTTGAACTGCCAGTCTTAGTGGGCAAACGTTTCTACCCAACTGAGCTACTGCCACACCATGTACTTCTACTTGAGTAACATTGTTTTGAAGTAACAGTACTTTTACTTGAGTACATATTTCAAGTACTTCTTTCATCTTTGCCTGCCGTCCAGTGAAGTGGAGACAGAGGGTCACTACCTGCCAAAATGTCTCTCTCCGAGCTACTACTCTTTGAATAAGCATAACTACTACTCCCTACTTCCTAACAGTGGAAGGCAGTGTGTTTCTTTTTAGCTACAACGGCACCGTTTAAGGAAAAAGTGATCCCGTAGCTTATATGATGGAAACCCACACACCTTTTTCCAGAGAAACTCCCCTTTTAGTTTGAAAAAATACAATGTCATGCCTACTACATGACTCTGTGCTCGCTCTGACTCAAAAAGGATGTTTTTATTGATATTATGCATTTCACACTTCCCTTACACTTTCCCTTGTAATGTGGGGAATGCAACACACCCATTTTACAAGAGTGTCACTTTATTAATTTATTTCACACTTATTAATGCAGCCACCACAGTTTTCACGATCATCATTTGTTAAGCTGCACATTACTAGAAATATAACTAGTTGTGCATAATGTATATAGGTTTTAAAGCATTCACAATGACATTGACTAGATTAAGATATCTCCACCCTTGTTGCCAAACATCAAACTTTCAAATGCCATATAACTTGCACTTGTAATGTTTTATAGTCTGCATTATGTCATAGTAAAAGGGTCACTTTAAGTTAAGCGATGGCAACAAGACATGAGATACAGTGTTGCTGTCGGGTATTGAGATAATGGCCTAAGTTATGAACATTGATAAAATATATTAAACTTTTATTATGACAGTGTCAATAAGCACAAGATTCATATTGCAAAGAGTGATTAAAAGCAAGAATATTATAATACTTTTCTCTATTGCAGATTCTCACTTTTTATGTTCAGTAACTGACCAATCAGAGCCTTAAATCAAATTGTGTTACAGCAAAATGACGTGTCGTGGCAGTAGTGAAATATATTTGCTTGTATTTGCATCAGTTTTAATCTTGATTGAACTCATATTATGCCAAGTGTGACCAAGCCCAATTCATTACTGTAGATTTCAACATAGGCATTACATACTGCATGTCTTTCCAGCCCTAGTTTAAAAAAAAAAAAAAAAAAAAATTACAGTGTCACAATGCTTTGGGTCCATCAGATTAGAAAAACTGACAGAGAAATTGTAAATGTATGGCACACAAAATATTATAACTAGCAATGTTGTCTTTGTGATATGTTCGTAGTGAATGCTGAAATGACTACACCAACTTTTTGATATTATCCAACCTTTATCATCTCATTAGCGTTAATCTATAGATGGTTAATATACACGGCTAACCAGGGAGCCCTCCTTCCCACTCACCTGGTAGATGAGGACTTTGAAGTTGCGTCTCTTGAGCAGCTCGCTCTCGTTGTTCTCCAGTTTCTTGATCTGTCCCGCCTGCTTCTCCAGGTTGCTCCGCACCGTCTTGACGTTGACGCTGACCTTGCGAACCTTGTCCAGCATTTTGTTGACGGTGCCGGCGGTGCCCAGGTGGCTCTTGGACAGTTTCGTCAGCTCCCCTTGGATGGTCGACACGGACTTCTCCATGGCCTCCTGCCGAGCCTCCAGCCCGTTCTGGGTCTGCTGTATTTGGTCCACCACCCCGATGATCTTGTCCAGCAGAGACAGGACCATGACGCCATTCATCTGGGCTTCACTCTTCTCCCCGTCAATTTGCAGGGTTGAATCCTGTGCAGGTTCGTCCACTGCTGGTTCTGTGGCGGCAGCAACCAGGGCCACTTCATCGTCATCATAGGACAAGTCTGCTACTGCTACCTTCTTGACACCTGCGTCCGCCATGACTGTCTACTCCAGCCAATTCAATAAAAATATCTTCAAAAATAAACCTATAATCACAGGACACCTAAAGCTTTCTTTCTAATCTACTTTCTTGTTACCTTCTCTGCCTGCTACTACTGCCTGTGCCTCTGTCCCGGGATGCCAGCCAGCCAAGGGGAGTAGGGCCTCTCACAGCTGAAGCTTATGTGCCCTGACTCAAATGCCTGTGCACTCTGGGAACCCACCCAGCTTTCCCTTTCCCTGCACCAGAGCCACAGCCCCCGCCCTTGACACCAGCCCCCCACCCCCACCACCACCACGAGCCCAGGGCTCCACCCAGTGCTGTCCCCAAAGGCACAGAGCGCAGCCAGTCCAGGATAGCTCCAAATCCAGAGTGGAGTGGTCTGTAAAGTGAAGTCCTATGGGAATAGCAATTCATAATAAACAATTGTAAAGTTAAAGAGAGAATGAACTGAATATTATTCTGTAAATTTGTTCTGATTGGGTCTGGCATTTCATCAGGGTAGCTCCAGGTTTTATCTAGTGAAATTTAAAACCTTTTTAGGACTTTTTAATGCTACTTGAAATTAAATTAAATTCCAGGATTGGTGGCAAAAGAACATTTACTGTATCTATATGTTGTTGTTGTATATCTATATGTAAATATGCACAGAATATTCACAGAAACTGAAGGGTTTTATTTTTACTGCAGATAAAAAAAAACTGCGTTAAAAAATCCTAAAACTGAATCAATATCACTGATAAAGTTAAAACTCACAAAAAATACATAAGATTAGTATTAAATATTACGAGTACATGCTTCTTGTTGTCAAATTTTGACAATTTAAGTCCCAGATGAACACAATTTATTACCTGCACATGGGATTGATTACTTTTAAGACCTTCATTTTGGCACCATAAAAAATGAATACGTTTTTAATACTTTTAAGACCTTGAGGCTACTCTGTTCGTTCACACAGTATTACCAACAACAAACAGAAAAATACATTAAATTCAATTTCATACAAATAGTTTCAATCAAGTCTTTAAAACTGCATTTGTTGAAGCTAAAGGTTGTAATGCCGTATTTTGCTCACAAGAGGGAAGTAAAAATGCAGGCCAAGATCATCCTGACCCAATATACCATCCAAATGTGACTAATTTTTCTCTTAAACTTAAATAAAATATAGATTAAAAACTTCTTATCAACATTTACAGCTAAAATAATATTCTGGTGATCAGCTAACGCAGGGATATTGTAAGGATTTGTTCATTTTGGGTGAAAGCATCAAAGAGGACGATGATTCAGAAGTGTAATCAAGTCAGAAGGTTTATTCAGTAAAAACACAGGTAAGGCTACAGTCAGCAGAATGAGCGCGCTCCTAGAGAGAGGAGTGTCCCTAAGTTTTTATATTACGCATGACGATGTATGACGATCTCTAGCATTATCTTCTTGGCTTCGAGTAACTTTTTGTGCATAGGGCAGGGCCACAAAAAGTTCTCAGTTCCTGCAGAGTCTTCCCACGCATCGACAGGAGCCCCCCTGCAACCTTGGGTCTGATAATTTTGTAGCAAGCTCATTATTTGTGCCATATTTGGAATGCACCTAAGAGTAGAGTGACCTTAGAGTGAAAGAAGAAAAACACCACTTAAAATCAAAGTATTATTATTACTAATGTTGAAGTGTTATTAACCTTAGCAGTAGTACATCAAAATATAAGTTTAATGGTAAAACGCAAAGCTAAATATAGAAATATTCAATAATTCCCCCTTGAAACAACCTCTGAAAAGAAAAACATCACTCAACAAAAAACAAAAAATAAAACCTGTAAGAAGCATAATACAAAACCCCAAAGAAAAAACAAAAAACAAAGACGGGTACTGTGAGTAACAGTTATTTACGTGTCTAACTTTGGCATCAACAACTTTGAAATGAATTGTACTTCTAAGAGTAGTTATAACATTGCATCCTACCTTTTATCACCAATAGAGTAATATTATCTTGAAATAACAAAACCCTTACTAAGATGAGTACAATATTTGGCCAGACCCACATACCCACGTATTGGTTTCAAAATCTTTATTTTGAAAAAAAAAAAAAAAAAAAATGTTTGGACATGAGTCTTTCTCGTGCCTGAATTTGTTATTTTATGAAGATTTGTTTTTACTATATTACTTTTAAATACCAGAATGTGCACATTTGTCTGTCTGATTACATCAAAACTAAAACATAAATCAGTTACACTGTTACAAGACTTTAGTTCACAATAGTTTTATTTATTTATTATTTTTATTTTTACTTGATTGCAGTGGTGGAAAGTAACTAGATACTTTCATATCAAGTAATTTTACGTAAGTAATTTTTTTGTACTTTCTGAGTAGGCCTTTGTAGATCATACTTTTACTTGAGTAATTTTTGGTTGACTTTTTTTTATAACTTTGTTTTAAGTAAAACTATAAATTGTTTTTGTTCTTGGTGGTGTAGTGGGTTCAGAACCTAGAAGGTTCTGGGTTCTGAAGAAGAAACATTCAAATGTAGCTTACTTTTTACTTAAGTAAATTGTTCTTAAGTAATTTTACTTCTTCTTGAGAAATATTATTTACCTACTATTTACTTGTACTTCACTTGAGTACAGGTTTTGAGTAGTATTAATCCACCGCTGCTTGAGTGATTATTTAGATGACTTTTCTACTTCTACTTGAATAATATTATTTAGAAGTAACAATCCCTGATAACAACAACATCTGGGTCACATGTGGCATTTATGTGGCACCTTCGGCTAAGATGTGGCAAGGCCAAACAGATGTGGGCCATATCCTACCCACATATGGTTTCCCAGACCTTCAAAATTGGAGGGACAGTGTTTTTTTTTTTTTTTTTTTTTTTTTTTGGGCCACTACTGTAAATTAAACTCTCGGTCCAGCTCACAGAAAAAAACTTTGGGCCACATAGGAACTGGATACTGAATTTATATCTGGTCTAGCCCTGGCTGAGCTCTAGATTTGTTATGGCTGAGACGCTGTCCTGCATTTGGGACAGAATTGTCCTGTCATTCTCTTTGGTATCTGGGCCAGATGTATTCTATCTTATTGTACATTAAAGGTATTGTAAACAGCCTGCGCTCATACTGGTTTGAAAACAGTACTGCAGACTAAATCAAAACAATGGTCTGCTGTACTAATAGCTGTACTAATGATTTAAACATGTTTATCTCATAACTTGGGCCACATGTGGGTAACTTTTATGAAATATAAAAAATATATACTGCTCATAGCACCTTTAAAGAGAGACACAAACAACAACCCTCACCCCGGACACTACTGGGACCTCCCGCGGACCACCCAGGGGACCACATAAACGCCCCATATGTCTTTTATGGGGCAGTAAAAACCAAAACCTACCAATAATCAATACCTCACCGCGTCACTGGTTGCCTAGCAGCGGCGCAGCCAATCAGCAGCGCGCTCCGTTTCACTCGAACGTTTGACGCCCCGCCCACAGTTAGCTGGCTCTTCCGGTGAAGGGTCGAGCCTGCTTCGTACCGCAGTTCTGCTCCACAACAAACTGCAAAAGAGGGAAGTGGAAAACGCTGAGTGGTATGTTTTTACTCTAAAGCTAAATAACAAGCGTGGTCTTTGCCTAAAATAAAATCTGAAGGGAAAGCGTTGTTTGTGGACTTTTCATGATTGGGCGATCAACAGGTGCGCTAGTTGTGTTAGCTTTTTCATTAGCCTTAACCATTTAAATAGGCGTTTGGTTTGTAAAGTTAGCCGTACCTTTGTTTTTCATCATTTTACAGCATCTGAAACTAAAACTCACTATATTTTAGACCGTGATAGTTGTTTAATATTGCGCTATTATGGTTAATGTAATTTAATTTTTGCTCATTTGTTATAATTTGCCTTTTGACATCTCCAGGTTTGTCAGGTAGCACTTCGGTTGCTACCCGGAGCCTTGTTCTAAGCTAGATACAAACTCGGTTTCATGATCTTTGTGAAGTTAGTAATAGTACACTTAGCTTTGATGTAGTAGGTGTGTGGGAGGCATTAAAGGTTTGCTTCTTGAGCCACGGGTCACATGCTCCTTCATAATCCACAGATAAGCTCTGCTCCTACAGTCTGTGCTGCTTATACAAGTCATTCTCAGAAAAATGTGTAAAATCGACACATCTAGGCTACATAACTTTGATTTATTGATATGTACTGCACTGATCAACATCAAAGCTGAATTTTTACTGTATTTCTCTCTGCAGGGTAGCCCGAAGGTCTTAAAAGTATTAAAAAAGGTACTAAATTTAATTTGATTTTGTACCTGCCCATAAGTATTAAAGCTTATGGCCTTAAATTGTCCAATTCGGACATCTAAGTCAAGTTTTTCAGTATTTACTTGTCATAAATATATTTTAGATCAGTAATAACAATCTTTTTTGTGAGTTGGATGTGAATTTGGCAACAGATTCTATCAATAGTGGTTTTAGAAACATCTTAAAGTCACCCACTCGAATGTGCCTTTATTTAGTTTACTAGTTTTGAAAGCTAAGTCTACTGTTTATAAGGGCTGCGTTATGTTGCATAAAAAGACTTCCGATAATGCAGTAAATGCTGTTACCACTGAAATTTATGATTCTGTTTTGAGATTTTTAATGCAAAACTGGAGTTATTTCACCTGTATTAGACTTTTAAAATAAAACCAATGAGTTTCAGAGAGTAATTCCTATATTTTATTGTTGTGAAATTTATACAGATTATTGTTCTTTTGCCGTCAATTTTTGCATTAAATTTTATTCTAAGTGGCATTAAAAAGTCTTAAAAAGGTCTTAAGTTTCATGTGAAAAATCTGGAGCTACCCTGTTCTGGGGTAACTGATTCTTATTACTGCATTCCTGTAACAATCATGAGACAAGCCTAGGGGCAAGCTTTTTTTTTCTTTTTAAGTCACATGTCTTACACTTACATTTGAAGTAACACATACCTGAAACACTCATTAGTGAAGATGTACAGAATGCAGAACTGAGAATGAAAAGCAAAATTCAGAAATGTATTGTTAGGACAGTATCTCAAAAGATATAGTTTTAGTTTATTTGCCGTAGACTGATTAATTATACAGTTTGCAGTCTGCAGCGTATAGATCTCAAACGTCCACTGACTGTTGTCCCAGGTCTCAGGGTCAGAGGGGCCCAGAAATGGTTCCTCTTCTTATATTTTCTTCTGTAATGGGCGATGTAAAGCCTTCCTGCCCCGGGCCCCAGGAGGCCTGTGCTGCAGTAGTCATAATAATAGTAGAGGTAGAAGTATTAGTAATAATAGCAAAAGTAGTAACGGTAGTAGTAATAGTAGTATATGTCATCGTAGCAGCAGCAGTAATAGCAATACTAGTAGGTTTTGCTATGCTATAGTAAAGTACCGCTTGTGTAGTGGAATTATTCAGGTAACACTAGGGTACTTGGGTAATGTACATGTTCAGCTAAATAAGCGCCCAAGTGTTAGTGGTAGTTGACATTTAGAGGTGTAACATTGTTAAACAAAAAAAAAAAAAATTTCAAATATAAATTAGTTTTATATAAAGTGTTAAAGCTTTTTGTAAGCATTTCAAAACTTTAAACCTAACGCATCTATTTCTTCATGTTTTAACATTCTCCTGACATTCACTACAATTTGGCCATTTTATTTTCTTGTCATAAAATATTAACCTGTCAGTTGTGCTAAATTAATACATACATCCCTGTCCTACCTTAAAAAAAAAAAAGATTTTTAACATTGCCTGTCTGATTTTTAACAGAATTTTATTTTGTGAAAAATACAGCTGTCACACCGCAGGACACCAAAGAGGCACATGTTAACAGTTTTTGGGAAAAATTTGGATTTTACTAAAATTAATAATAAAATAACAGTATCTTTTGGCCTTTAGCTCACAGCCTTAACCCCTGAGGTCTTTCTGGTTTATAAATGACAGATGGGGTTCTGTGTTTAAAAGTTACTGTTACTAGAGATGTACATTGCGTTAATTTCCTTTAATAGATTATTGATTAACCGTTAACACTGGCTTGACATCATCTATCATGTTTTATAAAAAAACAGCTCTTTATTAAATTCAAAGTCAAGAACCATAATAAAAAAGTGTCTTTTTTAAACTAAAAACAAGGTATAGGCTTGTATATTTTAGGAAACAACTACTTAACTCTAACTCTCCAATAGTAATGTACATTTACCCTACTTGTACAGCATGATTAATTGTTAGTATTCCTTTCAATCGATTATAGCCATAATGCCGATTACCAATTAACCATAAACACCCCTTACTGGTACATTTACTGTCTTTACTGTTAGTAAGTATTATGACAACTTCTTTCATCTTTGCCATTGTTGAAGCCAGAGTCTCCTAAACATAGTTGAACCAGCGTTAATAAATTAATTTATTAATGTTTAATGCTTAATTTTCTTACATTACTGTTTGATATGCCCTTTATATTCCACACAAAGGGGTTACATGCCACATACTCTTTGTGCCAGTGGGTTGCATTAGGAAGGGCCTCCAGTGTATGATTTGCTGTGGCGACCCCAAAACGGAAAAGCCAAACATTATCTGTTATGTTATTTTCTCTGTAGAGGTTCTGGTCGGGGCAAGCGCACATCTGTCGCCATCATGGGGGAACTCTTCAGAAGTGAGGAGATGACTCTGGCTCAGCTCTTCCTCCAGTCAGAAGCGGCCTACTGCTGTGTCAGTGAACTCGGGGAGATCGGCATGGTGCAGTTTCGTGACGTAAGTAGTCGACCACACCCTGCTGTTTTTTTTGTATTGTTTTTATGTCAGCGCTGTAATCTCTTGTCTGTTGTCTGCTTGTGTTGGATAATCTTGCTTCCTACTCTTGTATACCTGGCTTTGAACAAAGAAAGAAGTATTAATTAACATAAACTTGCAAAAGAAGAACAGACTATGCACCACTACACTGATGTCTTTGCACTGTTACCAAAATTATTGTTTTCTTGCACATAGGTTTTTGTTTAGTTTGTACAGTGCATTTATCTATAGTATTTTGTATTTAATATATATTGAAATAGAAATCAAATCTATAAGCACTTGGAGAGTGTAGACCTCTGCCAAGGTACTGGTCCTCTCTCACAATGGTAAAGATATGTTGCCCAGGCCTGGATTAAAACCCAAGGATCTTCTAGTTCAGGGGTAAATGCTCTTTTGCTGACCAATGATTATGTCTTACAATGATAAACAATCCACTAAAAATAATAATAATAATGCATTAGCTTTATATAGCGCTTTTCTACATGCTCAAAGTTGCTTTACAGTTTGGTTACATTATTCATGCAGTCCTCATTCACACTCAGTGATGGTGAGCTACTTCTGTAGCCACAGCTGCCCTGGGGCAGACTGACAGAAGCGTGGCTGCCATTTTGCGCCTACGGCCCCTCTGATCACCACAAAACACTGTCACACTGACACATTCATACAGGCAAGGTGGGTAAAGTGTCTTGCCCAAGAACACAACGACGTATGCATTGCCGATGGTGTAGAAAGTAAAAGTTTTTTTTTTGTTTGTTTAGGTTTTTAGTGAGTGAAGTTAGTATCTTCTGTCTTTATCTGGCCGGCACAGTGGCATAGTGGTTAGCACTCCTGCCTCACAGCAAGAATGTCCCGGGTTCGTTTCCCGGACTGGGAATTGAACCGGGTGGGGCCTTTCTGTGTGTAGTTTGCATGTTCTCCCCGTGTCTGCGTAGGTTTCCTCTACCACTAAAAAACATGTAAAATAGGTCCCCCATGGGGCCAGGACTCTCTTGTAAAAGAGATTATGAATCTCAGTGGGACTGGTTAAATAAAGGTCAAATAAAATCTCAAAATGTTAGTGAATCCCTTAAATCCCTTAAATCCTTTACTTTCTACATCATCAGTTTATGGTGGCGCGGTGGCTTAGTGGTTAGCACTCTCGCTCACAGCAAGAAGGTCCCGGGTTCGATTCGAGCCTTTCTGTGTGGAGTTTGCATGTTCTCCCCGTGTCTGGGTGGGTTTCCTCCGGGTGCTCCAGTTTCCCCCATCAACCTCAAAACATGCACAATAGGCTAAAACCTCCAGCCAGATACTTCTGACCAGCATCCTGAAGCTCAAGACCTGGAGAAGGTTCCCCTGGCGCTGCACTGCGCCCACTGCTCCTGACAGGTTGCCTCTGAGGCATTGAGCGATGGGTCAAATGCAGAGAACGAATTTCCCCTACGGGGATCAAGAAAGTATAATAAATAAATAAATAAAACTCTCCTGGATCTAAACATGGAGATGTTGATCTGGATCCACATCCAAATTAGGCACATTACTGACCTTTCCTGAAATGTAATAACAAAAATGTAAAATACATTTCTGACTCTTTTTCCACATCTCACTAAAACCTTTTCACAGTGGTGTAGCTGCGGTAAAAAATTAGTTGAGGGAGTAAAATGTCTTGTGGATCATGCTGGATATGCTTGTCATGTGCTTGCAGCTGAGCACTCAATCCTGAAAGCTCATTCTTGTACAGCAATGAGGACCATTGTGCTGTTAAGAGTGGATTAGCCTGCATAAAACACACACACTTCCATATTACGACAATGTATAAACTACAGTCAATGCAGTTTTAATGATGTGGTCAGCCATTACAAGCTGTTTAATTATTGATATAGTAGCAGCTAGTGTTATTGCCTCATTTGTATGCAGCTCAACTTGCTTTGTTGGCTTGTCTCTGATTCAATAATCCATTATGTACACATAACATGAAAATAAATGGTGTTCCCCACCCCACCACCCTTTCCCTTGCAGTTAAATCCGGATGTAAACGTTTTCCAGCGAAAGTTTGTCAATGAAGTGCGACGGTGTGAAGAAATGGACCGTAAACTGAGTAAGACGAGCTAATCCACAAACACACCACAATGACTCCTCTAATCTTGATTACATTGAAGTATACATTTGACAAAATGTTTAAATTTGATTTTGTCTTTGTAGGATTTGTAGAGAAAGAAATTAAAAAGGCAAACATCCCAATACTGGACACAGGAGAAAACCCTGAAGTACCTTTCCCAAGAGACATGATTGATTTGGAGGTAACTATTGAACAAAGACTAAAAAACTAAATACTACTACTTGTGATTTAGTCCAGTACTCTTTTTACTGTACTTTTCGAGTACATTTTCTAAATAGCACTTTAACTTTTGTAAATAAATGTGGGAAAGAATACGTTTATTCACATCTTTAACGACTGTAAATAAGTAGAACTTGAGTAGAAGTTTTTTTTTTACTGGAGTAATGTTAATAGTACAGAAGTAGTAGTGTTTGTAGTGATCGGGGTAGTATAAGCAGCTGTAGTAATAATAATAGTAGAGGTAGTAGTAGTAATAGCAGTGACAGTAGTAATAGCAATAGTATTAGTTTTTTCTGTGCTAATGCAAAAAGGTTGAAAGTTACTAAATACTTTTAGTTTTAATTGAGAAATGTTGAAAAATGTTGCTTATACTCAAGTAAATTTTCAAAGACAGTACATTTGTAAAGTATTTTTGACCCCAGTAATAATAGTCCATAGTAACTGGTAGTACCAGTAGTAGTAGTAGTATAGTAATAGTAGTAGCAGCTGTAATAGCAATAGTAGTAGGTTTAATGCAACTACTTTCCAAATGTTGAAAGTTACTAAGTACATCATTTAATCAACTACATTTTTGAAGAAAGTTTACATCTTCAAATAAGTAGTTAAGAAACGTTGGAAAATGTTTGTTATACTCAAGTAAATCTTTAAAGACAGTACATTTGTAAAGGATTTTTAACCCCAGTAATAATATTGTAACAGTAGTAGTGTTGATAGTAATTGGGGTAGTAATAGCAGCAGTAGTAAGAATATTATAGTTGAGGTAGATGTAGTAGTTATACAGTTATAGCTGCAGTAGTAGCAATAGTAGTAATAGTATTATTAACATGCATGCAGTTCTGCACTTATTTTTTGTGAGCTGCTTTATAACAATAGAATTTCCCTACTGTGGGATCAGTAAAGATTATTTTAGTTTATTAGCAGTAGTCGTTGCAGCAGCAGTAGTAAGAGTAGTCGCTTTTTCTGTGCTATTGCAAAAAAACAACAACTTTCAATTAGTCATTAGGTAAACTTTATATTTATAACTTTGACTCAAGTAATAAGTATGAAATTTTCTGAGTTCTTTTTCCACCACTGCTATTGTCTTTCTTTAAAACTGACTTGCACGTTCCATAACCCTAGACGCTAAGCTCTTGTTATGTCCTGCGTTTCTCTACAACAGGCCACGTTTGAGAAGCTTGAGAACGAGCTGAAGGAAATCAACACGAACCAGGAAGCTCTGAAGAAGAACTTCCTGGAGCTGACCGAGCTGAAGCACATCTTGAGACGGACGCAGCAGTTTTTTGATGAAGTAAGACACACTTTGACCAGTGTTATGCTGCATCACGGGTTTATCTTGTGAAATGTCTACTGTGTAACTCAGGGTCAGTGTTGTTAGATTTCAATCTGACATTTAATTGCAATAAAGCATTTCCATTGAGCTGCACAGTCATCAAACATTAAACAAGATACTCAGTATACTGCAGCCAAATTGTAACTTGTGGTAAGATGACTGTTAACCACTTCCTCCAGATTTTAGTTCCAGTTTAGTGGATTAAGTAATCGTTGTTGCAGCATTAGTTGTGAAAGGTCTTTGCTCTTGTGTTTATTTAAATATTATTTGCACACCACTTTGCAAGCTTTTTAACTTTATTTTTAGGCAAACCTGCTGTAGTTTAGTTCAATTCAAATACTGTACATAAGAAATTCAAGACTTCAGTTCAATTCAATTTTATTTCTATAGCCCAGTATCACAACAACAGTCACCTCAAAGGGCTTCACAAACAGTTGAGCAAACATAAACACACATATCAGACATAAACAATAACTAAACTAAACAGACCCAGGACATCCCTGTTCTTAGACCCTCATTCTCGGCAAGGAAAAACTCCTAAAAAACCCAGCTGTGGGAAAAAAAAAAAGAAGAACCCTTATGGAGACTAGCCTAGCCTATTTTCTGCCGCTAGGGTGCGGCAGAAAATATTTTTTGCCTAGCAGGTTGGTCTAGTAACACACCATAGGGGCCAATCTTGGCTCCGTTCAGGGCTTCATCGGACCAATCACAACGCTCTATCTGTGTAGCGAGTCGAGTAGGCGGGGCTTAGCACGATGACGACAGGGCTGGGCGATGGTGCAGAGCAGAACAACTACGATGGCTGTGGATAATGAACAGCGGTCGTTTGAATCGGCCTTGACATCAATTTTGGAAGAGTTAGATTTGGGTTTTTCTTTGAAAGTGGAGCAGAAAGAAGCACTCAAATTATTCGTCTTAAAGAAGGATGTATTTGCTGTTTTGCCGACCGGCTATGGGGCCAGATGCCCTTTCTGACCCAAAGTTCTCAGTTTTTCCAGGCTTGGGATGGACACAAAGTACACTGCTTTCTATACCAATATTGTGATTGTGCAATTTTTGTTTTTTTTCTGTGTACAATATTCTTTTTCCCAGAACAGGGGCTGATCTGTCCACCTCTGTCCTGGTTTTAGTTCACAGTTAAAAGTTGATTTGTGTTGTTAGGTCACCTTTTACAAGTTATTATGAGCCTTGATTGAGGTAAATCATTTAGTCAGCTGTTTGACCCATAACACTTTACTGCCTGGCCAAGAAACAGACACTGTTGTATTTCCTGTTCTAAAGGTTTTCTCCGTTAAACATTCACTTTAAACACATTTCTGAGTATGGATAATTGCTCCTCGTCTTTGCTAGCTATTATGACATACACAAATCAAGCAGAACATTATGACCACTGACAGGTGAAGCGAACAACACAGATTATCTCCAAAACATGGTTGCTGTTAGTGTGTGGGATATATTAGGCAGCAAGTGAACATTTTGTCCTCAAAGTTGATGTGTTAGAAGCAGAGTAAGGAATTTTGGGCAAGAGTAAGGAATTTTTTTTATTATTATTATTATTATTATTTTATTTAGCCTTTATTTATCCAGGAAAGTCCCACTAAGATTAAAAACCCCTTTTTGAAGGGCCATGAGGCAGCAGCAAATACAAAATACAGTTACATAATTATACAGACAAAGACAAGATAACAAGAAGAGACAAACAGATTATGAAAAACCAGTGCATGTTGTGGAGACGACCTCTAGAGCTCTCAGCTTGGATTTAAAAGCATTTAAGGAAATCAACTCAGTTAAGTTAAAGTTTTTCTGCAACATATTCCATGCATAAGGTGCAGAGTGGACAAAAGCCTTTTTGCCCAGTTCAGTGCGAGCAAATGGAACAGAGAGCAACACGTGATCTTTTGAACGAAGAGAATAAGAATAAACTCTTCTCTGTGACAGTAAATGAACCTAAGTCTGGACTAACCCAGGACTAAGCCAAAGGATATAATAGAGATGAACTGAAACCACTGCTGTAAACGATTGGGTCAAAGCATCTCTAAAACTGTAGCTCTTTGGGGGTGTTTCCAGTCTGCGGTGGGCTGTATCTATCAAAAGTGGTCCAGGGAAGGAGCAGACCACCAATATTAGACAAGTGGTCATAATGTTATGCCTGATCAGTGTATAATGCAGTATTGTTATCATTGTTTTCCAGATGGAAGACCCCAGTTTACTGGACGATTCGGCATCCATTCTCCTGGACCCCAATGAGGTGACCCGAGCTCCTCTCAGACTGGGGTAAGACTAAATGTCCATATTGTACAATAATAAAATCCTGTCACTTTTGTTGTGTGTAATGAGCTTTATGTGACTTAGACCGTATTTTGAAGTAGAAATGTCCCAGCAGAAGCTTTTTTCAGACCAAGGACTGTGCTTAAAACTGAGTACTTGCTAAAGGAGCCACATGATGAACCTATTTAAACATAGCACCATTGCATTTTTTGTCTTTTTGTGATGGTCATTTGTAGTAAAGTAATGAATCCAGGGACACAAGTCAGTGTGCTCTGTGCTCAAGCCTGGATAAATGGAGAGGGTTGCGTCAGGAAGGGCATCTAGTGTAAACTCCATGCCATATCAATAAGCAAATTAATGCCATGCCAAGAGCAGGCCATTATACAAGCTTCAGTTAATTCAGTCTAGTAAGGAAATACCACTCAGCACAACCTAATCCATTCTACCATCACAACATTGTTTATTAACTACTGGCTTAGTTGAGTTCAAATTACCTAAGTGTTGACATGGCAGAAATCCAAAGGCACAGAGTCTCGCTTTGCAAAAGTTATGTTGATTTTGCTGATTTTAAAATGCTTACAGAAAAAGAAAATGGCTAAACGTGGTCATGTCTTACAGGTTTGTAGCCGGCGTCATCGGCCGGGAGCGTATTCCCACGTTTGAGAGGATGCTGTGGAGAGTTTGTCGAGGAAACGTGTTTTTGAGGCAGGCGGACATTGAAGATCCCCTGGAGGACCCCACTACAGTCAGTACAGCAACTCTAATGCAACAAGAAAGCTATACAGATCAGGCATAACATTATGACCCCTGACAAGTGAAGCAGGGTTTCCCAGCAATTTCATTGAGTCTATGGTGGTACATTTTTAATAAAATTTTTATTTTTTATTATTATTATTATTTTTGTATTTTTTCATTTTATATTTTTCATTTTGTTAATATTTAGCATTTTTTGTTATAATAATATTCCAGTAAACACCACATTATTTAACTTTTTAGTGTCTACAATTTAGTATGTTCATATACGTATGTAGCATCAGTTGTACATTCTAATTTCTATGTATTTATTGGGAAAAAAAGTTTTCAAGTTCAGTTTAAATTCCACGGGGGACAAGATTAGACTATAGTGGGCCGCCGTAATCTTCTGAATTAATGGGAAACACTGGATGAAGTGAATAACACAGATTATCTCTTCACTGTTGCACCTGTGAGTGGGTGGGATATATGAGGCAGCAAGTGAATATTTTCCGTCAAAGTTGAAGCAGGGAAAATGACAGACGTCTGGGTCAGAGCATCTCCAAAACTGCAGCTCTTGTGGAGTGTTCTCGGTCTGCAGGGGTCAGGATCTGTCAAAAGTGGTCTCAGGGAGGAACAGAGGTGTACAGACGAGCCACTGTCACTCAAATTGCAAAGTTAATGCTGGTTTTGATTGAAAGGTTAGAACATAAGCAGGTGGTCATAATGTTACGCCTGTCCGGTGTACTTATATAGTAGAATGGGAAGTTTTTTAATGCACGACTCCTCCCACAGGGCGACCATGTCCACAAGTCCGTCTTCATTATCTTCTTCCAGGGAGACCAGCTGAAGAACAGAGTCAAGAAGATCTGTGAAGGGTAAGCTCTCTTCATTCATTCATCCTTGTCTGGTTATACATGTTCACTCACACATTCATTCACTATGGGACATTTAGAGCTAACACATAGCTTGGAAAGATATAGGGAAGATTACTTTAGTCATTGACAGTCTTAATCCAAAATGTCACAAATGGCTTTTACAGTTGCTCTGTCTTTCCTTTTCAGGTTTAGAGCGACCCTCTATCCGTGTCCTGAAACCCCTCAGGAAAGAAAAGAAATGCTGGCAGGAGTGAACGCACGCATTGATGACCTGCAAATGGTAAATAAGATACCTTTTCTCTAGAGCTGGTTATGCTGTGACTTGACCAAATGAACTTGCTGTGATCATACAAAACTTTGGGTGTATTATTTTAAACTACTGACTTGCATAACTTGTCTGACCACAAAGTCCTTCTCCAGACGAGCAAACATTAGGTATCCACTGCAAACAATTGTGACAAACATTTAACAGATGTCAAACTCTCTTATTTACAAGTAGAAGTAAAAGTACTCGACAGAAAGTATTAAATGTCACTTAAGTAGAAAGTATTTTGAAAGATATTATTACTACTACTACTAGTCCCAATGCTGGCTCAAAATTATTGTCCTCTGATTAATAGGCGTGCGTGCTACTAATGTTGTAGCCCCCAAGACAATTTTTTTATGGTCTTAGCTGCCGTTTTTTTTTTTTTTTTAACCATACATAAGAAAATGCTCTTATAATAATTTTAAAGTAATTTGTTTTCAGCATCAGAAGAACCAGGAAATAGTTTTGTTCTCTGTTTGTGAATCTGTTGCATTAGATCATTAAAATTATCAATAATGTATTTGAAACATTTTTCAAAACTTTTCTCCTTAATTTTAGTGTTAGTTGACAGGGTTTGGTCTTGACTTAGTCTCGACTAGAGGTTGGCTGATATATTTGGCTGATTTTGCCTATTTTTGGCAATCGGCCGACTCTTGCCCTTTTAATGTCTATTTTTAGTCAGGCACATGTCTGGGCAACCATGTGACTGAAGGACCCCAGCTTCCCCAAACATCTTGTAGCAGTTTGGACTCTTACTCTGCAGTTCATAGGAAACATCCAAAATCACTTTATCTCAGCCTGAAAAGCTCAAAATGGCAATAAAAAGATTTTGCTCATTTCTCTGGCATTGACTGTCGTAGAACAAAAATTTGAAATGCATTTTGTAGCTCACTCAAAGCTCTACTTGACTGAGATTTCCTTATTGGTTTTCTCAAAAAAATCATCTTTAACTGTTCTTACTGTGCCCTTATTTGTTTGGGTTTTAGTAAGTATTACTAAGACAAATGGCTATATAATATTCATTTCTTTCAAAAAAATAAGAAAGTCGGCCCTACATATATTGAAAATCTCAGTCCTGAAAAATAACCTTTGTTTCTCAGACTACTTGTTACTCAAATAAAATTAAACGTACCTTTAAGAAAATTGACTTAGAAAGTATATTTAATTTAAAAAATGTAATGTGTGGTGGAAAGCAACTAATCTTCCTATTTAGTTCCTGTCCACCACACATTTTCAGTAAATGTTTATAGTAGCTAAAGTGGTGCAAGTTAAGGAGACCACTACACATTTTCAATAGACAGAACTTGACTGCTAAGAAATTGCAACTCTGGTCAAATAACAGCTAAGTTTTTCCCTGACTGCATGTGTACTGTAAGTGAGTGGGTAGGGAACATTAGCAAAGGGCAGTATTCAGCTGTTGAATGTGTATTAGACCGCACTTATAAGAGCCCTTTGCCTTGTATTTTCCCACAGACTCGAAATACAATATTGGTGGCATTAGCACTGGGTTAGCAGCACAATAAGCTGAGTAGTGGAATAGCTCTGGTGAGAAAGAATGTGATTATTTGGACAGGAATCAGCGAGTTTTACGGAGCACTGAGCCCCTCACAGCAGCGTCTGTTTGTTGGAGCGGGGCTTAAATCTCCTGCTATCTGCTCATCACGGGACTTGAGGCATAAAATGTGAGTCATACAGCAAACATACCTGTGAATACTGGGTGTCTCACCAGGGAGAAGCTAATGCATTACATGGATCATTGCCTTCAATATGTGGCCACCTGTTCACTCAGTAAATACAAAGCCTTTCTAAAAATATATTGTGACATTTGAGCCACATTTGTCGTTGAAGATTTTAATTACGATGGCTTTGTTTATCGTGAGTGAAACTTTATCTGGATGAATGCACGTTGAGAGAAGGGTATGGTCTAATACAGTGTGGTTCCCAAACTTTTTTGTCTCTTTTACCCCCTGTGCCTTTTGTTATCCCATGTGTTTCCTGTAACTCATACGTGTTAATCAAGGCTTGACATTAACACCAGCCAACCGGCCAAATGCAGGGAGATTTTCATTTTGGCTCTCACTGTAGCCACTTTATCCAGTAAAATGTTACGCATACCTCTAGCTTAACGTTAGGTTAGACCTGAGTTTATGCTCTGAGTGTATACCATTTAGTAGGCTATATAGTAATTTATCATTATTAAAGAAAGAAAAATATTGATTCCAACAAAATAACCTGTTTTTAAAAGATGTGACCATCCACAAAGATACACTTGATTCTGATTATAGGTAAACCAGTTTTTAAATATTTGATAAATCCCAGTCCATGCATAAAACCTAATTGTATGCTAGAAAATATACACAAAAAACATAAATTGTGGCTGGAAAAACACAATTGGCTAGCAACTTTTCACAAAGACTCAGTGGCAAGAGAGCAAAATAGTAAATGCAAAGCCCTGGCATTAACAATTCTTCAAAACGTTCATAAAAAAAACACATTAAAAACGAATTTTCAGGATAGAAAAATGATAAATACAGGATAAAATAAATTATCTGTCTGCCTTTAAAATATAAATATAATATCATTTATATAAACTCCTATTACATTATGTTATTTTACCATATAGTTTATGTTCAAAATTAACTTACAAATAAATATTAGCAATCATAAACTCAGAATAAATTTAAAATGAAGAAAATACAATTGTTTTTCATCACTTTTTTTAAAGTTATCAAACCTAAAAATATGCAACAAAATATAATATTCAAATAATATTTAGCAGTTTTAATATGAAAAGATCACAAATATTTTAAGTACTTCAAAATCAATTATGAAATAAATTCAAGTGCCCCCTGCAAATGTTTAGGTACCACTATGGGTCCCATACCAATGGTTGGGAAACTCTGGTCTAATAAAGGAAAGTAAGCTTACAATAATATTTTTTTTATTGATCTAAAGTATTTATTGTTTCCTTTAGGTCCTGAACCAAACCGAGGACCACAGACAGAGGGTCCTGCAGGCCGCTGCTAA
The DNA here is from genome assembly GCA_020698575.1 of Bostrychus sinensis. Classification (NCBI taxonomy): domain Eukaryota; kingdom Metazoa; phylum Chordata; class Actinopteri; order Gobiiformes; family Eleotridae; genus Bostrychus; species Bostrychus sinensis. Next base: position 10,308,249 of record CM036253.1, on the reverse strand, counting down.
AACCGTCAGGGTTTGGTTCATCAAAGTGAGGAAGATGAAGGCCATCTACCACACTCTGAACCTCTGCAACATCGACGTCACTCAGAAGTGTCTGATCGCCGAGGTCTGGTGTCCCGTCTCAGACATGGACTCCATCCAGTTTGCACTTCGCAGAGGCACGGTGAGTTAACGAACGGATCACCCGGCGGTACATGTTTAATGAAGGCGGAGGAGCCACGGTTGATTATTTTTACTGTTAGCAAGCAGTATCAAATTATACATTGTGGAAACATGGGTTGGATAAAATGAGGAGACCAAAGAATACAGATGGATTTGGTGTTATAAATGCCTCTTTACTTGATAAGATGGTATAGATCTTCTTCCACTTATTCCTGTAAGGGGTTGTGAAGGCTGTCCTAGCAACTATGGGTAGGCTGACCACCTCAGAAAGTACAAAAAGTGCTTTTTGAGTACAAATTGTGTGATTTGGTGGGACAAACTCGAGGAATAGGCCTATAAGCTTTGATAGTATACTTTTCTAAACATTTTGCAAAGTAGTGTCTTTACTGAGACTTTATTGACTTTATTTATCATTGGAATAAAAAAGAAGAAACCTTTTTTACCTTGTTGTTCTTAACTTGCATCTCTGAGATCCACTGAGCACCAATAAGTGGCACTTTATCTTAATAAGTGGGGCAGATGCCTAAAAAGCTGTGCAGTACAACCAAAAGTGGGACACACCCTAACTGTGGAACTGAGATGGGCTGCACCATGGACAAGGGTGTAGGGCTGACACTTCCACAGGACAGTACGGCATGGGTTATATCAGTACGAGTTTGATAAGGTTTGCCCCAAAACCTGCTGGTGTTTCCATGACTCTGGGTCCAGGAAAGTGGCGTCTGTTATGTAATACTGACGTGCACACAAGCGCAACAAAAGTCAGTATTAATAAATAAGATAAAAACGTGTTTGAAGCTGACTATTAAAACATGAAAAACGGATACAGAAAATAAATGTCTAACTTTTGTTTTCGTATGCTGTTGTCTTTAGGAGAAAAGCGGCTCCACGGTGCCTTCCATCCTGAATCGGATGCAGACCAAGCAGACCCCTCCCACTTACAACAAGACAAACAAATTCACCTCCGGCTTTCAGAACATCGTCGATGCCTACGGGATTGGCAACTACCGCGAAATTAACCCAGGTACAAGCTGCCTGTTTTCCATTATGTGGTTATATTTACAAAGGCTTGTTTAAACAGCTGGGGGAATGACACAGGGCCTATTTCATCACCATTGTCATCTTGTTTGGACACTCTTTGTTTTCCATTGGCTGGGTTTCCATACAATATATATATTTTTTATTTCTGATCATTTTTTGCGATCCAATTTTTTACTAAACAAAAGTTATCTATAGCACATGTATTTCACATAATTATGACAATATTTAAGCTAGGGCGAAACAACGACTAAATCATGGTTCTTTGCATTAGTGCTATTTTTATAATGATACATTTGTGATGTATTGTAATTGTGCAGCCTTAATCCAGCCACAAGGCATCACAAGCCAGTGTACTCCTTGTGCCGGCCCCAAGCATGGATAAATGGAGAGGGAACTGCACTCTAGGGCAGTGTTTCCCAACCAGTGGTACGGGGACCCCTAGTGGTACGCAAGCACTTTGCAGGGGGTACTTATTTTGTAACATATTTCCAAGATAAAAAACATTTGCTATCTTTTTTATATTTAACTATTAAAATGTATGAAAGACAAGCTCAATTGATAAAAAGGAGGAAATCCTAAAGAATATTATTAGAATATTTTATCTTGTTACTTTTTTTTTATTTTTTATTGGCTTGTTTCAAAGGGGAGTTATGACAGTATTTATTTGTCATTGTACTGATAAACACAATTACAATTTTGAAGAATTACTCACTGACAGAAAAGCCAATGGGGTACACGAGGCATAAAAGTTTGGGAACCACTGCTCTAGGGGACAGATGATTTGCTGTAGCCTCCCCAGAAATGAAAAACCAAAAGAAAAGAAGAATTGCCCAGCTTTTTTGAAGAGTTTATGAACTCTTAACTTTAATTTCCAATATTTCTAAGCCAGCGTTAATGGAAACCAGGTCTATATTTTACATCTCGAGCCTTGTATTTATGTGTTGCTTGCCCCCCTCCTCCTCCTCCTCCATCTTGTCCTCAGCTCCATACACCATCATCACCTTCCCCTTCCTTTTCGCGGTCATGTTCGGAGACCTGGGCCACGGGATCCTCATGACGTGTGCAGCTCTGTACCTGGTGCTGAGAGAGACCAGGCTCATAGCACAGAAAAACGATAATGAGGTAGGTAACACCACTGGGGGCCATTACGTCACCCATCCCATCTGCACTTCCCCCGTTTACAAAGGTTATTTAAGCTCCTTTTCTGAATGTCTTCCTTTATCACTCCGATCAAAACACACAGAAATGAAGAATGGCTAGATAAATATTTTCTGAATTAATTAAAAGTAGTGCTCAGTTTGTCCTCTCTGGGTTGTTGTAGGAACAGAAAGTAATGGGACTAATGCTTTTTTCGTTTAATAAGTCTATTATATAAAAATGAATAAGATCTGTATCTATTTAATTGTTACTCATATGTTTGATTTTGTAATTGGTTTATATGTAGAGGTGACAGAAAACATTGATGGTTAACAATAAATAAACAAATGCCAATAGTGTTATTTTGTTTGGGCTGCAACTAACAATTATTTTGATAATCGATCAATCAGACAATTATTTTTACGATTATTAATCAGATAGTGAAGTGTGAGTAGATGTGTTATGACCCGGTGCTGTAAGAAAATTGTTAGAAAATTGTGGTTTATTTGTTAAAAATTGGTAATACTACAAAAAAATCATTTTCCAAAACACTAAATTTACATTGTGCTTAACTGTTTCTATGGCTTTACTGCTCTGTACTGTGTCTGCTATACTTTTAATTTTACTGAGAGATTTTAAACTAAAAAGTAAACAGCAGTACAACTCTTAAAATCACTGCTCATAATATCTGAGTGTTTTAGTAGCTGCTTATTTTCAAGGTATCCCCGAGGTCTTAAAATCATAAAAAAAGGTATTAAATCTGATCTTGTCAAAGTCAAACATTACGTTAATATTACAAAAAGTAGTGTCAACACAATAGCAAAATATATTTATTTAATGTTATCATAAATAAATAAATGCATGATTCATTTATTTATGATTTTTTTAAGGCAGCACTGGAGTTCTTTCATCTGTATTAGACTTTCAAAATAAAACAGATAATTTCTTTGAGTAAAATTTATACAGATTATTGTTCCATTGTTGACGAAGCTGTTATTAAATTTCACTTTAGGAGGTATTATAAAGTCTTAAAATAGTCCTAAATTTCAAAAGACAAAACCTGAAGCTACCCTGATAATCTAATTGTTTCATAGTTTGACATTTATTACTCAATCCAAATACATAAACAAAAAAATAAAACTTTTTTTTTTTTTTTTTTATACATAAAAACAGTAGTTTTGATCCAGATGTCTGTGTTTTCTGGCAGATTTTCAGTATGGTGTTTGCGGGACGCTACATCATCCTCCTGATGGGGATCTTCTCCATCTACACCGGCATCATTTACAACGACTGCTTCTCCAAGGCCATCAATCTGTTCGGATCTGGCTGGAGCGTCAGGCCCATGTTCGACGCAAAAGTTGGAGGAGACTGGACGTGAGGGACTTTGTTTTACCTAAAGCCCAGTTCATACAAAACAATACCCAAGGACGGAAAACTAACTACTTCCTGTCTTTGTTTAGGTTTGTCACACTTAATGAAACCACGATTTTACAGTTGGACCCTGCTATAGAAGGAGTTTTTAAAGGACCTTATCCTATTGGGATTGATCCTGTGAGTATTGAGTAGTTCCAAGAGTCGAGCTCTCCACAGCTATAAAAAGCCCAGGAAAATGTCCTCAAAACCGATTTCATCCAGAGTGGTTTTATTCCAATATATTTGAGTTACTACAATAATCAGTAGCTATTTTTCTTGTGTTCTTAAAGTGTTATTAATAGTATCTATAAGACATACAGCACAATGGTTAAAATAGGGTACAGAAATAATATTTACAGTGACAATGCGCTCACTCAAAATAAAAAAGGAAATGGTTTTAGACTATCCTGGATATACTGGCAGCCAGTGTACTTTCTGTGCTGGTCTCAAGCCCTTATAATTGTGAAGGTTGCATCTCTGCACACTTTAAGGCAGAAGATTTGCAGTGACAAGACAAAGGGAAGATTCATGTGATTATGATGGCCACTTTGACAACACGCACCTCCCTATTTTTGACTATAGTTTTATTTTGACTTACAGTTTATGTATTGCATTGAGTAAAGAGCAATCTTTGTCGTAGTATTTTTGTGTTTAGATTAGATGCAAGCTATAACAGGGTTTCTGCAGGGTCTTAAAAAAATCTTAAAATGTCGTAAATTTAAAAATCCTGAATTTAAGGACCGTAAAAAGTCCTAAATGTGCAGAGATGTGGAGTTTAGGTCCTAAATACACTTAAACAGGTCTTAAATATGTTGTGTACATTTGATGGAAAAACCTGTCTTTAGCTTATTCTAAAATGCCCACTCACAAACCATCGTCGATACGAGAGCGCAGATCTTTTCTTACTAAGATCAAAATGCTTTGTGGCACTCACTGTCGCAAACAGTTGCAAATAAATAGTTACAATGAAATGAATTTTGTGAATTTGAGCTTTTTTGTATACTGTGTGCATATAAAATAGGTCTTAATTTTCTTGAACAAGGGTCTTAAAAAGGTCTAAAAAAGTCTTAAATCCAGCTTGTTGAGCCCTGCAGAAACACTGTATAAGTGATTTGGAGCAAAATAATTAAAATGCTTAAATGTTTTTGAAGGTAAACAGTTTGTTGCTCCAGTAAGCAGCTATCTCTGTTCCAACAGTGATATAATTGCACCACGCACTCTGAAGTTTTGGTCTTTTGTATCTTGTCTCTGTTTGTCTTGTAGATCTGGAGCATTGCCACAAACAAACTCACGTTCCTCAACTCGTTTAAAATGAAGATGTCCGTCATCCTCGGAGTCATCCACATGCTTTTCGGTGTCACTCTCAGCCTTTTCAACCATCTGTAAGAAATTATTAGTTATGTGTATTGTATGTGTATGTATTAGTACTGTGCAAAGGGCTTAGGCAGGTTTTTAAGAAAAGCTCTGAACAAAGAAAGGTGTAACAATGTACAAAATAAAAAGAAGATTTAGAACTAGAAGCCAAGACACTGGCCCTATCTTGCAGTGGTAAAAATACAGTGCCCAGACCTGGACTTGTATTTGCGCTAACGGTAATTTCGCAATGTATTGTGCAGCGCTTTTTCACAGTGGTAAAGAATGCACTAGAACTTATTTGTTTTGGATTGTTACAACTGTTGTTTGTTGTTTTCTGCAGATATTTTCAAAAGCCTTTAAACATCTACTTGGGCTTCATCCCAGAGATCGTCTTTATGTCCTGTTTGTTTGGCTACCTTGTAATCATAGTCTTCTATAAGTGGGTCGCTTACAGCGCTCACACGTCTCGGGACGCTCCCAGTCTCCTCATAGCCTTCATTAACATGTTCCTCTTTAACTACCGCGATCCCACCAACAAACCTCTGTACACTGGGCAGGTTGGTAACTTCTGCTATACACCTTTACATGTGTTTCTCAGACATTTGCAGCAAGCCTAACATTTTTTATGTACTTGTTTCTCTCTTTGCAGCCAGTGTTGCAGTCGTTCTTGGTCATCATTGCTTTGCTTTGCGTCCCTTGTATGTTAATCGTCAAAACTCTGGTGCTACGGAGACAATATATGTGGCGCAAACACTTGGTAAGACCTGCTAGCTTTATAAATGTTGCAAAAAAAATATTGTTAAAGGTCCTCAATTATGTTTTTTTCATGCTTTTTGAAATTGTTTTGGACACCTTTGCATTAGTATTTCACTGTTTTATAACTTAAAATAATGTATATGTATGGAAAACGTCTTCTGTTGGGGAGCTGTTACTCTCAGTTTGTGCCTGACACCCCCTGCTGGCAACAGGGGGGAATGGACAGAGCATAAAATTGATATTAAGTACGGCTATTAGCAACATGACGCTAACAGATAGATAAAAGAGCTGACTGCTTCAGTAGAGACAGCAATTTCATCTCTGAAATAATCAAAACGAGTTCAGTGACGATGTATGACTTTAGAAATGCACAGGAGCTACTTCCTGAATTTCTCGTGTCTAAATAGAGACCGAGCGTTTCCAGGTTTTTATTACGGCATTGTCTCAGCATACAGGATTACTGAAACATGTATAACATGAAACAAAATACTACTCAAGGTTTTTGAGGTGGAAACAGAATTATAACATGGTTAAAAGCTCAAGAAATGATTTAGCATAATAAGGGCTATATTAGTACTCCTGCAGTCACCCATTTTATAGAGCCGCCATTCTCAAACTGGGGTTGATGAAATAAAAGTGTTCCAAATACATACAAATACTTTTGGACTGTATGTAGCTAAGCAGTAAATCAGACATTACTGCATTTGTTTTGTGTGCAAATATTGTCAAATGAGTTCTTAGAAAACCTGGGAAACTTGTCAACATATCCATTACCTTAAGCTTCAAGTCATGTTGTTTGTTTTTGGTTGACAGGGCACTCAAAACTTTGGAGGCATCAGAGTGGGCAACGGACCCACAGAGGACGAGGCCGAAATAATTCAGCATGACCAGCTTGCTCAGCAATCTGACGATGAACCAGAGGTAAAAACTGCAACATCCGTCTCAGTAACCAGGCTTTTATACACTGACGTACAGTTTACAAAGTTGGAGGAAGTTTTAGAAAGCCTGAGAAATCTGATCCACTTTTGTCTTATAAATTATTCATTGATCTGGCCCCAGTTGGAAACCAAAACCCACATCTCAAATGTCTTTCACTGCACACTTTAGTGAATTATAAATGAAAGTCCTGTTTAATAAGTTAAGCTCTAACTCCTTAGGTTTTTTATGTAAATTGATTAATTAAATCTGTTGTTGTGTTTCCTTTTTAGTTTTTTACCTTTGTGGTGCAGTTGTGTTTTTTCAGGGTATCCCCAAGGTCTTAAATAGGTATTAAATTTAAATCTGCCTGTGATTTAATGCCTTAAAATTATGGTAATTTGTTGACATGTATTAAATTCTGTTTATCTAGGTCAGCGTTTCTTATACTGTGGTACACACACTACGTTTGATGGTACTCAGGAGACTTTTGCAATTTGTAATTTAAGACCATGGCTTAGTCCAGGTTAAGTTATGGTTATGTCCTGGTTTAGACCTGGTTTAGCTCTGGCTCTTTTGTCCTTATTTAGTAAGACATTTTCTGTGTTAACCCAACTTTGTTCTTTGGTTTAGACCTGGGTTAGTTAAGATTTAGGCTGAGGTGGTACTTGGCCTGAAAAGTTTGAGAATCACTGATCTAGGTCTTAAATTTTAGGTCTTGTCTAGTTAGTTGGTAATATATAAATTATTAGATGGATGCTTGCAAATTTTATTTTTTTAGTAAGTAATTAAACTCATCATCCTTATGTGAGCTGTTACTCTAATAAAACTTCTTTTGTATTAACGTAAGGCCCAGTACAGCTGTAACAAGAAGCTTGCACTTCATAAAATATATTTGAGTAATAGTTAGTAACTAATAGTAGAGAAATATGGCAGTAAATAAATGATAATGATAATGATTTTCATGTGAAGTTAATGTGAATTTGGTATTACATTTTATTACAGAGCGGAATAAAAAGGTCTTAAAAGGTGTCAAATTTCACCTGGAAAACCTTGGAGGTACCCTGGCTCTGTTACACATCCTGCAAAGCTTTGAGGCTAAATTATTCATAACAGTCATTAAATCAGACCTATTTAAACTCTGTAATGTTGTAGCCTTTGTAATATTTTGTCGTACAGCTGTGCAGAATGTTGTCCCCTGTTGTGAGTAACTGTTTTCTCTGTCCACTGGCGTCTCTCGGTCCATCTGTGTGTGCTTGTGTGTGTCTTAATAACCAAGCAATCCCTTTTGTCGCCTGCTTTCAAGGCCCGCGAGGAGGAAGAGGTAGGACCGGAGCTCGTACTGCACCCCACACCCCTCTCACTGTCCCGTCCTGTCCCATGTGCATGTCGTTAATTTTCAGCTAAATATCTCCTGCTTTTTAGCCGTCCTTGTCTTTGTATGTTCTTTGTGTACATATGTGGTAGTAGGTGTACTGGGAATACGCTCACAAGCCTTTTTACTAGAGAGATCTGTTCCTGCTTTCATGCTTGTAAGCGTCAAACTCAATCATGTAGCAGCAGTAACATCAGACACAGTAAAGCTAATGTTGCTTTCTTGAAGTTGCAGAGTGTAGCTATTTAGCGGCATCTGGTGGCAACTTTTCAGACTGCAATTTCCACACCACACAACCATGAAGCTTACACAGCAGGGTTTCTACTGGGTCTTCAATTTAAGGCCCTAAAAAGTCTTAAACTGGGCAAGCTGCAGAATATTAGATTTTAAATACGTTTAAACAGGTCTTAAATATGTCATGTACATTTGATGCACCTGCTTTTACTAGATTATTCTAAATTTTTCTGTCCTTATTCTGCGTTTTCTGTCCACTTATAGGCACTAAGGCGTATTACCATTGCCGATATGAGGGCTCAGATCTTTTCTTACCAAAACCAAAATACTTCGCATGCAAATGGTCGCAGTTAATTGGGATAGCTGTGTTTATAACAACATTTTTTGTACACTGCATGCTTATGAAATAGGTCTTAATTTTCTCAAACGACGATCTTATAAGGTCTGAAAAAGGCCTAAAATTAACTTGTTGAACCCTGCAGACACCCTGTACAGGCACTAGTCAATAAATTAGAACAATGAATGGACTACAGTGAGCCTTAATCTTGACTGACCTTGGTCTGAAATAACAAAATATACATGGGAAAATTGTATTACAATATAAGGACAAAACAGGGACTAAACCAGGACTTAACCCAGACTAAACAAGTACAAACCCAGGACTAAACTGAGACTAAACTTCCTATTTTACAAAGACTACATACTTTCTCAATATCAGTTCTCCTGCATTTTTTCTTTTAAGGTCAAATTCATGGTTAAAATCTCCTTGCCTTTGAAATCAAAAATATTATAGTAAATGACAATATAACAATAATACATTTACTTATTTTATTTTATATTAAATATTCTAAATTTAAATTTTTTTTAAAACATTAAAATTAATATAATAAAAAATAATCTTAAACTCATAATAAATTTACACATAAACCTATATACAAATATTTTCTTGATGTTCTTCCAAATAAATTATGAAATAAATCCAAGTAGCTCCTGCAAAGTGCTCATGTACCCCTGCTTTGGAAACACCGGTCTAAACAACAGAGCAAAAGACAAAAAAAGTTTAGCCAGGGACAGAGAAACCCTAATTGTATTTAATTGTGTTTGCTTTTTTACTAAATTAGACTTAGCCAGTATTTAATTTTTTTTACTACCTGCATGTAAACATAGCGAAAATCGAAAATGAGCATCAAATCATCTGTTCTCCAGTTTTGCTGTGTATCTAGATAAACAGATATTTGCACAATTGAGCAGTTAAACCAATATATCTCTAATAAATTGGCTGGTGAGTGTATATTTCTTGTTCGTGTTTAAGCAGTGACCTTCTCTGTAGACCACTGATTTCTGTAACGTGTGTAGGGCATCAGTGGAGAAGCTAATCAGGTTGTGAGAAGATGATGCTTTTTGTAATTTCTGGGGATTGCTCCAATATGGCGACTGATTGACTTTCTAATTCATTAGCTGTGGACATAAGGACCCCATAGTAGATCTGCTATTAACTCTTAGCTCACACTTAATTATAATGACTTTTTTCTTGTCATTTTGTGTTTTTTTTCTTTCTGCAGTTTAACTTTACAGACGTGGCGGTGCACCAGGCCATCCACACCATCGAGTACTGTCTGGGCTGCATCTCCAACACGGCCTCCTACCTCCGGCTCTGGGCCCTCAGTCTGGCTCATGCACGTACGTAAAAACAACAGTGTCATTTTGTTTTCGTAAGAAGTCAATCTGGACACTTGACGCATACACCAATCAGGCATAACATTATGACAACTGACATAACACAGATTATCTCCTCATCGTGGCATCTGTGGGATTTATTAGGCAGCAAGTGAACATTTTGTCTTCATAGTTGGGTTAGAAACAGGAAAAACTGGGCAAGGAGTAAGGATTTTAGTGAGTTCGACAAAGGCCAAATTGTGATGGCTACAGACGACTGGGTCAGAGCATCTCCAAAACTTCAGTTCCTGTGGGTTGTTCTCGGTCTGAAGGGGCCAATATCTGTCAAAAGTGGTCCAAGGAGGGGTCCAACAGAAAAGCTAGTGTAGCTCAGTTTGCTGAAGAAGTTAATGCTGGTTCTGATAGAAAGAATACACAGTCCATCACAGCCCCTCCTACTTTATTTTCGAAAGCAGGACAGTCTGGTTCCTCACTCACAGCGAACCATTTCTCTCTGGGCGATTTGGAACTGGCCTATCATTTATCTGCAGCACGTCTTACAAATGCAGAGGCAGAGCTAATTTGACAACTTCTCCAACCTGGTTAAAGGTGTTTAGTGCTGTCCTTTGTCATCTGAAGTCCGTGTTATTGTTCAGTCTTCAGTGTTTTTTTTTCTTTGCCCTATTTCCATTTGAACAACATTAAAGTTTTGTTGACGTCTGACATAACGACCACATTCAAACAAACCCACTTTTACTGCAACTCTTTGTACAACTGGCTTCTGCTGCTGTGCCCGTTCAGAAATAAGTGCAGAGCTGCTCAGAATACGGTGTATTTTGGCGTTTTATGAAAAAAAAAGATAAGAACCATGCCATGTTTTCTTACGGGTTACGTCCCGTACTTTGTTTCTCTGATTGGTTACTCCACCTGTGCTTGTTCCATCCATAGAAACGAGACTAGAATAACTTCTCTGTATAAAATAGGAAAAATGTTTGTAAAGTTTGTTGTGCTTGAGGCTCCATATTTGGCAGACACATAACTTTATGACCACCTTGCAATACACTGCCTTAAATGTTAGTTCTGACATGTTTTTTTCCCTGTACACAGAGCTGTCAGAGGTGCTGTGGTCCATGGTGATGCGCCTCGGTCTCTCCAGCAGAAGCTTCGCTGGCTTCTTCCTTCTCTCCATCATCTTCTTCTTCTTCGCCGTTCTCACAGTGGCCATTCTCCTCATCATGGAGGGACTGTCCGCTTTCCTGCACGCACTTCGACTGCACTGGTGAGTCAAGCACTGCTCACATAAGACTCATTCAAGGTTTATGTCTGGTACTGGTTTTATGCAGGGTCAAGTAGCGGTAGGTTCTGCACTGGATTCAGCTCTAGAGCCTGCAACACAGACCGAAAACATTACAAATAAATAAAATATTGTTAGAGTAGCATCAAAGTTAGTATCACTGCTGGCTGCACTGGTTTATTAGTAACTCCTTGTGTTTTGTAATAAAGTTTGACTTCTTAAAGCAGAGGTTTTTTACCTTAAATAAACTGTTTTGGAGTCCGTTGTGGGGTAAATGAAGCATCTCCCTCTGGTGTTTCTGGACTGAAAATGACACTTGTATCGCCGCCCTGGTGTCACAGGAGTCTCGAGCCTCGCAAGAAAGCGGCACAACGCATTGCCCGCACCTCTTTTGGTCACTCCTCTTTTCATTTTTCTGCTGCAAACGACTGGAATCATTTGCAACAGAGTCTAAAGCTCAGCTCATTTGTACCAGGGTCCACTTTTAGGAACTCATTGCAAACTGTAGTCCAAGATCATTGCACTTGTTTTTAGCCATTCTCTTCGTAACACATGACTGTATACTGTATATACTGTTTGTTGAACATCCTCACCACGATTGTTCTGTTTTGTAATTGTATAAACATTTTGATGTCGTTCTTGTTAGTCTTTGGTCTAATTGTCTTGTACCTGCCCTTGATGCTGCCTCTTGGCCAGGTTGTTATTGTAAGTGAGAATTGGTTCTGAGATTAGCAAAACAACAATGCGATTCACGATTTTTGACGTGGCAGAGCGGCCAAATAAAAAAAAAACTTTGAACGAATACGAGGAGGAGAACGCGAAAGTAAAGCCAAGCGAGGGATTGTTTAAGAGTCAGCTGGACTTGGAGTATTTAAGTCATAGTGCTGTCCTCTGAAATGTAGGGGGAGCTCCGGAGAGGAAAATGAGGCAAAAACTGTGAAGAAACAAGAGATGTTGTTACATTTTTTGTCAACAGTAGAATATGCTGATATTTTTACAAAATAATGGTTAATGCAGAGTAACTTCTTAGCTTTTAGTAAGTAATGTCGTGAGCTGTCTATGCTAAAGGAGCTATGAAACGAAGAAGTGAAGCTCCTTTTCGCTTTCCGATGTCTTCTTACAATTGGCAGAGTGGTTAGTGCCCTTGCCCCGCCGGTCTAAGTTACCTAGTCCATAGTTACTGGGACAGGCTCCAGTACCCGCGACTCCTAACAGGAATGACATGTGTTTTATAGGTTTAGCCTGCACTACCACATAATAGCTATTTTTGACATTTAGTTATGAAAGTATGCAAGTTATGTGAGTATGAAAGTGAGCCCTCCCTGGGATAATCTAAATTGCAGTGGGCGAATTATACCGTCTCTGTCACAGTCCTCAGACAATGGTAGACTAACAGATGAAGGTTTCCCAGCGGTGAGTCTTTCCTGGCCTCTGTCCCGGGACAGGTTTAGCCTCAGTCCGGGGCTCTTTGCTTTTGTTGTATGTGTTTGTTTTTATCTTAGTGAAATGCCATCCGTGTTTACACTGTCTCTGTTGTCTATAATTGTCCTTTATATGAGACGCTCGGTCACTGGACATTTAGTTAAGAGTCTTCGGGAACAGTTGCTATCGAACACATGGAGGGTATTTATAAGTTCGCTGGTATTTCATTTGTGATATGATTGGCTGTTTCAATTGTGTTCTGTGTGCACCTGGATACTCTTGATTGAGTGGCTATATAAGCAAGTCAAAAAGCACATTGTAAACGCTCTGAGGAAGGCTGCTGGCCAAAACGCATTAGCGTTTACTTTTCCTGATGTAGCCAGATAATAAAAACAAACTAATGTGAGTATCTCTGTCCTGAAATTATTTTTGTGACCTAGATGTGCTACCCTTTTACAAATTTTAATTGATTTCATTTGTGATAGAAAAGATGAGGAGTGACCGTCTCATGATAAGCTTGCTTTTAAGTAAAGGTGGACATGTAATTACCTTTGGACACCTACAGTATATCTCTAGCTATAATGAGATTTTTGTTTAGTTAAAATTGACTTTTTTGAGCGTTCTGCCATGTTATAATGTTGTTCCCTCATCAAAACCATACCTGGAGTTTTGTTTTGCTTCATTCTGTTTAAGTAATACTATATTCTCTGGCGTCGCTCTGTGGCCTCAAAATGCTCAGTTCCATGAACCCCCGCCCACTCCAGGAAGCACTGACCAATCAACAAGCCTTCTACATCCAGTCTGCTCTCATTCATTTATCAAAAAAAATATGTACAGCTCTGTTTCCAGTGATTCCTCACAGCTTTTTTTTTTTTTTGTAGTAAAATGGCATTATTGCAAAAGGTTTAAAGAAGTGAAGTGCTTTTTTTCCCCTTAAATTATGTTCAAAAGACCGCAACACTCTTCACTTTGCTGCCCTCTGCTGGTACTTTTTACCTGTTTCTTTATGGCACCTGTGGAGAACTTAAAAACTGTTAGTCACATAGAAAACTGGACCAAATTTTTTGTGTTTATGGTTTTTGTTTTTGCAGTGTTTGTCTTTGTAAGCAGACATAGCCAGCACAGGAAGTGAGATTGAGTAAATTGTGCATTATTGAGCAGATAGTGCCCTCTGGTGGTGCGGGATACTCAGTGCTACGACTACAACAGGTTTTTATGGACGGTCTGTTAAAGGTCACCCAGACGCTGGCCTTTTAAAAATAGAACCAGCTCATTTTCCAGACGAGGCTCAAACGACCCCAGGACCAGGGATCAGGTCTAGAGACAGAGGCTGAAATGTGTTATTGTTACAGAAATCTAAATAATTGTTTTTGGTTCATTTTGTCTTTTTCAGGGTGGAGTTTCAGAACAAGTTTTACTCCGGACAGGGCTTCAAGTTCCTGCCGTTTACGTTCGAAAGCATCCTGGAAGGAAAATTTGACGAATAAGCACCAACACCATTCATCTCCTGCTGTGTGAAAAACTTTATTTAAAATCGTCAATGCAACCTGCAGCTCTGTATTTGTCCATATAATGAAAATACTCACCATTGTACACAAAGAATCACAATTTCACATCTTAATTTCAAAGAGCATTATTTTTTGTTCAATATTTTTGTTTTATGTGTTTTATTTAGTTATTTATGAATTAATTTTCCTTTTATAAAATGTGTTGTCTCTAAGTGTTACACTACATTGTAACTTTAGAAGCTTACAGTGTTGTTGTTCCCTGTCTCTCGTTTTTCACATGCAAAGTCGCTTTTAATTTTCATGTACAGCAATCAGGCGTAACATTATGACCACTGAGAGGTAAAGTTAAAAACACATTATCTCTTCATGATGGCACCTGTTAGTGGGTGGGATATTTAAGGCAGCAACCGCACATTTTATCCTCAAAGTTGATGTGTTAAAGGCAGAAAAATGGCCAAGCTTAAGGATTTGAGTGACTTTGACAAGTGCATCACAGCTTGTTGTGTATGGGGCTGCATTTTAAGCATGTGGTCATAATGTTATGCCTGATTGGTGTAAGCACACAATACTAGATAATAATAGACCGTCAACAAGAGCAAATGTACAAAGGGAAGACAAAGTATATTCAACCTGGATCAAACTGAAGGAGAACCTAGGATATAATGGTCTATTATCCGTCCTCATGTTGTGATAGTGTTAATATTAGTGTTAGTTTTCATTGTGTTAAAAACGTACTAAGTTGTAAAAATCTTGTCACATGTAGAAGGGAGTAACACACACATCCTTTGACCACATTTAATATCTGTGCACTACTCAATAAAGTGGAAAAAGATGGTCTAACTCTGAGGTTGGTCGCATCTTCTCAACAATTTGGACTCTTGTATGAACATAATGCCATAAAATAAGCATATACAGAGAATCTTGGATAGTGTTTTGTCATGTGCATGTTTCTCCACTTGATGGCGCTGCTTAACAGGCATTGGTTTGAACTTTGCCGTAAGCTTTAGTGCTGTGTAGTGTTAGTTCATTATGTAGCATTTAGGTACTTACTGCTTCTACTGGGGAAAAAAAAAAGCATAAAAATTCAAGGTAACAGGATCCCTCAAGATTTTTGAGTTTTGGGGCCAACTCAAAATCTCAAGTTTTCAACAACGAATATTTTTTTGTTCACTTAATTTATATGTCTAAAAACTTTCAATTTTAAGTTTTACTCACTGTCATTATTTTTTACCAGCCAACTTGGTATCCATTGTTCAGAAAAATGTTTTATTCTTTGTTAAATTCAGTATATTTGTTTTTTATTATCAATAATATTTTTCTGAACAATGAATAGTAAGTTGGCTTTAAGATGAGTTAAAAAAATGAGAATTAAACTTAAAATTTAAAGTTTTTAGACATATGAACGTCAAATTAGGCGAATAGAATAGAAAAGAATATTCGTTGTTGAAAACTTGACATTTTAAGCTCTAAAACTCAAAAATCTTGAGGGATCCTGTCGTTACAGTGTACCCCAAAGTACAACTGCTACTACTACTGCTGCTAGTACTACTATTACTACAACTAGTGCTACTTCTACCACTATTACTTTTACTACTATTACTACCCAGATTGCCACTGAGATTAAAAAGTACTTAAGCTTGTTTAGATGTTTTACAAAATAGTAAATGTAACAAAAAAAAAGTTAAAGAACAAAATGCATAAAAATGTTTTAAATTGTTTTTACAAATGTAGTTGAAACCTTGAAGCGGTTTTAAAATTCTGCATGGTCCTAGTTGTGACCCCTGAGGGACACCATAGACCCAATAAGCTGTCCTTTAGTGGAATTTTTATTTTATTTATGCCAATATTTTTCAGAAACATTAAAACACAGGCTTCGTATCATGCCCTCACTCATAAATGCCACTACACAGTACGCCCAGTACATGTTTTATGAGTTTTATTTATCCTTGGCTCAATAAATACTTTGATAACCTGCTTCTGCTGAACTCAAGCCTGAAATCAAATGGCACTTTGGCAACGCCTGAAGGAAAGGAAATTTCCCACAAGAGCTAATGGGTTTTTCCACAGTTCTCTTTTTAATAGTGAAAGTATGCAACTGTATTTTTATTTTAAGGAAAATTACCTTACAGTTTATACTGATAGGAATCATTTCTGTAAAAACAAGATCGTAATACCTCATCTAGGCTTTATTATTGAGCTGATCATTTTATTGACTGGGACCTAATTTTATCCCTGATCATTTTATTGTGACCCACTTTTTACAGAAACTTCTAAGTTATTTTACTACAACCTTTATGGGTTAACAACACTTAGGCTTTAAATAAGTTGAGCATTAAAACTATAATTGACTCATGACCCATTTTTGAATGTTGACACGTGATCTGGGAACTGGACAAGGGCTTTATTATCAAGCTCTGATCGATTGCTCCACTTCTCAACACTGAATTAAATTGCTGTGGATAATTTAGTGCTGTCTTTGTCTAGTTACACAGAGAAACGGCACAAAAATGACAAAAACACTGACAGAGAACATGAGAGCAAAAAGAAATGTGGATACATTTTGTCAAAACATTTATGCACAGTTGAATAAGTTGGAGATAAGACGGCATGGCGGACTTTATTTTGATGTCATGTACCTGTGTTACTATTTTGCAGAAATTAATTAGTCCAGTTATTTTAAATATAGTAATACTGTAGTACCAAACATAGCTACTATGGCTAAAAATCAGGAAACGTGCACCAAGGACCATGAACCAGGACGAGGGAACATACACCGTACCCCACACCTGAGGAGGCGTCAGACTGTAGGGGGCGTAAGCTTTCCACTAGGGGGTGCCACATAAGCAAAAGAGTTCTGAATGCATTCAATTTAGACGCACGCTGTTTTCATTTTTAGTTACTAGTGGCATTTTTGGGGTTCACTATTGACTATTGCCATAATTCTTATAATATTAAACTCAATGTCATATTAAAGACTCAAATGGGCTTTAAATATGTTCTTTTGTAGTTCTGAAGGGTGGATAAAAAGAAAATTGGAGATGAGGAAAAAAGGGCGCAGGATAAAGGTAACATTTTTCTTTTTGTTTGTGATTTATTTATTATTTTGCACTCCTTTATTCTTAAGAAAAATCTATGTATTGGTTAATTTGCTACAATAGACCTTGAGATTTGTGATTAATTAATTTCTTATCTTTATTTCATTTCTTATCTTTATTATATTATATACTGTCTATATATGTGTGAGTCATTTGGTGAGCCAGAATCAATATTTTCTTACACCTCATGTAGTAATTCTGTTGCTGTGAGAGATTGATAAAGAAAAACTAATTCAATTAATTTTATTTATTTTACAAGTACAGTTCTTTTAAAAAGTTACTCAAGTAAATGTAACTCATTACCACCCACCTCTGTTTTTAATTTCCTTACTCTGAGTCTAAACATAGGCCCAATACAAAAATAAACTTAACACAAAACACATTTCTGAAGGATTTGTCCAACTTTCTCAATAACAACAAAGTCATGTTGCCACCGTGTGATGCACCGCTGCCTGAGGAACGTCCTGTACTGAGCGGGTGCACATTTTCAGAGGTTTTTTTTTTTTCTTTGCCATCAGCCAAAGCAATAACAGCCTTCCTTATTTGTCTTCATCGTTTTTTAAAGGGAGCCCATTTAATTTGATATTTCCCTGTGTGTCGGGCCTAACCGGGACGGGGCGAGCTTACATAAGAGCTCCGGTGAAATGTTTACACTGAGGGCCACTTCCTGGACCTTCAACCAATCAGAGCCAGGATAATATTGGTCTGTTTTATCTAAGGCAAACACTACGAGCACTTTAGTTTGGCCCCAAAAATCTGTTTTTATCGACTAAAGTAATAATGGGGTTTTCTTAGGGATAACACAGAGGGATTTGCAGCTGTTTTTCGGTGTTGAAAAGCAGTGTCCAGGCCTCGTGACCCAGGACGAGTGAGACACAATGTGAACACTAAAACACGATACAGCTGTCAATTAAAGTTTAGAAAGACCTGTATCTTAACTTTAAAGGTTAGGCCTGAGTTTACGTTGCTCTGCTTGAGTGTACACCTTTAAGTATAGAGCAGACATGTCCAAAGTGCGGCCCGGGGGCCATTTGTGGCACAGGTCAAGATTTCATATGGCCCCCAGCTTCTATGACAAAATGTATAACTAATGGCCTACCAGCACTTTCACACAGTGTTACCATAGCTTTGTCTGTACATTTGTTTAAAAAGTCAGATTAAGTTTTGTATGTTTTGAAGAAATGGAAAATCAGGCTGAGCTAAAAAAAAAAAAAAAAAACCTAGAGGATTTTTTTTTTATGTTCAAAGTTGTTAGTTGTTGTTTGAAAAGCTTTTAGTCATCAAAGAAATTATAATTATTTGGCTTTTGAAAAGAAAATACTGGTTGCATTTAATTTATACTGTATACTGTTATACTGTGTGTTTAGTTCCTAGAAAACATCAGGAGGCACTGTTGGCCCTTGGGCCTTTACACATCTTCAAAGCTGGCCCTCTCTGAAAAAAGTTTGGACACCCCTAGTATCGAGTAAATCATCATAATTTGAGGTAAACCTGTTTTGCAATATTTAATAAAATTAATAATATAATATATATTATTAATAATAATAATAATAATAATAATAATATACATAAAACTACATTTTACATTTCTTAAAGCTTGTACTATATTATTAAAATTAACACAAACTGATAATAAACTAATAAAAATTTGGCTACTAAAAGCACTTAATGGTTAGTAACTTTTGAAAAAGACAAGTCACAGTGGCCAGTGGACAAAAAAGTAAATGTCAAGCTCCTGACTACTTGTTACATAAAAACTGAGAAACGGCTCTTAAGCAGCCTAATTATAGATCCTAATGTAATACATAGAGTTGACACTAGGGGTGTGGTGATACGTTTTTGCAACAATACGATATGTATCAATTAGAAGTGTTTTGATATGATTCAAGAACGATATTGGCTAATTTGGAACGATACGATTCAATACGATTCAACACCTTTGTATTGATAATTGATACAGCAACTTTTTACCAAAAATCATAAAAGTTTACTCTCAAATGTAGCACTGCGGCCGGGGTTGATTATGTCCAGCAGACAGAGTGAAGAAAAGTTGAATATAACATTTTATTTAAATAAAAACACAAAATTTATCTTCAAAAAGCCATATCTGGTTTTATTTTAACATACAAATTGCTAATTTTGATATTTCCGATATTGATCAATACTTAATGTGTATCAATATTCACTTCCTAGAAAATGAAACATTTCTATACAAGATCATGTGTATCGATGTAGTTGTATCGCAGGAAAAAAATGTATACATCAATACAGTTACTGTATCGTTACAGCCCTGGTTGACACACTGGTTAACGTTTTCTAACCAGGCTCTGACATTACATACATGATGATTGATTGTCAGTTGCCAAAAAACATCTTGATTTTTCATAATTTGCTATCATTTGTGGCTAATGCTAATTTGTTTATAATAAATGTATTATGTTATGTTTATGGCAGCATTATTAGGAACACAGCCATTCTGTTTACAAACACTATAGGGTCTATAATCCATCCATGATTCTCAAATGGTGGGTGGCGGCCCAAAAGTGAGTCGCAGGGAGATTTCGTCAGTATTGAAATCTTTGTTGTCTTTGGCCATAATTTTTCAAATACATTTTATTCACAGCTGATCATTATTATTTTTTGTTGTTTTATGCGGGCTCACTTCCTGTCTTTAGTTTCTTATTTGGTCACTTTGTTTTCTCTTTTCATTTGACTCGAACCAAGACTCATAGAGCACCTTACTCTGATTTCAGACCAGAGTTTGGTCCACACCAGAGAACAGTTTTGGGAATCCTGTACTTTGTTGTGCTTTTGATGCACTGCACTCAGACAGAACTGGGAACAAAAACAACAGCTGTGAAGTAACACTGAGGTTTCTTTATCACTGTCCGCCCACACACATGATGTCCAAACCCAGACAAACTTATTATTATTATTTGAGTGAAGAATGTAAAGTATTAAAGTATTTTGCATGTTATGTAACATAGAAATATGTTGGACTCAGACTAAATAACACTTCATACGTTTTGGAAAGAATGCAATTTTTATCCTGGAATTAAGGAAAAATGTTTAACTAATGGTACTTTGAATCATTTTTAAAGGTCTCCTGTTGCGCTAAATTGACCTTTTTGAGCTTTTAACCATGTTTTAATGTTTGCACCTCAAAAAATACTTAATAATTCAGGCTTGTTTGAGTAATTCTGCAGACCAACCATTCCTAAAGTCAAGAGAGTTGCGGCCTCCTTAAATTTCCAAAAATCCCACGCGGACCCCCAACTACACAACTTCCCTCTATTCAAAAGATTAAGTCATGTTTTTCTCCATATATTTCTATAAAAACACTAACTGTTGGCTAAAAATGTTTTAAAGTAATATTTTTAAACAAGTATATAACTCTACTTCATTTCAAACTCCAATTATTTTATGTGTGTAATATAGACAGCCTCTGGGGCCCCTGCTGTCGACACCTGAAACCAGGACCATACACTGTCACTGGATTCATTCTGACCATTTCAGAGCTTAAATTGCCATCACTATGAAGCAGTAAGCTCATTTATCTGTAAGCATCATGTTGCTAAATAGCCATTTTATGCTCTGGCTAATCCCCACCATTGCCAGTGGGGGGCAACAGTCAGATAATGTTTTTAAAGGTTGTAAAACATGCAATGCTGTTGTAGAGGTGACCAAGTTTACAAATATGAATAAAAGCATAACCTAGGCCCTTTAAATGCAGAGGATGTTGTTCAGTAAAGCATCCTGTGTGAACTGGGGCCCTAACATTAGCATGATGGCACCCTTACATTAGCATAATGGGGCCCTAACATTAGCATGATTTGGCCCTAACATTAGCATGATGGGCCCTAACATTAGCATGATGAGCCCTTAACATTAGCATGACGGGCCCTAACATTAGCATGATGGGGCCTTAACATTAGCATGATGAGGCCTTAACATTAGCATGACGGGCCCTAACATTAGCATGATGGGCCCTAACATTAGCATGATGGGGCCCTATCATTAGCATAATGGGCCCTAACATTAGCATGACGGGCCCTAACATTAGCATGATGGGGCCCTAACTTTAGCATGATGGGGCCTTAACATTAGCATGATGGGCCCTAACATTAGCATGATGGGGCCTTAACATTAGCATGATGGGCCCTAACATTAGCATGATGGGGCCCTAACATTAGCATGATGAGCCTTAACATTAGCATGATGGGGCCCTAACATTAGCATGATGAGCCCTAACATTAGCATAATTGGGCCTTAACATTAGCATGATGGGGCCTTAACATTAGCATGATGGGCCCTAACATTAGCATGATGAGGCCTTAACATTAGCATGACGGGCCCTAACATTAGCATAATTGGGCCTTAACATTAGCATGATGAGGCCTTAACATTAGCATGACGGGCCCTAACATTAGCATGATGGGGCCTAACATTAGCATGATGGGCCTTAACATTAGCATGATGGGGCCCTAACATTAGCATGATGGGGCCTTAACATTAGCATGATGGGGCCTAACATTAGCATGATGGGCCTTAACATTAGCATAATGGGGCCCTAACATTAGCATGACGGGCCCTAACATTAGCATGATGGGGCCTTAACATTAGCATGATGGGGCCTAACATTTGCATGACGGGCCCTAACATTAGCATGATGGGGCCTTAACATTAGCATGATGGGGCCTTAACATTAGCATGATGGGGCCTAACATTAGCATGATGGGCCTTAACATTAGCATGATGAGCCCTAACATTAGCATGATGGGCCCTAACATTAGCATGATGAGCCCTTAACATTAGCATGACGGGCCCTAACATTAGCATGATGGGGCCTTAACATTAGCATGATGAGGCCTTAACATTAGCATGACGGGCCCTAACATTAGCATGATGGGCCCTAACATTAGCATGATGGGGCCCTATCATTAGCATAATGGGCCCTAACATTAGCATGACGGGCCCTAACATTAGCATGATGGGGCCCTAACTTTAGCATGATGGGGCCTTAACATTAGCATGATGGGCCCTAACATTAGCATGATGGGGCCCTAACATTAGCATGATGAGCCTTAACATTAGCATGATGGGGCCCTAACATTAGCATGATGAGCCCTAACATTAGCATAATTGGGCCTTAACATTAGCATGATGGGGCCTTAACATTAGCATGATGGGCCCTAACATTAGCATGATGAGGCCTTAACATTAGCATGACGGGCCCTAACATTAGCATGATTGGGCCTTAACATTAGCATGATGAGGCCTTAACATTAGCATGACGGGCCCTAACATTAGCATGATGGGGCCTAACATTAGCATGATGGGCCTTAACATTAGCATGATGGGGCCCTAACATTAGCATGATGGGGCCTTAACATTAGCATGATGGGGCCTAACATTAGCATGATGGGCCTTAACATTAGCATAATGGGGCCCTAACATTAGCATGACGGGCCCTAACATTAGCATGATGGGGCCTTAACATTAGCATGATGGGGCCTAACATTTGCATGACGGGCCCTAACATTAGCATGATGGGGCCTTAACATTAGCATGATGGGGCCTTAACATTAGCATGATGGGGCCTAACATTAGCATGATGGGCCTTAACATTAGCATGATGGGGCCCTAACATTAGCATGACGGGCCCTAACATTAGCATGATGGGGCCTTAACATTAGCATGACGGGCCCTAACATTAGCATGATGGGGCCTTAACATTAGCATGATGGGGCCTAACATTAGCATGATGAGCCCTAACATTAGCATGATGGGGCCTTAACATTAGCATGATGAGGCCTTAACATTAGCATGACGGGCCCTAACATTAGCATGATGGGGCCTTAACATTAGCATGATGGGGCCTTAACATTAGCATGATGGGGCCTTAACATTAGCATGGATGGGGCCTAACCATTAGCATGATGGGATAACATAGCATGATGAACATAACATTACAATGATGGGGCCCCTAACATTAGCATGGACTGGCCCTAACATTAGCATGATGGGCCTTAACATTAGCATGGACGGGCCCTAACATTAGCATGAATGGGGCATTAACATTGCATGATGGGGCCTAACCTTAGGCATGATGAAGCCCTAACATTAGCATGATGGGCCTTAAACATAGCATGATGAGGCCTTAACATTAGCATGACGGGCCCTAACATTAGCATGATGTGGCCTTAACATTAGCATGATGGGGCCTTAACATTAGCATGATGGGGCCTTAACATTAGCATGATGGGGCCTAACATTAGCATGATGGGCCTTAACATTAGCATGATGGGGCCCTAACATTAGCATGATGGGGCCTTAACATTAGCATGATAGGGCCTAACATTAGCATGATGGGGCCTTAACATTAGCATGATGGGGCCTAACATTAGCATGATGAGCCCTAACATTAGCATGATGGGGCCTTAACATTAGCATGATGGGGCCTAACATTAGCATGATGTTTTGATGTTTTGCAACAGTTTTTTGTGGATAACGTTTGCTGTGTTGATTCAAATGGCACAGATTTTGCCTCAGGTGTGTATTTTTGGATGAATTTTCAGATTTCAGGATTTTTTTTTTAATCCTCCTAAGAAGTGTCTAAAAATAGTCACACCTTTACCCCTAAGACATTTTTGTGACCCCCATTCAAAAGACATTTTTATAATACTCTGTCAAAACAATATAATTTCACATTTTTATCAAGTATTTCATTGATTCATGATAGTGAGGGATTGGAATTTTGGTTTTTATTGTTTTCTACTAGGTGGCGCCATTTTTCCATATATATAAAAATTTAAGGGGTTACCTTTCATAAACAGAATACATTTTTGCTATGGTAAGGACTGAAGTTATTCATTGTAACCATGAAAAAAAAATGAATTACCGACTATAATTTTTTCTATGGCAGTCTTTATTGGTGTGTTTTGTTTTTTTAGTTTTTTGTTTATTTTTTGTGTGTGGTGTGACTAATAAGTTTGGGGTGCAGGAGGGTTGATCCCATGAGAAGGCCGCTGCTTCTGACTAACTCCTGATGTTGAACTGTCAGTACTGTGAACGCAGCGGACAAGTCTAACCATTTCTACAAATCCTGCAAAGTAAACATGTCACTTCTCTGAAACTTTACAAAACCTAAATCTGCTCCAGGAAGATTTGAGTCCAATTGAATTATTCTGAGGTCATGTGTCACTTTTTTTCCCCTCCTTCTCCTCCTTACTTAACCTTCTCCGCAGAGGCAGGAAGTTCCTCTGCCGTGCCGTTACTGTCAGGTTTTCAGATTGCTTCCTTCGTCCAAATCGCCGCCCGAACGAGGAGGGCGCGGGGAACAAAGGGCAAGAGGTCAGAGGTCACGGAAAAAGCGATTTTGGACAACAATGTGATCTCACGATGAGGCAATTAGTTGTTTGGAAAAATACAAAATGATGAGGGGCGGACCTGCAGCAGCCATTGTGTCGCTTCACTGATGAACCTTTTAGCAGAGGTGCGAGAAGTACGCAAAATCTAAAAGTACTGTTACCTCAGGATCATGCTACTCAAATGTACTTTAAAATATGATTGGGTTAAAGTACTACTAATACTACTACTGATATACTACAAATAAAATGTAAAATGTACATTAAATGTATAAATGCATAATTGTTGTTTGGTTGAAAGTAAAAAAAAGTTATCAGAAATTCCTTACTACTACTATTACTACTACTACTTCTATTACTACTACTACTGCTTCTACTACTGCTACTATTACTACTACTACTTCTATTACTACTACTACTGCTTCTACTACTGCTACTATTACTGCTACTACTACTACTGTTACTACTACTACTACTATTACCACTGCTACTACTGCTTGTACTACTGCTACTATTATACTACAATTACTATTGATTCTACTACTACTATTACTACAACTACTACTGCTTCTACTACTGCTACTATTACCACTACTACTACTACTACTACTACTGCTTCTACTACTGCTACTATTACCACTACTACTACTACTACTACTACTGCTTCTACTACTGCTACTATTACCACTACTACTACTACTACTACTACTGCTACTATTACTACTACTACTACTGTTACTAGTACTACTACTACTACTACTGTTACTACTACTACTACTACTATTACCACTACTACTACTGCTTCTACTACTGCTACTATTACCACTACTACTACTACTACTACTGCTACTATTACTACTACTACTACTGTTACTACTACTACTACTACTACTACTACTACTACTACTACTGTTACTACTACTACTACTACTACTACTATTACCACTACTACTACTACTACTACTACTACTACTACTATTACCACTACTACTACTTTTTCTACTACTGCTACTACTACTACTGCTTCTATTACTACTGAAAGTGTAACTACTGCTAATTCTATTGCTACTGCTACTATCACGACTACTGATATTACAGCTGTTATTGCTTCTTTTAATACTACCACTCTTCCTACTACTACTACTACTACCACCCTTTTTTTTGCCATCGAGAATAAAATGTATATATAAATCAAATCAAATAAATCACTTCCCTAAACTTTTTGTATGATGCTATTTTGTGGAACCGAGCATTTTGAGGCCCCAGAAACTCAGTGTCAGAGAATATAGGATTGCGTAAACAGGCATAAATGAAGCAAAGCACAACTTCAGGAGGCCAGGTGGGTGAAGTGTCTTGCCCAAGGACACGATGACAGTAGCGTGCGACCAGCTCTACCTACTGAGCTACTGCTGCACAAACTGAGCTACTTGTGTGACAGCTGTTTATCAAATGTTGCTTATTTCTGCTGTTGGTGATCCTCTGCGCTGTTACATAACTAAATAATTGCACATTGCATTGCGCACAGATAATGTTCCAGTTTGGTCTAATTATAAACAACAGTCTTTTATGTGTTTTTATTTGTGTGACATACTTGTACCTGTTTCATAATAGCACATAAATACCTGTTAGTGTCAGAAAGTAATAAAAACTAGGATTATAAAACGTGTTATGTAAGGAAAGGTGCAGCCTCTTTGTACCAAGTCTGCTGAGTTCTTTAATATTTTTATAAGAAATGTTTTGTACTATACTTAGCCTGACTTATTAAGAAGCGATGTCTTTTTCATGGCAGCACTATGGTCTTAAGTCGTGACTGGAGAATTGCGCTTAATTGCTGGGGGGAAGCGTCTAGGGAGAGGGAGGTCTAGTCTTTCTCGCTTAGACTCCTGCAGCTGCAACTTGGCTACAGACTGAAGAAAATGGATGCATGATTTACTCTGGAAATAGCCAAAATCTTAGTAGTAGTATGTGCATTTATACATTAGAAGGTCTCTTTTAGTTAAGGGGTAAATGCTTAACAGTTTGAATCACAAAACAGTTCAGAGTTTAATGGATTCTATAAGGGCTTTGTGCGCAGACAGATAGAGCATTTACCTCTGAACTACAGAAGTCCATCGTGTTAGGTTGAGGTCAAGTTTTGTCCTGGGTTAATCCTGGTTTAGTTCTGGCTTAGACCTGGTTTAGTTCTGGCTTAGAGCTGGTTTAGTCCTAGTTTAGGCCTGGTTTAATCCTCCCTCAGACCTGGTTTAGTCCTGGCTTATTCATGTGTTTTTATCCTGCATTAGTTCTGGTTTAGTCCTGGTTTATAGTCCTGATTTAGACCGAGTTTTGTCCTGGTTTAGACCTGGTTTGGCTCTGGTTCAGAGTAGAACTGTGTTTTGACCTGGTTTAGGCGTGATTTAGACTGGATTTAGTTCTGGTTTTGACCTGGTTTATACCTATTGTAAGCTACACCGTGGTTTGTCCTGGTTTAGAATGGTTAAGTTCTGATTTAGACCTGGTTTAGTCCTAGTTTAGGTTTGGTTTAATCCTGGGTTATACCTGGTTTAGTCCTGGCTTAGACATGGTTTAGTTCTGGAGTAGACCTGGTTTAGTCCTGGCTTATTCACGTGTTTTTATCCTGCATTCATACTGGCTTAGTCCTGGTCTATAGTCCTGATGTAGACCCAGTTTTGTCCTGGTTTAGACCTGGTTTAGCTCTGGTTCAGAGTAGAACTGTGTTTTGACCTGGTTTAGTCCTGGTTTAGGCGTGATTTAGACTGGATTTAGTCCCGGTTTTGACCTGGTTTATACCTATTGTAAGCTACACCGTGGTTTGTCCTGGTTTAGAATGGTTAAGTTCTGATTTAGACCTGGTTTAGTCCTAGTTTAGGTTTGGTTTAATCCTGGGTTATACCTGGTTTAGTCCTGGCTTAGACATGGTTTAGTTCTGGAGTAGACCTGGTTTAGTCCTGGCTTATTCATGTGTTTTTATCCTGCATTCATACTGGCTTAGTCCTGGTCTATAGTCCTGATG
Source organism: Bostrychus sinensis (assembly GCA_020698575.1). Taxonomy (NCBI): domain Eukaryota; kingdom Metazoa; phylum Chordata; class Actinopteri; order Gobiiformes; family Eleotridae; genus Bostrychus; species Bostrychus sinensis. Next base: position 10,280,511 of record CM036253.1, on the reverse strand, counting down.
TAGACCCAGTTTTGTCCTGGTTTAGACCTGGTTTAGCTCTGGTTCAGAGTAGAACTGTGTTTTGACCTGGTTTAGTCCTGGTTTAGGCGTGATTTAGACTGGATTTAGTCCCGGTTTTGACCTGGTTTATACCTATTGTAAGCTACACTGTGGTTTGTCCTGGTTTATTCCTGGTTTAGACCTGATGTAGACTGAGTTCAGTTCTGATTTAGACCTGGTTTAGGCATGGTGTAGACTGGATTTAGTCCTGGTGTAGACCTGGTGTAGAATGGGTTAAGTTCTGTTTTAGAGCTGGTTTAGTCCTAGTTTAGGCCTGGTTTAGTCCTGGTCTATAGTCCTGATTTAGACCCAGTTTAGTCCTGGTTTAGTCCTGGTCTATAGTCCTGATTTAGATCCAGTTTAGTCCTGGTTTAGTCCTGGTCTATAGTCCTGATTTAGACCCAGTTTAGTCCTGGTTTAGACCTGGTTTAATCCTGGCCCTGACCTTGGTGCTGTCTGCTGTAAATCAGCTTCTAAAATATCTCCTATAACCACATTTAACACACAAAACTATCTCTATCATATCCTTTCATATCCTTTGCAGAAGAGCTGGAGGAAATGTCTGGGGAGAGGGAAGTCTTGGCTTTTTCTTACACGTTGCAACCTGACTCTAGATTTTAAAAAAAGAAAGAAAAAAGAAAAAAGATGGATGACTTCCTGGTATTTACTCTGGAGACAGCCAAAACCTCGAGTATTATGTGGACATACAATCATCTCATTTTAGTTCAGGAGTAAATGCTTTCTAACTTTAAAAACATATTATATAATTGTTTAGTTTATTATATAACATGTTTGCAGCTGTATATTTTATTCACATTTCTGTAAACCGTAGTAAACACAGCTCAGGTCATGAGTTTAAACCAGGAATCCTCCAAACCAGGTGATTTTTTTCCCCTCGGCACTCCGCTCTGGCCCCCGTCCCGGCTGAAAAAAACCCAAAAAACAACACTGAAGCGAGTTCACATGTGGTCCGTTTGGAGAGTATATTTCGGGACATGTGAGTGGGCATTCATGTGTGTGTGCGCGGTGCTGCTGCAGGCTCCAAATCCACGCGACGGCAGCCAGCGTTTCTCCACCGCACTCCCTGTGAACCGCTGCAGGGATTAACTCAGCTATGCTTTTGTTTGGCCCGGCTTTTTCTGACACTCGCTGCATTTTTACTGAGCTATGGCTGCTTTTGTGGCTCAAAGAAGCTGTCAGTAACGCTTTGATTTTATCTACAATGTAACGCACTGTGTAATTGATTGGAATTTCATGTAACTATGCCAGCCAACAAAATCAAAAACATAAAATAATAAACTTTACTGTATTCTGTGTCGTATTTTCCCTCAGATTTCTATAAAAACATTAAGGTTATGAAGACTCTTCTGCTTCAAATGCAACCACAATATTTAAAAAATACTAGCAAAAATACTATGAATACAGCTATAAATAAAACTAGCAAAATACTACAAAAACAATTCAGATAATGATACAAAAATACTACAAACACTTCTACAAATACTAGAAGTAATAGTACAGAAATACCATGAATACAACTACAAATTATAGTACAAATGCTTCAAATACAACAAAAATACTTAAAAATACTGCAAATAATACTACAAAAATACTACAAATGCTACTACTATAAATACTAGAAATAATAGTATAAAAATACTTTGAATAGAACTACTAATAATACTGCCAAAATACTACAAATAATACTACAAAAATCACAGACCGACAGCTTTGCTTAAAGGTTATATTTTTATAACCTTTATTTTTATAAAGTACTCAATTGTAATTAATTTTGAAAAGCATTTTTTAATGTAATGTAATGTTGCAAAAACTCAAAGACGACAAAAAGAGTTTAGGGGTCAACTCCAAATCTCAAGTTTTTAACAACTATGTTTTTTGTTCACTTAAATAGATGTTCACACAAAACTTTATATTTAAGTTTTACTCACTATCATTTTTACTTCTCTTACAGCCAACTCACTATCCAATGTTTAGAAAAAGTTATTCTTTTGTTAAATTTTGTACATTTAGTTTTTAATATTATCAATAATAATGCTTTTTCTGAACAATGGATAGTGAGTCAGATGAGTTAACAAAAAATGATAGTGAGTAAAACTTTAAATTGATAGTTTTTAGACATATGAATGTTAAATTAAGTGAACAAAAAATTGTTGTTGAAAACTTGAGATTGTGAGTTGGCCCCAAAACTCAAAAATCTTGAGGGATCTTGAGTTTTTTTTTTTTTTTTTTACATTGTAATAGCATATACTTTCTAGGCACAAATGTAATGAATATTTGTTACAAAACTCTACAAACGTGCATATAATGACTTTATTAGGTGTTTTGATGCTGAGTTTTGTATTGAGTTTACATACAGTCCATAGTGCGCTGCTCAGGCTAATGCTGCATTATTACTATAGGGCAAATTAAAGGAGATATATTATGCTTTTATTCATATTTTTAAATCAATCAATCTTGGTCACCTCTAGAACAGCATTGCACTCTGAGTAAAAGAAAACATTTTTATTAAGTACTGTTATGTGTACTGTTCTACTGCTGCCATAAAAAAGTGAAAGTGTTGCCGTCTTTTGAACAGAAACAGAAAAAGAGCACTTCACTTCCTTAAACTTTTTTGTATGATCCCATTTTACTACAAAATTAAAAAAAAGTCTGTGAGGAATCAGTGGAAACAGAGCTGTGCGCCTTTTTTGGGGGGAAAAATGAATGAGAGCAGACTGGATGTAGAGGGCTTGTTGATTGGTCAGTGCTTCCTGGAGTGGGCGGGGATTCGTGGGAGAGGCGGAGCTTTGTGGCCTCAGAAACTCGGCGCCAGAGAAATTGAATGCGAGAGACCAGAACAAACAAACGTTGAGCTAGAAGCAGCTTAATAATGCAATTCCTTTTCAGGCTATATGTTTCACAAAGCAGTCTCCACCAAAGCATTGGCCCTATCTTGCAATCCTCTGAACAAGGAATAAACCAGGACTAGCCCTAACTGAAACAGGACTAAAAACAGGAATGAAAATGTCTCTAAATTAAACCAGGACTTGAACTGCAAAAAATGACTGAGTCCCACGAGAAGCAGCCCGCGTACCACCAGTAGTGCCCCCTCCCACAGTTTGGGAACCGCTGGTCTCGTGCTTTCAGTCTGTGAAATGTGATTGTTAGCATTGATGCTGTAAATTAGTCGATGGAAGTGTAAATAGGGCGAGATAATTAGCCGGTCACGTGAAATCAGTGTTAGCCTGAGGACAGTGCTCAATATTTCAATTTTTCAATTTTTTAAACTCGAGCTGGGCCAGGAGTCTCCACCCTTCCCCCGAGAGCTGCTGGTACGAAATGAAAGTGGCAAAGAGCGACCCTGTGTTGTTAGGGTTAGTCATTAATTAATCTTCTTCTGCTTATTCCTGTTAGGAGCCATGGTGACTGGAGCCTATCCCGGTAACTATGGGCCTTGGGCGGGGCACATCCTGGACAGGGGCCAGTTCGTTACAGAGCTAGGACTAGGAGTGTGATAAGATCAGAGGTCGACTTTAACACAAGCCAACCGTCAAATCCATTTTGGCTACAAACATATTTGTCTTTGTCTGGTGAGAATATTTACATGAGTTTGAACGACTTTAGACCTGACTTTGCTTCTAAAGCCCCGTCATTTAAAATATCAGTGGAGAGACAAAACTAAGCTCTTAATTAAAGACATATAATAAAACAAACAAAGAAACAAAGAAACAGCAATAGTCTTATATTGTCTTATATCAGACATGTCCAAAGTGTGGCCCAGGGGCCATTTGTGGCACAGGGTTGAGATTTCATATGGACCTCAGCTTCTATGACAAAATGCATTACTTATGGCCCACCAGCACTTTCATTCTGTGTTTCTGTAGTTTGTCAAAAAATTATTGCAGTTACTTTGTTAAAAAAAAGGCTGCAACTAACTGGCCCCTGTCCAGGATGTACCCCGCCTAAGGCCCAAAGTTACTGGGATAGGCTCCAGTCACCCACGACCCCTAATGGGAATAAGCAGAAGAAAATGAATGAATGAATGTTCAAAAAATGTATTTTGTTATGACTTTTAGATTGTGTTGTTAAAGAAAGTAATAATTTGGCTTTTGAAAACAAAATACTTAAATAAAACAGTGTGCGTTAAACTTGTACTGTAGGTGCGTTCAGTTGCTTGGCAACATCAGGGCGGACTGTCGGCCCTTGAAGATTTGCACATCTTCAAATCTGGCCCTCTGTGAAAAAAGTTTGGCAACCTCTGTCTTGTAGACTACACATGAATCAGCATTTTAACATCAAAAAAACTGAAATGGCTAGTGACCTTTAAAGAACAGTAGCCAAAATGGCCAGTGAGCAAAAATGTTAATGTCAAGCCCTCAACAAAATCTTGCAATCTCATGCAAGATCAGAATGTCACAGGATTCATGTGATCTCAGGTTTGCACTTTTTTCAGTGGAGTCAGTGGAACATTTGTCAGCATGTTCTGCTTTTGCATATAATTCAAATAAAAGTAAATACCATTCCTTATAATTTGATTTTAAAAATGCACCTGAATAGTTTTGCCTTTTATGATTTTCAGCTGAATAAATTACATTTTTCATTTGTGTAACAAACATATTTCGAAAGTGTAAAAGTCTCGTGATTCAGTCTCATGCCCTGTCTCATTCATGTTTTATCAAACTTAGATCTGACGCTCCAATCCCACACAAAATGGATTTGTTTTCCTTTAAAATTTACCTAAACTTGAACAAAATGTCAGCATCCACAACTCACATTTTGTATTAAAATAACAAAACACATTTACTTCCTGCATGTCCATTTTGTTTGAAGGGATCTTTTAGTTAAGGGGTAAATGCTTAACAGTTCGAGTCACAAAGCCGCACAGAGTTTAGTAGATTCTTTAACAGTCTGAGATATAAGGGCTTTGTGGCACAACAGACAGAGCATTTACCCCTGAACTAGAGAGGTCTATTGGATAAGATTGAGGCCAATTTTAGTCCTGGCTTAAGCCTGGTTTAGACCTGTTTTAGTCCTAGTTTTGACATGTTTTAGTTCTGGTTTAGTCCTGAGTTATTTATGTTGTTTTTTTTGTTGTTGTTTTTTTACTGCTTTAGTCCTGGTCCTGGTTTAGACCTGGTTTTGACCTGTTTAGATCTGGTGTAAACCGGTTTTAGTCCTGGTTTAGACCTGGTGTAGATGGTGCTTAGTCCTGGCTTAATCCTGGTTTAGTCCTAGTTTAGATCTGGTTTAGTCCTGAGTTATTCATGTTTTTTTTTCCTGCTTGAGTCTTGGTACTGGTTTAGACCTGATGTAGACCGGTTTTAGTCCTGGTTTAATCCTGGTTTAGACCTGGTTTAGTCCTAGTTTAGACATGTTTAGTTCTAATTTAGACATGGTTTAGTCTTGAGTTATTCATTGTTGTTTTTTTTCCTGCTTTCATCCTGGTCCTGGTTTAGACCTGGTGTTTAGTCCTGATTTAGTCCCGGTTAAGTCCTGGTTTAATCCTGGTTTATGGCTTAAAAATGGTATAAATTTGATTGGATACATGCACAAGTTGGTTTGCCAGGTGATAAATAAAAAAAAAAGTCAAATAATGGTTGGAGACCTCTGCTGTAAGCGTCGTCCTCTAAGCTCTGGATGTAAAAGTCTGGTATTTTAATTAGAAAACATGTAAATTATTCAGTTTTACATTAATTTTTAAAGCATCCACTCACAGTACATTTCTCCACTTGCATGTAACAGCACAGTCTGTTGTTTTGGGTTGAAAAGTGCATAGTGTTGTGTGTAGCATTGTGTGGTTATAAAGAGAGCACAACAGATGCCCCCTCAGCTTGAGTTCGGGACAGTCAAAAAGAGAACAGGTCGCTGTGTGGAGAATGCTTTTTGTTCCCGGGACAGAATAAATAACCGTGTGTTCAACCAAAGCTGTGTTCCTCTATGGGCTGTTGTGAATGCATCGCCATAAGAAACGCATTACCACTGGCGGTTACCACTGTTTTTGGGCTTTTTTTCTGGAAATTCTGTCTCTCTCCCTCTTTCTTTCTCCCTCTAAGCATTTTCTCTGGGACATGAGAAACGTGCAAAATATTAAAATCAGGGAACAGGACATTGTTATTGACAAAAACATGATTCCAGTAAAATACCAATTCAATTTGGGAAAGTAGGTTTATCGGTCAACTGTTTAAAGGCACACTGTGTTGGGTTTCTCAGTTTTCTTTTTGGGTTTTCCACAGCAAACTCATCTTTGGCAGAGGTTTTTAGCTGGCTGCCTTTCCTGATGCAGCTCTCTGAGTTTTTATCCAGGCTTGGGACCGGCACAAGAGGGTAAACTGGCTTGTGAGTCTTTTATTATGTAGAATTTGTGGCTTAAAATTTGTAAACAGAGCTAGTTATATGCCTCATTCTTATAGCTTTGGTGTTCCTCAGTAAGTTTTCCACGCAGAGTTTCCAGGTTATAAGCCTTGGAAAGTAACCAGGTACTTTTCTAAGGCTTACCTTTACTTGTACTAATATTTCAACCTGGGGAGGCTCAAACAGACATAGCACATATGAATTATATAACTGTATTTTTAATATGTTTTCAGCTTAAAGTTACACTGTGTAACTTTTCTCCTAAATATGTGGGGCATACTGACTTGTTTTTGTGATTTTTTGAGCGATTATAAGGCCTGAGGCGCGATCTGTTGCTCCGAGCGGGGCTTCTGTACTGAGAAACCACCCTCGCAACTTGGCCGGGAGCGCTCCGCTGTTCAGGAAAAGTCACGTGACAGGGAACGACTCGCTTTACGGCATTCCCTTCTGCTCTTATACCTGAGGTGCAGTATAACCATGAAGCTACTTTTAGCGTTGTTATTTTCGTCAGTTCGTCAGGGCCGAAGGACACAAGAAGATGAAGACAATGTCGGACGAGGCAAGAAAAAGAAAATGTGAAAGGGACCGCACCAGATCACAGACAAGAGTCAACATCGGACAGACTTTTGCTCGCTGGCGTCAGATGAGAGACAGAGAAGGCTACAAATCGGATCACGTTTTTGCATCTTTATTGTTGGGCAGGTAAATTAGTCTATTTATTTTTTCTTTAGAACGTGCTTTTTCATACAGTTATTAGTTGTTTTTACAGCGACCATTGCGCGATATTTGTTGATAAGCTAACGCTAGCGCTAACTCTATAGAAGATCCAGTCCAAACTTCCAAAGGTAGCAGCAGGTCAACTAAAGTTGAAACAATGATGGAAATAGACGCACGCTCGCACAGTTTCAGAAGGAGGAGGGGCCCTAGTGTTTACGTTTTGTGACGGTGCAGTGGCACCTGTGGCCTCTAGAGGCGCAAGACTGGGAATCTTACACAGTGTAACTTTAAATAACAAAACTTGTGTCATTGTCCAAGTACTTATGGACCAAACTGGACTGGGACGTGACTGGATGAAAGACAAACATGGCAGGGTGAAAGATGGGAAAGAAAAATCACAATCCTTCTGTTTGAGTTTATTTTTTGTTTGATAGGACAGCTGACTGATGATGCACTGTAAAAAAAAAAAAAAATGAAAAAAGTTGAAAAAACTCAAGGCAACAGGATCCCTCATGAGTTTTGAGTTTTGTGGCCAACTCAAAATTTCAAGTTTTCAACAACAAATAATATATTTTTTGATCACCTAATTTAACATTCATACACCCCCCCAGAAAAAGAAAAAAAAAAAAAAAAAAAAAAAAAACTGTCAGACTCTAGACTCAAGCCTGCGACGTCAAGTAGTAGTAGTAGAGGTATTAGTAGAAGTATTGACAGTGTAACAGTAGAAGCAGTAGTAGTACTTTGTAGTAGTAGCAATAGTAGTCCATTTATAGTTGCTAGAAAAATGTCAACATCTGTGCCTAAAACCCAGAACCATAGACTGACATCATATCCCGTCAGAGAGCGTCCTCTTCATGTAGGACAAACATCAGACACTTCACAGAACACCTCACTGTTTAAAACATGGCATAAGGGACAATAAAACAAAAAGTGCATTTGATTTTCAACATCATTCAGATCACAGAGAACATGTCCGCTCCTCCTCTGGGACGGAGTGGAATCGTCCCGTCTCCAGGGCCTGAGGTACCGCATGGTAACTGAGCGCACCCCAAGCTCTGGGCTTTAGTTAGATTCAGGGGTTCATTCAAAGGTTTTTTTTTTAGGTCTACTTAAACAACTTTTAACTACTACTGCTACTAATAATAATTCATGCAAATCCTGCTTCAGCTTCACCTTAACCCCAAAATCCTACTGTGCCTTTAAACAGTTGACCCATAAACCTTTAAAGTTTCCCAAAATACAAAATGGTCAATATTTTACTGGCACCATGTTTGTTTTTGTCAATATCATTGTCTTCTTCCCTGAATCGCCCGCTCTGTGTCTAACCTTTTGCACATTTCTCATGTCCTTTTGTCAAAACCGGGATGCCAAGAGTGTTATTTCTTTTTTCATTCATTCATTTAAACACATGAGGTTAAACTTAACTATGACCATTGTTGACAACAGCCCGAACAAGAAAAAGACTTTTGTTTAAAAATTACCACTGGAGGCATTTCCTATTTTGCTAAAACAACTCAAAACAGCAGCATCTATTTTTCTGTCTTTCTTTTTTTCTTTTTTTTTCTTTGTAGCATAAACTAAATATTTTCATAGTAAAATTTAGTTAGTCTCTTACTTCACCTGCCAGTTTTAAAGCCAACACTGCAGCCGACTGTTCCTGTTCGACATTAGCTCGGCACATTTGGCCAAATTATCTTCCCTTTGTTATAAGCCTCTCGTGATTAGACGGCATTACAGAGGAAATCCACCACTTTGCACGGATTAAAGGAACAACAACTGCTTGGACACGAACCACGGTCGCCAAAAACAACGGCATTTGGATTTCACTCAACACTGTTGTTCTCATTACTAACCTTCACAGAGCTATACACTGTGTCTAAGATCCAGGAAAACAACTAGATACTTTTGCTTCATTAAAATACACTGTTAGGTAATGCACATAAATAAATAAAAGCAAGTTAATTTTGTAATACATACTTTTTATTTTACTTTTTGGGGGCACATTTTTTACATTTTTAACAGTCTCCTATTCTGCTAAATCAGAAATTTTTTAGCTTTTTATCATTATAAAATATTTATAATGTTTTTATAATGTTTTTTCCACTTCAGAAACAGAGCTGGAAATACTTATCGCTCTGTTAGCGCCATGTTGCTAATAGCCGTCCTAAATAGCCATTTTATGCTCTGTCCAGTCCCCCATCGTTGCCAGCAGGGGGCGTTTTCTGCAACGTCAAAGTAACAGACTTTTTGCATACATACACATTATTTTAAATTATAAAATGTGAAATACTAATGCAAAGGTGAAAAAACTTTTTCAAAAAGCCTGAAAAATATAATATAGGACCTTTAAACTCTGTAAACTAGTAAAAGTATTTTTTTTTTTAAATCTTAGTTGCAAAGTGGATTGCGTGGTCGACTTGCATACAAAGGATCCTGATTTAGCAGTAGTAGTTATAGTAATAGAAGTAGCAGTACTAGTAGTAGTAGCAGCAGCAGTAGTAGAAGTGATAAAGTTTAAGTAGTATTTTACTGTGGAATTGTGGAATTGAAAAGTATTGCATACCAAACTTTATATTCAATACTTTTTACTATTTTTTTTTACTTTTGAGTATCTTATTTTAAAGTGGTGTTTTGACTTGAGTACATATTTTGAGTACTTCTTCTCGATCTACTGAAGTAAATTTGTCTACTTGTCTTTTTCTTGTAATAGATGTTGTTTATAGGGTTTTAAAAAAAAAAGTTGATTGAATTTGTTTGTGAAAGTCAGAGTGCATCCTACATGTGTCGTATCTGTCGTTTCTCTTCACTTGATTCAAACAATAGACTCCTGCAGCTTTGTCTCACTCCGATGCATTTTGACCTTTCACCAAGCTGTTAGTGTCGGTGTTAGTGTCTGTTACTGTGGGACAGGGAAACACAAAAACAATGTCCATTTTACCTCTGAGAGCAAACAGCACTCGTCTCTGGCTTTGTTCATTTGATAGAAAAATGACCCAAGAACTAACGGACGGGTTTTAATTACCTATCAGTGGTTCCCAACCTTTTTTATCTTGTGTTTTTTAACTTCTTTATCATTTTTCAAACTAAAAATACAATAAAAACAAATAAATACATTTTTCTGCATTTAAAATTAAATATAAATTGTGTATTTTATGTTTGGAAGTAATATAAATCCCTAAAGTCATATATTTACTACAAGAAGAAGAAGAAGAAGAAAAATTAACTTCCCTTTGAAATAAGCTGTCACTTAAACATATAGATACCTAAAAATTCTGTAAAACAATACATAATGAGACATAAGTTTCAGTAGTCCAATATGAAAACACTGTAAATATTTACCTGTCATCTTGGAAATAATTAATAAAATAAGCACCCCCTGCAAAGTCCTTGCGTACCACAAGGGGTCCCTTTACCGCTGGTTGGGAAACACTGACCTATATTATGGTTTTTCAGGTTTTTTGAAATACTTTAGGGCACCTTTGCATTAGTATTTCATGTTTTATAACTCAAAAAGAAGTTAGAAAACGTGAAATCCACGGAGCTGTTGCTTTCTGTCGCCCCCTGCTGGCAGCGGTGGGGACTGTACAGAGCATAAATTGGTTATTTAGCATGAGGCTGGTGCGTGAGCTTTAGAAGTGTTGAAGTTTTGTCTTTCTGTCCTGTCCCGTGTGCCTCGGGTCTGGGCCGTCCCGTTGTTGCCTCCCTGTCAGTGTCCATCAGCGTTATCTTCCACATCTCCTTTCTCAGAAGTCCCGCTCTCTCTCGTCTTACATAACAGGGACATTCCTTCGCGCTTATGTTCCTCGTTATGAGCCACTTCTGAGAAAGTGATGAGGCTGACACACAACACACACACAACACACACACAACACACACATCACACACACATCACACACACAACACACACACAACACACACACAACAGCAGCTTCAGCTCATTAGTCGCAGTCAAGTCGTCAATTTTACTGTCCACATAGTTTACAGGTTGCTGAGTGGAAAATATAAGCCAGTGTACTCTTTGTGCCAGTCCTAAGCCCTGATAAATGGAGAGGGTTGCATCAGGAAGGGCATCGGGTGTAAAAAAAAAAAAAAGCCAAACAGGGAGATTATTAGATGTGGTGAAAGGAAAGCCGAAAAGTTATTATCTTTCACGAGTTGGGCTGTTATGATAGATTTTTGCAGTGATACAATACGTATCGATTAGAACTGTTTTGATACGATTTAAAAATATTGGCTAATTTGGATTGATACTATTCAACACCATATTGATAACACTGGTCTACACATTTTTGGACTCGATCTGCTTCTGAGATAAAAGTGGCTAAATCTCATTTATTTTGATAAGATGAACTGAAAATCAATTGATAACTGTGCTGGTTAGCTAATGTATTCAAGATATTTAATGATATTGTTTCACATCAATATCGCATCTGTTTATACAATAGATTTAGGCATTTATGCTTAAAAATATTTATATTTTGAAAATATGTAATTTCTCTACATGCATGCATTTTGTCCACTTCCAAGAGAGAGATTTCTGCAAATAAAAACAAAACATTTTATGTCAAAACTCTAGACATATTAAAATGAATGTATTGAATGTGCAGACAGCTTTCAGATAGAACTGGTTGCTTGTAGACACTGTACCTTCTGATAAACTACAGTTTTTGCCTTATTTTGTATAAATTTTGACCCAATAGTGTTTCTTGGAAACTTTAGCCAATCTGCACTTCTGACTTACTTTTTCTTTATTAGTGACCTAATCCAAGAAAAATTTCACTACTTTTGTTCCTGAAGCATTTTGCTTGTAGACCAGTGTTATTGATACAGTAACTTTTTGCCAAAAATTATAAAAGTTTACTCTCAAATGTAGCATTGAAGCCAGGGCTGATTATGTCCATCAGAAAGAGAGAAAAGAAAAATTTAATATAACATTTTATTTCACTAAAAACACAAAAATGATGTGCAAATTTCTAATATTGATATTTCTGATATTATCAGTTTTTTTTGGATGTATATCTATATACACTAGCCTAGAAAACTATACAATTACGATACAAGGTGAAGCGTATTGATGTGGTTGTATTGTAGGAAAAACAAAACACTACAATGATATAGTAACTGTATCGTTACACCCCTGCTCCTGAGGCTATGTTTTTGTTGGTGCTTGTTTGTTTAAATATTTCATTTTTGTGGATTATTTACCATTGTGAGATATAAGGGCTTTGTGGTTCAATGGAAAGAGCATTTACCCCTGAACTAGATGATATTTGAGTTTGAGTCCAGGTCTGGGCGCTGTGTCTTTACCATTGCGGGATAGGATTACTGCCTAACTTATATCACAGACAAAAGTGCTCAGATATCACAAAGAAACAGCCGTGTTACTTTGTATTAAAAACACACTAAACATTAGGGAAGACTCACTTTTTAACTCTGTCACATAACCAAAGACATGTGCATACTTTTACTTATACTTTAGTACTTTTTAGGGAAAAGAATGATTTTTTTTTTCTTTCTATCTCTAAATGAGCAAAAGTATTTTTTGATCACAATGGGAAAGTAGGGTAGTAATAGCTGTAGTAGAAGTAGGAGTTGTAGTAGTGGAAATTATAGGATTATTAGGATAGTAGTGGTATTTGAAGGGATTGTTGTAGTGGTAATAGTAGTAGTAATTTTGGTAGTAGCAGTAGGAAGTAGTAGTATAATATGGTAGTAGTAGTAGATACTTTCTACTTAAATAAACTTTATATACAATGTAATAGTAGTAGTATTAGCAGTAGTTAGAAGTAGAAGCAGTAGCAGGTGTTATAATGTAATAGTAGTAATAGTAGGAGTAGTGGTAGTAGCAGTAAGTACTTTTACTTTTAAGCTAACTTTAGATACAGTGTAATCGTAGTAGTAGTAACAGTAGTGTAAGGAATAGTAGCAGTAGCATTAGCAGCTGTATTAGTAGGTAATAGTAGTAGTAGTAGTAGTAGTGGTAGTAGCAGTAGGTGCTTTCTACTTAAGTAAACTTTATATACAATGTAATAGTAGTTGTAATAGCAGTAGTTTGAAGTAGTAGCAGTAGCAGGTGTTGTAGTGTAATAGTAGTAGTAGTAGTAGTAGTAGTACCAACAGCAGTAGAAGTAGTAGCATTAGTAGTAGTGATAGTGGTAGTAAGTACTTTTACACTTAAACTAACTTTACATACAGTGTAATAGTAGTAGTAGTTACAGTAGTGTAAGAAATTATAGCATTAACAGCAGTATTAGTGGTAATAGTAGCAATAGTAGTAGATGTGATAGTAGTAGTAGTAATACTAGCAGCAGCAGCAGCAGTAGTAGTAGTAGTAGCAGTAAGTAAGTTCTACTCAACTTTACATACAATGTAGTCGTAGTTACAGTAGAGTAGGAAATAATAGCATAGTGGTATTAAGTGGTATTAATAGTAGAAGTAGTAGAAGTACATAGTAGTATTATATGTAATAGTAGTAAGAGTGGTAGTAGCAATAGAGGTTCTTTTCTATTTAGATAAACTTTACAGTCAATACTTTTTTTTTTACTTTGACTGAAATTATGTGACATTAGGTTGAGTACTTTTACTTCTACTTGAGTCATATTATTTTGAAGTAACAGTACATGCACACGATATGTACTTTACATATTGAAATATTTGTGAAGAGAAGGGGCACACACTCGACTTCACCCGGTCGTCAGAGTATTTCTGCGTTACGTAACATGATTGTTTTGACCTTCTCCACGTCCCCCGTGAGGTTTGCATTTGGAAATCTCAGCTGAGGATTTGTTGGAAAACTTCGGGGATCACAGCGGGATGAGAAAACTCTGAGTGACGCAGCGAGGAGGGAAAAGACATCAGTTTAATGTTCTCTGACACTCAGATGTAGGGCCGTCCCATCTGAGAGACAGGGGCTAAAATGATCAGATATGTAGTTTGGGTTGGCTTGTGTCTGTAATAAAGATAAACTATAACTTTTATTTTGGGGTTATTTCTACATCAGACTTTGACTGTACATACAATTAAACAAATCAAGCCAGGATAAATGTAAACAGTTGTGACAGAAAAGGCATCTGGGGTAAACACTATGCTAAATTATCCATGCTAACCTGATAGTAAGGAAGGACTTTTGCATATGCATATAAACATTTTTAATTATTTATGCCTCCAAGTATTAGCCCTGACTCCAGCCTTAAAGCAAACTGAGACAGGCTTCATTCTCCAGTCATCTGCAAAAGACAATTTGTTTTTAAAGAATAATCAAATACAAAACTTGAATAGGGAAAGGATTATATCAAGATCATTTGCATTAAAAATACTTTAGTGTGGACATTTTTAAAAAATGACCTTAATTTAACCAGGAAAGTCCCACTGAGACAATACAGTCTGCTTTGCTGGGAGTCTTGGCCCCTGCAGGGGACGTATTGAACATGTTTTTAGTGGTAGAGGAAACCGGAGAAAAACTACACAGACACAGGGAGAACATGCAAACTCCACACAGAAAGGCCCCACATGGTCTGGGAATCGAACCTGGGACCTGTGAGGCAGGAGTGGACATAGCAAGAGTTGGGTCCTGTTTTCAGACCCAGACGTTCAGGCAGACAGCTGCAGAGCCACGGCCAGCCCCAGGTTTCTGCCTGCAAGAACATTTTTTCTAGCCACCATCACCAACAGATTTATAGGGAAAATGTTGTTTTCTCCCTAAACTAAAATCTAAGCTAAATTCAAGAGTCTGGTTTAAACCATTGGTTCCCAACCTTTTTTCCAAGTGTCCCCATTTTTTATCAGCTTATATGTTGATGGCCCCCACCCTTCACCTTCCTGACCCTAATAATTAGGAAAAATGATTGGGTAAATTTCACTGCATAACAAAAACATCTCAGAAGTATTATAAATCTATTTTCAACTGAATCTTATAAATAAACCTGTTAAAAAAGGTTTAAATCAGGACTAACCCTGGTCTAAACCATGAAATAAAGTAGGGATTAACCCATCAAATATAACGATTATAGACTAAACTGTGGCCAAACCAGGCCCAAACCAGGTCTAAGCCAGGTATAAACCAGGACTAATCCAGATCTAAACTAGGGCTAAACCAGATGTAAACCAAACCTAAACCAGGTATGAAAAACAGGACTAAACCAAGTCTAAAAAAATCTGGTCTTAAGCATGCCCAAACCAGGTCTAAACCAGGCCCAAACCAGGTCTAAACCAGGCCCAAACCAGGTCTAAACCAGGCCCAAACCAGTTTTAAATCAGGTATAAATCAGGACTAAGCCAGATCAAAACAGGACTGAACCAGGACTGCATGGTCTACAATCATTTTCTCTCAGTATCCTCTCTCCAAGTGAAAATATTTGGGCTGTATACTTCTCAGATAAGACTAATGGATTTGGGACAATAGTATTTTCCATTAAAGACTTCAAAGCTTTAAAGTTAGCGGCCGGATCTCTTTTCAAATCCCATTAACCAGACTCACTGCCATTATTCAGACTGCGTTATCTTCTTCTGTCATGCACATATTTATTTAGGATCTCTTTCACTACAAAGCCGTGTTTATGCATCTCCACATCTGTCCTACATCATCCCCAAAATATCAAAATAACATCTCAAGAGGCCCTTGGACTCTATACGGGCCGGTTTTGTTTATGTAGAGGTAAAAACAGACCCCATACGGAGGATAAGAGGCGAAGTTATGGACATTTTTGACATACCAGAGCAAAGTCGTGGAGGTAAAGGATGGTTGACTCGATGCCAAAAAGCCACTGGACCAAGACCCCCTGTAGCCCAACGGAAACTGGGGCCATTAAAGAGGGATTTTTTTGGGGATATTGTTCAAAGTTGCATGGGTAAACACGCTGAGAGAAAGGCACGGTGAAGTGTCACGCCGTGTTCCTGCTGGTTTGTGGACGCAGGCATTTCCTGATGTTATTTAGGTAAATGTGACCCCAGAGAGGATGTGTTATGTGCTTTATGATGCTGGAAATAGGACAGAGTGGGAAAACAGATGCTTTGGGACAAGGCCAAGTGTGGTACAGAGCTCAAGACTGGACCTAAGAAAAAGTTCATAAAAATTCTCCTAAAAAGTCTCCCATCAGCAACAATGCTATGTATCCTGATATTACAGTATGTTATATAAACCACCTGGACCACTAAATATTCATTTTCTTTGGCTTATTCCCGTTAGGAGTCGCAGGTACTGTAGCCTGTCCCAGTAACTATGGGCCTTAGGCGGGGTACACCCTGAACAGTGGATGGTTACAGGGCTGACACAGAGACAAACACAGACTGGAAACCATTCACTCTCAGCAGAGATTGTGTTGCCCAGCCCAAGGATCAAACTCACAACCTGACATAACCATGTAGGTTCGCCTTACCTTATGCTAACCAAGCCTTCAGAAAAGGTTTTTCTTATTTAACAAAGAACAGAAATGGTGGATTGATATTTTTCCATCTGTTTACATCAGTCTCTTAGAGCCTTTTTACAGTCCTGCCACCTCCGATTCACATTTACACAAAAACGCAGAGGTATAAGGAAAATAATTGTAAACTGTAGTACCTGCGTTTGTCCAGCAAATGATGCTGTGGGCCCCGCAAATGCTTTACACCACACAGAGAGTAAACAGCAGAAGGAAGAGATAGCTCCAGTCTAACTTATGATTTTCTGGTGCCATTCTCATTAAGTCTCTCCTAAAATTAAGTACTTATACAGATATTACTGACAGTGGACTAAATATCAACGTATGAAACATAAAAGCCTCGTATTTTGCGCTTGTTGGTCAGCTGACTTGCGCCCCACAGTCAGCTGATCCGTGTTCAGATTGGGGCTGTTACGTCATCGTTTTCAGTGAGTATGGTGTTTTCACAGTTTACAGAGAGCAGAGCGGCTCCCTGCTGTGAGACCAAAACATCTCCTCCAGCCTTTTCAAAAGATTACAGATTCAGAAAACAGAAACCTCGTCCTCGCGAAAGGCCAAACCGCAATCAAAGCTTTGCGGATTCGGGAAAAAGCAGTTGTCGTCTAAACGGCTCTTAAAACCCAAAACAGTTTCACTCAGGTCATTAACATCAGATTGCAGACTGCTCACACCAGCTGAGGACTCCTAACCACCCAAAAACTACTGAGCCCCTCTCAAGTTTTCTGAACCAAAAGAATTTAGTTTCAGGTCTAACACTCCCAGGAGCACATGAACCAACTCACACCAGTTCAATTTCTTGGATGAGAGGCAATGTCTTCAACTTTAAAAACCAAGCCCAGGTGACTTCTTTTTAAACCTTTTTGTTGTGGTTGAATTAGCCTGGATTACTGGGAGTCTTCACGAACAAACTTTATCTGAAAGTTAGCTCCTTAGCTTCTCACCACAGCTGTACCTGTACTCTGTAGAAATCTGTCTATCTGTGAAGTTGTTGGGAACAATGAATGTCCTTGTACCAGGAAATAAAAGTAAACATAACATTTTCTGTTTTGTGTAAACACATGCCGGGTGTGATCATGTGAACTGTCAACACTTCACATTAAAACACTCATCGTATTATTAATTATTTTCATTAAGAGTACAAATCAGGAGTCACCTCAGAGTGCTTATGTTGTGAAATAAAGTAAAGGCTTTTGTTGCTTTAAGAGAGTCGTCTGCTGAAGATATCGTGAGAAAATCCGCTGTAAGGAGACACTGTGGTTACTATCAGTATAAAAACATAATTAAGATTAACGGACAGAACAGTCAGTTCCTACAGCCATTAAACACTGAGACAGGCTTATGTCATAACAAGATATTCAAGGTTTAATTTTCCTTCTTCTGGGATCAATACAGTAAATCCTCTCCTTCCTCTCCTGATTTAGAGGTTATAGATTTTATTCCTGATGCCCTTCCTGACACGACCCTCTCCACCTTTTGTCTGGATTGTATTTTATATTCATTTAAAAAAAAAAAAGCTACTAAAGTCAGTAATCGGCCAAGGAAGAAATCTGTAGTTTTTGGTGTGAATCAGTGTCTGGAGCCAGGAATATTATTATTTTTTTAAGTTTCTGCACCATTGCAGGATAGGGCCAAAGGTACCGAGATGATAGTAAGGCCTTGTCTTGCCTCAGTAGGTAGAGCATGCACCCTCTGTAGAAGATCCCTATTTCAAATTCAAGTCTGGGCACTAAGTCTTTACCATTTATGGGCACAAATGTTTAAAACATGGTTCAGTACGGTCACGGAAAACCTGGAAAAGTTATGGAATTTTATATTTTGGTGTAATGTTTTGGAAAAGTTTACTGTTTTTTTTTTTTTTTTTTTTTGTTTTTTAAAGTGGAACAATTGTTTTCAGCTGTTTTCTTTTTTCTTCAAGTGACTAATTTCCAATTTTAACAAATTAAAATTGCAGCAAAAGTGTGTTTCTAATGCACCACACTGGACATTTTGAATACTATTTATTAATGTGTAAGACATTGATTGGGTCTTGGAAATGTAGTCAAAAGTTTTGGAAAAGTCATGGAAAATTCTTTATAAAAAAGTGCATGAACCCTGTTAAAAGCCCTGTCTCCTAAAGTGTTTTAAAATAACTCTGTAAAAGTTTTATTACCACTGTAAATGGAGGTTTTGGTGGGTTTTTTGTTTGTTTTTGTTTTTTGCTGTTGTTGTTGCCAAGATAAGTAAAAGTAATGATAGTTATATTCTGTACATAGATATAAGGGCTTTGGGGCTCAAAGGATAATGCATGTACCCCTGAACTATAAGACTTCTGCTTTAAGTCCAGGTCTGGGCACTGTATCGTTACCATTGTGAGATAGGACCAGTGCCTTGGCAGAAGTGTTTCCATATAAATGTCAATATAAAGTTTAAACAACTTTCCATCTCAAATCTCTCTCAATGCTGGACAGGATTTTTTGTTTGTTTCTTTTTTAGCAACAGTTGTCACTACATTTTTACTTTGTTTTGGATTTATTAATCTTGACAGAGCATTCATGTTAAAGCGCACATTTCCTGATAATAATAATACTTGTGTCATGTTTGGCTCCTAGACATAAAATATTAATCCTGTAATGTAAATATATGTTGAGACAAGCTGTCGCACAATATTGTTTTAAATAACCTTGTACTTTATGAACTGATAATGAGAGTTTTTTATGATAGTGCTTGAAAAATATGATCTGTGACACGTCATGAAAACAAGATTATGCAACATTTTAAACAAAGATGTGTATGTTTCGGTAGAGACAGTATGTTCTTGTGATAAAAGTGCGTAAGAGGTTGTAAAAAGTTGAAACAGAAAGGCAAGATGGCTCAGGGGCAACAAAAGTTCACACTGAAAACCTTTGCTAGGTGTTTGCAGGCAACATGAGCAATACATTTTCATTGGACTGAAAGGCATTATGCACCAAATATGGAAAAAAAATACCAACAAACACGTTAGCGAGTTGTATCTGCTCTACGTACACGAGCTAAAGGCTACATGCTACAAGCGCTTTAAAGGGGAACAACTTTTTAAGCTCAATTAAACAGTCTCGGAGTAAGTGTAATGGAGAAATGAGTTGCTGCAGTTTGAATGAAGCCCCCTGCACCTCCTCCTGATGAATATATCTCGAAAAACAGCCTTGAAAGAATGGGATCACTGACCCGGTGTCCCTGAAGTCTCGTGTCTTATGAGAAAGTGACACATTCTGGTTAGCCAAAACAACAAACAAACAGCTTTGTTTCTTAGATTTTCATCATCTGGAGCGGCTAAAAGGTAAGGCAGAGGGGAAACCTTTGAAGGGATACGAGGAGGAAAAAGCGGGAGTCAAGACAAAAGAGGGGTCACACAGGATCCACCCAGACTCGTGAGTTTTAACAACGCATAGTATAAGACACTGTCAGCTTTCTGTGGTACTATTCCCTAATAATGCTCATACTCCAGAGAGCTTCATAAGATCATAATTACGTCCAACAACTTCTTTACTTCCTACTATATGAGTTTATGAAGGGGAAAATGTTATTTAATTGCTAATTAGTTGTAGAATATGTTAATAATAAGTGATTAATTCTGCAGAGCCCAAAGATACAGCAGGAGAAGCTGATGTTGTGGAGGCTAACACTGAAGCCTCAAACAGATGTTGATGTTAACTACACAAAACCTGCAGAAGGGAAGAGGAATAGAAACAGAAGATAAGGTCGACGATTTAAAGGAGTCTCCAACAGTGCCACCAACAGAGCCTGAAGATGAGGTTGGGGAAAATTGACCAAGAACATCCCACTGTCATTAAATTGGCATATGGGGAAGCTGCTGAGATCCAGGACTCAAAGAAGCCTGAAGGTTCACCAGAGCCCAAAGACAAAGGTGACTCCATCAGCCCTAAACCATCAGATAATGAAGTAACTGAGCCCAAATCAGAAATCTCCCATTATTGACGACGAGACTCAAACTGATGTAGAGACGGAGGCGAAAACCACTGGAGAGACATCAGTTCTCTCGATGATACCACAGGAGATCAGGATTCGAATGAGACATCAAGGAGGTGGAGTCTCAAGCTGAGATCAGGAGGGCACCAGCAACAGGAGGAGGAGAAGGAGAAAAAAAAAGAATTAAGTCTGTGGAGAGTTTTGTTTCTGTCTGAGATGAGGCCAGAGCGTCCTCTCTGCGTCAGTCCAGAATTTACCAGGATGATGCTGGGGAGGACAATGGTCATGGAGGAGGATAGAAAGTTCCCAAGATTTCTTTCTATAGTGGCCCAGTTTAAAAAAAAATCATCAAAATGCAAATAAAAAATGTAAAAATAGATTAGATCTGCATACAATTATTCTAGATGTGTTTTATAGAATGCAAAATTTCTCTTTCTTTCTGAATTTGTTTGGAGTTACATCGATGAAAATGGAGGTTGTTGTGTGATTATATTCACTTTTCACAGAAAGCATTTGCAAAGACATTTTCATATTTCAATCAAATAAACTTGCAACTGAATACTCTTAAGCTAATAATAATAGCTCTGAAGCTTTAGTTGTGTCAAGCCTGGCTCGTATAGGGCTTGACAAAACAAAAACACAGGACAGGATGAATGCTAATTAAATAATATTTTATTAAATTAAAAAGAAACAAACAAAGAGAAACAAAAGAAAAGGGGGCTCTAGAGGTTAATGGGTTAAAAAGCTATAAATGTTGTTACCTTGGGGCATTGTAAGACTGGTTTTCTTATGGTTTTATTCCAAGTATTAAAGGTACACTCAAGCTTTGAGTAATCTATGTATGTTATTCACATTTTGCTGGTTATACGTATAATTCAAGCTTCATATAATCTTTATATATTCATTATAGTGAAAAACGTCAGTGCTGTGAGTGTTTGCAGTGTCATGATGATGTAATGTGTTCATCTTCATGCTTTCTTTAAGAAATGTGTGACTTTGTAACTGTGAGGGAAACACACTGGGCCTCACTGTAGATAAGATAAAACACACAGAGGGATAAAGTTTAATTTGGTTCCTGGTTGTAGTTTAGTGTAACTGCCACTAGGGGATGCAGTTTAGTGGGCGTGGTTAAATGTTGATGACATCAGAATAAAGGGGAACTTAACATGAAGGGCGTGTCACAGGCTACACCTACATTACATCATGGGTTGTAAATTTCCACTACTTCATGATTTATTTAACTCCATAATAATGACCTGGATGAACTTTTGTGGACGTGACAAACTGAGCGTCTGCAGCAGGTGCAGGGGTTGGCACCAGTTCAGTTGGGATGTTGGTCTGTACGTTGGTCTGTTTACCCAGAACTTGCGGATACGGACGAACAGAGCAGTACATGCGTTGACTGTTGGGGGCGCTAGTGAACACAGCTCAAAGCAGAAGAAACGCTGAACTTTTTAAGCAGTGGTTGGTGCAAGTTAGTCATGGTTTATTCAAAGACTGAACAGAGGCATCGCTATTTTCGCCTCATTTTCTTGGCTCTTTTTCATTAAATGTGCAAAAACCTCCGCCAGCGCCGCCATGTTTGTTTACCGTTGCTCTTTTTCTTCCGTCTTGGTAAAATCTTTGACTGTTGCTGATCGTCCCCTAAATGAGCCTTTATCCTGTGCTTGCTCATCAAAAGCTGTTAAACTCTACCTGATGAGATAAGACGGTAAATAAAAATCACACATAAGGACCAAAACTTTGCTACAAAATGTATTTTATATATTTAATTTTGCAACATGTTATACATACAAACATTTATTCATTTCAACGTGACGTCCACGAGGAACACAAGTGCAAACCAGTCTGAAACTCATGATCAGTACATAAAACTTACAAAAAATGACAATATTATGTTCATACACTGGTAAAATTAAAAAGAAACTTCAAATATTAACACTAACTCACTTATATACACAATTCAGTACTTTGTGTGAGAAATACATCCTCATTTCTCTGCTCCGTCCCGACATCATCCAAAGGCAAACGGCATAATCATTAACATTAATTTATTATGTTACAGTCGTATAAATCTGTTAATAAAACTCTTCCTTTCTATCCCTCATTTTTACTTATCCCGCCCCAAAAAAAGGCATGAAATCTAGAGGCAAACTCATAAATACAAAACAAAAATGTGCAACTTGTGCAAGAGCCAACGATGAGAGACCTATGCTTTTAATATGGGAGAAAGTTTCGAGAAGTGGCACTTGATGAAAAACAACTGTGTGGCGTTGAGTACAGTACAAAATATCGACTGGTCAGCTTTTGGTTTGGACGATTACTTTAAAAAAATAACATAAAAAGTGCTTGAGATTGTCCTTAAAGTGACAGACTGGGATTTTTGAATCATAAATAAGCAAAAAGCTCATCCAGTGGTTCTCAAACTCTGGTTTAGGCACAGTTTAGTCCTGATTTAGTCTTGGTTAGGTCCAGGTAAAGTCCTGTTTTACCCCTGGTTGGTTTAGTCCTGATTTAATGCTGGATTTGTCCTGTTTAAGTCTTAATCCAGTCCATGTTTAGTCCTGGATTTGTTGTAGATTAGTCCTGATTTAGTCTTGGTTATGTCAAGGTAAAGTCATGTTATAGTTCTCTTTTACACCTTTTAGTCTCAGTTTAGTCCTTGTTTACTCCTGGATTTGTTGTGGATTAGTCCAGGTTTAGTCCTGATTCAGTCCCAGTTTTGTTCTTGTTTAGTAATGCATTTTCTGAGTTGGTACTTGGTGTGAAAAGTCTAG
Source organism: Bostrychus sinensis (assembly GCA_020698575.1). NCBI lineage: Eukaryota > Metazoa > Chordata > Actinopteri > Gobiiformes > Eleotridae > Bostrychus > Bostrychus sinensis. The sequence goes on along the minus strand of CM036253.1, from coordinate 10,257,266 downwards.
GAATCACTGAGTCTAACCATGTTTCTGCTTAGAATAACCCTGTATTCATGTGCCTTTTACAATTCATAGCATTTAGCCTTTCATAAAAAGAAAAAGTTGTCTAATAATAATAAATTAACTTTAATTTAAATGTAAATTGTCATGTTCACAAAGTCACAGTCAGAAAAATGCATTACTAACTCAACAGCTGTGTCTTACATAGATGGCAGATTTTTCCTTTTCAAACTGTTTATGCAAAAACATTGAATGGTTTGGTTAGCAAAATGAACCAAAATATGCAGCTTTTGGAGATTTAAAATATGCAGGTACCTCTCTAAACAATGGTCTTCATATTTTTTTACGTGTTACTCTGTGCCACTGCTCAAAATACAGACAGTGCATGTCTATTAATTTAAATATTGTGGACATACTGGATTATGTTAGTAGTTCAGTTTAAAAAGAGAAACTCGTATATGGATTTGGTAAACACAGCAAAATATTTCAAGCATTTATTTAACTTTAATTGTGATTATGATGATGCTGATGATTAATATTTTTATGAGATATTGAATTTTAGGTTTTTATTAACTGTGAACCATAATAAACCCATTCGTCATAATTCGTCTTCTTCCGCTTATTCCCGTTAGGATTAGTGGGTGAATGGAAACTCTCCCAGCAACTATGGGCCTAAGGCGGGGCATGTCCTGAACAGGGGCCATACACACACTGACAGACAACCATTCACTCTCACAACACAAAATAAAATTAATAAATGCTTGAAATATTTCACTCTGTACTGAATCCGTATCACTTTTTGAATTGTCCTACTGTAATAACTTCTATAATATGCCAATTTACTGATGTGTGCCTGCCATTTATGAACCATGTTGCATGAATTGTTAGTCCAGCTACAAGAAAGTCAAATTCATGGCATCTCGCTGGACTAAGACACCATCTTTTTACAAATGCCACATATATTTATACTTAAAAAAAAACCCAGTTATGACCTCAAAATGCTACTACACACAGGAAGTGACTTGGCTCTTAATAAACGTTAAAGGGATGATGTGGGAGAACATGTAAGCATAAATAATATATATGAAAAAAGAAATGTCTTTTTGTGTAGCGAAAACATGTGACCAAAGGGTTAACTGAGGCTGTTTCGGAAGGTCCTATCCCAACAAGGCCTGGATCTTGTAGTTCAGGGGTAAATGCTCTATCCTTTGAGCCACTAAGCCTTTGTATCTCACAAAGGTAAAGCGTCCGCAAAACTGCTCCGAAGGCGAACCCGCGCTAAGCAACCGAAGTGTCCCATTTCTGTCCGTCACTTAAGGCTGAGGTGCGTTCAAGTGCTGTCTTTTACAACTGGGAATCCACAAGTTTTTCGAGCAGAAGTACTCAAAAAATCACAGTAGATGCGTAGTCCGTCAACGCAAAAGCAAAATGGTTCAACATATGAGCTCTTGCTGTATCTCCGGCCGCGTTGGGAACGGAGATTCGCTGAAGGAAAAAGTGTCCCGTCCCGCTTTGAGTTCGCCCTTTCCCGGACACAGTAAGGCGAAGGACTCCATGACGTCCAGCTCCGGGGAGGGGGCGGGGCTCTCGGGCTCGGACTCTGATTGGCTGGTCTCCTGTTCGTCCAGGGAAGAGGAGTGGGACTTGTTGGTGGTGGCCGTGTGGTGGAGGTGTGGGCGGGACAGAGGGGTTAGCCAGGGGTGGTTCAGGCACTCCTCTGCAGTGGCTCGCACCCTGGACACAAAACGAGATAGGAAAATTCAGATTTAAGTTTATACAAGCATTAGCGTTCTTCACATCGGCTGTCAGTGGTCGTAATGTTGCGGCTGATCTGTGTATATTGCAGCTATGACACAAAAATATCAAAAACTGCAATATCTCAAAGAGCGTTTCATATTTGACAAACGCAGGAAATCTCCAGCAGCCACTGAAATTCAATCTTACTAAGGCCTTGGCGTTTGACAGCAGCTTTGGGTTTTGGTTTTTGAAATTATAGCCAGTGCCTATGTTAGATACAAAGTCCTGGTTTAGACCTGGTTCATGCACATCTACTGTATATATTGTTGTGTATCTTTGGCCACGCTCCCCGCCCAAAACCTTTTTCCCATTGGCTGAGAGCACTCAACCACTGACCAATTACATTCTGGTCTCGAGCTATTTACGACCAAAAACAAAACAAGAAGGGAATTTCCCACTGAGTTTACAGAAGCTTTTATTTATTTTTTTCTTCCCATTCCTAACACGTTCCCAGCCAATTTTTATTCCGATTTGGTTTTTTTGGAAAGCCACAAATAAAACACTTTCCACAGCTTTCTTCTTCTCTCGGAGCCTCTCACGATGATTACTAAAACACTCAGGAATCTAGCGCTTTTCCAACCACTAATCTCCTGCAATTAAACAACGCTGACTCCAGATCACGGGCTGGAGCAGAGACAAAGGGCTACTGCCGAAACTTTTTTATTTTTTTATCGACAAATTGTGGCGACAGATTAAAAGCTCTTCCCTGGACCTCATAGGAGTAATTAAGTTTGAGTTGAATGTATTAGAAATATGGCCAGGGCTACTGTGAGAACTACAAGACAACTTTTAGGCTGTCTGTCCATTTAAAAGACCTCATAAGTCAAATTCTGGTCCTAGTTCAGGGGTTCTCAAGCTGTGGTACGGGTATGACTGGTGGTACTCAGGAGTCTTTTGCAGTTCAAAATTTAGGTTAATTTAGTCCTGCTCTTGGTAGAGCCTGCATTTGAAATTTAGACAATGGTTTAGCCCTAGTTTAGTCCTTGATTCATCTGGATTTTAGTCCTGGTTTAGTCCCAGTCTAGTCCTGGTTTAGTCCTTGATTCATCTGGAATCAGGCCTGGGTTAGTCTGGTTTAGTCCTTGTTTAAGCCCAATCTAGTCCTGGACTTATCCTGCTTTTCCTACTGTTGTTTAGTCCTAGTCCTAGTCCTAGTTCTAGTCTAGTCCTAGTTTAGTCCTTAATTCATTCAGATTTAGTCCTAGCTTTGCCTGGTTTAGTCCTTGTTTAGTCCTGGTTTAGTCCTTGTTTAGTCCTGGTTTAGTCCTTGTTTAGTCCTGGTTTAGTCTGGTTTAGTCCTGGATTAGTCTGGTTTAGTCCTTGTTTAGTCCCAGGCTAGTTCTAGACTAGTCCTGGTATAGTCTTACTGTAGTTTAGTCTCGGTTTAGCTCTAGTCTAGTCCAAGTCCAGTCTTAGTTTAGTCCTGGTTTAGTGCTAGTTTAATTCTAGTCTTGTCTTTGTTTATTCCTGATTTAGTCTGGGTTTAGTTCTAGATTAGTCCTAGCCTAGAAGTCCTGGTTTAGTCCTTGTTTAGACTAATTCCAATTTAGTCTTACTGTAGTTTTTAGTCCTGAATTAGTCCTTTTTTAGTTCTAGTCTAGTACCAGTCCTAGCTTAGTGCAAGTCTAGGCCTAGTTTTGTCCTGATTTAGACCAAAACCTAAAAAAAAAAAAGTTTAAGCTGTGTAATATTAATCTTGCATATGTTGCAGTAGATAAACACCTCTGACACATCGTGCATGACTAATATCACCTCACAAGTTAAATCCACCATTTGCATAAAAGGGAAGTCATTTTTTGGCTTAGTTACGTGCGTCCTGTTGCCACACAGCCTGCTAAGAGGATGTCCTTTCTTGCCACTTACTCATATCCTTGTTACTCAGCATTATCTCTGCATGTATCATATGTTGACGTATATAATCCAGTTTGTGTTCGTACCTGGGGTTTTTAACCAGCAGTGATTTGATGAAGTCCATGGCGAGTGGAGAGATGCCCTCGAACGTGTCTTCAGAGTAATCCACGTTGACTTGAGAGATGTTGAGGAAGGTTTCCTGTTTGTTGTTGCCCAAAAAGGGAGAGTCGCCCGTCAACATGAAGTAGATGAGGACCCCAATACTCCTGTAGAAAGAAAGGGTTAAAATATTAGTCAATTTGTGGTTTACCATTTGCAAATCTGACTTAAAATTGCAAAATGAATAAAAACTTCCCCGGTCCATACTGTGTGTTACGCATCAGTGCTACTGCAAATTCATTGTATTGGCAAAGCAGCTATTTCTCACTAAGTTGAGCTGTTTTCAGACCATAGCTCTGTCCTCAATTCTTCATAAATGAACAAATATGTGAGCACAGGTCTAGACCAGTGGTTCTCAAACTGTAGTATAGGTCCCACTAGTGGTACACGGGCCTCTTCTGGTGATTTTTTGCAAATCCTGATACAGGTTAATTTAAAGCTTGATTCAGTAGTGAAGATTTGTCCTGGTTAAGAACTGCTTTGGACTTGGATCTGCCCCTGTCTAGTCCTGGTTTAGTCTTGCTTTAATCCTGGTTTGAATCTGGTTTAGTTTAGCATCTGCCCAGGTTTAGTTCTGGTTTAGACCTGGTTTAGTTGTGGTTTATAGTTTGTTTAGTCTTGGTTTGGTCCTGGTTTACTTTAGACCCAGTTTAGTCCTGGCTTGAACCTAGTTTAGTCCTGGTTTAGACATGGATTAGACGTGTTTTTGTTCAGATTTGGTCCAGGTTTAGTCCTGGTTTAGACTTGATTTAGACTCTGTTTGGTCTCGGTTTGGTTTTGGTTTAGAGCTGGTCAAGTCTTGGTTTAGACCTGGCTTAGTTCTGGTTTGGTCCTGGATTAGACCTCCCTTTTTATACCTGCTTTAGACTGGTTTTAGTCTTAGTTTGGACCTGGTTTAGTCCTGGTTTAGTCTGAGTTTAGACTGCGTTTTAACCTGGTTTAGGCTCTTTTAGTCCACATAAATGCTACTTGTAAAGCCAAATATTTTCGGAGGTGGTTCGTGGTATGAAAGCCATTGGCCTTGATCGGTCCGTCCCAGCAGAGAAGCACACACTAAATGAGCTCTGCATGGCCTCCACTCAAACTCCAACAGCGGGACACTTACCACATGTCTGTAGCCGTGCTAATGGGTTCGTAATTCAGGATCTCTGGGGCTGCAACAGAAACACACATGGCCCCAATTAGCCTTGATATAAAAAAATACATATATACACTCTGAAAAGACACAGGTGCTTGGTTTGGTATTCAGCGGGACACTCACCTACGTACTCTGGAGTGCCCAAAATTTCTCTGACTTCCGTGATGTTGTCCATGCGTCTGGACAGGCCGAAGTCCACGATTCGGATGTCTCCTAGTGGCCTGGTGCTCGTCAGTAAGATGTTCTGTGGCTGTGGAGGAAGGAAAAAGGTAAAGTTAGATAACAATGAATGATAATTTAAAGGGACAGTAACCATTTTATTTCCTTGCATATGAATATTAACAGTTTAAACTCCTAGCAGCATTTTGTATTGTGTCGTATAGGTTTTATAATTAAGCATTATGAATCACAAGACTGTGTACTCTTTGTGCCTGTCCCAAGCCTGGATAAATAGAGAAGGTTTTAGCAGTAACAAATTTGTGTCTGTTTTTGAATTTGTGTGCATGTTTTTAAATTTGTGTGCGTGTTTACCAAATTTGTGCGCCTGTTATCACATCTGTGTGCATGTTTCTGAATTTGTTCATCTCTAAATGTGTGCACATTCTTCCAAATTTGTGTGCCTGCTTCTGAATTTGTGTGCGTGTTTCAAAATGTACGCATGTGCTTCTGAATTTGTGTGTGCTTCAGTTTTTGTTTGGGTGGTTTTAGTTTTGGTTGGTGTGACTTTGCACAGTAGGATGCCGTTCCCTACGTAACTCTCTACATTTATCGAGGCTTGGGACAGGCACAAAGAGTACACACTGGCTTGTACAAACTCCTGTGGCGGCATTACCTGTACTTAAAGCTAAACAAACAAAGAAAAGCAAAGTTATGTTAAAACTCAGACACTGAAAAGTTGAAGTTATCTCTTAGTATTTTGGTTTCTGAACACAAAAAGCTGTTGAGGTAGCCATGTTGTTGTTGTGGGGTCTTGAGATCATCAGTCACTATTATTTACACGTCAGCCTGAATGAATCTGTGCATTTAATAGCTTTACACACATATTCAGTCCCTGGTTGTGAGCTTGGATCACCCACTAAGCCCCGATCAGATAAAAGGTCCAAACACGTAAGACTATCGTGCCCAGTGCCAGCTTCCCTCAGTGGCTCATGGTTTGTAGACTGCGTAAAGCTGCATTTAATTCTGGTTTAGGACTCACAAGGCCCCGTGCCAAAGCCGCGAGGAAAGATAAACACAAGACAAGTCTTAGAGAGCTCCGAGCCCTGGGTCACCACAGTCTGGCGAACCACACGAGACGCATATGATTTACTCAATGAAAACACTAATAAGGTCTAAGAGGAGCAGTTTTTCATAATTTACACTTGCTAATAGCTTTTTATTACCCTTGTGTGAAGAGATTGTAATCTGTATCTGACTTTGTACCAATGACCTGTTGGATATCTGTCAGAAGGTTGCTCAATGCTTCGCAAATATCCAAAATTGTATCTAAATGTCCTCTGCATACTTCATCTGCTGTAATATTATACAATCTCTTTTGTTGGACCAGGCGTTCCAGGATTTTTTAAAGATATAATGAAAAGTTATTGCTATTTGTTTATTTAGTGTAAGTTGTGCTATGCTTTGTCTTCTAAACCAGTGGTTCCCAAACATTTTACTCAGAGTACCACCACAGGAAATGTTTGCCTTTCCAAGTACCATGATTAAAATGGGCCTAAAACAGGACCATCCCAGGTCTAAAAGTAGGGGTTGAAAAGTGAAAAATGCATTAAAATAAGGATATAACTAAGCCAGGTCCAACAAATATACATTAAACCGTGTCAAAATTGGAAGCAAACCAGGTCTGTACAAAGGCTGAACTGGGTCTAAATCAGAACTAAAATGGGTCTAAACAAAGGCTAAACCAGGTCTAAACCAGAACTGAACCAGGTCTAAGCAAGGGCTAAACCAGGTCTAAACCAGAACCAAACCAGGTCTAATCAAGGGCTAAACCAGTTCTAAACTGGAACTAAACCAGGTCTAAACTGGAACCAAACCAGGTACGAACAAGAGCTAAACCTAGTCTAAACCAGAACTGAACCAGCTCTAAGCAAGTACTAAACCAGGTCTAAACAAGGGCTAAACCAGGTCTAAACCAGAACTAAACCAGGTCTAAGCAAGCACTAAACCAGGTCTAAACCAGAACTAAACCAGGTCTAAGCAAGCACTAAACCAGTTCTAAACCAGAACTAAACCAGGTCTAAACCAGAACTAAACCAGGTCTAAACCAGAACTAAACCAGGTCTACACAAGGGCTAAACCATTTTTCTAAAAGATTTTACTACGACCTTCATGGCAAATGTATTTTAAAATCATATTTACTATTTCAGGTAATTGAAGCAAAATTAAGGCCTCAAAAGAACTGAGCATTGAAACTATAAGCAACCTCTCCATGACCCACCATTTGGGTCTCATCCCACTGTTTGGGAACCACTGATTTTGCAGCAAAACAGGTCTAGATTGTGCCACAGTCGCTGTATGAATTGTTTATTTTTACATAAGCATGTATTAAGTATAAAAAAGTGGTATTTCCCTGTACTAAGCAGTGTCTTTCCACTCTCAAAACCCATTACACAAGGCATTACAAGGCAGTATAGCTGAATGTAGAGCACATACTGTATGTTACTTAATGCTACTTTATCCGTAAAAAAAAAAAAAAAAAAAAAAAATCTTATTACAAGTGCAAAGAGAAACCAGACACCCATGTTCATGATTAAGATGATTAAGAGGGAAAACACCTCTTAGCTCATGGCCTATTAAAGAAAACACAATAGGTCATTGGTGTGCTTTATGTCGACAGCTTCCTCATGGGACTGAGGTTATGACAGAGAGGTAATGTTGTGGTTGCATAACAGTAAAAAAAAAAAAAAATTAATTAAAAAAAATCTTTCCCGGGCCTGCGTCTCGGGGGAGCAGACCTTATTGTGCTGTAATTGAGAGCACTTAGTTTTAAAAAGGTGGAGATCCTGTACTAATAATAACCATGTGGGCAACTGAGGGTCTGTAGTCAAAGTTTCCTTAGATATTTGGACTCCAGCTCCAGGTTTTAAAGCTACTTGAAAAGAACAATTATCAAAATGTAACTACTTATCTCATAAACTCAAATTCATTAAAAAATCTTAAAACTGAATCATTAATATAACAGATAAAGTTTGCTAGCATACATCACTAATCTATATATTACTAGCCTTGACTTTGTTTCATATTTTACCAATTTAAGACCCAAATGAAGACAATTTAATACCTGCCCATGGGATTTAATACTTTTAAGGCCTTGATTTTGACACCTTTAAAATGAATTCCTTTTTAATACTTTTAAGACCTGCATCATTACAATGTCGTGTAAAGCTAACTAATATCTTTCATGTGTTTAAAGCAATATTTTTGACGTTTCAGACAGGAGCTGAACATTGAGACTATGTTAAACCTCCTGGCGGCCCATCTTTAGGCCCTGACCCACAATTTGAGAACCACTCCAGTAGAGAAAACATTATTCTATTTTTGTTTAATGTCATTACAAAACAACCCATCTTTTTTGCACAGAAGTATACAAGCATGTGATTAATCAAAGCTAAACCCATATCTATTAAAATCATACATAATAAAGCCTATATTGTGTATAGTTAGTATTTTTTTCAAATGCAAGGCAAATATCAGGTGTTGTTAGAAGATATTGTGCACTTTTACTTTCTACTTGAGTAATAATATTTTGTATTTTTACTTGTGTACATCTCTGGAGTACTGCTTTCACCCTGGCATCATTATTGCAGATGAATAATGGACCTAAATGTATGTTTTTTGGCTGAAAATATTCTAAAGTGCCTGTATATTTTTCATACATCATTACTAAGCCAAAAGGAGTCACAAATGTAGTCTTTGTGCCAGTCCCAAGCCTGGATAAATGCATCAGAAAGGACGTCCGATGAAGAAAAACCTATGCTAAATCAAAATACCAATCACTGCACACTAGGAGGCAAGCCCAGAAAAAAAAGATGAAAATAATTCCTATCACAATCTGCTATTATGAAACGCATTCAATGTCCCTTTAATGCAGCTGTGCTTACTTTTAGATCTAGGTGCACGACATTGTTTCGGTGCAGGAAGGCCACGCCGTTTAAGATCTGCTTAGCGAGCCGGATCACGTCTTCTTCTGTGAACGCCTCGTCGTTATCGGCCACGCACTGATTGAAGATTTCACCACCGGCAGCGCTGCAGAAAAAAAAAAAAAGGGTCAAAGGAAAGCAAACTGAGAAAACACAATATGGATAAGAGAAAAAAAGTTGCTGTACATGGGAAAGCCACCTGGGAGAGTTTGGCTTGGACGGCTTTCTGTGCATTTTTGTGATTATTCAATAAGGCTAATCATAATAAAACAATCTGTAAGTGGACAAACACGCCCTTCCTCTTCTGTAGCACATTCCAGTTCATTTAGTGAAGACATTTTTGCATAAACTACAGCTGCACAATATTAGAAAAACATGCGATAACTATGTTGAATATTGCAGATAGATGGATCCCTTAAGAATGTGAAGGCTTTATTAACCTTATACATATTTCAATTCGATTTTAAAAGAGACACAAAATCAGGACTAAACCAGGACCAACCCAGGATTAAACTAAGTCTAAACCGGGACTAACACAGAACTGATTAAAGCAGGCCTACCCCAGATCTGAATGAGGACTAAACCAGGATTAACCCAGGACTAAAGCAGGACTTTACCAGGAGTAAACTAGGACAAAAGCAGGTCTAAACCTGGACTAAATCCAGGTCTAAACTAGGTCTGAAACAGGCCTAAAAGTGGTCTAAAACAGTTAAAGCAGATCCAAACCAGGACTAAACCAGGTCAAAACCAGAACTAAAGCAGGACTAAACCAGGTCAAAACCAGAACTAAAGCAGGACTAAACCAGATTAAAAAAAAACATAACTAAACCAGGATTAACCCAGGACTAAAGTAGGACTAAACCAGGTCTAAACCAGGATTAACACAGGACTAAAGCAGGTCTAAACATGGACCAACTCTGGCCTAAATGAGGTCTAAACCTGGACTAAACCTGCACCCAAACCCAGGTCTAAACTAGGTCTGAAACAGGTCTAAAAGTGGTCTAAAACAGTTAAAGCAGATCCAAACCTGGACTAATCAGGGACTAAACCAGGTCAAAACCACAATTAAAGCAGGGCTAAACCAGGTCCAAACTAAAACTTACTAATATTTATTTTCACAGTGTACATTTATTTCATATGGAAGACCTTTGACATATTTTGTGCAGCTCAACATAAAACTGTTCCTGCCTTTAAATTATGCAACCTCTGGTCCCCTCTGTAACAGCTGAGGAGACCAAAGTCCGTCCACATCCACAGCTGTTAATCACCGCTGGTCTATTAGTCCAAATAAGAAAAGCCCTGTCAGGTTTACACAAGGTCTGGTACTGCCCAGATTTACTGCAGGTTAACCTACTTAACCTATTCCCACCATCAATCAGTGTCTGAGCACTTCCTACGACAAGAAACGAAAGCGAGCAACGACACGACCTTTGTGCTGTGTGTGGCTGCAAATGGGGCCTAAAGACAACTTAATGCCTGCATTTGGTGCAAGTGTGTGCTACATAGAAGGATTTACAGTATATGCATTTCTTGACTGCTTTTGTACTCACATATCCCCTCATTTATGTGATTTTAGTACTATTAATTTCAGAGCTGGTGTAGTCCTGGTTTAGTCCTTGTTTAGATCCTGGTTTGGACCTGGTTTAGTCCTGGCTGAGATCTGCTTTAGTCCTGGTTTTGACTTGTTTAGACCTCCTTCATTCCTGGTTTAGACCTGGTTTAGTCCTAGTTCAAAACTCATTTAGACTTGGTTTCTGTCCTGGTTTTTACCTGATTTAGTCCCGGGTTAATCCTGGTTCAGACCTGTTTTAGTCCTGGTTCAAACCTGTTTTAGTCCTGGTTCAAACCTGTTTTAGTCCTGGTTCAAACCTGTTTTAGTCCTGGTTCAAACCTGTTTTAGTCCTGGTTCAGACCTGTTTCACTTCTGGTTTAGACCTGTTTTAGTTCTGGTTTAGACCTGTTTTAGTTCTGGTTTAGACCTGTTTTAGTTCTGGTTTAGACCTGTTTTAGTCCTGGTTCAGACCTGTTTCACTTCTGGTTTAGACCTGTTTTAGTTCTGGTTTAGACCTGTTTTAGTCCTGGTTCAGACCCAGTTTAGACCTGGTTTAAATATGCTTTTGTCCTGGTTCAGACCCACTTCTAGTCCGAGTCTTATTCCTGATAAATCCCGATTTTATTCACAGGTTCAGACCTGGTTTTGTCAAGATTTAGGCTCATGCTAGTCCCTTAAAGCTGGTCCTATAATACAAACATTTTCTGTGCTGGTTTGAAAAATATAAGATCCACTCCTCGAGCCTCTGTGGCATTGCTCCCGTTTCCATCTCCAAACTTACGTTGACAATGCAATTAAAAACACCCACTTTTACAACACTAAACTCTCTAATTTTAGTGCTAGCCTTGCTCTTGTGTAACCACGTTGGGTAAAAAAAAAGGAGACACGCTACATTTCTCTCTACATCTCTCAGATCGATGCCTGAAGCTGACAGCGCTCCCCAAAAGAAGAACAAGAACCATGTGTGGGGGATTTAGATAGGACATGTTTTTCAGGAGAGGGAAAACTTTTTGACCTGGCTCTAGGCACGTCTGTTACATAACCAGCACCACCCCCATGTTGCCCCAAAACCACGTACTACTACTACTACTATCTTCAGGTGGTAAAGCAGTACTGTGTTTTTCATGGGAGGGGGGATATCCGTCAGTAGTCCTTATAATCCTGCGCTGTGTACTTTCGCTCGGAGCGCCGAATACTTGATCTGCCTCCCACCTCGCTCGCTGTGAAAAAGACCCTTAAGAAATGTCAAATGTGTACAGCACAAGTCTACGAAATGGAAGACTTTTTAGGCAAATTAAAATCTCCTGGTTAGTCCTGGTTTAGCAATAGTTTAACGCTAGATTTAGTCCTGGGTTAGCAATAGTTTAATGCTAGATTTAGTCCTGGGTTAGCTGTAGTTTAAGGCTAGATTTAGTCCTGGGTTAGCTCTAGTTTAATGCTAAATTTAGTCCTGGGTTAGCTCTAGTTTAATGCTAAATTTAGTCCTGGGTTAGCTCTAGTTTAATGCTAAATTTAATACTGGTTTAGCAATAGTTTAACCCTAGATTTAGTCCTTGTTTAGCCATAGTTTAGCCCTAAATTTAGTCCTGGTTTACCAATATTTTAGCCCTAGGTTTAGTCCTGGTTTAGCCCTAGATTTAGTCCTGGTTTAGCCTAGCTTTAGTCCTGATTTAGCCTAGCTTTAGTCCTGGTTTAGCCTAGCTTTAGTCCTGGTTTAACCATAGTTTAGCTCTACATTTAATCCTGGTTTAGCCATAGTTTTGCTCTAAATTTAGTCCAGGTTTACCAATATTTTAGCCCTAGGTTTAGTCCTGGTTTAGCCCTAGATTTAGTCCTGGTTTAACCATAATTTAGCCCTAGATTTAGTCCTGGTTTAGCCCCAAATTTAGTCCCAGCCTAGACCTGGTTAAGTCATGGCAAAGTATTTTTATATATTCACTTAGCCTAGCCTAGCATAGCCTAGCACTCTGCCTTTCTCTCCTCTGCTTGCAGCACTGCATACCTGAGCTGCCTCCCACCTCGCTCTCGCTGTAAAGACCCTCGAGAAATGTCAGCTCTGTGCAGCTACGTCTACAAAAATGGAAGACCTATGGGAGCATTTTGACAAGCACTTTTCATTTTAACGCTAGCATGTACACAACGTCCCTTGAACCTGTCAAAGTGTCACTGACAGAGACCCGTGAGCGTGTAATGTACCTGTCAGATCGTTTAGGGCTAAGAAAGGACAAAGTGTTTCGGGATCTCCTTAGGCTGTCAGCAGGAACATTTCTGAGGGTCTATAATCTTAATGAGGGCCAGATTGTTTAAAATCAGATTGGGATCACATATAGGACAAGCACTTAAGATGAAGTCCCAAGTCTAAACAATATCTTTTACTAAAACTATAACAGGAACTAAATACAAAACTGCAAAAAAAAAAAAAAAGAAGAACTTAGAGTATGGTCCTATCTCCCCATGGAAAAGATATAGCCCTGAAATCTTCTAGTTAAGGGGTAGATGCTCTTTCCATTAAGCGTCAAAACCCTGATGTCTCACTACAGCACAGTCGAGCTAAGCAGAAGCTAAGTCAGGATGGCTAATCTGCACTTGGCTGCTCACTTACTGTTCTTTATTTAACGCTACAACGTCAGACATTATCCCAAAAGCCATGTGCACGGTTGATCAGCAAGTTGTAATCAAATCTAGTCCAATTAAACATGTCTAGTACGCTCACCAGACACTAGGTTAATAAACAGTTTGAAGAAATAGCGCTTGTTTTTGTTTGAGGCACTAGAAAGATAGTTCAACTTCTCATTTCTCTAACTTTACAGAGGATGTGGTTAAAGCTTGTGTGCTACTTTGTATAAAACCCAAAATAAAGTATTTAAAGTTCAACCTTTATACCAGAATTTTAAAAAGAAGTGTTGTTACTGTTAAGTGACAAAAATGTGTCCTCGTAACAAAACATCATAAAAAAAAAAACATACATTATTTAGTTCTACTTTTTTTTGCACAAATATTTTAATCTACTTATTATTTTCAGAATTTTAACCCTTTTTAGCCAGTTTATGTAATAGCATCTCAATGTTTTAGTAAAAAACACAAAAAATGAAATATTTTTAATATTCTCAAAGCAAAGTGGATTTTTCTACAATTATTTTTAGGGATATTTTTTGCTATGTAGAATATAAAAAACAACTCCCATTGAAATCCATTGAAACTGTAACTTTTCATTACCAAAAAAAAAAAAAAAAAAAAAAAAAAAAATTCTAAATGCATCTAAATCAATGTTGTTGATAATCCCAAGACCCAAGGCTGTAACAATCCCTTTTATTATTATTATTATTATTATTATTATTATTATTATTATTATTATTATTATTGGACAAATAACACTTGAGCCAAATTTAATAGAAAAGTTAAGAACCTATGAAAAGTTATCAAAAAGACACTTTTATACTCATTGGGGCACAAGAGTTAATTAATCCAGCCATAGAAAGCAACAGGCCAGTGTGCTCTTTGTGCCAGTCCCAAGCCTGGATAAATGGAGAGGGTTGCGTCAGGACATACGTTTTGTAAGGACAATGGCACTAATGTATTATATGAAGACTGAAATTAACCTAGTGGGTATTTTCGGGGATGTGACACAGTTTAATGAAAACTATAATAATGCACATACGGTAATTGCCATTGCTTGATCTTGACTTCTTCTTAGTCCATTTTGGAGATACCATCTTTACAGTAAGCCTCTGTTTGCACTGACACACTTTCACAAGATAATTAAAAAGTATCTCTCACTCATGCAAGGATGTGGTTAAATGTATACTTGCTAATTGCGGTTCATTGCTTAATGTCAATCTTGATGATAGAAACCATTGTTACAGCCGATGACTCAAAAATCAGGTAGCTGTTCTCTGACAGCAGTCGAGGAAGTGGTTTGAAGCAACGTGTGTGCTACTTTTGGGAGCCCAGTTTTTCGACTTGCTTCGAAAACCCACAGGAAATGGAAAATAGCTCTTCACAAAGCTGAGGTCAGACGCTTTGGCTGCTCGAGTTTTAGTGTGAATTTAGGACAAATAGGGAATAACTTGCAAAGGTAAAAGCATGACTTTAAAAACAAAGATTCAGTGGTGCAAAAATATTATCGAGTTGTGGCTGCGCATGCTTGGGATACTTGATTCTAGTGGTTGTTTGGAGAGGAGCTGGCCCGGGACTGCTTATGACCTCCAGTGATGTTTTCTCTACAGGCCTGCAGAGGTGAACCGTGGTGCTATTTCCCCTTTCACACTTCAGTTTAGAGGTCAAACCAACTCCCCCGCCTACACTAAGGGCTTTTGTCCTAACAAAGCATTCCTCGTCTGGGATGGGGTGAGCACTAAAAAAAAAAAAAAAAAACACAGTCAGCCCAGGACAGTGGCTTCCAGCTTCAATGGAGAGCCGAGCCTGGGGTCAGAAAAATGCGGTCTGGCTATAATTGCCCAGCGCAGTACATCCCTGTAATGAGGCGAAGGAGGTAATTAACATACAAAGTCCCATCTTCCCTTTGCTAATTAGAGGCTGCTATTAGAGACGTCTGGATGCTAAATGGATATCCACTCTTGTCATTGGACACCGACCACAACGGGCCAAAGCCAGACAGGATGGGATGACACTGATGGATCACTGCTCCATTGCATTCGACGCCACAGCAAGCTCCTAACACTACACAGACAAATCTATGAAACCTTTACAGCTAATTATGTCACCTCCTTTTATGTTTTTTTTTTACAAGATATCATGAAAATGACCTCTTCTTTTTAGGACAAAGCTAAATTGACAATTACCCCACTGTACCTCAATTAAGTAATTTAAATGGACTACTGCCTTTGTTAGATCAAGGTTTCTGCAGGCTTCAATAAGTTTAATTTAAGACTTTTTCTTAGTTTAGACCTTTTTAAGACCAAAAAATTAAAGCTGAGACCCTTTGTGACAGAGAAAGCCACAAAGCATTTTTTTGGTATTAGTCAAAGAAAGTTTAAGCTCTCGTATTGGTAACAGTAATATGGCTTTGAGGATTTAAGTGGAGAATCTAGGTAGTTGCATCTAATGTACGTGACATTTGAGATCTGTTTAAATGTATTTATGAGCTAATAGTCTGCATCTTGGCATATGTAAGACTTTTTTTAAGGCCTTAAATTTAGATTTTAACATTTGGGACTTTATTCGACTTTTTAAGACCCCAAAGAAACCCTGTTAGATGCAGAATATGCCTAAACCTAGGAATAAAAACACTAATCTTCAAGTTTTTCATATTTGTTAACATGCATTACTATTGCAGTCCTTTTACTATTCTGAAAAGTTGCATTGTGATGCTTCAAGTCAAAGTCTCTCACAGTAAGCATGGTGTGGTGTGGTTCACATTGCTGGTATTTAAAGAGACAAGAGTTACTGACAAGGGCTTAGCATAACAAGAAACGTGGCAGCCGGCAGACCACAGAGAGTTTCCGTCTATAGCACAAGTGTAAGAATAGTGCGTCAGACCAATGTGTTTTCACACACACAAAGTTGATGTGAGAAAGATACACGCATCTGCCCCATCTGTAAAAAAACTCAAAGTCGGGAAACTGATATCAGTGATACCAGATCATTTCATCGTTAATAGAGGATATAGCATGACGGGGTTTCCCTAATTTGTGCAACAACTAATTACAGAGTTGCGCAGAAGTCTAGAAAGGCTTTTTAGAAGACTATGAACAAAAACAGGTGCGTCAATGTACAAAAACACACAAAATACCCTGCAATGGTGAAGATATAGTGCCCAGACCTGGACTCAACCTTTAAGATCTTCTAGCTTAGAAGAAAATGCTCTTACTATTGAGCCAAAAAAACAAAAAACAAAAAAAAAAAACTAACCTTTTGTTCTCTTTGTGAGTGACGTTAGTATCTTACAGAATCTGGGCTTGACATTTGGCTTTTTTGCTCACTGGCCAATGTGGCAAGTCCTTTTCAAAAGTTACTAGCCAATTAGTGTTTTCACTAGCCAGAATTTAATTATTTCAGATGTTTTTGTTTTTATTTTATACCATACAATAAGCTCAAAGAAGTTAAGAATATGGTTTCATGTACAGAGAGGGATTAATTAAATGAAATAGATTTACCTAAGCAGAACATCTCAAGTCCTGCACAGAATCCCTTAAAACACTCAAAAATTTCCAAAACAAAAATAAACTATTAGTAAACAGCATTTTTCACACCTCACTAAAACCTTTGCACAGTATTGTATCTGAGTTTCAGCTATTTCAAGATGGGAAAACGTTAAATCTGGACATCCCAGTGATCATCCTAATTGTTCATATTTGTGTTTTGGCAACATCCTTACACCACGACCAGGGAAATTTTGCATGGCCGTCCTCCAAGCCCTACTCTTTTGTCCCATAATAGTCTGACAGAAGAGCATCCAAAAATGTGATTTAGTAGTTTAGTTGTAGCTGCGAAATTTCTGCTGACTTACCACTCCAAAACTAGGATGATATCGTGGCTCGTCTCGTAGACCTCATGCAGCGCCACCACATAGGGGTTAGACTTGGCCGATTCCAGGACGGCGATCTCATTTAGGATGTCTTTTCGGCAGTCTTCGCCCTTTCGCCTTAGTCGCAGAAACTTGGCGGCGTACTGCTTCCCTGTGGACTTTTCGATGCACTTTTTCACCACCGCAAACTTTCCCCTAAAAAAAATAAAAGCCAGAGAAGAAATGGAGCGATTAGTGAAGAGACAAGATAATGATGACAACCGCATTATTGAGTACAGTCGGTCAGATTTTGAAGCGGGGCCAAGTTGGAGCTACTAAATTGGGTCAACCCAGAGAAAAGGCATGCTAAAATTACTGGGGCAAAACTTGTTACAGTGGAAAACATTTGGTATTGGCTGGACCACATGTACAACAATGAAGGCCAAGCAATTTAAGTTGAAAGATAACATAAAGACTATAAAAGGTGACAGCGTCTACATGATTATATTGTTATGCAAATCTCAGTTTAACAGTCTTTGATGAGGGAGCACGGGTCCTAATGCAATCCCCATACAACTCCGAGGCCTGTGTGTGGTGTTCTTTGGCAGTAGGTCGCAGTTCATTATAACATAGTACTAAGAATCCATTCACTTTAACCTATTAAGTGGAAATACTATGAATACCTAGGCTAATGTGCTGTACCCACTCACTGACAGCACACAAAAAGAAAATAAAGGCTGAAATCACCAGGATGGAACAATGGGAAAAGGCTGGACCACAAGTAAGCCATCAGTGAACTCAAAGTACAGAGATAAGGTGTCGCAGTGTGGACAGTTTTACTGATACAAGCAGATGAAGAAGCGACGTTTTCTTTGGTGGAGATTTTCCTTTTGTTGCATTGGCGGCGTATGACAGTGGACAGATAAGAGAGAGAATGACAGTTCAGACAAGAGCTGCTGATCAGTGGGCCAGAAATAAGATAATTTTAGGGCGTATGACCTTAGATCTGTGTTATCTTTCACCTCATTGACAATGGATGGAGTATTATGTTAGCCTTAAAGTTCAATTAGTTTGAACTGTCATCTTTAAGGAACTATGATAAAACATAGATGGCTCTCACAGTCCTTTTTTGCATTGTAAAAATTGAAAAAATGCATTGTCTGGCATTTTGTCCCTTTATCCAGAACCAGAGGCATAGGTTTTTGGCATCTTTTACATATTTTAAGATGCAACTAAATTATGTTGGGGACACATATTCTTCTTTCCAAACATAAAAGGGACTGAAAAAAGTTACTAGTGAGATTATGGAAATCCAGTTTGGACAAGTTCTGGTTCAGGTATCCTTAAAATATCTGTTAAATATCTTTTTTCATCAACCTAAAACAAAAAGGACTTCATTTTACACCTCATTCATGTTCCTGGAAACCAAATATTTTGTGTTTTGAGTGATAATGGCTAAAAAAAATAAAAATAAAATAGTGAGTTGGCCTTCTACTTCTGCTTTGCAATAAGGATTTGCAGATCTCTCATCCGCTTTTAAGTATCAGTGCAAAAAGATGTATCACTATAGGAGACTTTTTACTCCTTCCGTGTATTAAGCAAAAACTCAAAAAGACGCAACAGCTTGTCTGCTAATTACGCTGTCCACTGCCCTGCTCTGAAAAGGGGGGACATTTTTACAACCTCATTCATTTTTCTGCCAATGCGACAGATTGGCAGAAGGCGTTGGGGTCAGTGGTGGGGTGTGTGTGCAGGATGTCCGATGTGTGCACGAGAATTGCCCCACAGTCGCAAACTCTCTCTCTCCCAGGCTGATAATAAGGCTTTGTTGTTTTTTTTTCCTTCGCAGCTGACACCCCAGCCACCACCGACCAGCAGACCCTCGGCCGGAGCAGGGACCTTTAAATGACATGAGAGTAACAAAGGGCTGACCACCAGTCGCCCCAATGCGTCAAGCCAAGCCTTATATGTTAGCGGGACCACCCAGATCACAGAGAGGGTCCCGGGGACAGGCAGGACGAGGGGGGGAGAGGGGGATTCCACCAGTGTTACAGTCTGTGTGGAGCCTCCAGCAGCTTGTAACATCAACATTTGCAGACAACAAACATCTCAACTAGCTCTGTTCTCAACCGGTGTCATCTTGGGACACAACGTTTTTTGTAATCATCTTGTTGGGACCCACTTTGTCCTCAACTTAACCTCATCAAACCTACTCAAAAGGTCACAAACTGAATAACAAAATCCTGAGATATTTTACTTGACAAACTGCTAAGAAGATGCCAATGACATACATTTTGGTCCCTAAGCACTTGTTGAAAATGTAGGATTCGAAGTGCTATGCCTAAGGCCCATAGTTGCTGGGATAAGCTCCTAAAATGTGTCATGATGTGTGACTTTTGCAGCTCTATAAAAGCCCTTTCAACCTCAACAAAAATATGCACTGATCAAATTAATATTTAGCCACTTGCTAATGGTTTCTACCTATTCACTGACAGCACACCCACATGCAACAAGTCATCTGTTCAAAATCACTTTCTTCTTCAGAAGCTAGTGTGCTCTTTGTGCCCGTCCCAAGCCAGTATGTCTATGCACAACAAGAACATGATTTGATGTAAAGAGAAAGCCAAAAAGCACAATTGTTGGTGCGGCTAATGCCCTCTCCCAAATTGAAAAGCGTCACTTCAAATTCATGTAACACTGTACTGAAACGCAAACTGTTTTAACAAGTCAAAGTGAATGCTTTAAGGCTTAAGGCAAAGTGAAGTCCTAAACAGTGAACAGATGATTGAAGCGGACAGAATCTAAATGAGCCAGTCATGTCAGAGAGGGCCTAGAAGTCAGCATGGTGCCAGCTATTTTCCCACACTGCCTTTCCTCCAAAAACCCTATAGTGCAGCATGGACCCAAGAACAGCAGCTCCTCTGGCCCAAGCCCGGTTCTGTTCTGGCCAATAATAACCCGAGAGTCTGTGTATAGCCTTCTTCTTTCTTTTTAATTTTAGCTGGACCCCTTCACAAACTTTGGCAGGACGGCTGTGACGCCTCATTGTTCGGAAATGAAAAGGGAAAAAAAGGACGCCATCGGGGCTCTTTCTTCTTTAATTAGCCAAGTTCAGAGCCGCTTTGGCCGTGGGCTGGGAACTACACAGGGGCTTGAAAGGAGATGAGCGCTGGCCGCGGAAAAAGAGCAACAGGGGGTGCCCTTTTTTAAAAAAAATGGATGACAGGAGGTCAAGGGTTGACTGCGCTCGGCCATCTTCCAGCCGCTTCACACTTCGGCGGCGCGTTACGTCTGAAGCAGATGCTCGGAGCCTCCTGGTTAAAAAAGCTCTGACGTCAATGATGAATGAATGTGAGAGCTGGAGTCAATACAAGGCTTTGTTACACTTCACTGGAAAACAGAAAAGTCATTTGTTGCTGGTGCTCTGAAGGTAATCTGCTTTGACATGGATAGTCAAAAGAGAGAGCATGCCAGGCCTCTAGGTGGCACTGTGACAGGATAAACGCCAATACTGGACATTTGGGCGATTACAAACAATGAATGTGAGAGCCTGTTTAAATACAAAGCTTTGTTGAAGAAAAGCTAGTGGTGTTTTAAAGATATAGTACATAAATATTTAGGAGCTGAAGAAAACGCTGTAGAAACCATGCCAGGCCTCTAGGTGGCACTGTGAAAGGCTACATCAAAGTAAGCTGATACACAACTGGCACAAAATCCACTCCGCAACAGATCATTCTGCCCAAGAATGCAGCCGCAGGGGGTTACAACAAGCCAGAGTACTCTTTGTGCTGGTCCCAAGCCTGGATAAATAAATATGGTTGTGTCAGGAAGAGCATTCAGCCTAAAATCACTGCCCACCAGAAGGCAGAAGATTTGCAGTGGCAATCCCATAAGTACTCAACACAAATATTACTTGTGTAGAAGTACTGCGTGTAAGGAAGTCCATTTCAACTCTACTACTACTATTACTACAACTACTGTGCTCCTCCTGTGTCTTTTTACTTATTTATTGTTGTCTTAGTGTGGTGCTCCTATTTGGTTTTACTGTTTTTTATTATTTTAATGGAGACTAGTAGAGCTAAACAGAGTAATAGCCTTGTTATTTATATGTTTTTTTTTTAATAATATTTTATGTGGAGCACTTTGGAAACAGTCTCTTTTATAAAACCTTCTGATTGTATTGTGTGCATGCTACCCTCTTTGACACCGAGCATCATTTTACCTAAGGAAGAGTAACTTTTTCCTCTAAAATATGCAAGAACAAAGGTTAAAGTATGCACTCAGACTTGAACGTAAGTCTTAAAACTCTGCCTTCTTACTCCCTTTCCCTAAAGGTCCAGCTCCGGTGATAATTTACTGATATCTGAGCTTCATTTTAGTCTGCGTTTTGTCTCCCTCCACAGGACACCGAGCGGCTCATGTCTCAACGAGGAAGCTTCACAGTTTACACACACACACGACTGACTTCCTCTTCACACTTTCACACTCATGGACATATTTATGAGCGAGGCGTTATGAGTGACGAGTGCCTGTAGAGATAGATGAAGCTTTATCAGCAAGTTTTTACAGAAGATGTCCCAGCAGCAGTATCTGTACAGTTACATAATGTACACTCTGTGAAATACTGGGATTCTCATATTGTTTTGGAGATCACTTTTAACGACAAAGACATTAATCAGTGATGACTTATTTGACATGACATTGGCCCTCAATGGGAGATAAACAGCATTTGATTAATAACATTCGATATTAAAACGTAATAAACTGAGTAATTTCTAATGCATTACACCGGTGGTTTTTGCAGTTCAAGTCCAGATTAGTTTAATTTAAAGCCAGTGTTATTCCTGTTTTAGTTCTGCTCTGACCCAGGGTTTAGTCCTGGTTTAGACCTAGCATAGACCTGGTTTAGATCTACTTTTGTCCTGGTTTAGTTCTAGTTTAGACATGGTTTACTCTTGGATTAGTCCTGGTTTAGTTCTTGTTTAGACCTACCTAGTTTAATCCTGGTTTAGACTTGGTTTAGTCCTTAGATTAGTCCTGGTTTAAACCTGGTTTGGTACTGAGTGAGTGCTGGTTTAGCCCTGGTTTAGTCTTGGATCAGTCCTGGTTTAGTCTTGGTTTAGCCCTGGTTTAGTCTTGGTTTAGCCCTGGTTTAGTCTTGGTTTAGCCCTGGTTTAGCCCTGGTTTAGTCTTGGTTTAGCCCTGGTTTAGTCTTGGATCAGTCCTGGTTTAGTCTTGGATCAGTCCTGGTTTAGTCTTGGATTAGTCCTGGTTTAGTCTTGGATTAGTCCTGGTTTAGTCTTGGTTTAGACCTGGTTTAGTCTTGGTTTAGACCTGGTTTAGTCTTGGTTTAGACCTGGTTTAGTCTTGGTTTAGACCTGGTTTAGTCTTGATCGTAATCCTGGTATAGTTCTGGTTTAGACCTGGTTCATACCTCGCTCAGGGCTTCACAGTGATTGGAAAAACCTACAATATACACTAACTATGATAATGAATATTGCAATAAGTTCAAATGAATTAAAATAAATTAACTAACATTGACAAAACTAGGGCTAGGCACAGACAAAACCAGTATTAAATCCAAACTTTGGCTCTGATTGGACGATAACTTTGACTGGGAACGTGTCTGTCAGATGGTGGACTAGAATATTAGTTGGACACAAGTGGTTGCATTACTTGTTAAACAATACATTATGCTGCTGTCCTGTATAGGAATGCCCTAATACAGTCATCCTCTCTCCGAAAGCTGTAAGCGGCTGACCTCCTGGTATGCAGCAGCCTGTACATTCTTCACTTAATGCGATTATATATGAGCCCTGATCTCTGGATGTTCCTGGAGAGGGAGTCATGGGAAGAAAAGAGGGACCAAGCGGGACATTTAGACAGTGGAGAAGACATGATGAGGGTGTGAGATGAGAGGCGGGGTGGTCTTAACACGCAGAGCCGCCCCTCTGTAGGGTTTGTTTGGCCGCAGTCCTGGGATGTCCCATGTGAGGATGACAGGGAAACATAACTAACAAGTAGGGTTGTACTAAACATCGGTGTTTCTTAAATAGACAACTGACTGCATATGTCCTGACTTTGTTCATTGCATTTTGACATTCATAGTATAGTGTACCACCACAGGACTAAACCAGGACTAAACCAAGACTAAACCAGCAATAAACCAGGGCTAAACCAGCAATAAACCAGGACTAAAAACTAAAGACTAAAACAGGATTTAAGCAGTGAAACAAGACTACACTAAACCAGGACTTTAGAAGTGCAAAAACCAGGACAAATCCAGGACTGAACCAAGACTAAACTAGGTCTAAACCCAGGACTAATACAAGACTAAACTGGCAATAAACCAGGACTATGAACAGAACTTACCCAGTCAAACGGGACAAAACCAAGACAATTTAGAATAACTAAACCAACACCAAACCAGGTCTAAAACAGGACTACACTAGGTCTAAACCAGGACTAACACAGGACAAAACCAGGACTAAACCAGCAAAAAAACAGAGCTAAACTGAGACTAAAACAGAACTAAATCATGACTAAACCCAGTTTTAAACCAGGACTAAAACAGGACTGCACTAAATCTAACCCAGGTCTAAACCAGCAAAAAAACAGAACTACACTGAGACTAAAAACTTAATTAGTGCAACAGGACTAAACCAAGACAAGTTCCAAAACTAACTCAAGACCTAAAACAGGTCTAAACCATGACAAAACCAGGTGTAAAGCAGCAATAAACAGGATCAGCCCTAATTAAAGCATGACGTTAAACAGAGAAAAAACTGGCTTTGAATTAAAATAAATCAGGACTTCACAGCTTGAGAACCACTGGTACAGAGAAACATTAGCACCAATATTTTTCCTCTCTATCCGCCCATATGCATGTAAAAACACACAGCCAACGTGACTACTTGACATTGACTAAACAATTCACGTCTGGCTGCCACTGTAAGCTATTTTCCCACATTTCTCAACTTCTGCAAAATCCACAAAGTCCCAAAAGTATGCGGCACTGACTGGGGTAGCTTTCCTGACAGCACGTGCACAAGGCAAAGAAACAATCAGGATTTTAGAGGCTTATCGAGTGCCATTGATAGGAAGGTTAAAGCCTTTTTTTTACGCAAGAAATGAATGAAACTCACCGGCCCAGCTCTTTGCCGACCAGCTCGTAATTCGCCGTGAAGGGGTCCGTCCTGATGCGCGTGTGGATTTTTGTTATCATCCCGTTTTTGCTCATGTTTGCAAAGTCTGGCATTGAAGTCGCGACGTCCCAATGGAGAATAATGAATGTTCCGAGACAGTATCCGAAAAAAACGCTGTTCCTATGAAGTTAAAACTCGCATTATAGTGACGAGAAGAGCTGTCAGAGAGAAAGAAGCTGTTCCCGATGAGAGAGGAGAGAGAAATGCTGAGACGCGCACACGCTGAGCTGAGTTGGTCTGACTCCGCTGCTGCTGCCTCCTCCTCGCTGTAAACTCAAAAGACACGCCCCCCGCTCGTGACGCAGAGCGGCAACAGCCAATCAGAGCAGAGCAAGGGGGGCGAGGGGAAGGAGACAGGTGAGCGGAGCGCCAGGTAAAAAGGCGTATCCTGCTAATGCTATTATTAGTAACGCTTTGTTTTGCATTTTTCAAAAGAAGTTTTAGATGATGAGACATTGCAGGATGTGTGTTTTACTGTAAGTCGATTAAATTAGACTGAAAGACAAAGGAAGATACACGTGAGGAAGTTTCTTTGTCATCTTGTAATTGTAGCTTCAAGAAAAATAATTTGTTTTGTTTTTTTGTTTTGTTTTTTTGACAATACGTCACTTTAAACAGGTTATATATGTTATTAAAATTGTAAAAAAGATCAACTTTAACTTTTTCTTTTCATATTTTAAAGGCTACAAAATAGTACATAAGTCAAAAAGCTTTTATGTTTAAAAATTGCACTCGACATATTTTAAATACATTATTTTCAAAAATTTACCTTGAAAAGTGGGTCCTACTTTACATTATTTAGACATGTTTTTGTCTCATTTATCTTGTGTCCATGCCTCCTTACTTCATGGTGTTATGTAGACCATTATGTAGATTTTTTATCATACCATGAGTACCCCTTCATAATTCTTCAATAAATAAGACATCTTTCATTTTATTGTAAATTACTAACTCGCTTGCATTTTTTCTTTTAAACTCAAATTTGAAAAAAAACAACAACAACAAAACAAACATATATATAAAATAAAATAAATAAATCAAATTCTTGTCTTATGAATTCCTACTCATTTTACTGTATATTTTATGCTCAAAATAATCTCAATAAATTTACTACATGTAAGATTATGTAAAATAATTCTCCTTTGAAACAAATACACCTAAAAACATTTAACAAAATATAATCATATACTAATGTATGAACAAGTTTTAGCAACACTTTCATCTTTCACAAGTTTCAACACTTCAATATGAAAATAATACTAATATTTCATTACCATTTTGTTTTGTTAAATGATCAAATAATCCCAAGTACCCCCTGCAACATGTTTGTGTACCCCTAGGAGTCCTCGTACCCCAGGTTGGGAAACACTGATGTCGAGTACAGCAAGTTTTTTTCTTAAGGTTAACATATTTCAGAAGTGCCAAAAAGCTTTTATGTAGCCTTTTAAAGCAGCACAGACGTTGCCATTACATAGATATTATTCATTAATTCAACATTAGCAGTGAAATGGTAAAAGCGGGCCCCTCCTTTTATTATTTAGACTTTTCACAATCTCACCTTTTTTTTACCTTCATACTTGATGCCATTGAATGTTTTGACGGTGAAATGTATTTTGGTACTTTTCAAACAACATAACTTGTTTTGATTTAGATAAAATGACTTTGTGCTTCCCCCGGTCTCCTACCAGTTTGTCCACAGAAAGTCCCTGCTCTAATGCTTTTAAATAAGGCCTCACTGAGAAATTGAAATGTAAAACAAAAAAAATTGCAAAATTTGTTTAATTTACTGAATTTTAGTGGTGGTGTACAGTGGCAGAGTGGTTAGCTACTGCCAAGTACTTAAATTGTAAAGTCAGAGAACGTCTATTTTGTTTCTTCTCATATTTAGTTATGCATTTTATCATCTTAAAGTTTTTTTTTAATATATATATTCTGATAAAAGTAAACCAATACATATGAGACATAAGAAGGTGGGGGGTCCTGGTCGCAGTTTGGGAGGTGGGAGATCATGTTCGTGTTCTCCCTAAAGTTAAGCCCTGGTCCTGGAGGTTGTTGGTTCGATCCTCAGGCCAACTGATTTCCATGTCTCTGAGTGGGGACTGTGTGGCTGTATAGTGTTTAGCACTCCTGCCTCACAGCAAGAAGGTCCCGGGTTTGATTCCCAGACTGTGCGGGGCCTTTCTGTGTGGAGTTTGCATGTTCTCAGCATAGGTTTCCCCTCCCACCAAAAACATGTACAATTAGGTTCCCTATGGGGCCAGGAACATTTTCAAGAAGCATCTGTCACCTTTTTTTCCACATAATAGTGACGCAGCTTAAGATATTTATAAAAGTCCCATAATGACACAACACCTTCACCTTGACTTTAATTTGAGTTGGAAACGCCTGAGTGTCCCGCACATGTCCATAAAAGGCCGTACCGGGACAGGCTTCACTGCTTCATCATAGTAAATGTAACATGGCAGTAGATAAACTGTGAGGCAGGTGTGGCGCTGTGCTCTGGGCTCGTGCTGCAGCTACAGCCACACGTCACCGTCCCAACACAACACGAAACTGCCCCGGGCTCAAGCACTAGCTGAAGGAAGTACTCAGGCAATACTACTACTGCTACTGCTACTGCAACTAATTCCTACTGCTGTGCTAATACTACTACTGCTACTGCTACTTCAACTAACTCCTACTGCTGTGCTAATAGTACTACTGCTACTGCAACTAATTCCTACTCCTGTGCTAATACTACTACTGCTACTGCTACTTCAACTAACTCCTACTGCTGTGCTAATAGTACTACTACTACTGCTACTGCAACTAATTCCTACTCCTGTGCTAATACTACTACTGCTACTGCTACTTCAACTAACTCCTACTGCTGTGCTAATAGTACTACTACTACTGCTACTGCAACTAATTCCTACTGCTGTGCTAATACTACTACTGCTACTGCTACTGCAACTAACTCCTACTGCTGTGCTAATACTACTACTACTACTGCTACTGCTACTTCAACTAACTCCTACTGCTGTGCTAATACTACTACTACTACTGCAACTAACTCCTACTGCTGTGCTAATACTACTACTACTACTGCTACTGCTACTTCAACTAACTCCTACTGCTGTGCTAATACTACTACTGCTACTGCAACTAACTCCTACTGCTGTGCTAATACTACTACTACTACTACTACTGCTACTTCAACTAACCCTACTGCTGTGCTAATACTACTACTGCTACTGCTACTTCAACTAACTCCTACTGCTGTGCTAATACTACTACTGCTACTGCAACTAACTCCTACTGCTGTGCTAATACTACTACTACAACTTCTATGACAACTACTACTACTGCTACTGCAACTAATTCCTACTGCTGTGCTAATACTGCTACTGCCACTGCTACTTCAACTAACTCCTACTGCTGTGCTAATACTACTACTGCTACTTCAACTAACTCCTACTGCTGTGCTAATACTACTACTGCTACTGCTACTTCAACTAACTCCTACTGCTGTGCTAATACTACTACTGCTACTGCAACTAACTCCTACTGCTGTGCTAATACTACTACTACAACTTCTATGACAACTACTACTACTGCTACTGCAACTAATTCCTACTGCTGTGCTAATACTGCTACTGCTACTTCTACGACAACTACTACTACTGCTACTACTACTACTATGACGACTACTACTACTGCTGATAGTACTACTACTGCTGCTACTGCTGCTACTACTACTATTACTACTACTAATAATAATAAGACAACTACTAATACTGCCGCTGCTACTACTATGACGACAACTTCTACTACTACTACGATGACGACTACTACTACTACTACTACTACTACTACTACTACTACTACTACTAATAATAATAATAATAATAATAATAATAATAATAATAATAATAATAATAAGACAACTACTACTACTGCTACTACTGATACTACATCTAGTTTACCACTGAGGTCAAAAGACTGCTGCTACTACTACAACTGCTACTTATTACTATTATTTTTACTTTATTTGTACTACTTATTATTATTTGTACTACTACTACAAACTACTTTTGCTCATTCAGATACTAAAACCTTTCTTGAGTGAAACTACAAGCTTTTCCGCAGAAAGTAACTGAAGTATGTAGGTATAATCCACCTCTGCACCCGTGGGAGAGTTGTTTGTCCCGTTGTCTGTCATCAAACAAGTATTCGAAGCATGCCACATTAAGACACTTAACTTGAGAATACTTTTGATGTGCCGTGATGCAGTCTCTCCTCCCCAGTTGTCAGTAATTAGCCCGGCCCGAGCTGGATTATAAACACGAGGAAATGAGTGAAACGAGCGGTATGTGAGGACTTCAGACCGGGCCACAGGGACAATGACTGGGACATTATGTCA
The DNA here is from genome assembly GCA_020698575.1 of Bostrychus sinensis. Taxonomy (NCBI): domain Eukaryota; kingdom Metazoa; phylum Chordata; class Actinopteri; order Gobiiformes; family Eleotridae; genus Bostrychus; species Bostrychus sinensis. The sequence continues at coordinate 10,228,563 of CM036253.1, read as the reverse complement.
CTCGCAGTCCAAGGGTTACTCACAATAACAATGCACACACAGACACACTCAGCTGACTGAATAAGTGTTTTACTGAGCTAACATTGCAAAAAAAAGTGTTATCATCATAAAAATATAGTTAATTCAATTATTATGTAAGATTAAAAGTTAAATTATTCCCTTTACTGTTTGCTCTGGCTACTAGGGCTGTGTATTTGGCCGGTCAATGAGGGGGCAAAGGGGTCTGTTGTCCTGGGCTTCAGGGACTCAGGGACCCAGAAATGGTCCCTCTTCAGGGCCGGCTCCTGGCATAAACACTCTATGTGGTTGTTAAGGGCCTCAGCCGCTGGGGGGGCCACATGATCAGAAAGGTTCTGATCTGTCCGCGATCAGTTTAGATGCACACTAGTGGCATTTGTGAAGTTCATATTGGTTTGCACCTTAGAATATTAAACCAAAGTCATATTAAAGACTCAAATGGGCCCTAAAAGAAAATTTAGGAGCGCTGCTGAAGGGTGGAAAAAAAGAAAACTGGAGATGAGGAAAAAAGATCGCAGGATAAAGGTAACATTTTTGTTTTTGATTGTGATTTATTCATTATTTTGCACTTCTTTATTTATTCTTATTTATTCTTCACAAATATATTTATTGATTTATTTCCTACAATAGACAAGAAAGTCAGAGATTTATGATAAATTTATTTCTTATCTTTATTTCATTATATACTGTCTATAAATGTCTGTGAAGACTCTCACTCGTCCAGGGTAAATGCATCGCAACAAAAGATAAAAAAAGCAGTCATCTGGATTGTTTTTTTTTCAAGTTGAAGACGTTTCACCTCTTATCCAAGAGGCTTTCTCAATTCTGAAATGAACTGGTAAGAGAGCTGGTTTATATTCTTCTAGGAAGGAGGAGTTTAGACCTGAAACTAAATTCTATTGGTCAATGTGACCATGAATAGCCTGAGTGGTTTCGGGTCATTAGGAGTCCTTTGTCCTCAGCTGGAGTGAGAGTGGTTAACCCTCCCCAGCCTGGGCAGCTCCTTCAGATGTAAATGACCTGAGTGAAACTGGTTTGTTTTGTTTGGGTTTCAGGAGACTGTTGTAGACAGAAGGAAGGTTGTATCTGAGACCACCATTTCTGTTTAAAGAAGGTTTATCTTTTTTGACAAAGATTGCTTCTTTCACTCCTCGCTCAAACCATCGGTCTATAAATGTCTATAAATGTGTATGAGTCATGTGATGGGCCACAAACAAAATCTTTCTTAAGGCCACCTAAAGCATAGAACCGGCCCTGTCCCTCTTCTTATGTTTTCTATTATAATGGACCCATGTGAAGCCTTCTTGCCCCAGGCCCCAGCAAGTCTGTCAGTGGCCCTGTCTAAATATCCCAATATTGTAACAAAGGTCATATACTGTGACTTTTTTAATAGGATTTTGGAAAAAACTTACTGTGCGTAAAATGTTATTATTTTGCTCTTCCCCCCTTGATCAGAGCAGTGAGTGCTTCAACTGTACTTTCACAAACAACAATAAGCAACAAAATGAAAGTGTGGAGCATATGCAGGGCATCTACAGCCTGCCCCAGTGTTGTAGGTTTGAGTCCAGACTCTGACACTTTGCTGAATGTCTCTCCCTGCTCTCTTACATGATTTCCTGTCACTTCTTGACTATGCATTACAATAGAGTGAAAAAAATATATATAAAAATATAGAGAAATCTAAATCTAAAAGAAAATATACCAAAATATCTATTTGGCCCTATTTTCTTATTGAAACAGTAAGGCCAACTAACTAAACAAACTAAAAATAGTGTTCACTGGAATATTTTTGCCACCAATATATAATAAAACAAAATGAATAAAGAATTGAAAATTTGAATAAAAAGCTTTAAAGTGGCTAAATATTTTAATTAAAAAAATGAAATATAAAAAAACGTACCCCCATAGACTCAACTGTGGACCTTACTGTGGTTAGGTAAGATACTGTCATAGCCTTTAAACTATATTTAGTCACTTGAGCAACATTTATTTCCATTGAAACCTTCTCTTATGTATAGGCAGGCAACACATCTGGACAGGTGTTTCAGGCACTGGCAGGAAGTGTCTGGGGAGTTGGAAGTCCACAATACAGTGGACTGGCCCAAAAGAATTCTGTACAGCACATAAAACAAAAACAAGCTCCCTGTTCTCTGGGGTCTCTGCCAAGTCCTGGTCTAGACTTGGTTTGGTCCAGCCGTGGTTTTAAGTCTTGTCTTAGCTCTGCAACCATTTCTACAAAACAGTGATAAAAACTGAATTTGCACATTTTGCTCACTTTAAACCCAGACTGAACCACAACTGGACCCAACCCAGTCCCTGTAAGCCCTCACCAGTCTACTGCCTTTGCTAAACAACAAAAAATAATCAAGGTGGAGGCAGCTGTGGTTAGGATTTCATATGCAACTTTGCTTAAATAGACAATTTACAAGACTATTCCTATTTCTTACAAGATTGATGTACATTTAGCAACTGTTGCATAAAGTTTACATAGCCTTTTGTTAATGGTAACCAACATGTAGTGGTTGTGCTGAGTAAAATTAGTGCGCTGCTGAGTCAGGACATGTAATTATATGATAATATAATGTACCATCATATTGTAATACACTGTAAAAAAAAAAAAAAAAAAGTTGCGAAAACTCTAAAACTCAAAGAAACAGGATTCCTCAATATTTTTGGGCCAGCTCAAAATCTCAAGTTTTCAACAAATAATATCTTTTGTTTATCTACTTTAACATTCATTTGTCTAAAAGCTTTAAATTTTAAGTTTTACTAACTATCATTATTTTTTTTAAACTCATCTTACGTCCAACTTACTATCCACTGTAAAATTGTAAAATTGTTTTATTAAATTTAGTATATTTAGTTTTTATTATCATTAATAATAATACCTTTTCTAGACAATGGATGGTAAGTTGGCTGTAAAATCAGTTAAGAAAATAATGATAGTGAGTAAAACTGAGATTGAAAGTGTTTGGACATATGACAATTGGGCCCTGGGTACTGTTTACCCAAGGCCCACTGCAGGAAGGGGCCCTCAAAGAGATATTGATTAAGTGAGCGAAGGGGCCCACCAAGATGGTAAATACAAAGGGCCCAGAATTTCATACTACACCCCTGCATGTGGGCACAGTGCTGGGGGTACATGGAGGTTTTTGATCACAGTGCCCTCTCAGAAGATAAAATATTTGGCTCTCAAAGACTAAAATGACCCTAAATCAGGACTAACCCAGGACTATACCGAGCGAGAAAAGAAGAGATTAAACTGGAACTAAACCAGGAAAAAATGTCTAAAAGCAGCCATTTTCATAAAATCTCTCATCGAAGTCAGTCCTGATGCAGAGATTACTGACAGTTACTGGACTGAATATGAACGTGTGAGACATAAACCTGCGCCCGGCCGACAGCCAATCACAGCTCAGATTGTGGCTGTTATGGTTTTCAGTGAGTACAGTGTTTTCACAGTGGAGCCAAACACCTGTACCTGCGTTTTCAAAAGATCACAGATTTAGAAAACAGAAACCCCATCTAAACAAAAGGCCAAAACACAGTCAAAACTTTGTGCATCAAACTCAAAAATCTCCTAATTCAGGGGTAAATGCTCTTTCCATTAAGCGACAAAAGTCATATCTCATAATGGTAAAGAATCTAAAACTAACTATTAGGGCCAGATTTATCAAAGGTTTGCGTGCACGCTAAATGAAAAAGAGGTGCTAAAAATGGAGCAAACCCAGGCGCAGCTGAGATTTGCGTCTCTCACAGGAGCAAATTCAGCGCAGCGTAGATTTTGCTCCTTTGATTCAATGAATATGTAAAACAAGGCGTTCTTGCAAAAACGTGCAAAATTCAAGGCTTGGAAAATGCAAATGAAGTCGGTTTGCAGTCGCTGTTTGATTTATCACGAGTACGGAACTAAATCTGCAGTGAAAATTTAGTATGTTGGAGAAGCAGGTGCAAAAGTTTTGCAGAGGTAAGAGTGTAGCTTTTAGTGCACAGATGAGGCGTTGAAAATAAGTTCTTATGCTTTAACAGGGCTCATTTACAAAGATACAACAGTAATGTGTTGATTTGAAGTCGAAGGAAACAAAGAAACAGACTTTACCTGCGGCACTTTTTCCTTGATTCTCGCTCGTATTTCCCTGAACTTCAGCCTTTTACAGCTGCTGTCTCTGGGCTTTCAGTCTGTTTAACATTCTTTGAAATCCTTACGGTCTTTAAAAGCTGCGCAAAGTCTAGTGAAAGGACTTTCCTCTCCCTTCACTGTCTTTCACAGAGGGGAAATAAGGCACGTGACTCTGGTCAGCGAACACAGCTCTACTACAGTCAGTCCTGTTATTTGTTGGACTCTCAGATTGTGTTTTGTGTTGCATCTCTGTAGGAAAGATGCAGTCAGAGCTGGCAAACAGTGTTGCTCTCGCTGTCAGTGCGTTTTATGCTCACGCAAAATTCTCATTTCCATATCAGATTAGCGGCAGCAGTTACTTGCGCAGTTTCTCTTCGTATATCACACGCAACACGCCCACAAATACCAGACGCTATTTTTTAAGCTGCACTCGCAATTTTGCACTTGTCTTAGTAAATATGGACCTTAGTGTATTAGTAAGTGTGAGAGAGTGAAATTAGTATCTTTAGTTCGTGTTTCAAAATGGTACAGAATCTCGCTTAAAACATCTGGTTCCACCCCAAAAGACTGACATCTGTCCAGGTTGTGTCCCGCCTAAAGCCCATAGTTGCTGGGCTAGGCTTCAGTCACCTGTGACCTGTTGAGGTGTCAGATTTGTAATGCAATGGGACTTAAAAAAAAATAAAATATTGGAGGTGCCTTTATGAAGACGATGTCCTTGTGTGTTGTTGTTTTGGCTTCGAGCGTCTCTCGCGACCGGTCACATGCCCCGCAGAGCCGCTATCCCGCAAACAGTACACGAATTGTCCCATCCCTACCATACCAGAGCTAATTTTGTTGCCATAAAAACAGACACTCACGTAAAAAAAAAAAGAAAAAAAAAGAGGCCCATTGATAGCGAGTGGACATTCCTCTCAGTGAGTTACATAACCGCTTTAAACTGTTACCTTCCAGTCTTAAAGCACCGAGAGAGAGACTTGACCCTGTTTCTTTCCCTTGCCAGCGTTCCCATTAGCGTGCAGAGGGGGGTCAGAGTTCGGAGGTCGGCGCTGTCCCGTAGAGTTGATAGAAACACACACACACACACACACACACTGGAGATGAGAATTAGCTAACGTCAATATGAGAAGTTCAACTGTGACCCGAGGAAAGGCTACGATCGGGAAAGAAATCACAAGACTTCTCTGGGACAGGGCTTAGACGTCTGGGGCATGAAAGTACAAAGATTTGAATCAGTTTTATGTAAAAGTGGACTTTAATGGCGCTGAGAAAGTACAAAGATCATGGGTATGTTGTTTAGAAGCCAGAGTTTAATGTTTGTGATGTACAGATACGGTATAAGTAACAAAAAAATAAATGGGGCATATGAACTTTCCACGTCCAGACTGTGTCCCGCCTAAAACCCATGGATGCTGGGACCTAAGTTTTAAATAGGATGGAAGGTTATTGATAAAAACAACAACATGGTTTTCCAGTTTATGCTCTTGTATTCATTTAAATTGGGACAACTGGGATATGTTCTGCTGAAAACTGGGACATGTTAGTGTTTTTACAGATATTTGTTGGGACATGGAGCCTAAACCTGGGACAGTCCCCTTTAAACAGAGACATATGGTTATCCTTATTATTGTGTTTTTCCATGGTGGTAAGATTTCCAATGTGAAAATGAATTTTGAGTTAAATTGTCTGCACATTTTAGTTTTATTTAAAGACATTATGGGAGAAAACAAACTACTTTTGTTTAGGCTACTTTCAAATGTTATGTTTTATTGCAACATACTTTTATGTGAATAACATTTTTTGGTGACTTATTTTACTTAATACCTATTGGTTACATAAGTGAGAAATGGAAATGTGTGTTTTTTGACTTACATTTATAAGTTTTCACATTATTTTGCATACTTTTGTCTACATCAAAACTAAAACATGAATCAGTACTCAAAGTTGTTTTTTCATCAGATACTTTTTTACTTTTACTTAGGTAATGTTATTTGAAGTAACAACACAGGTAATCAATATGTAAATCTCAGTTTCAGCCAAACGTTTCATCTCTGGGTTAAGTAGCCATTCATCGGCATTAATTAAAATGTAATGCTGGTAGTTGAGTGGTCTTTTCACTGTATATATTGTGAATTTAAAGTAATAACTCCATTGATTGCTTTTAGTTTGATCAAAGTAAAATATATTAGTATTAGTATATTAAATAAGCAACAGCACCTTTCCAAACAAAGCTAGAATAAATGTTAAAAACTCTTATGTTTGGTTGTCAACATCAGTGACATAAACAAAGATTGGTGAGTTTTTGTGGTGACTAATGGATAAAAAACATCTTGATTTTTCATAATTTTTTGTCTTTGATGGTTATTGCTAAAACACACTGAGGTTTGTTTTGTTTATGGCACTGTTTAATGCCAAATCCGAATGGGACCTCCCTCCTTTGTTCTGAGCTCGTGATTGGTCAAAAGAATCAGTCCTTGCTCCAGTTCCCTCTCTGTTGAGTTTTCAGAGTCTCGTTTTTTTTAGAGATGACTTCCATTATGCGTCTGCAAGACTGAAGAATAAGTTTTCCTCAAATACAAGCAGTGCATTTTTAAGATCCATGCACAACACAAACCCGTTGCTCCCGTCTGTAGGGACTAAGTTACCTAAATATGTCAGAAACCTCTTTAAGAAAAAAAGCCCTGGCCTGTCCCATTGACTTGTTGCCTTGGTGGCTCTGGTCTAAAAGGATTGACACTTTTAGGAGAAGACAGAGGTCGTGGGCGTCTCAGTGTTAAAGAGCAGAGTAAATGGAGAGAGTTTAAAAAGCGGGGACTGCTGCAGTGAAGGTGTTGGAGAGACACACGATGCATTGTCCACGGTTTCAAAGCACCGCTCTCTGTCTTTCTCTCTCTGCCTCCTCGTCGTTACGTAAGGCTGTCCCTCCCCAGAGCCGCTGTCACCAAGATGTTAAAAGTTTTACATTTTATTACACACAAGAGGAGAGTCCCGGGCCTTTCCTTCTCCTTTGTCCCGCTGTGAAGATCAGATACTGAGCAAAGTACGGTGGCCCTGAAGGTTAAACTGTGGAAATGTCATTAAAGACAGAGGGAAAAAGCAAGGAGTACAAGACAATATGACAGCAATGGTGTTTGTGGTGACTCAGACCTTCAGGGCCACTGTAGAAGGGTCTTAAATAATATAAGACCCTAAGTTATACAAAACAATCTCTTATTAAAATGCAATATTATTTTATATGCACTTAAAAGACCATTAGCTGGCTTTGGATCAAAAAGTTTAAATTGAAATGTTATACTATCTATTGTGATTTTTGCAAGTTAGCCTATAGCATTCAGGAAAATCTACCTCTCCTAATGCTTATAAGAAGATTGTTGTGGTACTGTCGCCAAGATGCTAAAAGATGTGGCTAAAAACTAGCCTCTTCTGCTATACTTCCAGGTCTTTTTTGTTTTCCCTGCCCACAAACTGAGGTTCTCTTTATGCATCCTATCTGAAAAACAGCTTAAAGTGTGCTAGAGCTTAGATTGGGCCCAAAAAAATCCAGCCATTCACGTTCTAACTAACATTTATATGAACAGTCTAGTTGTTGTTGTTTGATTGACAGCGTATGTGCTGCCTGCTACAGATAAATACATAATATTAACCTGCACTGCTTTGGTCCCTGAACCCCACACAGGCGTTCATCCTCTGGGTTTAACTCTCTTTGCTCCCTTTGCTCATTGTTTAGAGTTTGGGGCTTTATTACTGTACTGCACTTTAATATCTCTTCACACTTTCAGCCTTTAGCAACTAACCAGCTCCAGTCACAGCCGATCTCAACTCAGCCTTATCCACGCTATGGACTCGCTCATAAACAGCGCTCGCTAAAAGAGTGCATGGCTCGGTGTTGCAGCCCAGGCCTGGCCTGAAGATACAGCGGGAAATTCTTGGCCCGAAACCTCAGGTCAGGTTTGGGTTTTGGGACTTAAGGCCCCTTTCCCCTTCTGCTTAGCCCTTCCCTTTCATTTTGTCACGGGAGACAAAGGGGTTTCTCAGTTCTTTTTTGGGTCGAGGGGAAGGGCGAGGGCTGAGGGCAGGACACCCCTTCAAACAGAACTTTTCCAGATGCACACTTCAAACCAAGTGCAAGGAGGAGTTTACCATGAAATATCGTGTAACATATTGATAAAAAAAGACATATATTCTGCATTTATAACCATTTAAGAGTTACAACAGTGTCTTGTTTATATTGTAATGTAGGCTACATAAAACTAGCTCATCTAATGTCTAATTTTGTTGCTATCTTCTTCGCATTTATGTTGTACCTGAATAGTCTCTGACAGAGAGGACCTTAAACTTTATGCCAGTGTTTTTTTTACGTCGCTAGCCCCTGTAATGACTGAGATAGTCACTGTTAAAGTTTGTGGAAAAACATTGCTATGAAGTACAGGCTATAGATGAGGATTTAGCGTTTTATCAGCGGGACTCACAGTGTTTTTAAGTAACAGAATGATGTTTGAGTCAAAAACATGAACAATAATTCCTTTAATTTGATGCAGAGAAGCAGCAGCGCTCATGAATCAGGGGTAGGGGTAAGAATAAGAAACGGGATTGGGCCTCGAGCTAAATCTAAACTCTGTATTTTGCAAAACTAAGAGACATAAATCTAACTAGGGCAGTTCTAGTCTGGGGCTGTTTGCATGCATTTCTAAGTGTCATATAAACACAGAGGTTGTTGATGTGCTCTTGGGCAACTTCTTTAAACCTGTCTGAGTGAGAATTTGTGTGCATAAGTGAACGAATGAATGACATATTTTCTGTAAAGTACATTGAGTCCAAGTGTAGGTAGAAAAGTACTTGCAGAGCTTTACTGTTTAGTGACGTCTACAGATGTAGCATGTGCTGAACATGCCGCTTAAACAAAGGAGAGATGCTGTCCCCAATTGTTTTGTAGCATTTAAACTGAGAAAAGAAGAAATTAAACAAGTCTCATGGTGCGTTTACAAAAGTCTTCAGGCTGATTTCATTTTAACACTCTTTGATGAGGAAGCAGAGGTTCTAAAACAACAAAAGTCTGTGTATAAGGTCTTGTGTATCATTACTTTGAAGATTTTGAGGACTTCTTTCACCTTTGATTGATCTATTTATTTTATTTATTTTTTTGCTATTTACCTTGAAAAATTCCTGTTACGTTATTCAATGATACAGTCATGCAACTAGAGGAGGAAAGTAACCAGAATGTTTAACTCCAGTAATTGTATTTATTCCTAATTGCAGTGGAATTCCAGGTAAATACTGGAAGAAGCAGCAGTAGTAACTTTTGCAGTAATTTACAAACCAAACACAATAAAAAAATCTCTACTTCCTTTCTCCTCCTATGTATTATGCAAAAATAATATAAAATAAAATAATATAAAAATAAAATAAAATAAAATAAAAACTCAAAAACTCAAGGCAACAGGATCCCTTATGATTTTTGAGTTTTGGGGTCAACTCAAAATCTCAAGTTTTCAATAACTAATATTTCTGGTTCACCTAATTTAACATTTATGTGTCTAAAAGCTTTTATGTTTTACTCACTATTATACTATAATACTTTTTCTGAATAATGGATAGTAAGTTGATTGTGAGGTGAGTAAAAAAATAATAATAGTAGATAGATAATAATAATAATAGATAATAATAGTAATAACAGAGTAAAACTTAAAATTGAAAGTTTTTAGACATATGAACATTAAATTAAGTGAAAAAAAAAAAAGAAAAAAAAAAGGCACTCTTCATACACCTGAAGTTTAAAAAGCCTTTATTTCATGTGGCTGCATGTTTTTAAAATCATAGTGTGCTGGGTTTGACTTAGACCCACGCGCAGCCTTCTTCAGAGAAATATTAGTTGTTGAAAACTTGAGATTTTGAGTTGGCCCCAAAACTCAAAAATCTTGAGGGATCCTGTTGCTTTGAGTTTTTGCAGCATTTTTTATTTTTATTTTTTATTTTTTTTTACACTGTATATATAGTATGTGTTTCTATTTAATTTGTTCTGGTCAAAAAAGAAAAAAAGTCCCAGCTCTAGTTCCCCTCTGTCAAAAACACTTTATAATAAACCCCAGATGAGGTCTCAGAGTCTCATTTTTTTGAGCGATGATGTTGTTTGATGCTGTGAATAATTAGTTTTCCTCAAATACAAGGGGAAAATTGTTTTAGCGCAACTTTTGTCCAAGCAGTGGTGGACAAAGTACTCAGCTTCATTACTTGAGTAAAAGTGTTGTACCAGTAGTACGAAATATTACTGCAATACAAGTAAAAGTTGATAAGTCAAATGTTTACTTGAGTTAAAGAACTGGAGAATGTGCTTTCAAAAATACTTAAGTATTCAAAGTACTTACATTTATTTTATTTTATTTTTTACAATATATTTCAAATGAGTGCTGCCAATTTTGTGTAAAATGTCGACTACATTCAAGTCACAAACTTTCAGCTCCAAAAGTATAAATAAAATACATTGGACATCATTTTGTTGAGGAAATGTGGGGCTCAACATAAAACCATAACAGATAAATGAGCCATTATTTTGTAATAATTTTCATTATTTTGAAATTGGTTTAATATAGAATCGTGCAAATAATGTTCAAAGCAAAAGATAAATCACTTCCAGATTGTGTCCAGAGGTTCTTTTTAGTTCCTGAGAGCAAATATGAGTAGTATTATGTAGTAAATAATTATCTTTAGGGAGTAAGTCAGTTGTTTTTTGGTTTTAAGACAATTTCTCTGCAGAAGTTTTGCTTTTTTAGAAATGTAGTGGCAAGTATTATATCTATCTTTTAGAGGTAGTGAAGTAAAAGTAAGTTACCCCAAAAAATACTACTTAAGTAAAGTACAGATTCTCAAAAACTATATTTAAGTCCAGTACTCAAGAAAATTTACTTTCCACCTCTGTGTCTAAGTGATATATTGTGGGAGTAGTTTTTCTTCTACCTAGTGCACTCTTAATATCTAGAGTCCGATGCCAAACTACAGGCCAAGCAAACGGCACCAAAGTCTGCCCTATTTCCTTTTGGCTCTGTGCTCTCTAAATCTTAATCGTCCGCTCTACATAAACAACATCTCGTGTCACAATAAAATCCGCCCCCCTTTCTGAGGAAACACGTTAACACGACCTGCTCTGCCAAATTGCAACATGCTAAGCCCTTACAGAAGCTAATGGCTGGCTGTTTTAAGACTCTGTTGACAGTGCTTCATATTAACTATTGTTTATGAAGCTGAGGGCCGGGCTGTAATGAGCGGGTTTGAGGCTGCGCAGTGCTATTTGCTAATCTCTCCTCAGTCCTTAAGTGTCGTCTGCCGATTTTAGCTTCTCCAAAATACTTCTTTACATGCCGTGTGTTGTGCAATTTGTAATTAACAAGCAGCTGGGGCTACAGCAAAAGAGACTGAGCACTGCGCCGATTTGTTTTGAATGCAAAAAACTGAATTGTTATTTCAAAATGATATTACACAAGTAGAAGGAAAAGTACTCAGCAAAATTACTGCTTGAGTTAAAGTAAAAGAATGCAATGGTTACTTAAGTAGAATGTACTTACCGCTACTACTACTGTTATTATTACTAGTACTGCCTATACACTACAACTACTGCTACTACTGCTGCTGCTGTTACCACTGCTACCAGTATTACTATTACTGATATTACTACTACTACTACTTATTTTGACACTAAGGTGCAAAAGTAGTTTTATTCATTTAGATATTTTACAAAATTATTTGAGTAAAAGAAAGGAAAACTATAGTAATTGCAGAAATAGTAGAGGTAGTAGTAATAGTAACAGTATTAGTAGTAGTATAGTAGCAGTAGCAGTAGAAATAGTAGTAGTAGTAGCAGTGGTACTAGTAGAAGTAGTAGTAGTAGTAGTAGTAGCAGTAGTAGTAGGTGCAGTAATAGTAGTAGCAGAAGTAGCAGCGGTAGTATTAGTAGTAGCAGTAGTGGTATTAGTAGAAGTAGTAGTAGTAGTAGTAGTAGGAGTGGTAGTAATGGTAGCAGTAGTTATAGTAGTAGTAGTAGTAGAAATAGTAAAAGTAGTAGTAGTAATAGTAGTAGTAGTAGCAGTGGTAGTAAAAAAAAGTTGTAATAGTAGCAGTAGTAGTAGTAGTAGTAGCAGCAGTGGTAGTAGTAGTAGTAGTAGTAATAGTAGTAATAGTAGTAGTAGTAGTAGCAGCAGTGGTACTAGCAGAAGTAGCAGCGGTAGTATTAGTAGCAGCAGTAGTGGTATTAGTAGAAGTAATAGTAGTAGTAGTAGAAGTAGTAGTAATAGTAGCAGTAGTAGTAGATTTTACTTTACTCAAGTGATCATTTTGAGTACTTTTCCTCTACTTGAGTATTATTATTTTGAAGTAGCAGTACTTTTACTTGTGCACAGATTTTGAGTACTTCTTCCTAACCCTGCGAGTCACTGCTCAGAGGTTTATGCAGACATCTGACGGCGGCCATTTTGGTCTATGATGTCACTGCTGCTGCAGGTCCATAAATCCTGGTGCATGAGCAGAGAGTCCCGGGTCACACTCCGGTGCAACCTCTGTCTGTTTACCGTGACCTCAGCAGCAGAGGTCCCACGGCTCATAAAACCCAACGACCCGCAGGCTTCGGGAGCAGATTTAAAAACGTTTTTATCACACACACCCCGCCCAGAGACATCACCCCGGCCTCGTACGTTCACCGCAGATGACAACAAAGAGGCCAAACGGATACTGTACGTCCCGCTACAGATGACTCTAAAAAGCCCCTGCTGTGAATAAATGTGAACGGTTTTGTGTCAGTGTATCCAAATCCAAATCCACTTTATTTGTATGGCACATTTTAAAAACAAGAGTGCTGCACATAAACAATAAATAACAATAAATTGCACAACTTAGCTCCACTAGTCGCCATTGAAATAATAAAAACCACTAAAACCAAATAAGAGCAATACAATAAAATACCAACAAATAAGTATAAAAACAATGAAGTAAATAAAAACAAAATAATACAAAAGACGCAGTGTCAGCCTTATAATAGCACAGTTGTTGGTAATCTTTAACATAAACAAGACTGTAATAAGCCCTGTAACAACTGATAATGTAATAATGGTCAAAAATGTAATACCTACCAATAACGTAATCATTTTGGCAATTTTCAATGTAATAAAGCCAATAATGTAATACCTGCCGATAATGTGATAAAACATTTGAGCTAATAACATGGACTATGCAACATCCAACAGAGACACTGACAAAACATAAACAAAACATCTAAAACTGTGAAAATCAAGTCCAGCTGATTTATTTGTAAATGGTTGTGATTTAGAAAGCATTGGATGACTAAGAGATTAGCAAGAGACATAAATAAGCAAATTAAAAATATTCTAAAAAAACATTTTGTACAAAAATGTCCCAAATGGGCTCTTAAATAAATGTCATCCACTAAACCTGTTTCTGATGAGCAAACTGCACAAAACTGCAGAGATAAATAAGACATTAATTAAAAAAAAAAGAAAACAATTTCCAAGAAATGCAGTCCTGTTGATATATTATTGCTTTAGGGTATTATCACATATATAATACATTTTCAAAGAATTTTTATATGGCATTAATGTTATAATTTATTACATTATTGGCAAAATTATTTATAGTTATTGGCTCAAAAATGTTATTACATTATTGGCAAGCTATTATGTTATTGGCTTTTTTACATTTAAAATTGCTAAAATTATTATGTTATTGGCAGGTATTAAATTATTGGTTATTATTACATTACTGGTTGCTATAACCCCCCTAAAAAAAAAAAAGAAAAAAAAAATCTCCTTTGCTTTGAGAATCTTAAAAAATACTTCATTTTGTGTGTGTGTTTTTTACACACACAAAAATTGAGATGCTATTACATACACTGGCATGAAAAGGGTTAAAAAAGTAGTTTATGGTCAGGGCAGAAGTTTATTTTAAAAATTATATAGAAAAAAATAAAAGAAAAATGAAGATATGCATTTTTTTAAGATTTTTTTTTGACTGGGACACTTGTCACTTAACAGGAGCCACTTTGAGGGTTAAAGAGTGGAAATGTCTGGGGAGAGGGAGGTTTGGGACCTTTTTTACGCTTAAGATTACAGTCTCTGAACCTAATTTATTTTTTATTTATTTATTTATTGAAAAAAGGGTAAAAACACCCGAGTTAGCCAAATTAGGCAGTCCCCCTGCCAGCTGTAAAAAGGCAACCTAAAAAACAAACAAACAAACAAACAAACAAAAAAACACATGCAACACCATACCCTAAGTCCACAGAGTGCCCCTGGATCCTCAAACATTCATACATATTTACATATTTACATATTTATATGAAAATAGTGACAGAGAAATGATAACAGCAGTAATATGAAGTAATGAAGAACTGTCTATAGCTAGAGTTACAGGAGTATTAGTACGTCAGCTGTTTTTGGGAGTCTAGCTCAGCAAAGTCTGAACGCAGGCCTGGACGACAATAGTTTGACGCTCCTCGGTGCATCAGACAGAGACAGAAGTCCAGTTAGATGGCAAAATCAAGTATCACGGGCCCACATATAGTCCTGTCTCTGGTAGTAACTTAGAGGAGAGGGTCATGCAGCCCCAGACAGCAGCGTGACGTAAGGAGCGCCCTATTAAAAGATAAGGGCCTAATCCTTTTGGCAACAGCAGCAGCAGCAGCAGGACAGCACTGCAGGAGGCTGCGGGGTGAGACAGGGGAGCAGAGGGGGGACGTGAGGAGCATATGCACTTATTTAAAAACATGAGCTGCAACTGGGGATCTCAGTACGTTTGAGTATAAGGAGGAAATAGTGGACCAAGAGACCTCTGAACTTGGAGAAAGAGACAATACAATAACACTGTTTCCATGCAACTTCGCAAAGCTTACGCACAATGAAATCAGTGACGCTGAATCATATTTTGTCGTCATTTTCAAAAATATATAAAGTGACAATAAAATATGTTTATACTTGTCACATACACATATTCAATTTTTTTTTCTTCTATAGCCCAAGATCACAACAGCAGTCGCCTCAAAGGGCTGCACATAAACAATAACTACTCTAAACGTAACAGTTCCAGGACAAAACCTATCTTTAGACCCTGCTTTTTGGTAAGGAAAAACTCCTAAAAAACCCAGCTATTGGGAAAAAAAGAACAGGAAACCTTATGGAGAACCACATGAAGGAGAGATTCACTCCCAGGCTGTAAATGTAGGACTGTTAAATAAAGTCCATTAGCTCATCTGTGTCATAGTTCTTTTAATAATAAATGATGTCCATGAATGATCTCTGTGTTAGTAAAGTGTTTAGTTCCCAGGTCTGTGGTGTGGGAGGTCAGGAGGTTTTGATTGGAGTCAAAAAAAACCTAGCCATAAAAAAATGTACCAGTCCCGAACCTGGATAAATAGAGAGGGTTGTGCCAAGAAGGGCATCTGATTTACCAAAATAACTATATACCAAAATTATATTCCAATATGAAGCTGTATGCCAACCCTCCTCCCTGCCCAACTCCACCACAGCAGCAGAACCATCAGCCTCCTCAGCCTCTCCTTCTCCACCAGCAGTGTCTAGATAAAATTTCCCTAACTAATCTATCAGACTCTCCCTTCATCACATCTCTAACCAAAGTAAATTATCCATTACACTTCACGCTTTTGTCTGAGTTTGTCTCTCTCCTGGTTGAATGTTAGAAATACTAGTACAAGTCTGGCAAAGGTGAACAATAATGTACTTTTTGATCCAAAAGTCATGGCAGTCCTGCTTTACAGCTCAGAATGTTGAAAATGAACAACAAAAACTATCAGTCTTCCACACAAGTTGCTTGAGGACTGGATCTTGTGAATATTTTGGCCAGAAAAGATCTCAAATCAAGACCTCCTAACCAAATGTAATCAAGAGGACGCACCCACTGTCACAGTGACGCGAATATGGACCTGGCTGTGACATGTCCTTCAGAAAGATTCTGACAGTATTACAAAAACAACCCTACTCTGGACCCCCAAAGGCAAGCGAATGAAAGGTCGGCCCAAGAACATCTGGAGATGAACAGTAGAGACTGAGATGACAGAACACATGGGGCCTCCTCTGGAACAGGGGTTCCCAAACTTTTTAGGCCGCTACCAACAAAATAACCGCACAAACAACCTGCAACCCTGCACTGTAAAATGCAACTGACAATAACCTTTTATATGAAAAAATAATTTGATAATGTTTTTTACATTTTTTTTATGATATCTGAAAATAATCTTGCAACTCCTGCTCCAGAACAAAGCAAAGGACAGACAGGGATGGAGAAACTTTCTTGCTGCCCTGCACACCACAGGTTTAACGGGCAAGCAAGTAAGTATTTATATAATCTGTAGATGGATGAAAGTATTTTTTGGGTCACATGGCCACCTTGCGATCAGAAGGTCCTAGTTTCAAATTTAGTTGTATTAAGTATTATGTTTGTTGAGTGCTTTTGAGCATTATTACATAACATAATGAACAGTGGAGAAGATTTACTCTGAAGGCCATTACTTTAAACCTAGTTCTTTAATTCAGGATGTCACAGTGGAGCAGATATGTGTTTTTTTCTCCAGTCATTTCTCAGTTTACTCCCTCAGTATTAACACAAGAGGATGACATACTGCTCTGCTAACATCTCCATTTCCTCTCAGGACATTCAAAAGTATTCACTGGTGTAGTCTGCATATTTCCAGAGGGATAATACTACAGCATGTAAATCACATCTGAACAGCTTTGGTTTTGGTTCATCTCCCTCTGTCCGCAAAATTACAGGAAAAAGTTTGGAGTTGACGTACAGGAGTCCACGCAGCAGATGGCAAAACCTGAGGAAAGATGGAGAAGAGGAACTGGATACTTTTACTCTAGTAACAGTACATTTTAGTCTGACTGCTACTGAAGAGGACAGCAGCAGTTGCAATAGAAATAGTGGTAGTGGTAGTAGTAGTAGTAGCAGCAGTAGAAGTAGTGGTATCAATAACAACAGAGTAGTAGTAGCAGTAGAAGTAGTGGAAGTAATAACAATAGTGGTAGTAATAGAAGTAGAAGTAGTGATAATGATAAAAACAGTAGTGGTGGTAGAAGTTGCAATAGAAAAAGTGGTAATAGTAGTAGTAGTAATAGTAGTAGTAGTGGTGGTGGTAATGATTACAATAGTAGTAGTAGTCGTAGTGGTAGCAGTATTAATAGTAGTAGTGGTTCTTTTACTTGTGTATATTTTAGAGGTAAAAATGAAGTATTTTTATTCAAATCTCTATTAGTAGTAATAGTACTGGCAGTAGTAATAGCAGCAGTAGTGCTAGTGCCAATAGAAGTAGTACTAGTAGTAGTACCAGAAGTGGTGTAGTAATGGGTATTTTTGGTGGCAAAATGGATAGTAGTATCAGTTATAGTAGAAGTAGACCTATTGGTAGTAGTGGTAGTAACAGTAGTAAGTATTTTTTTTACGTTGGTGACAAAGTGGATAGTTGTGGTAATGACAGTAGTAGTAGCAGCATTTGTAGTGGTAATAGTAGTAGAATTAATCCTAGTATAAGTAGTACTACTACTAGTAGCAGAAGTAATATTTGTAGTACTAGTAGAGATGGAAGTATAGCAATAGTATTGAGTTTTTTTTTACCCATATTGCAAGTGGTACTGGGCAGCAGTACCAGTAGAAGTAATAGCAGTAGTAGTATTGGTAATAGTAGTAGTAGAAGTAACCATAGTACTACTAGTAGTTGTGTTGTAGTGGTGTCAGTAGCAGTAACCATAGTACTAGTAATAGTAGTTGTAGTAGTGGTGGCAGTAGCAGTAATAGTAGTGGTATTACCAGTGGAAGGAGGACTGGTAGTAGTAGTAGTAGTAGTAGCAGTAGTAGTAACTGTGTCCAGTTTGTACTCTGCCTCAGGCCCATAGTTGCTGAGATACACTCTTTTTTACTTTAATGAGGTCATCATTTTGTCAAGTGGGTTTACTTCTACTTGAGTAATGTGTTTTTACAGTAACAGTACCTTCACCTGATTTGAAGTACTTCTGATAAACTTCACAATCTCTCTCAGGTAAAATCCTCTGGCTGCTGATACAGTTTTCTTGTGTGGCTTTGTACAAATGCAGAGATAACGTTTCTGCAGAAAAGATCAAAGCTGAGGCTCAAAGGCACAGAGGCAGGAGACGCAGATGATACGCCACATCCTGTCTGACTCTGTGTACTTCAAAAACTTTACCCGAGAAATCAAGACTAAAATGGAGCCGTGCGTGCGTCTGTAAGCCACGTTTGCATGAGAAGATAGAAGCTGTGGTGAAGACTCATTTCCTGTCAGGTTAAAGACAAACTATACAGGTGCATATACAAAACAGAGTAATAAAGAAAATCTATGCTCTACGTCTATGTAGAATGAAACTCATTTATAGATCTAGGTAATGAACGTTAATGAAAACCACAGTTCAGTTCCTCATAAAATGAATATAATACAAAATAGTACACACCCGATGCTATTAAGTTGCACAGTAAAATGTACTACTACTACTAATGTTGTAGTCAAGACCATAATAATCGAGACCAAGACAAGGCTGAGACTTTTAAAGACCGAAACCTGAGTCCAGACCAAACCCTGCGACCTAACATTAGAATTGAGGAGAAAAGTTATTGATAATTTTAAGTAATGCAACAGAGAACAGATTATTTTTCTGGTTCTTCTGATGCTGAAAACCTATTACTTTAAAATAATGAAGAATAGCATTTTCTTATGTTTGGTAAAAAGGAAACAAAATAATCAATACCAAGACCAATACCATAAAAAAATTGTCTCTGGACTGGTTTCAAGACCAAGACCGGTCTCGGACGCTACTCAGGCCCCTCTTAAATTTCTGAAAATCCCTCAAGGACCCCAAAATCTCACCATATTAAAAAGACTAGGCTATGTCCTCCCTAATCCCTATGCAGTGCACTCTGCAGTGGTCACGCCATTTTGTAGTGGTGACCAAATGTCTAATGGATAAAAAATAGTGCACTCAAAATTTCCCACAATGCATTTTGAAAAGTAGTGGACAGTGAAGTAACCCTAACCCTGAATGAAACCAGTTAGAAACGCCTTTTTTTTTTTTACTTCTGTCACATTGTAATCAGAAATAAAAAGCTCTTAAATAAACCGTTGCAGTGTAAAATTGCTAACGTTA
The DNA here is from genome assembly GCA_020698575.1 of Bostrychus sinensis. NCBI lineage: Eukaryota > Metazoa > Chordata > Actinopteri > Gobiiformes > Eleotridae > Bostrychus > Bostrychus sinensis. The sequence goes on along the minus strand of CM036253.1, from coordinate 10,209,261 downwards.
GCTTAGCCAGCGTTCAGCCTCCCCACGTAAGGCACAGAGCTGCGATAATGTTAAATATCACACGGATGACTATTTTTTATCTATAAATACAAAAACATCAAGTGAGTCTGGTCAGGTTTTATCACAGAAGAACATTATCAGCAGAGTTCTGCTGTTTTTTTACACAGACGCCAGAATCACATGATCACCTGTGACAGAAAGATAGTATGCGAGTGTCAGAATCATTCACAAAATGAGTGCACTATAGTCCGCTCTATAGTTGTGGATTATATAGTTAGGTTAGGAGCTAGGGACGACGTTCGGACACAGCCTAAGTCATGTTTTTCTCCATAGTTTTTGAGCAAAACGTTACAAAAACACTAAATCTTAGCTAAAAAACTCAAACTCAAAACTCAATTTCTTTTTCTGTACTTAATATAGACAACCTCTGGGGGCACCCATGCAGTACCTTTGTGGACCCCTCGGGGGGACCCAACTTTGGGAACCACTGCACTAAAGGCTCATTAAAGCATTTTTATAGAATGTTTTGTTATCTTGAGCTTTCACAAAACCATGAGTGTCCTTACAATATTGCAATAAATACCGCACCGTGAAATTAACATCATGATTTTACTGTACTGTGAAATTTAAATATTGTTACACCCCGACTAAATGGTGTGCGCTCAAGCAGAGCAACATAAATTCAGGCTTAACATTTAAAGTTTAGATATAGGTATTGTCTAATGTCAAGCCCTGAGTAAAAATAAATAGTGACCTTCCACAGTAACCAGTGAAGTAACCAACACTGAGTCAGTAAGTCAGTTTTAGGTTGACAGTGATGCTGACTTGGGGACAGATGGCATGCAACACTTGTCAGAGATATTTCCTGCCGTGCCATGAGTATGATCTAACGGTAACATGTTGGTGAATTTAGCCTCTGAAATCCCCCATGGGCTGCTCACGATTGGCCCGAATGTTTTCATCTTTAGACATGACGGCGGTGCGATGACATTACGAGGGTGTGGGCCAGAGCAGATGTGTTCAGGCTGGACCAACCACACACAGACAGACTTAGAAAGGACACTGTCAGCTGTTTCTGAGTCCCATGAGACCAGGCTGAAGTAAAGGATTTCACATGTGTTCTGTTTGTATTCTTCTCACACTTATTAAACCAAGTACCACCTCAGAAAATATTTAAAAGTACCAGGTTTAATGGACGAAAATGAGCCTAAAACAGAACTAAACCAGTAACAAAACAGAATAAAACTGAATCAGATCTAAACCAGGTTCAAACCAGGTCCAGACCAGGATTATTCCAGGATTATGCATGGACAAAACCAGAACTAAACTGAGATCAACCAGGTTTAAACCAGGTCTAAACCAAATCTGAACCAGGATGGAACTAGAACTAAACCAAGATTTAACCAGGACTAAACCAAGGCAATTCCAGGACTAAATCAGGTCTAACCAGGACTAAACAAGGTCTAAACCAGGACTAACCTAGGACCAAACTGGGACTAAACTATGTTTGAACCAAGAAAAAAAAACAAACAAAAAAACAGGAATGAACCAGGACTATGCTAGGACTAAACCAGGATTAAACCAGGTCTAAACCGGGACTGAACTGGGATTAAAACCAGTACAAAACAGAGCAAAAACTAAACCAGGACTACAGTGGGACTAACTAGAGAATATTGTAGGACCAGGGCTTAATTTGAGCCGGATCTTGCCGGAACAAGATCCGTAAACTCCCTTATTTTGACGCAGTCAGATCCTGCAACTGTTTGCAGGCACAACTCAGAACAAAGTGTTGACTACATTTGACTCTTTTGAGCTCCTAAACCTGTGTTGAAGGTCGGAGGTGTAATTGCACAGATATGCAATGTTTTAAACATAAAAGCCAGGCTTCATTTCCATGTGAGCGCTTCAACATAGACTGTCCTCGCGCTGCAATCTGTATCTATAGAGTGTACAGGGAATCCGGTGGAAAAGACGTCAAACTGAAAGATCTATTCACCACTGTTAACACCAGTGGTGTCTGCAGGTGTACAGCAGTATGCACTGTGCGTACCTTGAGATGTCCCCCGACCCCACCCAATCCCTGCTGCATCCACAGGGCACACAGAGCACACAGAGCCAGAGTAGGCTGTGTTTTTACAAACGCAAGTGCAGCTACAGCTGACTGCTGCTCTTTAAGTCAAAAGTGATGTGTTTGTTAACAGCCAGAAGACAGTAAATCTGTTGAGGTTTGTCCTGACTTTGGTTACGTGGAGGGGACCTACGTGATGCTCTTTGGACGTGCCACGTTATTTCACTGTGCCCGAGAGCGCACGGGACATGGCAGAGCCACATCAGTTTGTTCTTTTACTCAAATGCATATGGAAGCTGGAGCTAACGCTGATCATGGGTCACAGGATGAGACCCGGCGCCAGTTAAACGCCAGTGTCACTGTTACAAAGCCATAGTTACGCAGAAAAACCTGCACACGGGACATAGATCCACAGCAGTTTGTTCTTTTTTGTTTGTTCAAATGCATCTGTAAGCTCGAGCTAACGCGCTGAGGCTTACAGAGCCTGGAGCTGTGAAACGCCATTACGCAGAGAAGACGGCACGCTCCACGGCAGTCACTAAAAAGAAGCGAAAGCAAAAGGAGAGACATAGGCTGAAAGCTTACTGCTGCCGTGTGCTCCCTTTTCTAGTCTAGACTTTGTTTATACAGACCACAGCTACATGAGTCTGTGTTCTTGCTGTGTGACCACACAGTAGGTCTATGACAGAGCAACTCTACAAAAGCGCAGTAATTACGCGTAGCAGCTTATTTCTCGATCAGCTGAGCAATCAAACAAACTTACACTGATACATTACACTGAAGTGAAATGCTATAATGTATAATAATGTTAACAAAAATATGTTAAAATATAATTTAAAACTGAGTATAAATGAGCAGTTGCTTGGTATTTTGGCATGTGTGTGCGTGTGTACATTCCAGAAACAGTGTTGGCCTTGTGGACTCCAGTGTCAAAGCGCAATTTTTGTTCCGGCATTGTTTGATTTACAAATTAAGCCCTGTGTAGGACTTAACCATTACAAAAACAGAACAAGGACTAAACCAGGACAAAACCCTCTCTAAACCAGCATAAAACCAAGACAAAACCAGGACTAAATCAGGACTAAACCAAATCTAAAGCAAAAACAGAGTTAGTCTCTAAATTAAACTAAATCTGGACTTGCGCTGCTAAAGTCTGTTGTAAACCAGTTAAATAAACCTGTGTACCACCAGTTTTACCCGTACCACTGTTTGAGAACCAGTGGCTTTATTCAGATCCTATACAGTCTCACAGTGATAAGTTTGAATGGAGGACAGCGGACAGTCTCGCACCAGTGTCCGCTCGTCCAAAGCCTTATCTGTCCTCTCTGTGGGTTCACAAAACAAACTGCTGTTATTCCAGATGGGGCTTATTGATGCAGAAAGACAAAGCTGAAAAAATGGTGACTGCAGCCTGACAGTGAGGTTTGTGAAAAAGACTTAAGGCATGAATTAAGAAGGACATAGGTTTCTTTATGGACTGTCCCGATACTACACAGTCCCAAAAATGTGGTCATTGTTTAGGATATGGTTTATTCTTTAGTTGGAAAACGACAGTCATAATTTAGATATAAAGAACAAATTGTATGGGTCTGACTGGCACCACTGAACTAGAACTAAACCAGGACTAAACCAGAACTAAACCAGGTCTATACCAGGACTAAATAAGGACATATCCAGGACTAAACCAGGACTAAACAAGGTCTAAATATGGACATATCCAGGATTAAACCAGGACTAAACCAGATTTGTACCAGGACTAAACGAGGTCTAAATATGGACATATCCAGGATTAAACCCAGACTAAACCAAGTCTATACCATGTCTAAAGATTTTCTAAATAAGAACATATCCTTAGGACTAAACCTGGACTAAACCAGGACTAAACCAGAGATGACAAATTGAGCGCTGCTGGGGGAAGAAGCACACACTCATGTTTTACTTTGAACACCTTATTGGTTGAAACCAGGACTAAACCAGAACTAACCCAGGTCTAAATAAGGACTCCTTGTAACACCTGGTGCCAATTTCTGTTTGGCTCCAACAGGAGGTTTAAGACAATGATAAATGTATTTTTTTTTAGGTTGTATTGAAGGGCAATCAACATCAGACATTTTTTAACCAGTTTTTTCATATAGTAGCATGTCCCTGCAGGGCTTCCATAGCTGTTCACATGCTCTAAAAAAAGAGTGAAGGATTTGGGAGTATAATAACTATATGAGCTGTAGTATCTGAAGACTACTGCATGTGTTGCCATCATGTCTTAAAGTAAATGTGCAGAGAACATGAACGACTCTATGCAGGAAACAGAGATAATGGAAACTCAGAGGTCCACATGGGATCAGGAAGAATGGAGGAAAAAATCTATTTGAATTGGCAGCTGAGCGCTAAAAGTGGGGGGTGGACTACAACACGCTCTCCTGTAACGGCAGACAGAGGCAGAGGTGAGGGAGAGGACTAAACCAGGACTACACCAGGACTAAACCAGGACTAAACCAGGATTACACCAGGACCTAACCAGTACAAGAACAGGATACATTTAAAATTAAAGCAGGACTAAACCAGAACAAAAACAGGATCAAATCAGGACTAAACCAGGTCCAAACCGGGACTAAACTACACAATAACAATAGCGAGTCTAAACCAAGACTTAAACAGGACTGGACCAAGACTAAACCATGTCTAAGCCACCTATAAACCAGGAGGACTTAACCAGTCATCCAGGACAAATTCATGATTAACCCTGGAATAAACCAAGACTATACCAGGACTAAACCAAAACTAAACCAACACTAAGCCAGGATTAAACAATGAATAACTAAAGGGAGGACCTAACAGAAATCTTAGCAGTATCTTTATTAAAATAATAACTTAAACTGCAAAAGACTCCTGAGTATCGGCAAAAGGAGCCCTGCTTTATTCCTGGTTCAGTCGTGCTTTAGTCCTGGTTTACTTCTTGGTTTAGTCCTGGTTTACTTCTTGGTTTAGTCCTGGTTTAGTCCTGGTTTACTTCTTGGTTTATTCCTGGTTCACTTCTTGGTTTATTCCTGGTTCAGTCATGGTGTTATATAAGGCCAGTGTTATTTCTCAAGCTCCATGACGGTCCACACTTGGCCCCAGCCCACCAGTTGAACACCCCTGTCTGTCGCGGCTCAGTGGAGAGTCATATTTTGCCCTTTGGCCACAGCTCCACTCCGCTGCTGCTGCTGCTGCTGCTGGAGGGCAGCAACAGCAGGCAGGTGGGAACATATGTGAGGCCTGGCCGGGGTCAGAGGTCACACCGGTGCTAATCATTAGCCACTGGAGCGCGCTGTTAGGGCTATTGTTTGTGTGGTGTCACCGTGGAGATGGCACAATAAGCCGAGGCATTAACACAGGACACACTTCTGTTGTTAACTCCGCCTCATCCTTCTGCAGGAGAGAGCTTATTGTCTCAGTCTTATTCTTCTGGTTATTCTGTTTCAGGGCTTCTCCCACATAGATAAATAAAACACTAGAGTGCACTCTCTAATGGTGAACTGCAGTAAGTGACATCCAGAACAGCCGCCATATTGTGACTGTAGTCATTCTACCAAGCGCCATGTAAACTAACACGGAGCTACACTTGCTTTAATGATATTCTTTTATTTTGTTAATTTAACAACTTTTTTATATTTTTGCTTGACCTAATGTCGAGTCTTATTTAATGTACTTACTTCACCACAGACACATTTTGGAGAATTCGCAGTTTTCAATTTGGTATAATGGCGTATTTTAACTATTTACACTCCTAAACTTAGTGCAGTGGTCATTTGTTCTAACACCTTTACAAATATTATTTTTGTAGTTCTGTGAAAAACGTACTGACTGAGACTGAACCAAACTTATTACAAGTTCAAAAATATCACTGTTTCTCAATTTCCAACATTTATTTTTTGAAGTTATGTCTCGGTTTTTACCTTACTTACCATTAGAATTAGCCTTATCCTACAGTCACAAGATGGCCGCTATGGGTTCTGCAACAAGTACCACCTCAGAAAAAACTTTCTGAGGTCCAACTATTGTCTTTAAAGGGGCTATATTTTGCTAAATCAACTTTTCTACTACTACTACTACTACTACTACTACTACTACTACTACTACTACTACTACTACTACTACTACATAGTGTTACTTGAGTATATGTTTAGTTTAATATGTGACTTTTTGTATTTGCACAGTAAAATAAAAATCTACCACAGTTACTACTACAACTGCTAGTACCTCTGCTCCCAATACTAAAGATACTACTACTACTATTACTACAGCTGCTACTACTTTTACTGTTGCTACACTACACAACACTACTTGTACTCCTACCATTACTAGTACTACTACTTCATTTTCTACTGCTACTACTATCACTATTAGCTATTAAAACTAGTACTACTGCCACCATTACTACTACCATTACTCGTACTACTATTTCTACTACTACTACTATTGCAAATACTACTACTAATGCTACTGCTACTACTACTTCTACTACAACTGCTGCTACTACTACTACTACTACTACTACTATTACTTCTACTACTAATGCTATAACAACAAAAACTATTACTACTTCTACTACTACAACTACTACTACTACAACTAATATTATTCTACTGCAACTACTAATGCCACTACTACTGCTGCTAATACTACTACTACTACTACAACATCTACTACTATGTTTTTTCTAGATACAGTTTTCTCTCCTCTTGTGGAGAGTTTGGCAGCGTCCCATCATTCGTCCCGTTGCTGACTTCCTGTATTTTGTTCCCATTCACAAAAACAAAACCCTAAATCCAGTCTCAGCACCCCGTAAACGTGAATGAGAGCCAACATTTGATATCCTCCTCTAGGACCTCCCACAGAGCCACATTAAGACCGGACTGTGTGTATTTCCACTCGTCACTTCATCTACTGCTGCTCAGGCCCCAAGTTTGAAAACATTTATCGCCCACTTTGCTTTTCGGGGCATCACAAATCAGGAGGACGAAAACGCCAACGCTGCAGTTTTCTTTCTGGAACATGTTTCAGTCTGGCTTTTGACCTAACAAGAAGATGAATAATGTACTGCATAGTTATAATGTTACTCAAGTAGAAGTAAAAGTTGCAGGGTTACTTGAGTATAAGTTGAAAAAGATAAATCAAATTTTTTGTACTACTACTGTCGTACTACTGCTACTACAGTTACTACTACAACTGCTTCTAGTACTAAAGCTACAGCTACTAATCTGGTTGCTACTACTACTACTAATAGTACTTTTACTTTTACTCATTGCTATAATTGCTTCTTCTGCCACTATACATTTACTGCTACTACTACTACTACTACTACTACTACTACTACCACTGCATTTACTATTGGTACTATCACTATTACCACCACTAGTGCTGCTACTACTACCACTACTACTACTACTACTATTACTTCTACTACATTTACCACTGCTAGTTCTATCACTATTATTACAACTAGTACCACTACCACTACCATCATTAGTACTACTACTAGCATTGCTTACACTACTACTACTACTACTATTACTACTACTACAAATACTACTACTAATGCTACTACTACAAATAGTAGTACTACAACTCCTACTAATAATGCTGCTACTACTACTATTATTACTACATTTACTTCTCCCACTACTATCACTATTACCACTACATGTACTACTATTACTATTACTAATTATACAAATACCACTACAACCATTACTGCTACTACTACTACTACTACTAGTGCTAGTACTTGTACCTACTATTATTTTATGTAAAAATCTTAAGTAAAACAAAGTAAATCATCTTAGGTAAAGTATTTCAGTAAAATTATTTTGTTTTTTCACCCAATGCTAATACACTCCTGCCAAAAAATTATAAACAATTATATACTTTATACAAACTACAAATACCATTAGAATAACTGGAAAATAAAAATATCTAAATCTAAAAAAATCTACTACTACTGCTACAACTCATACTGAGTACTGTACTAAAACTGTTGCTACTACTACTACGACTAATACTGCTAATAATAGTACTGCTACTACTTCTACCACTACTACAATATTTACCTCTGCTACTATTACTATCACCAGTACCACTACTAATACTGCTATTACTACAACAACAACAACAACTAGTACTGCTACTACTACAACTACAAATACTACTACTTCTAGTACTACTACATTTGCTACTATCATGATTACCACTACTATTACTGCGACTGCTGCTACTACTACCTACTAAACCACCAAGGTCAAAAATACTTGCACTAATATTTCACTTAAAAATACTTGAGTAATAGTAAAAGAAAGTACATTTTCTTGAATAAAGAAACTTGAGTGAAGTATTTGAGTATCTACTGTGAACTTGTTACACTTCTGCCAAAAAACAAATGGTGTAATGTTCTCTACAGGCCCACAGTCTGCCTCTTGTTCTGAACAGGGACATAAACCACTCTGACAGATGGGACAGTCCCCTCCGTGATGGGACCCGCCCTGGAGACACACCTCTAATTCTCATCCCGGACACACAAATTAGGAAAAGTACTAATAAATTCAGCAGATAACACCATCTGGGACACTCCTCTGTGTAATGAAAGTGATTCAGACCCAACACAGACACATCCATCCCATTACGAAGGAGCGCTTTTGTTTGGGTTTCCTGGGATAATGACAGGAGTTCCCCATAATATTTCTTTCACTTATTTTTATTAGGGCTCGCTGTGGGTGGAGCTTATCCCAGCAGCTATGGGCCGGAGGCGGGGCGTAACCAGGACGATGGCAGGGCTAATACTTGGAGACATACGCTGAAAGACAAACATTCACTCTCACAGTCATTCACTATAGACAAAGTTCAGTCCAACATACTCTTTGTGGTGGTCCCAAGCCTAAAAAAAAGGAGAGAGGGTTGCTCCAGGAAGGGCATCCGGTGTAAAATCTGTACGTGGAGGCACAGTAGGAGGCCAATCATGCTAACATACAGTATAGGAGATGCATTAGCTTAGTGGTTCTCAAAGTGGGGTCCGGATGCCCCTAGGGGTCCGCAAAGGTACTGCAAGGGGCCCCCAGAGGCTGTCTATGTTAAGTACATTCAAAGAAATTGAGTTTGAAATGCACTGTAAAAAACAATGCTACAAAAACTCAAGGCAACAGGATCCCTCAAGATTTTTGAGTTTTGGTGATCAACTCAAAATCTCAAGTTTTCAACAACTAGTATTTTTTTACTCACCAAATTTAACATTCATATATCTAAAAACTTGAAATTTTTAAGTTTTACTCACTATCTTTACTTTTTCCCAACTCATCTTGCAGCCAACTGACTCCACTGTTCAGAAAAAAGTAGTATTGATAATAATAAAAACTAAATATACTGCATTTAACAAAAGAAAAACTTTTTCTGAACACTGTAAGTTGGCTGTAAGATGAGTAAAAAAATAATGATAGAGAGAAAAACTTAAAAATTAGAAACGTTTTTAGACGTATGAATATCAAATATGAATATCAAATTAAGTGAAAGTGTGGAAAGCTTTAAATTTTGAGTTGGCCCCAAAAATCTTGAGGAATCCTTTGCTTTGAGTTATTGCCTTTTTGCAGCATTTTTTTTTTTTTTTTTACAGTGGATTTGTTTAAAAATATAACTTGAAAACACTTTTAGTCAATAGTCAGTGTCTTTTATAATATTTTTATAGAAATATATGAAAAAAAACATGAAAATAAAATTTGGGATCAAGGGAAGTTGTATTGTTGGGGGTCCGCATTGGATTTTGGTAAATTTAAGGGGACCGTGACACTCCTGCCTTTGGGAATGGCTGCATTAGCTTGTACACATTGGATCAGTGTCGGCAGAAATTCCTGCTGGGATTATAGGTATTTCAACACTAGCTATGTTGCAGAGAGAATAGTGCAAAAAACAAACAAACAAACAAACACAAAAATCACAAAAAAACATGACATGACCCCAACAATTACCAAAAACATTGAGAAAAAACAATTAATTACACTAACTAACATGCTTGGTTCGTATATATTTCTATGACTTTTGTGCTTCGACCGTGGTTAAATCTCAGAATAATCTCCAAATGAACAGGAGATCGTGGTCGGACAGGCACACGTGGCTTTTTACATGCAGTTCTGGTTCATGGTTATTATTGCGTGAACTCATAACTTTCAGCATAAACTCGCTCCTCTCCTGTGAACTCATGGTCTCCAGTTGGCTGTGGTCAGAGAAGTGCCACACACACAACGCATTCAGAGCTAGAACTTGATGAATTTAGTAATATTGTGCTAGAAAGTGTTAATAAATAAAATCAGGCAGGTTGCTATGTTTTTGTAGATGGAAATTTTGGCCTCTGCATTTACCCCCATCCATATACAGGTCACTATGTCTTATCTCTGATGCAGTATTTTCAGCAGACAGTAGCTTTTTGTGTGAACTGCCTTTGAATTGCCCCCTTGTTTGGTCACATTGAGCGCACTGTCTGTCGCCCCTCGCCTCTTCAGACATAACTCCAACTGTCCCGGGACGTTTTTCTCACACCCCTCACTCACTCATTCACTCACTGCGGCCCGGGACAGAGGAAATGATCCGTCTGCTGCTGTTGTGTCGTGTGTTTTGTGAGATGTGTGTAGAGAGACATATGTAGCCATGCAAAAATGTAGGGCCCAGATGTCGGAGCCTGAGGAATCCCCCGCTGACGCAGGGCCAGACCGAAGGAATCCAGTGCCACGTCTGTGTTAAATGATTGGAAACTATGAAGGCCTTCATTAGTCCATGGCCCAGAGCCCCGGGTCTGAGCCTGCTTTTTACATTGGGCCCATCACATGCTGCATCTCAGAATTAGACAGTGAAAAAAAGAAGACGCGAACACGTGTTTTGGAGGCTATAATTATTACGAGCGGCCTCTACACTGTAAAATGTTGTGGTAAAATGTATGGCTACTTTCTCCACACTGCCTTTCTGTGTGATACTAAGCCTATAAACTGGTCAGGCACATGTCACACTGCAAACAATCAATATCTACATGAGATAAAATTACTTGAATTCAGATTATCAATCTTGATTTAAGCAAAAAATAAGATTAGATTAGATTTATTTAGTTATTAGGTAACTTATTACTAGATTATTTGCCTTGTTTCAAAGTACACTGCTCAAAAAAATAAAGGGAACACTAAAATAACGCATCCTAGATCTGAATGAATGAAATATTCTTATTAAATACTTAGTTGAATGTGCTGACAACAAAATCACACAAAAATTATCAATGGAAATCAAATTTATTAACCCATGGAGGTCTGGATTTGGAGTCACACTCAAAATTAAAGTGGAAAACACACTACAGGCTGATCCAATTTGGATGCAATGTCCTTAAAACAAGTCAAAATGAGGCTCAGTAGTGTGTGTGGCCTCCTCGCCTGTATGACCTCCCTACAACGCCTGGCCATGCTCCTGATGAGGTGGTGGATGGTCTCCTGAGGGATCTCCTCCCAGACCTGGACTAAAGCATCCGCCAACTCCTGGACAGTCTGTGGTGCAACGTGGCGTTGGTGGACGGAGCGAGACATGATGTCCCAGATGTGTTCAGTTGGATTCAGGTCTGGGGAATGGGCGGCCAGTCCATAGCATCAATGCCTTGGTCTTGCAGGAACTGCTGACACACTCCAGCCACATGAGGTCTAGTATGGTCTTACATTAGGAGGAACCCAGGGCCAACAGCACCAGCATATGGTCTCACAAGGATCTGAGGATCTCATCTCGGTACCTAATGGCAGTCAGGCTACCTCTGGCGAGCACATGGAGGGCTGTGCCGCCCCCCAAAGAAATGCAACCCCACACCATTACTGACCCACTGCCAAACCGGTCGCTGGAGGATGTTGCAGGCAGCAGAACGTTCTCCACGGCGTCTCCAGACTCTGTCACGTCTGTCACATGTGCTCAGTGAGAACCTGCTTTCATCTGTGAAGAGCACAAGGCGCCAGTGGCAAATTTGCCAAACTTGGTGTTCCTGGGAAGTGCCAAACGTCCTGCACGGTGTTGGGCTGTAAGCACAACCCCCACCTGTGGACGTCGGGCCCTCATACCACCCTCATGGAGTCTGTTTCTGACCGTTTGAGCAGGCACATGCACATTTGTGGCCTGCTGGAGGTCAGCGCTTCACCACTTAAATTGCTGTCTAAACAGAGCAGTTAGCTCATTTATCTATTTGTTAGCATTATGTTGCTAAAAGCTGTGCTAAAAAGCCATTTTATAACCTGTCCAGTCTCCATCGTTGCCAGCAGGGGGCGTTAGACACTTGACAAGTGTTCTCTGCAAAGTCAAAGTTGTTTGTTAGATGTTTTCTATACATATACATTATTTTAATTTATAAAACTCCAAATATTAATGCAAAGGTGTCAAAAACCAACCTGAAAAAAGTGTAATATGGGACTATTAGGTCCTTCGGATGAAGTGAAAACAAACTTAGTCCAGGCGACCTCCCTTGTTTAACTTTTTACACTGAATTTCATCTGCACCTATGTCTTTTTATAGTCCGCCTATGAATGTGAATGTGTTGGCAAACTGGTAATAAACAAAACCTACCACCAAATATTGTCTTGCAAATGAAAACATAATGTTGTGTTACATAATTTCTTGAGAAAAATAAACTCTTTCTGCTGTAATATAATTATATGATTCATTTTTTGAAGCAGAAGATTTGAAGATTTTGAAGCGGATTCTTTACCATGAGATATAATAACCTTGTGGCCTGATGGATAGAGCATTTATCCCTGAACTAGGTGAGCCCTGGTTTGAGTCCAGGCCTGGGCACTGTATTTATACTATTGTGAAGTGAAGATGATATTTGTATTGTTCCCAGTGCACTTGATTACTTTCATAAAGGCCTAAAGTTGTGGTAATGGTACAAAAACACAGCCTCCATGGTTTCCAAATACATCTTGACACGTTACTCACTGCAGACTTGTCCCGGGACGTTCTCATGGCCCTTTGAAGTTTCATTTGTCTTGATCCTGTTTATTGAGCGGGACAGAAGCAGACGTCCACAGTCATAAAGAGCCGAGCCGCTGATCAAAGCCTCGCAGACACACAGAGGTCACATGTCTCAGGTCACATGATCCAGGCCTGTCTTCACTGAGAGAGGGAGAGAGAGACACTCATGAATGAACCAAATTAAAACAGACACAAACCCGAAGAAGCCTCTGTACTTCGTGGAAACCTTAACTTACTGTATTTGTTTATGTAACTCTTATTACTTCATGGTTTTCTTCACAACAAAGTGTTTTATCAAAAGTAACCAAGATGGCGCCGGCTAATACAGACAAAATTGTATAACTTCTTTAACCCAATTAACAGCGTTTAGTGCTTTTCCTCTGTCATCTGTTGGTTCTGCTGAAGTCTGCGTGTTTTGTTCAGTCTTCTGTCTGATTTTTTTCTTCGCCCTGTTTCCATTTTGACAACAGTAAAGTCTCATTGACGTCCGACGTGACGATCACGTAAAAAAAAAAGACTTTTTCCACAACAAACCGGCAACAATCCGCCATGCTTGCTTGGGTCAGCGGTGCATCGCTTACGTCCAACCTTTAACCCCTTAATGCCTGAATTTATTTCCAATTATATAAAAAAAATATTCTAAAATAATAAACAGGCATCAAAAGAAAACACGGATTATTTCTGCAGCAGTCTTGGATTAAAGGGGTTAAATTCTCTGATTGGTTACTCCGCCTGTGATTGTTCCACCCATAGAAAAGAAATTAAGCAAAGGGCTACCAGACTAACTTCTTTGTATAGAATAAGAAAAGAGTTTAGGGTAGGTTTGTGTACAAGCTAATCAAGAGTATTGTTCACACCCTAAAGTGTCGGCAGGGGTGGTGCACAAATTTCTGGGCCCTTTGTATAAACCATTTTGGTGGGCCCCCTTGCTCACTTTAGCAATATCTCTCACACATATCCTAGGCTTTTTAAGGGCCCCTCCCTGTAAATTGTACCCTTTACCCCCTCCCAGTCTGATGCCCCTGCATGTCGGTGTGTTTTAATGACTCCAGCCCTCATGAAATATTGGCTTTTTACATTTTTTCAACCAAGTGAGTGCCTGGATATTGTTGTTTTCTTTAAGTATTGTTTGCAGAAGTCTTAAGGCTAATAGTGTATCTCTGGAAGTACTGGGCATGAAACAAAAACTGGCACAAAGCTGAAAGTCTTATTTGTCACAAATTACCTAAAATGTCAAAAAGTGTTGATATTATTCAAATGCACAGAGATGACTGCTGTCAGTAGACTCAACATTAAGCCACATGATTACCATGGTGTGGTTGTAGACCCTGCTAACAAAAAATTACCAGGTGCAATATTTGTGGATTTTCTGTTTGGATATTTCTTTTAAAAATTGTGCCTCACCTCTGCATTTATACAGGCTTCAGTCCTCCATCTGAGGTTTTCATATCAAATTCTAGATGTCAACCTATTAGTGCCATATTAACTACTACAGTGTTGACGGATTGATGGCCTTGTGCTTATCATAAGTATCCTAAGCCCTGCCCACTATTTTCAAACGCACCTAAATCTATCACCGCACTGAAATGAGATGTAAACAAAACAGGAATCTGAGCGAGTTCCTAAACCGTGAGAGGAGCATAAACCAGCGCTGAGTACAAACAACATGACCTCAGAACTGGCTCGTCAACACTGCGGAGGAGAGTAACTGGATACTTTTACTCAGGTGATTTACTTACAGAGAGTTTTTGAAGATAATAAACATGTCCTAAAACATATTTTCACTTGAGTAAATCACTGAGGAATGTGAGGACTTACAATCTTTTTAAGTCTCTGAATGAGTAATCTTTGACATTGGCAAAGTTAGTTCTACACTCAATCAAAAGGTCAGTAGTAGTAGTAGCAGTAGTAGTAGTAGTAGTAGTAGTAGTAGTAGTAGTAGTAGTAGTAGTAGTAGTAGCAGCAGTAGTAGTCAAATCTGTCAAATCTACAGCCTGTCCATCCTGGGAGTGGATCTCTCCCTCATGTGGTTCTCCCTGAGGTTTCTGGTGGTAGCAATATTAGTAGTGGTAGTAATAGTAGTAGTAACAGTAGTACAGTAGTAGTATTAGTATTAGTAGTATATTTTGTTGTGATTGGAAAATTGAAAAAAGCACTGAAAAACATTAAAACGTACTAACTAGTGATAGTAGCAGCAGTAGTAGTGCTAGTAGTTGTAGAAACAATAGTAGAAGAAGTAGCACTTGTAGTAGTAGTAATACTAATACATTTAGCAGGGCTGCTGACAGAATTGATGGGGCCCTGGATTAAAACCTTTAGAGTGAAGGCCCCCCTATATATAATTGAAGTATAGAAGGGCTAATTTTGGGGGCCCCTAACCATGTGTCATTTTATATTGTGTCATAAAGTACTTTTACATCTACCTGAGTAATATTATTTGACTTGAGTACAGGTTATGAGTACTTCTCTCACCTCTGATGCCCATATTAGGACACAGTGCCGTGCCCTTTACCAGGATCAGCAGGCGTCACTCCTTCGATGTGATTTTTCTTTGTTGGAAAAAGTCTTATGTAACCGCAGCCCGGGCTAATAATCCAGAGCGACATTATCTACTGCGTCCATTCACCAAAATTATAGGTCATAAAGAAGCTGGGATGATTAGGGGGAAATTCATCTGTGTTGGAAGACTATCAAAGTTCCCAGAATTCATTGCGGCGCGGCACGTTTCCCATGGCGCGTTTGACCTTTGACCTCTCCGCTTGCAACCTAGTGCCCCTGAAATGACACAGCAAAGTACTGCAGGATGTCAGAAGTACTATGTCAGAGTGAGCTCATTTATCAAGCACTTTAACTGTGATCCTCTGGAGTGGAGTAAGTTTAAAGGAAGGGAGGACAATGACATGAGGACCAGAGTACTACAAGTTACTAGTACTACAGAGTAAAAGTACTGTTACTTTAAATTTATATTACTCAAATAGATGTAATTGTAGTAGACAAAATTGATATTTGAGTAAGTATTTATATTAGTATTGCTATACTACTGACACAACACTACTACTACTACTCCTAATATTACTATTACTACTACTACTACTACTACTGCTACCACTATCACTGCAACTACAATTTCTACTGCTACTGTTTCTGTTGCTGAATGTAAAGTGATTGTAATAGAAAGTACTAATGTATTAGAATTACTACTACAACTATCAGTAGTACTACTATTAGTACAATCACTACAGCTGCTCCTACCACTACTACTACTACAGTTACTCCTGCTGCTGCTACAATAACTGCTACTACAACTATTGCTACTGCCTTTACTACTACTACTACTACCACTACAATTGCTATTAGTACTACTACTACCCTTCTATTACGATTACTACAACTATTGCTGCTACTGCTACTAACATTACTACTTATACTACTATTACTACTACTACTACTGCTACCACTACCACTGCACTGATACTATTACTACTGCAAGTAGTACTGCTATTACTACTACTACTAGCCTTCTAAGACTATACTACTACTGCAGCTGCTACAATAACTGCTACTACTACCACTAATACTACTATTACTACTACAACCACTACTGCTACTACTATTACTACTGCCATTACAACTACCACTACTATTACTATTGCTATAACTGCTTATACCCCTACTACTACTATTACTACAACTACTACTGCAACTACTACTACTTTTATCACTACTTCTACCATTACAAACCACTTACCAGATAAAAAAACAACTTCCCATGTAGAAATTTGAAAGTAGGAGTACGAGGACAGACGTGGGAAGTGTGTTTGAGCGTCACGTAGCAGCACTTACGCTCTCACTTTAGGGACTCGGCTCAAAATCTCGGTCGTTAAACGAAGAGGAAACGATGTGGAGCTGAGATAAGAGCTGGGAACGTTCAGGGCACAGCAGCAGGCCATTAAAATAAGTACTTTTACATAACACGCAGTTAGGTTAGGATCAATTCTCAAGAGCAGTGGTTCTCAATCTGTGGGACGGGCACCACTGGTGGTACTCAGGAGTCTTTTGTAGTTCCAGTCCTGGTTTAGTTTAATGTAGAGCACCTTTAGTCTTGTTCTGGCTCAGGATTAAATATCAAGTGCAGACCACGACTTTGTCCTATAGTTAAGTTTATTCTTAGTTTAGTCCTGGTTAAGACCTGGTTTAGTCCTGGCTTAGAGCTGGTTTAGTCCTGGTTAATCCTTCATTTTGTCCCGGTTTAATCATGGGTTTAGTCTTGGTTTAGGCCTTGTTTACACCAGGTTTAGTCCTAGTTTAGTCTTGGTTTATTTAGTCTTTGTTTAGTCCTGATTTAATCCTGGGTTTTGTCCTGGTTATGTCCTGATTTAGTCCTGGTTAATTCCCGGTTTAGTCCTGGTTTAGTCTTGATTTAGTCCTGGTTTAGTTCCGGTTTAGTCCTGGTTTAGTCTTGATTTAGTCCTGGTTTAGTCCTGGTTTAATCGTGGGTTTAGTCTTGGTTTAGTCCTTGTTTACACCAGGTTTAGTCCTAGTTTAGTCTTGGTTTATTTAATCTTTGTTTAGTCATGATTTAATCCCAGTTTAGTCCTGGTTTAGTCCTGGTTTAGTCTTGATTTAGTCCTGGTTTAATCATGTGTGTAGTCTTGGTTTAGTTCTTGTTTACACCAGGTTTAGTCCTAGTTTAGTCTTTGTTTCATCTTGGTTTATTTAGTCTTTGGTTATGTCCTGATTTAGTCCTGGTTAGTCCCTGGTTAGTCCCTGGTTTAGTCCTGGTTTAGTCTTGGTTTAGACCTGGTTAATCCTGCTGTAGTCTAGGTTAAGTCCTGGTTTAGTCTCTGTTTTGTCCTTATTTAGTAATGCATTTTTACTGCTTTCATTCCTACTTTATAATTTGGTTGGATATGGTCAGAAGTTTGAGCAGCCCAGAGTAATTATGAACAGAATATAATGAAGAATAGACTGGCTCTTAAAAGAGTGCCGTTATTGAAAACAGGCCAAAACCAGACGAGCTATAAATATAAAAGCTCATACAATGCCACTTCCTGTCTGCAGAAATATGTCAGATTTAATGTTGAGTGTGGGTCATTGAAGTGGTCGCCAATCCCTTTTTTCCTTTTTCTCAAGAAACTCATTGTTTTGGCTTTTATACTGTATTTAACATGGGACAATTTGTATAAAACATGTAAGAAGTTTATTCAAGGTAAGCTCAAACTTAATTTTTTATGTCATGTATTAGTATTTTGAGATGAATTGGTCCTGCTTTTTAGCTTTTCTCTTCTGGGGTCGCCTCAGCAAATCACCTCCTTCTGAGCTTCTCCTGACACAACCTTCTCACTTTATCCAGGCTTGGAACTGGCACAAAGACGACATTGGTCCATCTTTTTGGTTTATTTGTCTCATAATTGATAAATATGAGCAGGAAAGTAGCTATGTTGTTGTTTCAGGTTGTACAAAGGGCTGGGAAAAATCTATTCATCAGCGTTTTTCATTTTGGTTGATTCTATCGCAATTTTTTTATTTTTTTTTCGTACATAGCGTCTTCTAAGCCAGTGTTTCCCAACCAGGGGTACAGGGTCCTCTATCTGGCTGTCGAAGACTAAAATGAACCTAAATCTGGACTAACCTGGGACTATGCTGAGGGATAAAACAGGAAGTAACAGAAAAATGCAACACTAAAGAAGGAAAAAAACAGGGGCTAAACTTGTACTAAACAGGACTAAACCGGGTCCAAAACCAAAACTTAACCAGGAAAAACAAGTCTAAAACCAGGACTAAATCAGATCTAAAACCAGGGGAAAAAAATCTGGTCTAAAACCAGAACTAAACCACAAAAAAGCAGGTCTAAATCCAGGACTACACCAGATCTAAAACCAGAACAAAAAGAGATCTAAACCAGAGCAAAACAAAGAAAAAAAAGGTCTAAACCAGTTATAAAACCAGAACTAAGCTGGGTCTAAAACAGAACTAAATTAAGACTACGCCAGGTCCAGACCACAACTACTCCAGATTGTACACAAGACCAAAAAGGTTTTGAAACCCGTGGTCTAAGAGCTTTGTTGTGGCTAAAGCTGCTGCTAGCTTCACAACAGCTTAAATACTCACTGTGGAGACTCTGTAGACGCTAAAAACACAAATAATCACAGAGAAAGCATTTGTGTTA
This sequence comes from Bostrychus sinensis, assembly GCA_020698575.1. NCBI lineage: Eukaryota > Metazoa > Chordata > Actinopteri > Gobiiformes > Eleotridae > Bostrychus > Bostrychus sinensis. Next base: position 10,190,017 of record CM036253.1, on the reverse strand, counting down.
CCTCTGTAATGCCTTTGTTAAGAGAGGGGGCAAAAACTGGCAAAAATGAACAGCATTGCGTAGTGTGCAGTGCTCTGTGCTTTGTTTATGTTTGCAGATTTTAACAAGACTTCATGTGGTGTCAGTTATAACAGACCTGGCTTTAGAAATAGAGAGAGTAACACTAAAAGATGTTTATTTTTACTGAGACGAATGCACATGTTTTGGTACTGATAGAGTCCGAGTCCAGTCTGAGTCCAGAGTGAAGTGGTTCAAATACGTAAATGATTATTTTAATGATCTAATGCCACAGACTCCACAAATTAAACAGAGACAGATCATGTTCCTGGTTCTTCTTATGTGGAAAATTAGGAAGTGGAGCTTTTTCTTGTAATGTTTGGTAAATAAAAACTCACAGACCGCCACATCTGAGACTGAGACAGGACCGGAGTAAAATTGGATTCAAGACCAAGATCAAGACCGAGTAAAACTGCAGCTAAGACCGAGACGAGTCCAAGATTGTAAAAAAATTGTCTCAGACGCTTCAACACTACTGCTTACATTATATAAATACACAATATTCTCATTAAAAATCTTCAATTAAATGGCTTTTTAAGTTAAACAACAAAAGAAATTAAAAATAGGTAATGGCTTGGAATAATGCATGTGTGAAGGTGACTCAAAATATGCAAACACAAAGTTTATTTATTGATTTTGAAGCCTTGTTTTGAGGTTAAGATATTGTGCAGCAGGTTTGTAAGGTCAGGTTTGTCTACTTCAAAAATAGAAAAATGCAAATCTGTCTGTAACTGTAGCAACAACCAGGAAGTAAACAAACAACAGTGACTGCCACACTCCTTAGATAATTTACTGTAAACGTGTTAGAGATACAGTCTATCGCTTGTTATTGCAGGGGTATTTCTTCATTTTTTTAAAATGTAGCGTGATTCAAACGGCTGCGCCCATCGACCAATCACAGCGCAGCAGCGTGGGAACAACCATGACACATTGACAAGACAAAATGTTAAAAATGAAGACGGGCCACATTGCTGTGTCTCGTGGATTAGCTCTGGACTGTGGGAGAATTACACCGGGTTGGACTGAAGCCGAAAGTTGCATAGAAAGAAAAAATGTGGTTGTCATTTTGTGGTTGTGATTGGCAGAAGATGTCCCATAGCGTGTTTTTTGTTTTTGTTTTTACGAGGCACACAGGTGTTATGTCACTTTGTTCCTGGGAAAAAAAAAAGGTTTGGTTATGTAACTGTGGTATGCAAAGTTTGGGCTGGTGATATGTAATTGAAAATGAAATGAAGTACAATTAAGTTTACTTATTTAAACATATCACTTTGAAGCCATTTCTGGGTTTTTGTAATGTTTTTTTTTTATAGTAACTATGGGGGGAAACATGTCAGACTTTGAATATAGTAATGTTTCATTGTTGGGAGTTCACGTGGCCAGAGCTGTAAACAATAAAGCTTAATGAGTCTGATCAATAACAGTATATACCTACAAACACTGGGGAGAGTTTGGAGTCCATGGATCTGTGACTCTGTGCTGCAGCGGCGGAACAGAGGATTTCAACCCAAGTAATAAGTTTAGTTTTAGTTTAGTCTTTATTTGGTAGGGACAGTGTACAGAGTTTCCATCTGTACTCCCTGTAGCATGTGTAAAACATAAACAAAGCTAAATCACACTATGCTCTGGCCTGTGTAGAGAAGCGGCTCATGTTTAAAATGTGAGAAACATTTTGTCTTGAAACATTAAGAGAAGTAAAATAATCTTTAGTCTCCTTTTTTTACTTCAGGGCAGTAGTTGCTGAAAACCACATGATCATCTAAAATGCATCAGATTATAGGAAATAGTTTTATTAAAATTTTCCTGGGAGAGAGACCCCAGACCCGGCCTTCTATTGTCCTACATAAAAATCTATTACAAAATACATCAGGGCACAATTTAGGGAGTGGCATGAAACTGATGTTAAAGTTTGTCGTATCAAATGTAGCCTATATTCTATTTTCAGTGTTGTGGTGGAAGTAAGGGGGCAAATGTTTAAATCTTGCCTAGGGCCGACTCTGCGTGTGGCCTTGTCTGATTTTTTGGGTCTGCCACACCCATGACTTTGGAAAAGGCTGATGTAGACCATTGTTCAAGTGATAATGCAGAAAATAAAACAACTTTGTGTGTTAGTCCCAAGCCCAAATAAAAAATAAAGCCTCATTAAGAGCTTTTTTCCACAGATACTGCAGGCAAGGTGGGTCACTCTGGCAGTATGCAATGCTTTGGGTTAGCGGGCGCACAGCTCTACCTACTGAGCTACTGCCGCTCCTGGATAAAAGCAGAGGGTTGCGTCAGGAAAGGCACCTTTGCCAAATCAAAATGTGCTTTCATCAGGCAGGTCTAAGTTCAACTGTGATGAGAAAGCACAGGTTCTAATAACATCCATGAGTTTTTTTGTGTGTTATTTGGATTTATTATTGTATAGTGACGTCTTACAAGCTTGAGTTGTATATCAAGCAGCTCAGTATGAAGTCACGTGCTAATGTTCTCCACCACCTCACTGACTCAAACTGAGAGACTGGCACAGCTTGTTGTGAATACCAATGCCACTGAGTCACTGGCCCTGTCTCTGCTCGTTATATCAAAGAGAGTCAGTGATGCATTGATGGGGTATACACAGTCACACAGTTTATGTAATTAAAATAACATTTTGACTTTAAATAAGCTAAACAGTGAAATTGTATTCAACCTCCCTGCGACCCACTTATGGGCCCTGACCCACCAGTTGAGAATTACTGGTTGAATGTGTGAAATCTTTATTGGTTGGGAAAAAAGCTGTGACTAAATGCAAAACATATTAGAAAGCTATTCATAAATGAGTTTGAAAGGCTGGGAGTAACAATTTGGTCATGAACAAAAGTACTGCTACTACTTGAATAAAAGTATTAAGAGTAAAAAAACATACTCTGCTACTACCGCTTCTATTACTATTTCTACTACTAGTGCTGCTACCACTACTATTACTACTAATACTGCACATTTAGGCACTAATGGGGCAGCCTATGATGTTTCGAACCCTGCTGGCTGCACTGCATACTGCCGTTGTGTCCTTTGGCAAGACACTTGACACACCTTGACTCCAGTGTCTCTGGCTGTGGTGATGTGTTAGTGTCATTGTGTGATCATGTAAAGAACTTTGAAAAGCTTGAGAAGCAGGAAAAGTGCAATTATTATGCCAAAAATATTTACTCATGAACATTTTTTCTTGGATTTCTCCCTGAAAGATTGACCCAAGCAAAGGTATGTTTTAGAAAATGTATTCCAAACCTTTATTTTCTTCCTAAAATTCCTACTTCTGGTTAATTGTATGTACAAAAATGCTTTGAGTTAATAAAACAACACAAGAAAATACTAATACATTTTACTATTGCACAGTGCTGCTTTAATTTTTTTGTGCACAGTGCGTGGGTTTAAACAGCAGAGGAAGTGGGTTTTTACTTATGAAAACACGTGCAGGAAACCAGAAAGGTGTTTATGCATAAGCAAAAGTTTCATGTTCATAGGAAGGTGAAACAAGCCTTGCCTTTTACTGTAATGCATGCTATTACAATACTTCATGCACATGCTTAGTAATGGTGTGTCCAGTCTGTGTTGCAAATAAAAGGTGACTTAGCAACAAAGAAAGACATGGGTGGAGTTGCTGCTGCAAACTAGACCATGAACAATGTCAGGTGTTGAGATATTTTACCATCTCATGCAAAGGAAAAGCTCATTTTGGATGGCAGTAACAAGTGGAGGGAAGGTTTTACATAAATATACAGCTGAAGGAGCATTTTGATACAAATTCAATAGGATCTTGATCTTTGGGACCTTAAGCTCCGCTGTATTAAAAACAGACATTGTTCTGTTCTAGAAATCCCTCTTTGTCTTTAAACTCAGTCTGCACAAATCCATGGTACAGCTGTATCATTATAACGAAGATCCATGGTCCAGAAACACAGCTGTCTTCTCTTGACCAAAGCTATTTTAAAATGGACTGAGGTAAGATGGAAAACAGTGGTTCTCAACCCTATAATGACAACCCACAACCCAAAAAACTTAACAAATGTATTAAATAAACACATTGTGCAGTTTGAACCTGAGATAAGTGAGTATAGCATCAGAATATTACAGTGTGCCAACACAAAAAAAGAAATGTAAAGATAAACCAAGCACGTGGCAATGCTCGACAGGGAACTTTTCCTTTCTATATTCAATTAGTTGACTTTTAATTTAAAACCACAACTCTTCACCTTGGTAACTTTAGGCTTTTTTACAGAATCAACTGTTTTCATGTACAAATTAAAAAAAAGTCACCCTACTGTTGAGGAGTTTATTTCAAGGATTATGCAGGCTTCAGTAAGTTCAATTTAAGACCATTGTTCAAAAAATAAAGACCTATTTCATATGCACATAGAGTAAAAAAGGTGAGACCATCTGTGACAGTGAGCGCCACAAAGCATTTAGGTCTAAGCTCTCATTTCGGCAACGGTAAAACAACTTTGAGCATTTAAGTGGACATTTTAGGTAGTAGCACCAAATGTATGTGAATATTTAAGACCTTTTTAATGTATTTAAGACATAATAGTCCACATCTTGGCAAATTTTGGATTTTTTAAGGCCTTAAATTCAGGTTTTAAAAAAGTAAGACTTTTTAAGACCCGGCAAAAAGCCTATTTGTTTTTTTGTTTTGTTTTGTTTTTTCCCGGGCCCGCGACCCACTGAAAACGGTTCTGCGACCCATCCCTGTCTAAATCCAAGATCAAAACAGTAATACAATCTGAAGCATGAGTATACCAGGACTAAACCAGAACAAAAACAGGACTAAACCAGGAATAAACCTACAAAGACTAAACTTCTGTTCAATAAAAGCTTTACCAGGACAAATTCAGGATTTCTCCCAGGACTAAATCAGAACAAAACTTGAACTAAACCAATTTGTAATTATCTATTTAATGGTTTTTATGTTTAAAAAGTCCATGAGTGTCATTAGAAAGAGCCTGCGCACCACCAGCGGTACCTGTCCCACAGTTTGAGAACCAAGCAGCGACAGTAGGACAAGGGCACAGAAGCTAAAGGTAATGTCTTCTTGTAGGAAGTGTTAAAAAGTGAGACTGGCATGGCACAATGGTGAATACCTGAATACCTGAGTCACCAGCACACATAGAAACACACACACACACACACACACACACACACACACACACACACACACACACACACACACACACAGCCTGTCTGCAGGTGAAGAAGTGAGGCATGGAGCCAGCTGTGCCCCAGACACGCACATGAGATAAACTGGAAAATCTCACCAACCAAAACACAGCTGTCCAACTGAGATACAGACTTAACCACGTTTCACTTTTCACCTCAACGAGTCAACAATTTTAATGTCTGTCTACACTAAACAAAAATATAAATGTAGCACTTTTTTTGCTCCCGTTTCTCATCAGCTGAACTCAAAGATCTATGACTTTTTCTATGCACACAAAAGGCCTATTTGTCTCAAATATTGTTCAAAAATCGAAATCTGTTTTTCCTTTGCTGAGATAATCCATCCACCTCACAGGTGTGGTATATCAAGATGCTGATCAGACAGCATGAATATTGCACAGGTGTGCCTTAGGTTGGCCACAATGTGCAGTTTTATCACAGCACAAGGCCACAGATGTTATAAGTTTTGAGAGAGCGTTCGATTGGCTGCTGACTGCAGCAATGTCCACCAGAGCTTTTGCCCATGAATTGAATGTTCATTTCTCTAACATACGTCATCTCCAAAAGTTTTCAGAGAATTTGGCAGTACATCCAACTGGCCTCACAACCGCAGACCACGTGTAACCGCACCAGCCCAGGACCTCCACATCCTGCATCTTCACCTCCAAGATCATCTGAGACCAGCTGCCCGGACAGCTGCTGCAACAATCAGTCTGCAAAACCTAAGAATTTCTGCACAAACTCTCAGAAACCGTCTCAGGGAAGCTCATCTGCAGCTCGTCGTCCTCATCAGGGTCTCAACCTGACTGCAATTTGTCGTTGTAACTGACTTGAGTGGGCAAATGCTCACATTCGATGGCGTCACTTTGGAGAGGTGTTCTCTTCATGGATGAATCCTGGTTTTCACTGTACAGGGCAGATGACAAACAGCGTTTATGGCATCATGTGGGTGAGTGGTTTGCCGATGTCAGTGTTGTGGAGAGAGTGGCCCATGGTGGCGGTGGGGTTAAGGTATAGGCAGGTATGTTATGTACAACAAACACAGGTGCATTTTATTGATGGCATTTTGAATGCACAGAGATACTGTGATGAGATTCTGAGGCCCAGTGTTGTGCCTTTCATCCACGACCATCACCTCATGTTGCAGCATGATAATGCACAGTCCCATGTTGCAGCGTGATAATGCACAGTCCCATGTTGCAGTGTGATAATGCACAGTCCCATGTTGCAGCATGATAATACACACCCCATGTTGCAGCGTGATAATACACAGCCCCATGTTGCAGCGTGATAATACACAGTCCCATGTTGCAGCATGATAATACACAGTCCCATGTTGCAGCATGATAATACACAGCCCCATGTTGCAGCGTGATAATACACAGCCCCATGTTGCAGCGTGATAATGCACAGTCCCATGTTGCAGCGTGATAATGCACAGTCCCATGTTGCAGCGTGATAATGCACAGTCCCATGTTGCAGCATGATAATACACAGCCCCATGTTGCAGCATGATAATACACAGCCCCATGTTGCAGCGTGATAATACACAGCCCCATGTTGCAGCGTGATAATACACAGCCCCATGTTGCAGCGTGATAATACACAGCCCCATGTTGCAGCGTGATAATGCACAGTCCCATGTTGCAGCGTGATAATACACAGTCCCATGTTGCAGCGTGATAATACACAGCCCCATGTTGCAGCATGATAATACACAGTCCCATGTTGCAGCGTGATAATGCACAGTCCCATGTTGCAGCGTGATAATACACAGTCCCATGTTGCAGCGTGATAATGCACAGTCCAAGTTGCAAGGATCTGTACAATTCCTGGAAGTTGAAAACTCCCAGTTCTTGCATGGCCAGCATACTCACTGGACAGGTCACCCACTGAGCAGGTTTGGGATGCTCTGGATCGGTGAATTTGACAGCTTGTTCCAGTTCCTGCCAACATCCAGCAACTTCGCACAGCCATGAAAGAGGAGTGGACCAACATTCCACTCTTTTGGGGAGCTGTTACTTTGACTTTGCAGAGAATGCTTGGATTAGATGTCTGTTGCTCCCTGCTGGCAACACTGGGGAATGGACAGAGCATGAAATGGCTATGTAGCACAGCTCTTAGCAACATGACGCTAACAGAGGGATAAATTAGCTAACTGTTTTGTAATTTAAGCGCTGTAATTATCAGAAAGAGTCCGGTGGTGTATGGGATTTAGAAATGCACAGGAGCGCTTACTGGTTTCAGGTGTCTACGTAGAGCCATACGACCAAGCGTTTCAACCTCAGCATACATTAGCATTACTCAAACAAGCGTGAATGAAACAAAATACTACTGCAGATATGATTTTGGGGTGCAGACAACATTATAACATGATTAAAAGCTCATACAAATCTATTAAGCAGAATAGGGAACCTTTAAAGGTATTTCTAGACACTGAAAAACAGTGAGTGTTTTACATTAGTGTATGCTTCATTCACTCCACAGTCACACACTGATGGTGGTATGCTACCTGTCCTGGGGCAGACTATCCGAGACATGGCAGCCATAATGTACCAACAGCCTCCCTGACCTCCACCAAACACACAATTTATATTTCTAACTTTGTGCTGCATTTGGCCCCAACTTGTTTAAGACTTGTTGCTGCCAAATTAACAATGACTGTCAATGGCTGTTTTTTGGCTTGCATATTTGCAGTGCAGTGTACTTTTCATACTTTTGAACTAATTATCCACATTTTCTGGCTCATCTTATCTCCCCATCTGAATCTCAGACAGGACCAGACCGCAGATACCAGGTGGAGACACGGCTCTACGACCATAACTCATGACGGTGCTGCAGCTGCATGAGGTATGATGCAGGCTCACCACCACACGTGCCCTCACATGACCTTCTGTTCAACACCAGGGCTTACGTACGACAGCTTCTGACACTAAGTACCAGCACAGAAACAAAATGAATTTCTAAACAAGAACAAAACAGGAACGAAACCTCGACTAAATCAGGCTGAACTGGAACTAATCTGCAACAAATTCAGGACTAAACACAGAGTAAACTAGGAATAAATCAGGGCTAAACTAAGTGTAAACCAGAGCTAAACCAGGTCTAAACCAGGATGAATGACTAAACGAACAGGACAAAATCCAGGACTAATCCAGGAATTAAACAGGACTAAACCTGGTCTAAACCAGAACTAAGTCAGGTCTAAAACAGAACTTATTCAGGACTAAAAGTGAACAAATCCAGGACTAAAACAGGTCTAAACTAGAATTATAAGGCAAGTCTAAACCAGGACTAAACTAGGACTAAACCAAAATTAAGCAGTGGTCTAAACCAGTGGTTCTCAATCTGGGGTCTGAGTACCACTGGTGGTGCTCAGGTATCTTGTGCAGTTCAGGTCCTGGATTTAGAGCCAGTTTTATTTCAGTTTTAGATTTGAAGGGTTCTAGTGTAGTCCTGGTTTCGACCTGGTTTAGATCTAGTTTAGACCTGGTTTAGATCCAGTTTAGACCTGGTTTAGACCTGATTTAGACCTGGTTTAGACACATTGTAGTCCTGGTTTAGACCTTGTTTAGATCTAGTTTAGACCTGGTTTAGATCCAGTTTAGACCTGGTTTAGACCTGATTTAGACCTGGTTTAGACACATTGTAGTCCTGGTTTAGACCTTGTTTAGATCCAGTTTAGACCTAGTTTAGTCCTGGTTTAGGCCTGGTTTAGACATGGTTTAGATCCAGTTTAGTCCTGGTTTTGACCTGGTTTAGATTTAGTTTAGACATGGTTTCGACCTGGTTTAGACATGGTTTAGACCTGACTTAGGCCTGGTTTAGACATGGTTTAGACCTGACTTAGGCCTGGTTTAGACATGGTTTAGATCCAGTTTAGTCCTGGTTTTGACCTGGTTTAGATTTAGTTTAGACATGGTTTCGACCTGGTTTAGACATGGTTTAGATCCAGTTTAGATCCAGTTTAGTCCTGGTTTTGACCTGGTTTAGATTTAGTTTAGACATGGTTTCGACCTGACTTAGACCTGGTTTAGACACATTGTAGTCCTGGTTTAGACCTTGTTTACATCCAGTTTAGATTTAGTTTAGTCCTGGTTTAGGCCTGGTTTAGACATGATTTAGATCCAGTTTAAACCTGGTTTAGTCTTGGTTTAGACCTAGTTTAGTCCTGGTTTAGTCCTGGTTATAAACCTGGTTCAGACCTGTTTTGTTCAGACCTGGTGTGTAAAGTTAGAGTACTGGTCTAAACGTCAGGCTCTAAATTAATCTAAATCCAGACTTGAACTGCAAAAGCCTCCTGAGTATCACCACTAGTCCCCGTACCACAGCTTGAGAACCACTGGTTTGGTGCATGTCGGGTTTAACCACAGCTGAAATTCAAGTACAGGAAATGCCAAATATGAAGAGAATGACAGGAATTGATAGTGAGTGGACGTTTCCCATGACACAGCCCTGCACTTCCTCCACAGACTGCAGTTCTGTGCACTGACTAAGAACACGAGGTCAGCCCGGGACCTTTAGGGTTAGACCTGACGTAAGAGTTGTCACAGCACATAGCTCCGTTAGCATAGTACATAAATATTTGTCATGTACTAATGCTATCTGATGTAAGGACAGACGCCTTTGGCCCTGTGTAACTTTGCAGGTCAATGGGAGATAGACATTACTGCTTAGATAACACAAGAAACATGAGATTTGTTATTGTTTTAGATGGCTATCGTGTTTGTTTCAGGTAGAGAAATAGCAGCAGTAAAAAAACTAAAAAATCTGCCAGTATCTCACTTACAGTATCCCACTGACCTTGCTGTGCCACACATTTGTGAAAAAACCTTGGTGTTATCATAATTTGTAGTTTTAAATTTGATAAACAAATCTCAGCTGTTGTCAGATCCAGCTTGTTCCAGCTGAAGGTCTTGAGCCGGGTCAGTGGCGTAACTTAGGAATGTGGGGCCCCAGTGCAGGTTTTCAGAAAGGGCCCTAAAGTTATGAAACACATTCAGTACTACATGGTTCACACATTTAGCTTTTTAATGTATGAAATGTCACTGTTTTACTTGAGTTTGATAAAAAAAAAGGTGCTTATTCATGAATATTTAGGGCCAATTTTGTGAAACTATATTTTTTTATTACAATTTGTGTATTTATCTTAAGAAAATAACATGAATTTTTGGTTCTTTGTGTTATGAGTTTACAAATTTAACAGGATTTAAAATTGAATTTATGTAAAATACTTCTACTACTATTGCTACTTCTATTATTATGAATATTTTAAACACAGACTTGACTAAAGGGCCCACTCTGATGGACCCATAAACCTCCTGGGCCCCTGATGATATGCCCCTGAGTAGGGTAAAAAAAAAAAAAAAACATTCCCACACAAGTGACATTGAGCAATACATGCTGGACTGATAATTGCAATTCATTTTATATTGACCCTGACACTTGTGCACTTTAAAACTCACCTTTTTTTCATTGTTGTTCAAAAAATCCAGTCTCTGCTCTAGTTCTCCCTTTGTCAAAAATGCTTTATAAAAACCCCCACATGAAGTCTCAGACATTAGTTTTATGCTTTAAGCTGCTCATCAGGTAATGCATCTATAAGTGCTTGTATTTTAATTTTTTCCTGTACAATGTGCTAACTTTGTTTTTGTGAAAAGTGGAGGATGTCTATTTGCAGTGTAGTCACTGAGGTGTAACTGACAGGACGTCCCGTGTGAGAGCGATGAGCAGAAGTGAAACAACTCGAGACGGTTCTGCGGTGAAACTGTCAGTCACGCAATTGGTGGAGTCAATGCAGATCAACACTAGCCATGCATATCATTAAAGCCTTTCTGAAACATGTCCAAATATAGTTAGAAGAATGAATATGAATATTTTAGTAGAAAACAAGTTGATATAACCATAACAATACACATGGTTTTCAGGGGAGAAATAATCATCTAACAGTAACTTACCAACCAGAAAAATCTAAATATACCAATGAGGCATAACATTATGACCACTGGCAGGTGAAGTGAATAATAGATTATCTCTTCATCGTGGCTCCTGTTAGTGGTGGGTTATATTAGGGAACAAGTGAACGTTTTGTTAATGGGGCCAGTTTTCTTACAGAGATTTGTAAAGGAAGTACACTATATTTCCAAAATTATTAGCTCACCTGCCTTTACATGCACATGAACTTAAGTGACATCCCATTCTTAATCCACAGGGTTTAATCTGACGTTGGCCCACCCTTTGCATCAATAACAGCTTCATCTCTTCTGGGTTGAGGTCAGTTCTTCCACACTAAACTCACTCATCCATGTCTTTATGGACCGTGCTTTGTGCTCTGGTGCAGTCGTGTTGGAACAGGAAGTGGCCGTCCCCAAACTGTTCCCACAAAGTTTTCCACAAAGCTGCTCCCTAGCTGCCTGGTTTTATTCACCTGTGGCCATGGAAGTGATTGGAACACCTGAATTCAGTCACTTGGGTGGGTGAGGGAATATTTTTGGAAATATAGTGTATCTGCCACGACATAAAAAAATACTGCTGCAGTCTTTATCTGATATCCAAGGCTCTAATCACCACCAGACGCCTGTCCCTGGGCCGCTACTGTTTAATATCTGCAGAATGATTTAAATGTTTGTTTTTTAGTAATACATTGTTCAAAATCCATATAATGACACATTTTAAATCCATAACAAATATTTAATGTTTGGTAGTTTAAGCCTATTTCAAGTTTAAGAAATTTATCCAAAAAAAGCTGAAAAAAATACTGACGCCTGAGGATTTTAGCGGTTTAACCTGTTAAGCTCTAAGGCCTTTTTCCCGAAAATTCTATATCTACATTTATTAAGGTTTTACTTAGCATTTACTAGGTGTACATAGCTAACCTTGGTAGCAAATTAATTGGTGGACTTTGGGGATTACTGTGGAAGAGAAATAATATTAATAAATTATATTGTTTGACCATAAATTGAGGTTGAAATGGATTATTCTAATTTCCGCCTAAAAAAAACACATATTTGCCTCCAAAAAAGCCTTTTTCCTTCCTGTAGTGAAGCAAATAACAACATAAATTGAAAATTTCACATATCTTGGTCTACTGCAGCAAAATTTGTGCCAAATAAACAAAGTAATGGAAAGATATACATGTTTTATTTTTTAAAAATCCAGGCGGAATCCAACTGTTGAATAGAAATTGAAGTAGATAGTTTTGTTGCCACGAATTGTCCGAACACGAGGATGTCAAACATGTGTCAGCCGTTGTATCTCCCCGCTATGGTCCCAACAAGCGGACGCAAGGGGGCGCAGAGCCCCGTCGGGCTCTATTCGGGTTCAAGGGGTTAAAAGCTATACATTTTTGTACATCAGAGTCACAGATGGAGCAGAATTCATAAACAGAGGAAAAAATGACATAGTAAATAGCACTGTTTCAAAAAAATTGGCTAAAATGAACATTTTCTGCAAAGGTTTGTGCCCCAAAGTCTAACACAGCCAAAAATGTATGTGTGGGAAGCAGGAAAAATGGGCAAGCATAAAGAGTTCGACAAACTGCGATGCCTGGGACAGAGCATCTTCAAAACTACAGCTCTTGTTTCTGGTCAGTATCAAAAGTGGTCCAAGGAAGGAACAGCTGATGCTCGTGACCCGTGTGGATTGAGCCAACAGACGAGCTGAAGAAGTTAATGCTGGTTCTGATTGAAAAGTGCCTCGACGTTTGTTGGAGCTGCACATCAGGTGGCAGGTGGTCATAATGTTATGCTTGATCGTGGTAAATAGATCTTCCACTATAGTGACAGTGAATAAAAGACCTTTTTTTTTGGAGGGATCATAGTAGTAAGTGCCCTGTCTGCAGAACAGCTCAACTAAAAAGACTGACAGACACAATTTCCTTTTGGAGATTTTATTCCTTGATAATAATAAAAAAGCCTACATTTAGCTGTTATAACTTTATACGCTTCTCATTAACCGCAGCGGGATGAGTGATGTGGCTCCTGGTTTGAGGCTTGTAAAGCAGCGCAGCGGCTTCGTGTCGGTAACGTTAGGCCTGGGAACTGCACAGTGAAGTTTGAGCGTGTTACAGAGGCAGAGGAGCTGGTAAAATCATCATCGTATCTGAAACGCGAGAGGAGATGTGGAAAGTATTAATGGGTCTGAACAGAGGCAGAATCAGCAGAATCTGAAGCACGCAGTTTCCTCGGCGCATTTATAGCACACTGGTTCATTTTGTGTCCATTACTTTTCACTATTCCTGCGACTTTGGGCCTGAGGTGGGGCACAGTTTAGACAATATCCACACTGACGCATAGCTTTTCATTCTCTCACACATTCATTGACTTGTATATTGCAGTGTTTCTCAACCAGGGGTACGGGAACGCCTAGGGGTACGTGAGAACTGTGCAGGAGGTACTTGGATTTATTTCATAATTTATTTCCAAGATGATAACTATCGATGACTATTGAAACTTGTGTTCAAAAGTGCTATATTTTTTTATTTTTTTATTTTTTACAGTTTATTATGAACATATTATAGTAAAATAAGTAAATGTAATACAAGTTTATATTGTCTTTTTTTTTTTTTTTTTTTTTTTTTTTTGTATGTCAAATTAAAAATGCACTAAAGCACTTTTTGGCAAGTATAGGGGGTACTCATGGTATGACAAAACGGAAAAATTTTCTATGACTTTTCCAAAACTTTTGACTAAATTTCTAAGACCTGAAAAAGTTACTTACATGTGTTTAAATAGTACTGAAAATGTCCAATAACCAAAAGTGCTTGTTGTTGTTGGCAAACCTAAAACCCGCCCACTCACGGCAAAACTGCCACACCATTGGCCAGGCGCCACCAGCTCAGACCCAAACGATTCAGCGGAAACTTGACAAGATTGATTTTGTGAATTTGTGAACTCACAAATTTCATGACAATTCAAGGTAAAATGTCCAATGTGGTACATTAGAAACATACTTTGCTGCAATTTCATTTGTTAAATTTGGAAAGTAGTTGGTTGAAGAAAAAAAAAATGCTGTTGGGGCTTCTTTCCCCAGAAATATATTATTCCACAAATTTTACTGACAAGATAATTATGCTATATTAGATATAAATTAGTCATCTATGCTGTTTTAAAGCATTACCAAACCCCAAAAATGATTTAGTTCAAATATTCTGACAAAAAATAGATATTGGTCACACTTTTTCCTGCAATGAGAACAAGAAGAGGCCAAGAAGACAGCGTTTTTACTGAACACTAATATTTATTGTATTCTAGCTGGGCAGGTTTAACTAGGAGTGGCCCAATGTTACTCAGACTGTTTACATTTTGAAAACCTTTCCAAAACCTTACACCAGAATATAAAATTGCATTGCACTTATGTATGTTATGGTTGAAAGAGGCCTGTTCAGCACTGGGAAACCTGTCAGTTTTATTATAATTATCTATGTACGTATACTATTCATTTTAATGAGAAAGCCTACTTTAGTTTACAAAGATAACTGGTTTTTGTGAATTGAAGTTGTGCTAATTAACAAATATTAGCGGACAAGCTGCAAGTTAGCATCTTTAGCTAAAGTTAACTCATTACTGTGGTCATTCATGGTTCTGTAACTACTTATCTTGCGGGACATAAAAATTTGGCACATTTTAGCATGTAGCCTTTAGCTTATATAGCTTATAAAACAGCTAAATATCAATAGGCTACACATGGTTTTGTTTTCTAACCAGGAACTGACATTAAACATGCTTAATGAGTTGGTCTCTAGCAATCAAAACAGTTCGATGCTAAGTTTGCTAATGCTAATGCTAATGCTAACTGAAGAGTCTATTGTCCATGATATAGACAACAGTAAAGTACAGTATACTGAGTTGTACTGAGCAAGGTTAACAGTCACAGTCCACTGAGACTTTGGCATCTGGGGACGGTGAAGTCGGTCACGTCTCGACGCTGGGACGCCACATTCTTGTAACACTGCACCAACGCGTTAGCATCAGGGGTTAGCCATGATAGCTACGTCTCTTCATGATGACATTCGGCACCGCTAACTCACTCAAAGGAGAGAGATGTCACACTAACCTTCAATGCCATTGCTCCAGTGTTTTGCTAATGGCTAACAGCTAAACCCTGGCGTCCACAGTGACCCATGGTCCAGACTGGCATGCTGATTATTTTTCACATTAGTGTCACCTATAGGGACAGTATAAGTGTATGTGTGTATGTATTTTTGTTGTCCCTTTATGGTAAGGGTGTTATACCACTAAAATCATTTAAAATAATATTGCTTTTGCTGCTTATTTGTCTGTCCCACTGCAAAATACAAATACACTTATCAAACTTGGGTTTAGAGCTCTGTGTTTCACTTTCTTCCCTTTTATTTGTATCTTTATGTAAAAGGTATCTGTCTATTACTAAAGCATGTGTTTTTCCAAAGTCTTCTGCTGTGCATTCATCTATTAGTATCCTTTATATGTGATAAAAGAGACATATTATGCTTTTATTCATATTTTTAAACCAATCTTGGTCACCACTCGAACAGCACTGCATGTTTTACAACCTTTAAAACATTATGTGACCAAAAGAAAACATTTTAATAAGTACTACTGGTGCCATAAAGAAACAGGTGAAGAGACCAGCAGAAGGTTGCGTCTTTTGAACAAAGAGGGGAAAAAAAGCTTTTTTTTTTCTTAAACTTTTTGTATGATGCCATTTTACTACAAAATGAAAAATAGCCGTAAGGAATCAATGGAAACAAAGCTGAACACCATTTTTTGGATAAATGAACGAGAGCAGACTGGATGTAGAGGGCTTGTTGATTGGTCATTGCTTCCTGGAGTGGGCGGGGGTTCATGGGAGAGGCGGAGTTTTGTGTAACTGAAAGTTTTGAGGCCTCAGAAAGTTAGTGCTAGAGTCTACAGGATTACTCAAACAGGCGTGAATGAAATAAAACACAACTCCAGGTATGTTTTTGATGAGGGAACAACGGCTCAGAAAAGTCAATTTTGCATAATATAGACCATTTAAGGCTAGGGATCACAGCGGCAGACGGGTAGTGAGGAAGTTGGGGGTTAGATTCTCAGGCAGGCTCACAATCTCTCTGAGTGGAGACTGCATGTGCTCCCTCTGCTTCCTCCCACAGTCCAAAGACATGCAAGAGTAAGGGCGGAGGTCTGCAACCTTCTGGAGCCAAAGAGCCAGTTTATGCCAGGAATATTAACTTAGCATCTGTTAAGAGCCGCATATAATTTTAATGCACAAAAATCGCTGAGCCTATAACTGAAATATAGCACATGCATGGTCGTTAATAATTGCAAACAAACAAAAAACTGTGTTAAATAGTCATTGCACGCATTTTCTTTTAAACAGCAGTGTAATACAAGAGCCACGCACTTTCAGAGAACTGGAGTTATATACAGTAACTATTTTTTTTATGTGTCTCTATGGTTGCACCTCAAATCAGCTCGTGCATTGTGCAGCAATTAGGCTACAAACAGTTATAATCTAAATTCATAGCATATAATGAAAGATGGAGATAATTGACAAGATGATGCAGATGCAAGTTGTTTCAAAGTCGTCTACGTATTCTTTTAATGACTTTACGTAACCAGATGTAAGAGCTGCAAAAGCTAAAGAGACGCTCAGGTTGCAGCTGTGTTAGGAGAACGAGGTAGAAGATGAATGAATGAACACATGTAGATGACAGCTGCCCAAATGTACAAAGCAGTTTCCAGGAAAAAAAAATCAGAGAGAAGTTACAGGACAAGTGCAGACCTTACTGTCTTTGATGTTTGACCTTAGACACAAGACAGAGACCTCTCAAATGCCATGTGAGCTGACATGGAAGTAAACGGTAAAACTATATCCCATCAACTTCATGTTAAGCTTGTACAAATTTTTTTTTGCACACTCTGGGTCAGATATTTCCACTTCAAATGTTCCCAGTCCTATACTTCTAAATATATTTGAAGGCCTTTACAGAGGGATTTTTGAAGAATTTGGGTTTGTGTAAATGACAGCCATGAAGGTCAAGTGGTTCAGGATTTCGAACAATGCCTGTAGGTATTTGAAAGGAGCTGATATCTGTCCCACATGTCCCGGGACAGCAGCCAAACTGATGCCATCTCAACGGGAGGAACGCAGCAAAATGGCAGGAAATTCCAACTTACGCTGAGGACATTGTTTCAGCTCTGACACAGAAAAAATGCAACATGGACTGAAGACGGCAAAGAGAAGTGAACTCCGACACTAATTATTATAAGTGTTTCTTATTACAAAACACAGCGGTTCTCAAGCTGTGGTATGGGGACCCCTGGTGGTACGTAGACATCTTCTGGTGGTACTCAGGAGTGTTTTGCAGTTCAAGTCCTGATTTAGGTCCCAGCACAGTTTAGTAATTTAGAACTGGGTTAGTCCAAGTTTAGTCCATTTTTAGTCTTGGTTAAGTCCAGGTGTAGGCCAGTTTTAGTCCGGGTTAGTCCTAGTTTAGTCCTTGTATTAGTCCTGGTTTAGTTGTGGTCTAGGCACAGTGTAGTTCTAATTTAGTCCAGGGTTAGTTCAGGTCTATTCCAGATTGAGTCTTGGTTTAGTTTTGGTTTTGTGCAGGTGTAGGTCAGTTTTAGTTCAGGTTTAGTTTAATTTTGGTTTAGTTCTAGTTAAGTCCTGGTTAAGCCATGGTTTAGTCCTGTTTTAGTTATGGTCTTGGCACAGTTTAATCCCAATTTAGACCTGGGTTAGTTCAGGTCTATTCCAGATTTAGTCTTGGTATGGTCCAGGTGTAGGCAAATTTAGGTCGGGGTTGGTCCTAGTTTAGTCTGGATTAGTCCTTCTTTAGTCCTCATTAAGTCCTTGTTTAGTCCTGGTTTCGTTGTGGTCTAGGCACAGTTTAGTCCTAATTTAGTCAAGGTTTAGTCCAGTTTTAGTCTTGGTTTAGCCCCTGTTTTGTCCTGATTTAGTAATGCTCATTTGAGTCAATTAAAGATGGTACTTTGTCTTGTTTTAGTACAGTTTTGGTTTTGGTTTAGTCCAGGCCAGTTTAGGTCAGGGTTAGTCCAAGTTTAGTTTTGGTTTTAGTCCTGGTTTAATCCTGGTTAAGTCCTCATTTAGTCCAGGTTTAGTCCCTGTCTTGTCCTTAGTTAGTAATGCTTATTGACAGTTTCATGATAACATTACTTTCCCTGATAATAAAGTGACTGCAGGATAAGTGTTAGAGCTAAGGTTTTATTGCCCCCTAGTGGATGGAAATGTAAAGTCCAGTCACCAAGTTAGACTTCCTCTAACAGTATTTCTGCTTTATCTCCTAAAAAACAAAAATAACAAAGATATATATGATAGTGGTTATTTATATTTTGTGCAAAAAAGTGTGTGCAGTTATACGCATTTAATTAAAAAAAAAACAGTAGTTCAGGCAAAATAAAGCATTAGTAGCAATTTGTTTTTACGTCATTATTGTGTGATTATGTATTACCTAATTTTTTATGTTTCATCATTTTATAGCCTATATGAGAAACAATATTTAAGCATCAAATAAACTTCCTGCTGACCACCTCTGGGTCCTGACCCATCATTTGGGAACCACTGGCTATGCCTAAAGTCAAACACTTATGGTCACTGTTGGGTCATGTACTACTACACCTATTTACTTTGCCTGTACCTTATTTTCTTGTTAGTTGTGGCCAGTTGCATCATTGTTGAAAATCTTTCAGTGTAAAGATGTATTTGTGTTATCAGTCACTTAATTGGTTGGGTTCAGTTCATTTGAATCGACCAGATGGGTATAAAGAATTAATTATATCTGCTTATTTAAGTCAAAGTAACAAGTATACAACAAGCTGGAATTTATCCCAAATAAAACTAAAGTTACTTCAAAATTACAATTATTTGAGTAAAAGTTAAAGCAATATAGAGTTAGTAAAGTTTAACTTACTTATGTAAAATTAGTTACTGCTGCTGCTGCAACTATTACTACTAACTAGAGGTGGGAAAAAAAAATGTTTTCCGATGCATCAATTGTTTCTTTAAAAAAAATCTGAAATGATTAAAGAAGGCTATGTCCAATAGAAATATTTTGCTACTGGATTGCAAAAAGTCAGCTCTGGCAAATGCTAACAGAATTTGCCAGTGCAACATATCAGTTATTAGTTCTCTAGTTTGGGTTTTTGGACTAGAAAGTGTTTAAAGTTACATTTCAGATATAAAATATACAATTAAAATGAATTATTGTTGAAGAATTAATGCTGACATGATCCACAAAGGTGTCTGACGCATCAATGAATCAATGCATCAGTTTTGAATCGAATCATGGGTCTCTGAATTGAAATTGAAATCGAATCAAATCGTGAGATGGCCTAAGATTCCCACCCCTACTACGAACTGCTTTTACTTCTACTATTACCACTAAATACCAACTCCTCTTATTCTCACTACCACCCAGTGAGGTAAAAAACTACTCATTTAGAGATTAAAAAAAACTGTACTTGAAGCAAACTACTCAAAAGTAAAAGTATCTAGTTACTTTCCACCTCTGATTCTTGCAGTGGTCACCTCCACAAATCTCAGTCACAATGTGGGCTGCGTAAAATTGAAACAAAACCAGCGTGGAACCGTTGACGTAAAAGGCGTGGACCGAGTGAGCTATAGCCGTCTTTTTTTACGTCAATGCGTCTAACCAAAATAAGTTCTAGTTTGGTGTGGTCACATGACTGGGTTCCCACACGTCTCACAGGACGGCTGCTAGTACAAGGACACGGGAAATGTATGGGGCGGGTCCCGTGCGTGCAGGTGTCCGATAAGCTGGCCTTGCATCCCAGCGGGACGACAAAACTCGGAGTATTCTGTGAGAGTTGGGTGCGCACAGGCCCGAGTCATTTGGAGGTGAAATCTGGTGGATAAACTTCAATGGAGCAAAAGAAGAAAGTAGTGCTGATCACGGGATGCTCCTCTGGGATAGGGCTGAGTCTGGCCGTCCGACTGGCTTCTGACCCGGATCAGACGTACAAAGGTAACGCAATGGACAGAGGCAGGAGTGGTACTCAAAATGTAAAGAACTGTGGCTTTAAAATACTCAAGTAGAAGTTTCTATTATTTGCAATTGCTCTATAAAAACTACTTCTACTACTACTACTACTGTTACATGTATAAAGCATCAGTTAGAATTTAGTTACGGGTTGATAACCAGTTTATTATTTACAAGTATCAGTAGTATACTTTACTTTTGTACAAATAATTGCAATAGCACTGTAAAATCTGTAACACTTTATAAAAACTCACCACTTTTAAGCAGTAATAAAGCATTAATACATATGTAATTAACAATATTTGAATTAATAAATAGTGTAAAGATACCATTTTGACTCTGCCTTTTGTAATTTTGCATTGATTCACATGAGCTTATAACTCAAGAATTCAACAGTAATAACAATGTTTATAACTCATATTTATAAATGAAGTAATGGTAATTGCAACTAATTGATTAACTGGTTACTAATCCTTAAATAATATTATCTAGTATTGCTTCGTAGTGTGAGTTATTCTGAAGCGTTACTCTGAGTTATATAAATATTAATGTAATTCAATGTAAAATTGTAAACAGCATTGTCATTTATTCATTAAAATATTGTTAATTACATGTATTATTATTAATTTATTACTGCTTAATAGTGGTAACTTATTTTAAAGTATTACTGTAAAATACTAGGCTAATACAACTACATCCACTGCTACTACTTCTACTACCACTTTCTACTTTTTTAACTTTTTTATTATTCTATTTAATTTTTTATTTTATTTTTTTTTTTTTAATCTTTCGACTACTCTCTGGCCACATACTGTCTTGCCTAAGGACACAACGGGAGCAGGTTACGGCAAACGTTTAACCCATTGTGCCACTGTTGCCCCAGTTACGTAAACCCTACATCCAAGAAATAATTTGTGAATACTTTTACTTGTATTTAAGTTTTATTAAATCGTCAGCCCAGTGGCAAGTGTTTAGCACTCCTGCCTCACAGCAAGAAGGTCCCGGGTTGGATTCCTGGACTAGACTGAGCTTTTCTGTGTGGAGTTTGCATGTTTTTGCACATGTTTCCATCATCAACCTAAAACAGGAGTAGTGGGTCCCCTGGGTTTTGTATTATACCCCCGATTTCAAAAAGTGGTCATAGAAAACATTTTAAAAAATCTTTAAAATACCTATAATAATAATAATTTAAAAAAAGCTATTTTAAATTAATTATTTTACTATAAATTTCATGTTTAAAATAAAAAAAAAATACATTCAGAGTAAATTAATCACAAGAATGAATAAAAAATCATCACCTTTTGAATAACTCTTAAACTATTAAAACAAAACAATTATAACAAAATATAATAGGCCTCTTCAAATAACATTTTCAGCAGTTTTTGGCTCATTTCCTTCAAAGACACTTGAGCCTGCTTTGTTTTTAATAGTTTCATATGGAAAGATCACAAATATTGTCCTGCCAAATGATGAAATAGATGTGACTGATAATCAATAATAAAAATGTGTTTGTGGTCCTGAAGTGTACGCCACGATGAGGAACCTGGGGAAGAAGGAGCGTCTGCTGGAGAGCGTCAAAGGCCTCTATAAGGACACACTGGACATACTTCAGATGGATGTGACCGACCGGACGTCCATCCTGAGTGCGCGGGACAGAGTGGTGGAGAAACGGGTGGACATTTTAGGTAGGTCACAATGTGAATATGTAACGTAAAAGGTCTGCAAGGGTTCATCAGTGAAGCTAAGAGTGTAGTCAGTGTTGTAGCGCCACAACTAAAACAAGGTGGGATGCTGTGTAAGGTGTAAAACTTGTACTTTTTCTTTTTTTTTTTTTTCTTAGACCATAAATAATATAGATAAAATATATATTACCCTTTCTTAATAAATAATAGCTAATTTTGAATTAAATGGCAGCAACAGGTCTAAAAGATGTTTTATTTAAAAACAAACAAAAAAAAGTCATTGTCAGTGATCATTTTCCAACAGATTGTCAAAATTTTAGTAAGATGTTTGAGTAAAGCCTTGTTCCCCTAATTTTTTTTTTTTTTTTTTTTTTTTTTTTTGTGTGCATTTTGTGGTTTTGTGCTTGCTAATTAAAAGACTCATTCATAATCAATTATCAAAATAATTGTCAACTAATTTAGTAATTAATTAACTGCTATCTGGGGTATTCCTAGACTTTGATAATGAGTAAAGAAGTTTTTGTTTTTTGTTTTTTTGCCAAGACAGAGCACTAAAGCCACAGAAAAAAATAAAATAAAATAAAAATAAAGGAGAATGTCAATTTGACTTCTAGGATGAAAATGCATTTGGATGCACTAGGATGAAGATGCATTTACTTGCACTTCACTATCTGATTATTAAAGAGAAACTCACCCCTAAAACAATTTTTTTTTTTAGCTGCTCAGCTGTACAAACAGGGCTTTAGTGATACAGCTCATTATTTATAGTCTTATGTTTGACCATTTTGTTAAAAAAGGTCTAAATTCACATTTTGTAGTGAAAACCATCAGAGTGCTGCCCTCCTAGGGTCTTTAAGTCACTTTTTGTTTGATGACAATCAGTTTCTTACTCGCGGAGATACGATCAAAAACAGCTCTCAGCAGAAATAATACCTTCAATAATAAAGACGAGATCTGAAGCACACGTTAATGCTGTGCCGCACGATGCCTTTCTCACAATGTTTCAGCTGTGTTATTATAAAAGCAACATAAAACATTAGTCCAGAAGTCATGTATTTTTTTCCCCTTTCTGGGACTTGGCGCCCCCTGCTGTGGAGGACGTCCATGAGGTCTCTGACAGCTGTCAGTCACAGGACCAGGCCTCGCTCCTCCTCAGTTCTCCTCCTCTGTCTCTGCCAGGTCTCTGCCCACTTTTTGAGCAGTTTTCAATCTCTGGCAGTGGGCGGAGTCAGGCCTGGGCCAGGGGTGAGTTACTCTTTAATAAGTTAATTGAAAAAATTATCGAAAAATTGTTTTGGCACGAAACACCGGAGTAAGTTATTCAAAGTGTTGCACATGCTTTTATTTCACAAGAACTAATTAGTATCAATCATTTATTTAAGTACTCGATATCCAAATGAGTGCTGTGTGTGTGTTGATATATCGATAAATTTTAAGTGTAACTCTCTATCATAATTTTTAACTTATCTTACAGCCAACTTACTATCCATTGTTCAGAAAAAGTATTATTTTTTGATAATAATAAAAACTAAATATACTAAATTTAAACAATCTAAACAAACACACCACGGACTGCAGCAGCACATGTTGTGAGCCTGAAGGGGCGTGACAGCAGCTGGACAGTGGGGAGGGAGGGCTCTTAAAGGGACAGGGACCTAATCTGAGCATTTCTCTCAAAGTCAAATAATGAGTTTCTTCAAATACGTTTTTGCAATAATTATTCCGTTTTCTGACCAACAAAACCTAAGATGCTGATCTAGAGGTGCCCTAAATTAATTTAAGACACAAAAAAGAGCATAATGTGGGCCCTTTGAAAAATAATGATAGTGAGTAAAACTTAAAATGTTAAGTTTTTAGATGTATGAACATCAAATTAAGTGAACAAAAAATATTTGTTGTTGAAAACTTGAGAGTTGGAGCATTTGCAGCATTTTTTAGTGTAGTGTTGTACAAACTTAGTGGAACTAGACCTGATGAGTTTTAGGATTCAACAAAATAAAATTGTTACATAAATGTCCTGAGCAAGACATAGACGTGATTGTGTGTTCTAAAAAGAAACATGAATGTGCTTCTTTGTTTGTAGTAACTGTTATTATGTGTTCTGTGGTGCGTTCGTTATTTCATTTACAAATGCAAAGCACGTTAAGGCAACTGTACACTACTTAAAGAGAAAATGTGAAAATTACACTGAAATCAATGCGTTTTGTCGTCCCAGTGTGTAACGCTGGTGTGGGTCTGATGGGACCTCTGGAGATGCAGTCTCTGGACGCGATGAGGAGGATTCTTGAAGTAAACCTGTTTGGGACGATCCAGACCATCCAGGCCTTCCTCCCGGAGATGAAGTCGCGGGACGAGGGTCGTATCCTGGTGACGGGGAGCACCGTCGGGCTTCACGGTGAGACTAAAGAGACCACAATAACACATGTAACGATGTAATCTAATGATGGTTTACCGGATTTATTTTTAGGTCTGCCGTTCAACGAAGTGTACTGTGCCAGCAAGTTTGCGATCGAAGGATTGTGTGAGAGTCTGGCCATCCTCCTCCAGCACTTTAACATACAGTGAGTCCTTTAGTTGTTCACGCAAACTAGATACCTTTACTCACATTTTTGTTTTTGGCTTAGTGGCAAATCAGTATTACCTCGATCATAATGTCTCCTTTTGATTTATTAAGGAGACTTTTGGACAGCCATGTCTCTGAATACTTCTGTCTGCTATTTTTTGTAATGCAGATAAGTGGTTCTCAAGCTGCAGTACGGGTCCCACTGGTGGTACTCAGGAGCAGGGGTGGTTCTAGGGGTTGGCCAGTGCCCCTGTAGCTTTGAGCCTGTGCCCCCTAGTGGCCACCCCTCTGAAGTGTCCTAAATGCCTCATGAAACTCAAATATTATATTGTTAATTTGTTTCAAGAGTTATTCTAGGGTTAGGGTTAGGGTTAGGCTGTTCAAGGGAGTTAGGGTTAGGGGTCCTGATTTAGTTTAATTTTAGTTTTTTTTTTTCCTGTCCTTAGTTTCCTTAGTCTTTCTCTAGTGGCTTAAATTTGATGTAAAATCGTTTGCTTAGTCCTGGTTTAAATATGGTTTAGTCCTGGTTTAGTCATGCTTTTGATTAGTTTCTCTGGTTTCTCTGGTTTCGTTTAGACCTGGTTTAGTCACGGTTTAAGCTAATTTTAGTGCTTTAAAGATGGTACTTTAATATCCAAACATTTTCTGAGGTGACGCTTGGTGTAAAAGTTTTGAGAAACTTGCTGCAGTACAAGACCAGAGTGAAACTGAGACCAAGACAACGCCTTTTGAGGTTTGAGACTGAGTCGAGACTAAGACTTTTAAAGACCGAGACCAAGTCAAGACCAAGACCAAGGCAAACTGAGATCAAGACCAAACCCTGTGAAATAACACTACAATTAAGGACAAAATTTTTAGAATTTGGTTCAAATACTGTACATTATTGATAATTTTAACTAATGCAACAGAATCCACAACCAGAGAACAGATTATTTTCCTGGTTCTTCTGATGCTGAAAACTAATTACTTTAAAATGATGAACAATAGCATTTTCTTATGTTTGGTAAAAAGAAAGCCGAGACTGTTCTCAAGGGTCAAGGTCTCAAGGCTAAGACCAGTCACAACACAATGAAAATGTTCCTGTGTGCAGCGTGAGCCTGATCGAGTGTGGCCCGGTGAACACTGACTTCCTGGTGAATCTGCAGAGGTCCGAACTCGGAGACGCGTCCTTGGAGCAGCTGGACGCTCACACGGTCGGCCTCTACGAGAGATTCCTGGAACAATGGGGGTCGATTTTCCAAAACTGTGCGCAGGACACTGACGACATTGACAAGGTGGGTGCCCCTGGTCACTTTGTCGAATAATCAGTCAGTGAGGTCTTGGTTAACAAAAATGTTACTGGTTGATTAGTTGCATCAATAAAACTGGACCAGTTTATGACTATCAATGACTTTTTACTGTCACCTTTTCTTAAAGGGGCTATATAATGCTTTTATTCATATTTTTAAACAAATCTAGATTGCAAGTTTTAAAAACATTATCTGACTAAAAGAAAACGTTTTTAATAAGTACACTACTGGTGCCATAAAGAAACAGCAGAGAGCAGAGTGTTTGAAAATAATCAAAGAAAAAGAGCACTTCACTTCCTTAAACTATGATTCTATTATGAAACAAAATAAAAAATAGCTGTGAGGAATCAATGGAAACAGAGCTGTACACCGTTTTTTTTTTTTTTTTTTTTTTATAAATATAAATGAATGAGAGCAGACAGGACGTAAAAAGCTCGTTGATTGGTCAGTGCTTCCTGGAGTGGGCAGGGTTTTATGCAACCGAGCGCTTTGAGGCCTCAGAATAGCTGTGCCAGAGACTACAGGAGAAATCAAACAGGCGTGAATGAAGCAAATCACAACTCCAGGTCTGTTTTTGATGAGGGAACAGCATTAAAACATGGTAGAAAGCTCAGAAAAGTTGATTTTGCATAATGTAGCCCCTTTAATGAATTTTATTACCAAAATAATATGATGTCACTTGTTTGTGTTACACTCTGGTAAGCCTGTATTCTATTTTCTTTATTCCTTGACATAAATGGTGCTTACCTCAAGCCTCGATAAAAAGAGAACGTTTGACTCAGGAAGGGCATCCGACGTAAAAGCCTGCCAAAGCCCCCATGTGAATTTCTCAGTTCGCTGTGGCAACCCCTGAAAGAAAGAGAGCAGTCTAAAGGGACTTTTTGTATGTTGTGTTCATTCACCTTCTACTATTTACCGCTATTAAGGATTGCAGGCAGCTGGAGCTACTTTGGGCCTGTGGCAGGCTACAAACTGGACCATAGTTGATCACAATACAACCATTCACTCTAAACAAGATTTAGTTTGTGGTCCACTAAATGACTCACACATATACAGACAGTATAATATAATATAATATAATAAAATAAGAAATGAAATAAAGAGAAGAAATGAATTAATCACAAATCTCTGATTTTATTTGACCAAGGTCTATTTAGCAAATGAACGAATAAATTAATATTTTTGAAGAATAAATAGGAATAAATAAATGAGTGCAAAAATAATGAATAAATCACAAACAAAAACAAAAATGTTACCTTTATCCTGCGCTCTTTTTTCCATCTCCCATTCTCTTTTTTTTCCACCCTTCAGCACCGCTCCTGTATTTTCTTTTAGGGCCTTATTGAGTCTTCAATATGATTTGGATTTAATCTTATAAGTTGCAAATCAATATGAACTTAACAAATGCCACTATTAATTGAAAATGAAAATGTGTGCATCTAAATTACATGCGGTCAGAACCTTTCATACATTATTTCAGTGAGGATGTGTTATGTGTCCCCACAGGCCTCAAACTACAACAAAAAAAGTTTCTCATAATTGATATTTTTTGGTGTTGCAGGTGTTTCTGGACGCGATCCGGTCTCCAGAGCCTGCGTTCAGATACTTCACCAGTGGCTCTTATCCTCCTCCTCTCATCCAGCTGAAGACCAACCGATCTGATGGACGGGACTACATCAGGGCTATGAGCAAACTCATCTTCCCACAAGACCAAGAAGAAGAGCATCAATAACTCTTTTCTTCTTCTTCTTCTTCTTCTTCTTCTTCTTCTTCTTCTTCTTCTTCTTCTTCTTCTTCTTCTTCTTTCCTTTTGGCCTTTTCCTTCAGGGGTCACCACAGTAAAGTCAACCCTCTCTATTTATCCAGGCTTAAGAAACAGAGAGTACACACTTTTTTTTTTTTACCTTGGTGGCAAACTCATTCATCATCATAGTTAGTCGTAGTAGTAATAGCAGTAGCAGCAGTAGTAGTAGCAGTGGTTGTAGTTATAAGAGCCTACTAGCAGCAGTCTAGCAGTTGTAGTAGTATGAAAGTGGTTGTAGTAATAAGTACCAAAGTTCGTAGACATAGCAGAACTAATAGTAGAAGTAGTTACAGTGGCAGTAGTCAATATAGTACAAGCAGCAGTAACAATAGTACTAGTATTGGAAAAAGTAGTAGCAAAAGTCATCATAGTTGTACTAATAGTAGAAGTAGTAGTAGTACTGGAAGCGGTAGTAGCAATTTAGACTTAAAGCGGCTACATTATGCAAAATTAACTTTTCTGAGCTTTCTACCATGTTATAATGTTGTTCCCTGGTCAAAAACATAGCTGGAGTTGTGTTTTGTTTCATTCACGCCTGTATCCCGTATTCTCTGGTGCTGAGTTTCTGAGGCCTCAGAACTCTTGGTTCCACAAACCACCGCCCACTCCAGGAAGCACTGACCAATCATCAAGCCCTCTACATCCAGGCTGCTCTCATTTATTTATCCAAAAAAAGCAGTGTACAGCTCTGTTTCCACTGATTCCTCACAGACATTTTTCATTTTGTATTAAAATGCCATCATATAAAACGTTTAAGGAAAGCTTTTTTCTACTTTCTTGGTCAGAGGGCTGTAACAGAGCTGCACTCTGCTGTTTTTTTTATTGTTGCCAAACTGGAAAGAGCAGTAGGTTGACACAGATAATGTTGGGAGTGATTCTGGCCTATTTTTATCATTTACCAGAATATAAAAGTCGGGCATTATGTGATATGTTAAAATAATACTCTAGCAAGTGCTTTATGACAATTATACAACATTTTTTATCATTACAATAAAAAAATAAAGAGGTAGCAGTTGTATTGTATTTTCTATTATTTTTCATAAATCTCTGAAGTGTGTTTTATGGTGAATTACTGGTATACTGTAAAAATGTGTGGCTGCAGTACTGTTGCAGTAAACATCACTGAATACTGAATGTGAAGATCTTGTACTCTTTCTGTATTTTGTCTGCTGATATTGTTACATTAAAATACATAAACAAAGCATTTATAACATTAAATGATGAAAATAAATGATGCACTGACACGAAACATAGTTTTATTGTCATCATTTTGTAATATAACTTATATCTTTTATGAGTTGATCAAAGTCTGTCTTTTATGAGTTGATCGAACATCATGTGTTTGCTGGAACTGTTTCCTACTATTTCACTAAAACTTTAGACTAATTTATAAATACCTCAAAATTAACATCATCAGTTTTGTAAGATCCACTGAGCACCAATGAAAAAGTTGGTTATCATGTGGGATGGGGGACAAATGTCGAAATGAATGTGTGCAGTGCAACCAAAAGTGTTTTTAGGTGTTTTTTTTTGCTGAATACTTTGTGAAATCTGATTCAGTCAAAGTAATCAATGACCAGTTAGATAAAAAGTTAAAAGCAGAGTGTTTTTGATCAAAGACTCGTGAAAGTCTGCAGACAGTGTGTTGATCTGGCGCTTAGACACAAATTGTCCTTTCACCTCCGCAGACACAGGGCTATGTTTAGATATTTACTCCTGACGTGTGACTGCGACCCACTCACACAAAAGACATCACTGTGTGGGCAGAAAACGTCACGCGCTAAGTTCAATGACCAGATCAGCGTTAATTATTAATGTGTGGGTAAAGCCAAAAGCCTGGTTCGATGACATCAGTGACAGTAAAGCGCAACGAATTTATGACAGTCTCTGGTACAATGGACTTTGATACGGTGAGCGTCATCTGAATCACAGTTACATGGACAGACATGCAATAGTCTGAAACAGATCACACTGAACTAGATAGTAGAGATGCCACTTTGGGCTTTTCTTCACAATAAATCCTCTGCCTCCTAGTATTGATAATTTGGCATAGGCTTTACACGTTTATCTGGGTTTAGGACTGGCACAAAATGATACACTTGCTTGTGACCCACTGTGGCTGGATTATATGAGAAAAGCAAGCAACAAAAACAACTAAAAGTTAGGAGCCGTTTAGATGACAACGTGCTTTGCCAAATCCACAACGATTTGGTTGCAGTTTGGCTTTTAGTTTACACGAGGACGAGGTTGCCGTTTTCTGAATCTGCAAAGGTTTGAAAATGCTGGAGGAGGTGTTTTGGTTTCACAGTGGGAGCAGCTCCACTCTTGTATAAACTGTGAAAACAGAGTACTCATGGAAAACGATAACGTAACAGCCCCAGTCTGAACAGCGATTGGCTGTCTTCCCGCTGTATCTAGGCTGACCCTGCGATGCAAAATATGAGGCTTTTATACCTCATACGTTCATATTTAGTCCAGTAACTGTCAGTAATATTTGTGTAAGTGTTTGGAAGTGTAAGTGTGTAAAACAAGCGTTTTCGTGAAAATGCAAATCGGACTGTTGCGTTTTCCTGGCCATCGTTGTCGCGTAAAGAGGCCCTTACTATTACTCTGAATTTTATTATGCCTTGTGTGTTAGTAAACTATTTGTCAATCCATGTTTTTGTAAAAGACTTACTTTTATCCAGTTTGCAAGCACAAAATACAGTTAGTCTACACAATTCTGTACTCATCTTGGCTCTACCTCTACACTCGCTGTCTTCGGAGCCCACCTCACTTCTTTCACATAATGATATGATCCTAGTCTGTTCTCACATGTGAAGAGCCAAAAAGAGCAGAGGAGGAGTCTAAACCAATAGAGGCTGTGTATATATGTACATTTTACCTTTGGGCATTTCACACCTGAAAGAGGACCTCAAGATCCACTTTAAGAAAAACTCACAAAGTGTCTCATTGTATTCATTTGGTTCACTGTCTTTAGGTTTCATGCTACAGTGTCAAAATCTGCATTACCTTTCACTTAGATTTTGTTAGCACATGGGCCATAATAATGTTTTTCCCTGTACAACTGGAGATTTTGGCATGCCATTAGGGAATTGAACCCCTCACTTTCTGCACTAAAGGCAAGAAAACTAACCTCTTTGCTAATGGACAGCTGGGTAGCTATAAGGTGTTTAAATAAAACAAGTATTTTAATAGTAAATATGGTCACTTAGCTGGTTAAACTGCTAACGCTAATACAGTATACCAGTCTATAGGAATAAACTGTCTACTGTATAAACTTTAATAGCTATTTTGTCAATAAATAGACCTAAACTTCTGTATTTTAGTGACTTAAATAGTACTTGGTGTAAAAAGTCTACACTGCTGTATAAATTGCATTTTCCCCATAGCCACAGTTCAGTGCCCAAAGCTGGAACAGAAGTCCTTTTGCGTAACACCTGAGTCCAGTCCAGGCCCCGTTATCAGCCGACAGGAGTTATCTCTGCATCTCTGAGCCACTTTCACAGTGTGTCTCTGAGAGGATTGACTGAGGTTAAACCCCTGCCTTATCTGGAGTAGTCTGGATCCTGTGCCACTTACTGTAATTAGCAGCAGATAGAGCTCTGATGTGGTAAGACTTAGATCAAAAGAAATGCATTGTGTGTTAAATAAATCCAATTCAGTATCAGAAGAAGATAAGATGTGATATGTTTTAGTCAGGTTTAAATATGTGTTTGTCAATTGTACAAGTCATTCCTGCAGTAAATGTACTTTGACAGAGGTAGGAAGAAGTACTCAAAATAATAGTAGTAATTACTACTGCTAATATGTCTACCTTTCCTACTAGTACTACTACTCCCACTAATATTTTAATGAGGGTTTATCAGTCCATTATAGAGAGTATGCTGATGTTTAATATAGTCCCTTAGTTTGGTTACTTAATTGTTAGAGGGTTTTTAAAAACAGGTGGTAAACTCACAGGCCATACACAGACTCACATGTCACAGCACTACAGTAAAGCAGTTCATCGTCTCACTCACAGAATTATACAGGACGATCGTCATCCTCTTTTCCACCATTTTCAGCTTCTTCCATCCAGATCTATAAAAAATTTTTTTTTATTCCTTTTGCTCTGAAAGTACTGAATCAGTTAAAGCCTAAATCTCGAACTGTTGCTCCGCCCTCAGCATTTTTATTTGTGTAACTTGTCTCTATTGTCTATTGTCTTGCTGCTATTGTGTCCCTAACTTATTTAACTTATAACATTAACTTATAGATGTGTTTTTATATTTAATGTGTTTTTAAGTGTATGTGACAATGAAATGTGTATTGGGCAAACCAAAGACAAATTTCTGCCTTTTGTTGCAAATGGGAGACAATAAAGTACTCTTCTTCTACTGCTGCTGCAACTACCAGTTTGCCACAAAGCAGGGTTGCCAGATCTTACTGCAGTTTACTGCCTAAACAGAACTTAAAACCCACCCAACACAATACAAATTAGCCTAAATCACAACAACTCTAAATATTAAAACCATTTTAAGTAAGGAAAACACAAAGCTTCACAGCTGCACCAAATAACCAAAGTAAAAAAGGAACACAAACAGGCACAAAGAGTTCAGTCAGAGCCTTAACTTGTCCAATATCAACATGAACTGTGAGCAACCAAACACATGAATCCAAATACAATTTTGCAGGCTCTCAGTCACAGTAGCACTCTACAGTGGCTTAACTTGGTGATGAGGGGCCCCAGAGCAGGTTTCCAAATTGGCCCCAAATTTTAACAAACATTTTTTGTTGTACCATTTTTTTTTTTTTTACACTTTGTGTTTTGAATTTATCTCCAAAACATTTTAAAGAAACATTTGAATAAAATAAAACACAAAATATTTTGTAATCAGTTGGAAAAAAAAAATGTATTCACAATGAAGTGCTGTTCTTGTTTGTTAGAAATATAAAATTACCATAAATGGACATGGGCCACTCCCAGGGACCCCAAAACTTGCTGAGCCCCATTGCTACACCCCTGGCACTCTCTTACCTCGTGCTCTCACACAGAGTACATCCACACCACTCCTGACGATGTGCAGCATATTCTATCCATCTATTTTTTTTTTCTATTTCTACTTTGTTCTTCATAAAAATGATAAATATTTTATTGGTATTTTCTCCAGAATATAAAAGGGCCTGCTGATTGTTATGAAAAGCAGCCCAAATTTTATAAACCTGCCCAAGGTGTTCAAAAGAAGCCCAGTTGTGCAGAAACCAGCCCAATCTGGCAACACTGCCACAGAGCTAAAAGTAAAAACTTTTACTCTCACATTACTTTTGGGCAGGGTACTTAAAGCTGCAGAACCTAAAATGTTGTTCATCAGTCCCTCAAAACAATATCATAGCTTCATGATGCTGTTTTATTAAAAAAGTACAACTGGACTTCACCAGCAAATAAGTACTACCTTAAACTTCTAATTTTGAGGTTAGTGTTATTTATCTCCACCTTGTTTATTAAGATCTTGTTTGTGTTACTTGTAGTGGTTCCCCAATCCTCAGGGGAGCCCCAGCCCCTGGCCTGCTCTGCTCCGCCCCTGTTCAGAGCACAGGCTCCAGAAAACACTACAGGCTACAAAAACTTTTGTCAGGATATCTGAACTTGTGTTTTATGCTGCTTTTAAACCTACGTTTATTATAAGAAAGACGTGACGAATCTCAGCGGTGACGCGCTTGAATCACGTCATAGATTGGTAAGACTCTGAAGAAGTCAACGGAGACTCTTTTTAAAAATTCTTTGAAAGTCTTTGACAAAAGATCATTGAACTATCATCATTGTAATATACTGAAAAGATACAAATTTTAAAATGTTGATAACATGATGATTCTGAAATGCGATTGCTCTTTAGAATCCTAAATAATGCTGCTCTACGTCCTTTAAAAGAATTATTTCAGCTTCGATCAGAACAGATGACTGGAACATCTCGATCATCTGTAATTTCAGATTTGCCCGTCCCTCTGAAGCCTGAAGCATTTCCTCCCTTTTGTAAACCCTTTTATATTAATCAATAAGTAAAGTCAATCAAGTAAGACTTTGTGGGATTAAAGCATTGAGCTATAATGCAAGAGTAGAACAATTTCATTCACATATTAAAGAAAAAGTAAAAGTAGATTTAGAAGAGTAGATTTTACTCAGATGCTTTCAGTTGTCTGCACAGACTTTGACTGTATAGTCATTACAGGTGATTCTAATGTACATGTGGATAACGTCTGTGACAGAAATGCTAAAGAACTTTGTGCTGTCCTTGAAACCTTTGGCCTTACTCAGCAGTGAGTGAGCCCACCCACACCAGAGGCCACACTCTGGACCTGCTCATTACTAAAGCTGTTAATATTTCAAATGTTTCTGTGGCTGACGTTGCTTTGTCTGATCATTTTTGTGTCTTCTTTGACCTCTCTGTTATTCCCAAACCAGCTGCTGGTCCTGCAGTTGTCCAGAGGAGACACATAAATGATAACACGGGGTCTCTGTTTTTGGAAATAATTAGGTTTGAAAATACCTCATGTTCTAATGTTAATCAGTTGTTGGACTCCTATACTTCTAGTGTTGTAAATGTTCTGGACACCATTGCACCTATGAAGGTTAAAATGGTTAGAAATAGGCAGAAGGCGCCATGGAGAAATGCGGACTTGGTCAGGGCACAGAAAAGGGAGTGCCGGAGGGCCGAATGAACATGGCGCAAGTCAAAGCTCCAGGTTCATTATGACATATACAGAAAAATTTTGAATGCTTTCAATCAAATTCTGCGTAGAACAAGGGAAAGGTATTTTTCTGAAATCATTACAAACTGCAGTAACAACTCACGTGTCCTGTTTGCTACAGTAAACAGGTTAACAAACCCCCAGCTCCATTGCCTTCAGAACTCATTTCCACATCTAAGTGCAATGAGTTTGCAAGATTTTTTAATGACAAGGTTCAGAGTATTAAACATGCTATAAACTCCACAACACAGATAACAACTCTGCAGCCATCCAGACTCAGAGCTGACACACTTCACCCCTGTCTCTGACAAAACAGTCCAAGAGATCATCTCCAGTCTGAGTTCATCCACTGCTGCCTCGATGTGTTACCCACTAGATTTCTAAAATCTGTGCTGAGCAGTTTGTTACCTCAACTTTCTCATTTAGTTAACATCTCACTGCAGTCTGGAACATTTCCAAGGGCCTTGAAAACTGCTGTCATCAAACCTCTCCTAAAGAAGAGCAGTCTTGATGCCACAGTACTGAACAACTATCGGCCCATATCAAACCTGCCGTTTTTAGGTAAAGTCCTTGAGAAAGTTGTATACCAACAACTTACTGACTTTCTTCTGCGGAACAACTGCTTTGATGATTTTCAGTCAGGTTTTAGGCCCCATCACAGCACTGAGACTGCTCTTATCAAGGTGACTAATGACATCCACCTGAACACTGACACAGGCAAAGTCTCTGTCTTAGTTCTGCTGGATCTGAGGCTGCTTTTGATACAGTTGACCATGTGATCCTGTTACAAAGATTAGAGGACTGGGTAGACATTTCTGGTACTGCCCTAAAATGATGTAAGTCCTATCTTAAAGACAGGAAGTACTTTGTTGAAATCGGTAACTGTGTCTCAGACCAAATGGCCCTGACCTGTGGAGTGCCCCAGGGGTCCATCCTGGGACCTCTTTTGTTCATCCTTTACATGCTCCCTTTAGGCCAATTAATGAGCAGCAATAACATATCCTTCCACAATTATGCAGACGACACTCAGATTTACATCTCACTGACAGCAGGTGAATATGGACCTGTGGATTCACTCTGTCACTGCATCCAACAGATCAATGAGTGGATGAGAAACAACTTTCTCCAGCTAAACACAGACAAGACTGAAATAATCATCTTTGGCCCACAGAAACAAAGACAAGGTGTCTGTAGTCACCTCGAGTCTCTTTCACTAAAACCTACAAGTCAGGTTAGAAATCTCGGGGTAATCATGGACTCTGACTTGAACTTCAGCAGTCACATTAAATCTATAACATCATCAGCATTTTACCATCTCAAAAACAGAATCAAAGGTGTACTGTCTAAACCAGACTTAGAGAGACTTATTCGTGCGTTCATCTCCAGCAGGTTAGACTACTGTAACGGTCTGCTCACTGGACTCACTAAGCGAGCTGTGAGACAGCTGCAGGACGTCCAGAACGCTGCTGCTCGGGTCCTGACCAGAACCAGGAAGTACGACCATATTAGTCCTGTCCTCAGGTCTCTGCACTGGCTTCCTGTTGCTCAGAGAATAGACTTTAAAACAGTTCTGCTGTGTACAAGTCTCTTCATGGCTTAGCACCAAAGAACATCTCTGACCTGTTGGTCCCATATGAACCATCTCAGACTCTGAGGACCTCAGGGACAGGGCTCCTGCTGGTGCCCAGAGGTGCCCCTCGGTGAAGCAGTGTTTTTGCTGCAAAAACTGGAACAGTGTTCCTGACAATGTTAGACAGGCCTCTACTCTAACAATGTTCAAGTCCAGACTTAAAACTGAAAGTGTTTTATCTGCACTCTTCTCTTTTAATTTAATTTTAAATTAATTCTTAATTATACTTTTTAAATGTGATTTTATTGTTTTAATTGTGATTCTTGTCTTTGTACTTTTAAACTTGCCTTTTTTCTGTAAAGCACTTTGAAGTACTCTGTGTATGAATTATCCTAAACAAATAAACTTGCCTTAACTTGCCTTGCCTATAATAAAACTGGAGTCATGGTTACACAACAGTATTCTCGTCGAAGTCAGAGTCAGAGTTGTCAAACTTGTCAGTATCACCTTATGCAATTCCTGATACACAAACGCTTGTTTGGTGACAGCTGCATGTATGGCTCTTTGCTCAAGCCCATTTGCAATGTCAGATTTTCTTGCTCAGATATCTTAGTCCTTTTGTTAAACATGCAAGATGAGTCTGGTCATTGTTCTTCAGTTGCAGTAACAACCTGTGAGGTGTGTGCTCTGCTTGTTGCCAAATGTATGTGTAGCCTGACTGTTGTGAGAGTCAGTGAGTGCGGTGATTCTCTTAGTTTGGATGTCCTCAGCGTCCACAGAGGAAGGTTGTTGTTTGTCTCCCACTGATGAGGCATGGATCCAAGTGGGAGCAGTAGAAGCTGGAGATGGAGCAGAGGTTGTGGAGAGTGGGAGCCCTTCTTAAAGGAGCCAGCGTTGTCCAAGTGGCTCAGTGGGTCGAGTGACCAGAAGAACCATAACAGCTGTGATGTTTCCAGCACAGGCAGAGCTTTGGGCCATGCCTGTTTTCCCCTCAGCACTTTTCCATTCCCAGAGTGGAGGTTATAGGAGCAGTGATACTTCACATCGATCCTCACGTGTGAGGGGATACAAAGCTGCGTTTACACTGTCTCCATTCATTTAGAAAACATGTTTTTGGTATTATCTGGGACCTGCTGAGAGAGAACAGTGGAACATGTTGAACACAAAACAATGCCATCCTTTGTTAGGATGGTCTGGAGTCTGGACCATAGGTTGATCTCTGATTTCAATTCTCTGATTTACAATCTGTCATGAATTTTTGTAAATTTGTAATTTGGCAAAATAAGTTAGACTTCATGCATTCACATTCATATTCACACAGACACAGTGTTAGTAAACCTGGTCAAGTCCAAATCAGAGTCTGGTCAGTCCCAAAAATGTATTTTACCATTCACCTTTAAGTTTTGTGCGCAGTTTTTTAAGAATGACTCCATGTTAAACCAAACATTTTGTGCATTATTGCTGAGGCCAGGAAAAGGAAGCCAAAGGGAGGAAAAGAGGCTTAGGGAAATGCTTGGATTCAGGCCCCTACCAAACACCATCATGCTTAGTTGCTCCATGCATTTTCCAAAGGTGGATTTTCTGATCTACTTAATCTATTACTACTAATCTATTTAAAATTATTTGACATAATGACACCACAAAACCATTGTTACTAACATGATATGTTATCAGTGCTCTAATGAAGCAATCAATTGTTATTCTTAGGGATTCAAGTGCAGAAGGGACACCAGTGATAGCTTTAGTAGCTTTTTTTTTTTTTTTTTTCCTTTTGGTGAGAGCAAATTTATAATTGCGAGTAAGACCATTCTAAGCAGAGGCCCAGTGTAGGCAGGGACCACTGTTGCAGGGGAGAGATAGAAGAAAGGGAGAGAGCAGGAGAGAAGATGAGAGAGGGAGGGACAGTATGGAGGACAGGAGGGAGAGGGTGTGGCCTCACTTGTATGCAGACAAGGAGGGGCGGAGCTTGTAAATTGACCACAGTTTTGCCATTATTAATCTTTAAATTTAGCCATCAGACTGTCTATGGCCTTAAGCAGAAAAATTCTTTAACTCTAATTCTCAAACACCCATAAAAAGTGTATAAAGACCATTATGCAAATTAAGACTTTACAGACAGTAATAGGGAGACTAGTAGGACCAAGCTCTCCGGAGAAAGAAAATTATAAGTGGTTTTAGGAGTCTAAACTTTAGTTTCAGACTTAGGCGGAGGCTGAGCTTCTCTCCAGGTGTACCTTGTGAATAAACACCTGTGGTCATTTGACCTTTGACCCCAGACATGTGAAACTCACCAAGCTTCTTCAAACTCACTTGTGCTATTTACACTAATATCAGCTTGTTATACCATATAATA
This sequence comes from Bostrychus sinensis, assembly GCA_020698575.1. Lineage (NCBI taxonomy): Eukaryota > Metazoa > Chordata > Actinopteri > Gobiiformes > Eleotridae > Bostrychus > Bostrychus sinensis. The sequence goes on along the minus strand of CM036253.1, from coordinate 10,151,812 downwards.
AAGACAGTAGAGGCTTAAAAGTGAGAGATCTCTTTTCAGCAACAAATGTTGCTGGTGGGAGTAAACATGTTAAGGTAGCTTTACCTTCTACATTTCACTAAACACAACAATTTGCCTCCAAAAAGAAAAAGACAGAGAACAGAGAACACAAACAACAAACAAACTCAGAGAAACTCGTTATAACTTATATTAGTGATTTTGTGCTTCTGGGAGACTTTTGCAAATTCTTAAAACTTTATATATGTTGATTTTTGGCAACAATTAGCCTTTAGTTATAAACTGTCTACAGTAAGAACATATGCCCAGGAAAAACATTATTTGCTTTTTGTCAGTGGTTTGAGAATGTTCTGAATGGTATCAATGCGTTTAGGAGAGATGTTTTTTTCCCTCACCTGAGATGTCATGGCCTAAAAACTGAACCTTTTCTTTAACCCATTGCAACTTCGACAAGCTGGCCTTGTGGCCCCCTGAATGCAAATGCTGTAACAACACAACTGTGTCCTTCTCACCCTGCCCTGCAGTGGGGGCACAGATCAAGAGATTGTATTGCAACATGGGCCGTACCTGGGGTCAATTGCAACGAGTCCAAGTTTTGTTTTAGCACAGAATTAAACAATGATGGGATCTCACAAAATCCCTGACAAAACCTCGTTAAAGTCCACAATTCTCTTTAAAACTCAAAGGCAAATCAGTACCGAGAGTCTTTGTCCACTGGGACGCTGAAAAATGCATTTGAGAGGTCAACAACAGAGAACCATTTAGCATTTGGTGGGACTTGTGACAGTGTGGTGTATGGGTTTGGTACCAAAGGAGCTCGCTGCTGTACTGCAGCATTGACAGCTTGTAGACCATTGATAAACCTCTATTCAGTTGGGATACACTGGTTCCAGATTTTCTTAACCGGGAAAAGTGGGGAGCACACTGGGGAATTGTCACATGGCACTATTACTCCTGCCTCCCTTAGAGCATTGAGAATTAGAGTAATACCATCAATGGCTTCTTGTTTAAAGGGGTACTGGCATTGACATGGTCTAAAAGTAGATTTAGGGGTGCTCACCACTGGTTCAAAACCTTTGATCAAACCAATATCATATTTACTTTTTGCCCACTGGTCCTGTGAAACTGCTATTGAGAGTCAGAGAGAAAGGAGGAGGTGCTGTTTTGATAAGCGTCATGCTTATCTCGCACCAGAGACACAGAGCGGTTTGAGTGTTGCACAGAGGTGAAAGATATTTTGTATGCATTCAGCACAGAAGCGAATGAGACAGCAGGGTCAGAGGTGGAGGCCCAGTCTGTGACTCGTTCACAATCATTCACAAACCAGCCCACCTCCTTCCACTGACAGTGAGTAGACTTTGAGAGAGAGACATGTTTGGAGCGGGGCACATCATACAAAGTTGTTCCCCAGTTAGAGAAATAGACACAGCAGAAAAGTGTGGATCCCAGTAAAAGAACGCTGTGGTGAGTTTGTCATGTGGTGTTCTGAACCACACATCCTCAGGTCTGGGATCTGGTCCCTGTGACTCGTGTGATGTGCAGTGCAAGTCATCCTTAGGCATAAAATTAATATCCTCAGGAGACACCTGTTTTGTGCCATTTGGATTAGCTCTGTAGTAATTGGAGTTGGTGGTAATTTCCATTGCTATTCATATAAAGGAGTCCCAGTAACCGACCTGACTCCTGTGAATATGTTGTTATTGGCCAATTGATCAATTGTTACCACCTGAGGACCTTCGGGTGTGGAGATAAGGCAAATGCTTAATCTGCACATCAGATCTCAAACTAGAAGATTAACTGGGCATAACGAGGAAAATAGAAAAGAGTGCTTACATTTTTTGCCTGCAGGGTCTGAGCATGAAAGTGGAGACATATTGCTCTCACACAGTGTCACCAGAGGCGCTGATAGAGTACACATGCGTTGCGTCTCTCACCGGGCCTGTCCTCGCTTGTCCTCGGTGTTGGTAAAAACACCAGAGGAGCTAAACACCAGCTGCCGGTAGATAGAACAGTCGCTCAGGACTGCAAAGCCAGACACATTAATCTGTGCACTGCCTGGATTGACTACAAGAAAGCCTATGACTCAGTGCCACACACATGGATCATGGAATGCTTGGAGATGTATAACATCAACAGGACTCTAAGATCCTTCATTGCAAACTCGATGAGGCAGTGGAAGACCACCCTTGAGGCCAACTGCAAGCCAGTTGCACAAGCGTCCATCAAATGTGGGATATACCAAGGAGATGCTCTGTCCCCGCTGCTGTTCTGCATAGGTCTGAACCCCCTCAGCCAGATAATCACCAAGACTGGCTATGGGTACTGACTCAGGAACGGGGCCACCATCAGTCACCTCCTCTACATGGATGATATCAAGCTGTACGCCAAGAGCGAGAGAGACATTGGCTCACTGATCCACACAACCAGGATCTACAGCAGTGACATCGGAATGTCATTCAGACTTGAGAAGTGCGGGCGCATGGTGACAAAGAGAGGGAAGGTAGTCCATGCAGTAGGGGTCTCACTCCCAGACGGCAGAATAGCAGACATTAAGGAATGCTACAAGTACCTTGGAATCCCACAAGCAAATGACAACCTGGACCAGGCCACAAGAAAAACAACCACAGCCAAATACCTCCAACGAGTAAGGCAAGTCCTAAGGAGTCTCAATGGCAAGAATAAAGTCCAGGCAATCAACAGCTATGTCCTGCCAGTCATCAGATACCCTGCAGGAATAATAAGCTGGCCAAAGGAAGAGATTCAGACCACAGATGTGAAAACACGGAAGCTCCTGATCATGCATGGAGGGTTCCACCCCAAATCCAGCTCCCTGAGACTGTACACTAAGCGCAAGGAAGGAGGCAGAGGACTGGTGAGTGTCAGAACCACTGTCCAGGATGAAACATCCAGCCTGTGGTGTGTTTTCCACTTTAATTTTGAGTGCGACTCAAAATCCAGACCTCCATGGATTAATAAATTTGATTTCCATTGACAATTTTTGTGTGATTTTGTTGTCAGCACATTCAACTTTGTAAAAAACAAAGTATAAGTATAAGAATATTTCATTCATTCAGATCTAGGATGTGTTATTTTTGTGTTCCCTTTATTTTTTTAGCAGTGTTCTTTACAGCTATTGCAGGCTCCTATGAGACTTTAACCTGGTCAAGAATGACAGCAAGTCTGATCTGTGTCCTCCTTGCTATTGATAACAGCCATATGTATCTCACTGTTTTATTTTTGAATTGAATTTGATGGATTCCAGCGGTGACAGTCCCAGACCCAGTGAAAACAGGCCTCCCGTCTCTGAAATCTGATGGAGGTAGGAGGATCGAAGATCTTTCGCCAGGATGACCAATCCCTGGTCACTCCATCTGGATCTGTCCACTCAAGGAATCCCACTTCTGACACCAGATTGTTATGGAAATTTTAGTTTGAGATACTTGAGAAGAAGACAGTGTCTGGATCAATCAGTGAGTCATCTTTATTTTACTTGTGCACAAGAAGAACTCAGCACAAAGGAGAGATGCAGAGTGTCCTCCCTCCTTAGCAGAAGGTAGGTTTTATACTAAGCATACACAGGAAAAAGAGTACGTGTCCCAGAGTCACAAGCATATCTGAAGACTTTTGCTCTAATTTATAAGCAAACGCCATGTCCTAGCCTCGTGTGCACTAAGACACAACAGCCTTTGGCCTTACAGCTGCTACCCATGTCTTAGTCCTTGTACAGCACTAAGCTCAGACAATAGAATAACAGTAGGATAACACAGGATGAATGAATTTCCACTACAAGCACTCTATGATTGGACAGTCTGTTTTGTCCTTTACCGCAGCAAAACATTGGAACTTGCTCCAGTTGAGCTTAAAACTTGTACCAACTACCACACTTTCTCTCATGGGTTAAAACTACAGCTTTTGAGGATGGCCGTACCCAGCTATGAGGTCCATGAGGTCCTCTGTATTTTTTTTCCCTCCATATCTTCATTATTGTCCTGGATTATGCCCTTCAGTCCTGGCATGTGCTATAACCTGCCTGACTTTTTCAGATTGTATCTCTAATAATTTACTTTAAAACAATCAGTAAAGACATATTTACTTAGCACTGACTTTTAATGATGGGATGAAGGATAAAGGCAGTGGGAGAGGAGCTGCTTGTCCCAGAGAGAGGAGGATCACGTGTGAGGTTCAGGGGCATTAGACTTTTATATATTAAAAAATCCCAATCACGAATGAAAATGATGAAAACATTTCTTGAACATACAAATTTCTTGAAAAGGGCTCTAGCACTGGCTGCATTGCCCGATGCTGCACCCCTGATAGTCTTTGATAGCCTTTTGCTTCGGGCACCCAAATGGCTAGCAGCGGCCCTGTCTTTTTTTCACAGATGTGTTGTTTTTACAAACACAAGAGAAGCTGCTTTGAGGTAAATCCATGGTATCAATGTGACAGGATTTGGGGCAGCAGAAAAATGCATTTAAAACATAAATATGTTGAATATGAGACCGTGAAACCAAGATTAGTGCAGTTATTTTACCGTATAAAAATGAATCTGTAAGTTCATGCCCCTCAGAGGTGTGTACAGTAGGTTACACTGTAGCACAGTAATACACAGGCCAAACTGAAATGTAAAGTATAAATCTTTATGTAACATACAGCAGAGGCACAATCCTAAATGTAACCCAGTGGTGTTGATGCAGGTTTTTTGTCTAAAAGGCACTAAATACATACAATTACATCTGTTTAGTTAAAAATAATAAATAATGTCCTCCAACCTACTTTAAATGACTTTACACTTTGGTCTCAGAGGACCAAGACCATTTTACTTACTTCCTATACTTACTGTAATTTGATATTATGTCTACCCATTTTTGCTCTCAATCTACCTTGAAAAAAACTCCCCGCTGCATATTAATTCTATGCAAAAAGTTATATAATTAGTTATTTCTCCCAACACTTTAAAAGGGTTTTTTAGGACCTTGGTATTTTGAAAATCCTGCGTACAGCCCTGCTTTTGAGCAATCAGTCTGATCAACATGAAGCAGCTTTCACTAATGTTCTGTGTTATCAGATAAAATCATTAAATGCTAACGCTAAAGTTAAATTTACGTTTTCTGAAGTATCACATATAATTTGCCCTAGTTTAAGTACAGTGTGTGTATCAATAAAGTTCTTAGATTATGTCTCCTCATGTATTCATCTTGAGATATCAATTTTAATCATTATTCTTATGATTCAGATAATATGTACTGATGTGTTTTGCTTAAAGCTAGTTACAGTGTGTTCTTCTTATTTAGTCATCTCCTTAGCAATGACAGCTCATGCTGAGTTTTAGCGACATGTGTATCTTGTTTTTAGATAAGTTTTGTTTTAGCCGACAGCTGGTGCCTTGCCTGTTCATGGTCCCTTCTATCCTATCTGACTGTTTGGGGCAGCTTCAAAACGGTCAACTTGACCCAAAACCAGATTTATGCTATCAGGCCAGTGTCCGGTATCCACATGTCCTTGGCGATACCAAGAAAGGTCTAACTGTCCAGAAAAACAAGATATGTATCGAATAGACCTTAGTCATAGATTTGTCATTCTTGTACTTTCCTTTTATAAAAGCTGTGTAAAAACCTTGAACGGGACACTCGGTGTCATCCTAAGACTGAAAGAGCTCTCTCTCTGAGAGAAGACCGGTGGCAGAGCTCCGGCAACGATTGCTCCTGTCTCGAGACTGAATTCTGCTATTTTGATTTACCACTATATTTTGCCCTATGCATCATTTTTGAATCCTGTCAAACTGTATTTTTGATCCTGCTGATCTTCAATAAATCTGGGTGGCATTTTGAAAGACATCTTCCTGGTCCTCAGAGTCACTTTTTGACAAAGAACATGCAGCAGGTAACTTCTCATTTACGAGGTGTAATTAGCTAAAGTTAACCCCCAAAAACTCCTGCACTTCATCTGTCTGAGTGAATGTATTGGTGACCATTGAGTCAGATTAATTATGTGTTAGTGCATGTGTGCTTGTACTGTGTGTTTTTTTCAGAGTTAGAAAACTGGATGAATTTGATAATATGTCACTGTGTGTACGGCATTTTAGAGAGTTGTGGTGTTAGGTGAATTTGATAATGTGTATGTTGTGTGTTGTGTATATTCTGTGATGCTGATGTGGGCATGGGTCTATGGCTGTGTCATGTTGTGTGACTGTTGTAGTCCTGCTTGTTTTAGTTTGTTTGTGGGACATGCCCAAGGACTACAGAGGGAAAATAGCTAGTAGCTAAATCTGGTGCTGAGCATTTTTTTCTTTTTTGTATATCGTTTTATGTGCATTGTCCTTGTTTATTAAAAAAATAAAATGTAAAAAAAATTATTACGGCTCATATTATTTCAGTGAGGTGTTTATTTTTTGTATCTCACAATTACGACGTCCATCATAATCAAATAAAGACTTAAATCTGTTCCCACTATCCTTGGGTTTTATTTACTTATGATTCATGCCAGCAGCAGCCCTGTTTAAAGAGCAGCTCCTGCCCATTTAACCCCTGGGCACAAATATAAAAGGCGTCCTATTGCAGAAAAGCAGAGACAAGGATCTCAGCCACAAACATGATGAAGACTGCAGTCCTGGTTTTCCTGCTCAGCTGTGTTGTGTGTGAAGCACAAGTGAACCAGAATGAAACTAAACATTGTCAGTGGAGCTGCTGTGATGGCTCCGTCTCTTTGGCTCAAACTGTGGGAGCTCTGACAAAGAAAGTTGCAAACCTGATGGACAAAATGACACAAACACAGAGAAAGAAGTCACTGAGCTGCGAAACCTGAGTCGAGGTTAGTGTTTGACATTACTATTTAATAATGTAAAGTAATTATATATGAGGTTTTAAATGTATTTACTTATTTTTCTTTTCAGGAGCTCCTAAAGTGGCCTTTTCTGCATCTCTCTATGAAAGTGGCTCTGGAGACACTGGGCCATTTAACACTGCTACTCCACTGAAGTACAAGAAAGTATTTTCCAACACTGGCAGCAGCTACAATCCTTCCACAGGTATGGCAGCAGTAAACACACTGATCAGCCATAACATTATAACCACAGACAGGTGAAGTGAATAACAGATTATCTCTTCATCATGGTTCCTGTTGGGGGGTGGGATATATTAGGCAGCAAGTGAGCATTGTATCCTCAAAGTTGAAGTGTCAGAAGCAGGAAAAATGGACAAGTGTAAGGATTTGACTGTGTTTGACAAAGGCCAAACTGTGATGGCTATAGACGACGTCTCCAAAACTGCAGCTCTTGTGGGGTGGTCCCAGTCTGCGGTGGTCAGTATCTGTCAAAAGTGGTCTTAGGGAGGAACAGAGGTGAACCAGAGACAGGTGATGCACGAGGGGAGTGAAGTTTGTTCTGTGTTGTCCGGTCCAACAGATGAGCTACTGTAGCTCACATTGCTAGTTCTGATAGAAAGGAGTCAGCGCTGTGTAGTCTGTTGCTTCTGGGGCTGCATATTATGCAGGTCGTCTTAATGTTATGCCTGTGTCTGATGTGTGTTATAAAAAGTATGAAATAAAAATATTCAACACTGTGCTTGTTTTATTCACAGGTATTTTCACAGCGACAGTAAAAGGGATGTATTTCTTTTGCTTCTCGATGAACAACAACCGGCAGGCCAACTCAGTTGTGAGCCTGATGAAAAATGATGAGCGTCTGACGTCTGTGTGGGACACCTCAACATCAGACTCTCAGGACAACGGCAGTAACGCGGCAGTGGTCCCCCTAGAGGTGGGCGACACTGTCTATGTGGAGCTGCAGCCCAACAGACAGATCTTCGACGGCCAGATGAACTACAACTCCTTCACCGGGTTCCTGCTGTTCACCATCTAATTTACCTTCTTGATCAACATTATTTTAGGATAATTCTCACCACATCCACACAATCACACCACTCTTGACAATGTGCAGCAAATTCTATCTCGTTTTAAAACAAATGAACCCATATAGGATTCAAAATTCCTGATTGACAATTTCTCTGTACATGCAATAAGATAAAAATAGACTAAAATAAAAATATGTAAATAAAATAGATACTGCAGGCTGTAAGATGCTGGCAGGGAAAGCATACATGGAGCGTCATAACCAAGTGGCTGGTATAGTGTACAGGAACATCTGTGCAGAGTACAGTCTGGAAGTCCCGAGGTCAAGGTGGGAAACTCCTCTGAAGGTGATGGAAAATGACCGAGCTAAGATCCTGTGGGACTTCCAGATCCAGACAGACAAAATGGTAGTGGTGAACCAACCGGACACTGGTGATGGACAAACAGCAGAGGAAAGCCTTTGTGGTTGACATCGCAATACCAAGAGATTGCAACATCAGGAAAAAGGAACACGAGAAACTGGAGAAGTACCAAGGCCTCAAAGAAGAACTGGAGAAGGCCTGGAAAGTGAAGGCAACAGTGGTGCCCGTGGTCATCGGAGCACTCGGGGCAGTAACCCCCAAACTGGAAGAGTGGCTACAGCAGGTCCCAGGAAAAACATCAGACCTCTCAGTCCAGAAGAGCGCAGTCCTAGGAACAGCAAAGATACTGCGCAGAACCCTCAAGCTCCCAGGCCTCTGGTAGAGGACCCGAGCTTGGATGGATGAAACCGCCCGCGCGGAGGGCGAGAGGACAATTATTTTTTTTTTTATATATATATATACTATACTTATATATAAATGGCAAATGTTGTGAAAATGTTTTAAAAACCAGCCCAAGGTGTTCAAAACAAGACAACCCTGCCAGAAAGCACAAATACACCATTTTATTTAAAAAATACAACTGGACCACCACTAAAAACAGAACTTAAACTTATAACTTTGAGTTTAGTGTTAGACCATGCCATCCCACAATTATCTCCACCTTATTTATTAAGATGTTGTCTGTTTATGCTGTTTCTTTGTGTAACTAGACATAGACAGCGCTGAAGTAGCCATTTTCTAGCTCGATATAACAGTGTCCTGCAGAGGCGGGCAGGGCTTGTCCCGCTGCTGCTTCAACCACACACAGCGGCGCCATTCAGACCTCGTATTTCAAACTAAATCTCCTGTGGCCAGCCATCATGCGAGGCTCAAATGACCTCAGTTTTACATGGGTGACTAAAACCTAGTCAGAGAACTGAAGACAGGCCACTAAGCTTAAATGATGTTGGTATGTTTTAGGGCGAGACACTTTCATTAACATGAGAAGAACGACTGAGAGAGGTTTTCATATGCAAATTAGGCATTGTCTACTTAAAAGGCCATTATGTTTGCATTTATTTCACAAAACAATTTCTGAACATTGGACAGAGCAAGGTTTGACAGTCTTGATTTATTTTGTTGAGGTAAAAAATAAAAAAAACAGTCTTTGTAGTTTCATTTCAGATAGAAATATAGGCACGAGTTGATAAAATGTAAGGAAATAAACACATTTCCTTTATTTTAGTGTGAAAGCAACATGATAAAGGAGAAAACTGGCTCACGATCTCATTACGTTTTTCCTGTAGTGTCTTGTCTTAAAAAGCTCATAATGCAGAGTTATAATAGGCTATGTTTTAAAATGTAAAGAACAGTTTAATGCAGATGTTAAAGTCACATGTTTAAAGCTACAACACACACAGAAGTACAAGGTCTGAAAAAAGGGCCCAGGACAGAGGGTCAGACTCTGAGACTCACTGGCCATCTCTCGCCAAAATCACACTGTAACATATTTTGAAAATTAAGTATTTTATCTGGCAGAGTAGTCTCATAAATGCATGTTAGCGAAGTAGTTCTCCTGCCTTTGGTGCGGGACGTCAGGGGTTTGTCTCGGCACCAGCCACATGTGCCAGTCCTAAGCCTGGATAAATGGAGATAATTGCATCAGGAAGGGCGTTGTGGTGTCACTCTGTTTTTAACAAACAAAAACCAAAACATGTAGGAAAGCAGGAGTGGAAGAAGTACTCTTATACTTACAGTTACTTCAAAATGTAAGAAGTACAACAATTTAACTCAACTCAAAATGTATTAGTTGAGTCAAAGTTAGGGTGACCAGATTTTTACAGTGCATTTGAACTCAACACAAGCTTCAGAAATCCATATGTTTTTCTGTCGTGTAAATTAAAGCTAAATTTATTAATAAAAATGATTACACCATAAGAAACTTTTGTAATAAAAGTCATTAGACAAAAGTTTTTAAGTTTCCTGTGCTTTTCTGTTGGTTAACACGAGAACGAGTGGGACATGGTTTGTTAAAAACAGGGGACATGGGACAAGGAGCCTAAAACTTGGACTGTCCCGGTTAAAAAAGGACGTCTGGTCATCCTAGAGACAAAGTAAAAAGTAATGAGTGTAAAGTGATACTACTGTTGCTGACACTTGATTCATTGTTACCTCTGTGCCTTTTGGTCGCGCATTTAAATCCCACTAAAGTCACATTACACTGCCGAGTTCTGATTGGTCGAAAGCCCGTTCTCCGGTTACGTCAGCGCCTCCTGATTGGCTGACGGTGAGCCTCATCTGGCCCCAGCTGAGGCCAAATCGTAGCTTCATCACTTGGTACTGAACCGCTGAGGACGAAGTTGGACACCGCCTCTCTCCGCGAAAAAAAAAAAAAAAAAAAGCCAAAAAAAAGTCCAGCTTCTCATTTTCGGCTATGACCTCGAGAACAAACCCACGATTTTTTAAGAAACTGCTGGCTTTTTTGGAGGCTTTCTCAGCAAAAACCGCGCAAGGGAACCCCAAAAGAGCGCATTTAAGGTAAGTTACTTTCTCTCTTTCTTTCTCTCTCCCTTCTTTCTTAAAAACCAACAGGTGGCCCGGAAAAAAAAACGCTTAAGGCCTACCTAAAACCGGCCATAACTTCCCAATTTCCTTTTAGAGTGGCAATATATTTTATTCACATTTTGGCCTGGATTCATGGTGCCATGCTTGGAAATAGCTACCAAATTTAAGCTTGGTTCAAGTTTCTCATCATGATTTGCGTAAAAATGATAAACTAAGTTGACAAGCCCCCTTCCACCCAAGTAAACTATTAAATATTGTATAAATCTCCTTTCTTAAAAGCTTTGTTAACCCTTATTTCAGCACATTATCTGGAAGTTTCACAGCTTCCAGATATATTTCGACAGTTTGTGGGAATCCCAGCGTTTTAAAAAATACTTAGCCTAACATCGTGGCCATTGAATAACAAGCTAAACCCCTCAAAACGAGTCTTATCTTCTTCACTTTTTTAATTGTAAGATCATTTTACCTTCAACTTTTTAGAGACGCCGGTATCATGCGTCTGGAGAAGCGCCAGAACCGGTCTGAGCAGGCGGCAGCAGGGCGATACTTTACCAGGAGAAACAAAAGGAGGAAAAAAAACATATTTAACATCTCCATTATCTGCTGACGGGATACACAGCGGGAGGCTAATTCTGTTTACCTCTGCTGTCGATAATGGCTGATTTCAGCGCCTTGTACCAATAGTTTTACCCCGGCGCATTGCTTTGCTAAAGTTGATCAATGAATTAGTGCCGCGCTAATCTTGGTTAATCTTAGCTGTGTGATAATCTGATCACATAGACTGGTTTAATTAAGGCTGGATAAGATTACAATCATTCATTTTATTTTGAGAGAATGCTTAAAAGATCTGTACTAAAGTAAAAGTGCTCTTCGGAATAATTCGGCGTAGTAGAAAATTAAAAAGTAGTGAATTCAGTGTTGAAAGTAGCAAGTACTGGTATACAGTGGTGGAAGAAATACTCAATTTCATCACCTTAAAATTTCTACTTAAGTAAAAGTATTTTGCACAGGTTCAACAACTCATGAATGTGTTGAATGTGAGGGGTTTTGCCGAAAAATTGTGCTGATAACTGATGACATTAACAAACTGGTGCAGTAGAAGAAACTAAAAATGTCAGTGAGGTCTTCTGTCTTTATTACTCTGATGTTTCTAAAGGAGTACTACTTTACTGCATCTGTTATAGTTATATCTGTTAAGTACTGTGTGTCTACAATGAGGACACAGCTAAAACACATGATTTTAAACTAAAACTCAAAATACTTTGTACTTCAAACCAACTCAAATGTAGTAGTGCAAAAATGACAGATATTTGCTCTAAAATGTAGTAAAGTAAAAGTGCTCTTTGTAAACTCAAGTACAGATGTACTTAAGTAAAGTAACTAAGTCATTTTACTTGATTACATTCCACCACTGCTGATATACTACCACTTAGGGTGACCAGACGTCCCTATTTAACCGGGACAGTCCCGGTTTTAGGCTCCTTGTCCCATGTCCCAAGACAGATCTGTAAAAACACTCATATGTCCCAGTTTTAAACAAACCATGTCCCAGTTGTCCCCATTTTAACTGAGAGAAAAGCACAGGAACCTTAAAACACATTTGTCTAAAGACTTGTGTCAATAATATGATATACAGTGTCATTATTTTTATTAATACATTTCCATTAAAATTCAAAACTTAAACCCTAGCATCATGCACTTTAATTACATGACAGAAAATTGCGTGGATTTTAGACGCTTTTTTGTCACTTGGTGAGTTCAAATGCACCGTGATTAGTGAAAAAAATACTTTTACAGTACAATACAGTTTTTGGGTCTAAAAATCTCTCTACTACCACTTCATCTGCTGCGTCTGCTAGCAGTACTACTCACAGGGCCGGCCAGAATGTGGGTAGACTTAAATTTTGGCAAGTAACACAGCCTCACTAGCTGATTTGTCTTGTTGGATTAGATTATTTACCTTGTTTTAAACTGCTTAAGGCCTGACTATCTGCTGCTGTGCCTTTTAAAAATAGCCCACCTATTATTAGGAACTTGATAGTTAATCAGTGGAAAGAATAAGCTATTTTTGGAGCCTTAAGAGATGTTGCACAATAAGCAAAAATACCCAAATCTAACCCAGTCTTGACAAACGTGTTTACTTTTTGGTAATGATAAATCAAGTACCTGTCTAACAAACTTGCTGGGGCCCATTATTTTAGAAAAAGTAAGAAGAGAGACCATTTCTGAGGCCCAGGACAAACGACCTCTTTACAGGGGTCATTGTCAAAAGAAGTGAAAAATCCTAGACAGCTTGTAAAGTTTTTAAAGAAGACTTGCCCCAGTGGCCAGCGAGTGAAGAATGTCGAGCCCTGACTGCAAGTACTACCCAAACTAACTGCTACTGCCCCAAAGTAAAAAAAAAACAACCAAAAACTTCAGAATAAAAAAATGTAGTTGAAGTTAACCGCGCTGCCCTTACAAAGAGTATTGGACATTGTGTAATTTCAAACCAATTTTATGCCAGATATCTTTTTTGCTAAATGCCTTCACTGGCACTTAATTTAGAAGCATTTTATAGACTATTTTTACTCTAAACAGCTTCCTGCCTTCACTGGATCCCACACAAATCACCAGGAAACACAGTAACCAGTACTGGCATTGGTACAAAGTAGCATGTAACTGGATATGAACACGCACTGAGAATGACCTATGCTTTTTATCTTCTGCTGACAGACACATGGGTTCCTGTGGGACCTTGTTAGCCGGCAGGACGGGTCCGTCCCTGGTTCCTGCCTCTCCAGCGGTTACTCCCAGCCGTAGCTTCATTAACCTGACTGCTGCCATAAGCCCACGTAGGATGGAGTACTCCGAATGCAGGACATTAGGGTAAGCACTACAACCAGTACAATGAAACTTAGTCCTGGTTTAGTTTATCAGAAGCTTAGTACTTGTCTGTTTCTTGCTGGTTTAGGCTTGCTTTTTAGTGCTGGTATTGTCATGTTTCAGGTGAAGTCATGATTTTGATTTTGGGTTTAGACCTGGGATAGATTAGCCTCTCCTACTTCTTTTTGAAAGCAGGACACTGGTTTCTCACTTGACGCAGTGTTTTTTCCCGGTCGAACTGGTGTTTTATTTTTTTTTCTTTGTCCCGTTTCCTTTTTAACAACCATCCCTTTGATGTCCGACGTAACGACCACATTCAAACAAACAGATTTTCTCCACAACTCTTTGTACAACTGGCTTCTGCTGCTGTCCCCGTTCAGAATTAAGTACAGAGCTGCTCATAATGCGCTGTATTTTGGTGTTTTATGGCAAAAACAGCAAACCGCCATGTTTGTTTGGGTCAGCGGTGCACTGCTTATGTCCCGCTCTTTGTTTCTCTGATTGCTTACTCCGCCTGTCATTGTTCCGCCCATAGAAACGAAATTTAAACGAAGGGGTACCAGACTAACTTCTTTGTATAGAATAGGAAGAGAGTTTGTCTGGCTGGCCTGGCTAGGGATAGACCTGAGGACCAGACTTTTACTTTTTGCATATCATAAGGTGGCAGAGTGGCTAGCACTTGTGCCTCTCAGCAAGGAGGTTGTGGGTTCTCTCCTCTTCCTCCCACCGTCCAAAGACATTGCCTGGAAATTCCAGACTCACCGCTGTACCAGCGGATGAGTCTGGTCGCCATAGAATCAATTCGATTTCTAGCGCGGAGCAAACGGGCAGCGGAGTAAGCCAATCAGAAAAAACAAACTCGGCTCCTCAGTGCGCCACCTTGATTGTTGTTGTTGCGGACGCTGCTCGCGAAGAACACGTGACTTAAATAAGCGAATCAAAATGCACGGTACGGTTGGGATTTGAGTAAACCACTGCAGACGGCGTGGTGACCAGACTGATATGTCTCTGTAGAATAATACAGAGACATATCAGTCTGGATTTTCCAGGCAACCAAAGACATGCATGTGTGAGAAGAATCGGTGACTCTAAATCTCCCAAACTGAACGGTGTGCGTCTTCAGTGCCAGCCCTGCGACTAACCTGCTCCTGTCCCGTCTCTCGCCTTCATCTCCCTCCCTTTAGGTACACCCCAGAGCAGATGTACAACATCGTGGCTGACGTGGACCACTACCAGCATTTCGTCCCCTGGTGCAAGAAGTCCCGGACCATGAAGACCAAAAACGGTGAAGTTCGGGCGGAGCTTGAGATCGGCTTTCCTCCTGTCGTCGAGCGCTACACCTCTGAGGTCACCTACATCCCAAACCACCAAGTCCGGGTAAGGGTTCTCTCCGTCTCCAAAATGGTGGCCAGTTTCTCAGACATTGCGCACATACGAACTGGAGTGGCAGCTTTCAAGGGGCTTCTCCTAAACACCCTGATATCTGACCAGTTTCAGGATAAGATGTGGTGTAAATACAGGCGTCAGGTAACATAGCACAGTGTTTCTCACCAATGTAAATCTACTGATGCACCTTCTGTCAAGCTACTGTGATGTGAGCACAAAATTATTTAGCAAAAGCATTGGGATTAACCTTGGTGCATTGAACCTTCACCGTTTGGAAAAATACAAAATAAAGGGAATGTCCTTGAGCGTACCCCACCCACAGAATGGAAAGGTTGCTCGACTCATGTTTACACAGGTCAGGAGATTGTTTGAGTAGGATTGACTAAGCTGCGGGGGATGGGTAGCGGGCATGGGAGCTGTGTAGAGTTTTTTTTTTAGAGTTAACAATCACAGCAGGAAATGACAGCGGGAGTTTGATTTATTTTGGTAAGCAATATAACTAGCATATTTTTAGATGCCCTTTGTAACATGGCCAGTTCAATTTAAACTGGGTCAAAATAAAAACTTAAAGGGCCTCTATTCTGCTAAATAGACCTTTTTTTGAGCTCTAAACCATGTTCTAATGTTTCCTCTTCAAAAACATGCCTGGAGTAGTATTTTGTTTCATTCAGGCGCGTTTGAGTAATACTGTAAGCAGAGGCCGTCCCCACTGGTGCCAGCAGAGGGCGACAGTCACCTAATTAAAGCATTCTCTTTAAAGTCAAGTAACAGCAAAATATGTTTATGTACATATACTTTTAAGTTATTAAACATGAAATACTAATGCAAAGGTGCACAGTCATGACATACAACCACATTACTTGTTATCTACCTTTACCTCGACACGAGTTTGTAGTATTTGAGTACAGATTTGGAGTACTTCTTCCACGCTTGGTATTACTGAAACTATTGCCATCTTTTAAAGGGCAAAACAATTCTCTAACTTTAATTTTTATCTGAAACAGTGGTTCTCATACTTTTCACATCAAGTACCACCACAGAAAGTAGGGCTAAAGTAGGGCTAAAGTAGGGCTAAAGTAGGGCTAAAGTAGGGCTAAAGTAGGGCTAAAACAAAGACTAAATTAGAAGTTCAAGGCTAATTTGGCTGAGCTGAAGCTGAAGGGCTGAACCCGAGCTGAACCAGGTCAAAGGTCATAGGTTGGACGTCCTGTTTTTCAGTTTAGTCACAGGCATTTGGCAAAGACCCCATTCACACAATGATTGAAGCAGGGTCTGACCCAGGATGTGTGCCTTTCCACTTTGTGGTCTTTTTGAATAGACTTTTTTTTTTTTTTTTTTTTTTTCTCCAAACAGGCCGTGTGTAGAGACGGGACACTTTTCAGCCATCTTGAAACCATCTGGAGGTTCTCCCCTGGTCCCACACACGCCCCAGACTCCTGCAAAGTGGACTTCTTTGTAAGTATATTGATGCTTTTAAAATGTGTTTTTAAAAAAAACAAACTTTTGGGTCTCAAACGTTTCACTCTCAGCAGTACCACAGAAAATATTTGGCTTTCTGAATACCATCTTTAACTGATTTAAAATGGCTCTAACTCAGGACTAACCCAGGACTAAAACCAAGATTAAAATGATTGAAACTGTACCAGGACTAAACTGGGCCTAAAGCAGGATTAAACTGGGCCTAAAGCAGGATTAAACTGGGCCTAAAGCAGGACTAAACTGGGCCTAAAGCAGGACTAAACTGGGCCTAAAGCAGGACTAAACTGGGCCTAAAGCAGGACTAAACTGGGCCTAAAGCAGGACTAAACTGGGCCTAAAGCAGGACTAAACTGGGCCTAAAGCAGGACTAAACTGGGCCTAAAGCAGGACTAAACTGGGCCTAAAGCAGGACTAAACTGGGCCTAAAGCAGGACTAAACTGGGCCTAAAGCAGGACTAAACTGGGCCTAAAGCAGGACTAAACTGGGCCTAAAGCAGGACTAAACTGGGCCTAAAGCAGGACTAAACTGGGCCTAAAGCAGGACTAAACTGGGCCTAAAGCAGGACTAAACTGGGCCTAAAGCAGGACTAAACTGGGCCTAAAGCAGGACTAAACTGGGCCTAAAGCAGGACTAAACTGGGCCTAAAGCAGGACTAAACTGGGCCTAAAGCAGGACTAAACTGGGCCTAAAGCAGGACTAAACTGGGCCTAAAGCAGGACTAAACTGGGCCTAAAGCAGGACTAAAGTATGAATTAACAGACGAAGGACAAGGACTTTCCTTCTGTTTAAAAGGTCTGATCACAAGACAAAAACCGGGACCGGCCTGGGCCCAAACCGGGACCGGCCTGGGCCCAAACCGGGACCGGCCTGGGCCCAAACCGGGACAAAAGTCGGAATTGACAGATGACCGACAAGAACGAAACTTCTGTTCAAAAAGGCCTCAGAACTAATCTTGCACTAAACCAGTCTGTAATTACCTATTTAAAGATTTTCGTCTTCAAAAAGCACCTCCAGAAAGAGTCTGCGAGCCTCCTGCCCCACAGGTTGATAACCTCTGTGCTAAATGACCTAGTGATTACAAAAGCCTCGTTCGGGACAGTGGCTGAGATTAGAGATTAGATCCCTTCTGGCTTGTAAATGGCCTAATGAGGCAGGGGAAGTGTTTGAGTAAAATCTTATTATGTTTAAATTTAGTACTCCTCTGGTGTCCCAAGATGCGTTAAATAACCGGAAGAGCGTTCAGTGGTGGAAAGGAACAGCTATTTTTACCCAAACTTATTTTAGCCTTAATGTGTATTAGTAGTGGTAGTAGTAGTTGCAGTTCTAGTAGAAGCAGAAGTGATGAAAGTACTAATAGTGGTAGTAGGATTAAGTACCTAAGATAAAAAAACAATCAATCCTATTTTACTTGCACTTAAATGATTATTTAGTTTTGTACTTTTACTTATTTGAGTCATTATTATTTTGCGCCTCTGATAGTTTTGAGAAACTGCTGTTCAGAGTTTCTGTCCAAGGACCTTAATAAATAAACTGGAAAGTGGCTTTTAAGCAATTCACAAGACACTGCCATCTATTGGGCTGCCAGTGTAAATGCAACAAGAATCTCACCATCATAAATGTGTCCAGGTGTCCAGGATAAGTGGGGCATCTCAGGAATGTCTCGTCTAAGTGTGGGAGATAAGTTTAAGTATTTCTTGACCGCAGGTGTAATACTGCTGTAAAAAGTATTTGTTTGTCCACTCATGGTTAAAGGAAAAAAAATGTTCAAACAATATACACGCACAATGGATTTATTTGTATTTTGTGTTCCCTTGAGTCCCTGAGTTTTTCATGATTTGCATTTTGCTTGCAACTAAACTGGCTTTATTTTAAAAATGTTAAGGCATTGAGAATTTGAC
The DNA here is from genome assembly GCA_020698575.1 of Bostrychus sinensis. NCBI lineage: Eukaryota > Metazoa > Chordata > Actinopteri > Gobiiformes > Eleotridae > Bostrychus > Bostrychus sinensis. Next base: position 10,133,435 of record CM036253.1, on the reverse strand, counting down.
CCTCTAAGGCTACTGTAGTTTAAGTTTTGACACCTTCAGGCTGTTGTGATTTGAGTTTTGACCCTCTAAAGCTGTGGTAGATTGTGTTTTGACTCTGTGATGCTGCTGCATTTTGAGTTTTGGCCCTTGAGGCTGCTGTATTTTGAGTTTTGGCCCCTTGAGGCTGCTGTAGATTGAGTTTTGGCCCCTTGAGGCTGCTGTAGATTGAGTTTTGGCCCCTTGAGGCTGCTGTAGATTGAGTTTTGGCCCCTTGAGGCTGCTGTAGATTGAGTTTTGGCCCCTTGAGGCTGCTGTAGATTGAGTTCTGACCCTGTGAGGCTGCTGTAATTTAAGTTTTACCCTCAAAGGTGGCTCTAATTTAATTTTAGCTGCTAACCTCAGTTGTCAAGAAAAGCTCTGGTGATACCTTTTACATTTGTATACAGTTAATAAAAATGTGTTCAAATAATAACAACAACAATAATAAAACCTGTATTTTTCCTCTTCCTGCAGGTGTCCTTTGAGTTCAAGTCCCTCCTTCATTCCCAGCTGGCGGGGGTATTTTTTGACGAAGTGGCCAAACAGATGGTCAGTGCCTTCGAGTCCAGAGCTGCTACACTTTACAGAAGTCGACCGCAAATATCTTCGAGGAGACAATCCACATCTTGACGATAAACATTTTTAACCTTTTTTGTTTTTGTTTTTTCTCTCACTGACACTGCACACTGAGGCTGGCTCTCCTTATTGCACTCATTCACATTTTTTCTTTTTGTTGGGAGATACACATTCAATATTTATGAATCACACATTAATTTATTTACTACTTGTACATAGTCATTTTATTTTTTGGAAACTATATATAATTGACTTTTTTTTTTTTTTTTTTGAACATCGGTTTGCCATGGGCTGTTATCAACCAAAATTAAAACTGGTGCAATAAAATTTCTCTTATCTAACCATTTTTGTGTTTTTGTTTTTTGCATAAATAAAGATAAATAAATAAAACATACTTTTTATATATGTAATCCTGACATATTATAATACTTTTTCCATAAAAACTTGATAAATCTAAGCCTTTACCTTCAAAATAAAGGGAAATTAGGTTTTTGGTCAGATTGCGTGTATAAACCACCAGGGGGAGCAGAGCTTTATAATAGTTTCAATGGAGGTCTGTTGTTCTAAGAGCAGTGGGAGTGTGGCTGAGAATATATTTCGTTTGTGTGGTCATGAGGGAGTCTGTGAAACTCGAGTATTCAAAGGCCAAGTGGGCTTTATGTTTAAACAAGTGGTGTGAATGTGGTTGAATACTTTGTGTGTGTGTATGTGTGGGTCTGTGTGAGATTCATGTGCTCCGAGGTCAAACAGGCTGTTGACATTTTTGTTCTTGACCCAGAGAGAGCCTCCTCTCTCTTTGGACCATAATACAGATGGAATCAGTTCTTTTCAGTGAGACAGAGGCAGGAGTGATGTTTCCTTTACCTTGTCATGTTTCGACTGACTACCAGTAGTCTTCTTCAGAAGCGTCACCTGACTGCTGTGAATAGGTCTTTATTGTCATTGCACATTCATTACAATGAGATACGCTTTGAGAGCAGTCCACACAGCTGCATAGTCAAATTTAATAAAAACACAAGACAATTATAAAAACATGTGCATAAAATGTCAAGTGGAATGTATTGCAGGGCGCAGAGTAGTAAAAAAAGTACCATACAGTCAGGTGCTAATCCATGTCAGACTTCCAGCAGAGCTCTCACGACCCTAGGGAAGAAGCAATGTTGTAGTCGCTGCGTCCAGTGCCCTCATAACTCTGAACCTGCCAGCGGGGAGGGAGTCAAAAAGACAAAGTCCAGGATGTGTGCTGTCTGACCAGATTATTCTGGCTCTGTTTCTCAGCCGGGCAGAGTAGATATGTTCCAGGGGAGGAAGGGGGGCACCAGTGATCTTTTGGTTATCTGCTGCAGATCTTTTTTTTCCTCTGAGGAACAGCTGGAGAACCACACAGTACATCCATAACTCAGGACACTTTCTCTGGTGCAAGTGGTACAAATTGTATATTATGTTGGACAAGTATTCACAGACATTGCTTTGTATATTTGCTAATTTTCTTATTTTGCAATGCAGTGGGTAAAGTATTTAAGTAGAAAAAGTAATGTAGCCTTTTAGCTTTTAGTCCCATTTGAATAAATAAAAAATAAAAAACCCTTTACCTCTCTTTACCGGGACACTTCAAGTTTATGATCCATAATTTCACAAATTACCTAACCCTACTCTTTTAGTGTTGCCCAATACTGGTGTTTCCCTTATGTGTGCAAGGTCAAACAAAGATTTAAAAGGTGGTGGTGTCCCGTTGTGAGAAAGCAGAGACAACTCCCAACCACAAACATGATGAAGAGTGCAGTCCTGGTTTTTATGCTCAGCTGTGTTTTAGGTGAAGCCCAAGTGAACCAAAATGATCAGTGCTGCTCTATGGCCCAATCTCTGATATCAGCCATGGACAAAATAACACAACTGGAGACAAAGCTACAAAACACTGACAAAGAAGTTGCTGAGCTGCGACGCCTGACTCAAGGTAATATGGTAAATGTGTTTAATGCAATGCAATGTGGATTTTTTTATGTGGAAATAAAGTTGTTTTTTTTTTTATCATGATTTTCAGGAGCTCCTAAAGTGGCCTTTTCTGCATCTCTCTACAATTCTGGCTCTGGGAACATCGGACCATTTACCACTGCTACCACTCTGATTTACAAGAAGGTCTACACTAACTTTGGCAGTGGCTACAATCCTTCAACAGGTATAATGTTTTTGTAATGGACAAAATATTGTAGAAAAATGACAGGTAGCAGTAGTGATGGGGTGCACGGTGACAGTGGTCCATTTGCAGATTGGCCTTTTGTCTACACAAGAACAGGGTTTTTGTTTTACTAATATGTAATCTTTTGAAAACACTGAGAGAGGCTATTTATAGTTAGAGACACGTTCTATTTGAAATCCATGTAATGCACGATATGGAGAAAACATGCGATATTCGATAACTATGTTGAAAATTGCGATAACAATATTATTGCAATATTTGAAAATAGAGCCTACTTTTCGAACATAGTAAGTTAAATTCACTACATTTCACAAAAATGTAAGTTCCTGTATTTACAAGTCAAAACAGCGACAAAATCAAAACTTAACACAGACTAAACCAGGAATAAAACAAGTCTAAGCTGTGACTAAATTAATTACACTAAAACTGGACTTTTTAAACATTTTTATTTAGTCACAACACATGTTCTTTTAAGGCTCTGGTAGGAAAATTATTCTTCAGTGTAAATCTCTGTCAGATGGAAAACCACAGCGTTATTGCGATATATTTAGATTACTTTCGATATTGCGTTTGCTGATATTGCGATAATTTTGCGATATATTGTGCAGCCCTAGTAGTAACAAGAGGCAAACTGGCAGGTTTTGATTTAGTGTTTGATAACAACATAAACTCTTTACTCATTTTTTTCTAAATTGTGCACCTGATGGATCAAATCTTGAATGTTTTTTTCAGTCCCATGTTGGCCCCTCAAGAAAGCCGCCATGTTGCCCATATCAGAAACCACCACTGTTTGGGGACACCTCTGTTGCAGGGAGCGTTGGGGCTCAGAGAAACCAAACTAAAACAGACTGTGTAGATTTTGTTAGAATTTGTTCATTTCTGGTGTGAGCATCAAAGAGGACGATGATTCAGAAGTGTAATCAAGTCAGAAGGTTTTTTCAGCATCACACATGTAATGTAAGGTTACAGCAGCAGGCCCGGCTGAAAGGACAGTGAGAGCGCACGCTGCCAAAGAGGAGTGTCCTAAGCTTTTATATTATGTATGACGATCTCTGCATAGCGTTATCTTGTTTTTCTTCAAGTAACTTTCATGCATAGGGCAGGGCCACAAAAGTTCCCAGTTTCTGCAGAGCCTTATCTTCTTGGGCATCCCACGCATCGACAGGCCGTAGGAGCCCCCACCTGCAACCTTGGGTCTGATAACTTTGTAACCAGCTCATTATTGTGCACTTTTTAGAAATGCACCCAAGTGTAAGATGACCTTGCAGTGGAAGAAAACATCACATAACACCCAACTATTATTACTAATATTGAAGCGTTTATTAACCTTAGCAGTAGTACATCAAAATATAAGTTTAATGGTAATACGCAAAGCTATATGTAGAAATATTCAATAATTTAAACACATCCTCAGAGAACTGGAGTAACAACCGTCTGTTCTTCTGTTTGTCCTCACAGGGATTTTCACAGCACAAGTGAAAGGTCTGTACTTCTTTCACTTCACGATGCTCAACAACCGTCAGACCGTCCCGAACTCGGTCCTGATCCTGAGAAAGAACGGTGAGCAGGTTGTCTCTCTGTGGGACGTCTCAGGGTCCGACCCAGACTCCGGCAGTAACGCAGTGGTGCTCCCCCTAGAGGTGGGTGACAGTGTTCGGGTGGAGATGCCGGCCAACAGACAAGTCTATGATGACCAAGCTCACTACAACACCTTCACAGGGTTTCTGCTGTTACCTGCCTAATTTGTATCTCTATACAGCCCGGGACATAGATTATAGGAAATAATAGGGGTAAGTGTAGGAGAAATATAACGAGTGGGAAGTTTTTTAGCTCAAAGATATATTCAGTTTAATATCGAGGGACCACCTGATCTGTTATCAAGAAACATTAAGTTATATAACACCCAAGATCTGAAGGTTAAAACTCTTGACCACTCAGGGAACAAACAAAAAGAATTAGCCAGTGGTGGAAGAAGTACTCCATTTTTTTGCTTAAGTAAGGAGCAAAAATTAGCTCAAGTAAATGTTAAAGTATCACCTTAAAATTTCTACTTAAGTGAAATTATAAAAGTACTCACTTTCAAATGTGCTTACAAGTAAAAAAGTAAAAGTATTTTGCACACTCGACAACTCATTGTGTTAAATGTGATGTATTTTGCTGAAAATTGTGCTGATTACTAATAAAAATGAACACATTTGTGCAGTAGAAGAGACTGAACCTGTTTGTGAGGTCTTCTGTCTTTATTATTCTGATGTATCTAAAGGAGTACTACTTTACTGCATCTTTTATATTTAAGTACTGTGTGTCTACAGTGAGGGCATGACAAAAACACATGATTTTAAACCAAAATTCAAAATACTTTGTACTTCAAACAAGAAATGTAGTGGAGAAAAAGTACAGATACATGCGCTACAATGTAGTGAAGTAAAAGTACAGCTTGTAAAACTGACAGTATAGATACATAAAAAATGTACTTAAGTACTTTTACTTTGTTACATTTCACCACTGGGATTAGATCACATGAAACTCAAATTGAATTAAGTGTGAATTTATTAACAACAAAAAGGCACATGTAAGTATTAGGTGTTTATATTCATAGACAGGACTGTTACGTAGGTTAATACTTGTAAATGGATTATAGCGCTTGGCTTACGAATTTATGGAAGATTTTAAAGAAATAAGGTAAACATTAATTCCTAGGAAGTTTGATGCCAAGCTCTGAATATCACACTGTTGAGAGGAAAGCCGGTCTGGTCCACAAGGTGAGGAGCGGGACCTTGTTGGCTTAGTCTCCACTTTTCTAACCGTTTAAAATGGGCTTGGTTTTCAGCCTAAGCAAGCAGCTCAAACATAGAAAAAGCAAGAAAAAGAGCAAGTTAGAAGTGGGAAGCTAAGCCCCCACATTAAGAAGACAATAACTAGAGCAAAGAGAAAGGGCATATTTAACTTTGGGGTGTTGCCTGAGGTGTGTGGTCAGCCTGGCAGGAATGACCTGTACAGATCCTATAACTTTTTATAATGAGCCATCTATGTTAATATCAGGTAGTAAGCAGTGATTGTTTGTCACACTATTATAGTTAAAAATCGGGCATCACCACTGCATACTCAACCAAGAAAAAATGTCAGTGTTATCAGAGGGGGTCAAAGGTTGCCCTGTTGTGGTTCCACATCTGGAGGGGCGCTGTCTGTCAAAATAAAAAGTTGGTTTATGTTTTTGGATGTGAAACTCCAGTCCAGGAGGTCCAGTCTTCCTATATAAGCTAATTAGTGTAAAGGTGTAACATTTTGGGAGTTTATTATATATGTTTTGCAGAGCGTTTTATTACAGAGTACCTGATGGGTTAATATTGGGGGTTACTTCAATGGGTGTTCAAGAGCACCCCCCCCAATAGGGTGACCAGACGTCCTCCTTTACCCAGACATGTCCTGTTTTTGAGACCTTAAAAAACACCCATCTGAATTTCTAAATCAGGATTTGAATTCTGCCACAGTCAGATGGGACTGTTGTGCCATGTGATCCTCGCAGTGTTTTGCAATTCCGTTACTTCACAGAGCACACAAAACACTTTTCCCCTCATCCTGCAATGAGTCGCACTCATGTTTTTAGAGAAACACCTGGGCTGCTTGTTTCCTTTCATCTCTGTCTCTCTCGAGTGTGCTGCGTACCCCTCGTCAAGTGCAGATCAAAGAAGCAAACTCTGAATTAAACTCAAACAGAAACTGAGCCAAACTAACTCCACAGTGCGTCCCAGCAGAGGACAGAGAGATGTGGGCTGTAGTTTGCTCAGTAAAAGTGAGTAAAGTGGCTGTAAGTGTCCCAGGCGCTGCTGACTCCTGGAGAGGCTGCGTCAGATTTGTGCAGCCCGCAGGTTACTAAATGTGCTCAGTAACTCCAGTTCTATGAGTGTATGATAAGTTAACAACATGAGTGTTGTTGCACCTGCCGTCTGAAACGGTTCTCTGTTCAGTGCAAGGGTAAGTTGGTTTAGAGCAGTGGTTCTCAAATAGTGGGTCAGGGCCCAAAAAGGGGTCACAAAGAGATAATATAGCTGTAAGATTTTTGGGTGTTACGAGCCTCTTACTAGCTGAGGATAGCAGCTGAGACAAATATTGCACAATGACAAGGAAAGCTGGAAATCTCAAAGCTCTTTAATTTATCCCACAAAAATCACCAGAAAATATGATACCGACCGACATAGGTTCCCCCTCCACAGACAAGAGGCCGCCCCCAACCATGCCCCAAACCCTTTTTAAATAGTCTGGCCTAAACCACTAAGACCCCAGATACAGGCAAATTGATTTAGCCCTGCCCCCAATAAATATTTACAATAAAAAACACCATTTACAAAAATAGATTTCTATAATTAAGAATAACAGTTTATATATTTCATCTGTCCACAATGTCCTTTTGTCCAGTTGTTCACATAACATAGAATAGCTCCCTTGCTAAACCTCCCCTCCCTCTGGGCCTCATGGTCTGGTCCAATCTGGTGCACCTGATCTGCACTCTCATGGGCGCCCCTCCATGACAGTGCCTCAACCAATGACCTCAAAGAAAGAGAAAGTGATGAGAAACAAGGAAACAAACCAAGGATTTCTAGGGGGTTAACTAAATAGGATCCAATATTTAGCAGCAAACACAAAGAATAACTGACAAATAATGAATGGATTAATGTGATAAATGTGTTGAGGTATTATAATATAATGTCAATGTTGAATATTTACATAAGTATAATAATAGTGTTATATGAGAGTGGGTGGCATACACCTGATCAGTGGGGGGGGGTGAGACTACAGCTCCCTCACAATAGCCTAAGATACAGTGTAGTTTATTTGAAACCTAAAATTGGATTAATTAGATTAAATGGTAAAAATCTTTTATTTTACTTAATTCATAGCTGACCATGACACATGAAAGCACCAGTGCATCTTTTTGTCCACTTAAAGCACTTCTCAAGACAAAATATCCATGTCTCTGTCCTGGTCAGAGCTCATTTGAGGCAAAATGCAGGACATGCAAAGCTGGCACTTGGGCTACATGTGTCTAATAAAGGGGCCGTTGATTTAGAAGTCCATCTAGGCTGTTACATACATATAAAGTTAAAATTGTCTCTTGATTTCGCCCACACTCCAGATGTGCTCTTTTTTGAAAATCAAAATATAGTCACCCCACCCACTAACCTTTTTAGGGGTTAAGGGGCTTTTACATTTTCGTTTTTTATTTTACTTCTCTCAGACATCTGAACATGGACTTTCCTTCTTGGTAAGTGAAACTACAAATGTTTAAATAATTACAATATTTTATTCAGCCATCTTCCATTTATCATATGATTTTAGTATATCTGCTAAACACTGTTACAACAAAAAACTGAATGCAAATGTGTCAATCTTAAAATATATCTCTAAAGTTATCACTGTGCTTGTGGTCATTAATTTATCAGAAAGCTAGATGCACAAGGAACCAAAATGGCTGGTGAATAGTCATTAAAGCTGTGTTTACTTATTAAAATGGTTTAAGAAGAATCTTTCTTGTTTACAATGTCACTATTGACACAGTTTCATTTCTGTTCTTTCTTAGTTCGTCCTGATACCTGAGAACCCGGATGTTTGACAAAGACATACAAAATATGATAGTTTCATCATCGTACAAATGATGGTGTGGCATTTAGATGTATTATAAAAGTGTATTTATTTATTTGTGTTTGATCTATGCATGTAGCAAATGTTTTTACTGAAAAATATAACTAACGTGTTATATAAAACTAATTATTTCTGTCTGTTTTCACTTTGTAGTATTTTTATATAGATTTACACAATGATAAAATCAACACCACTGTAGTGTTAAATGGTAACAAAGAAAAAGTGTAGAAAAATGGAGAAAAAAAAAAAAAAAAAGAAATAAAATTAGGTGTAGTGTTTTAACACCAGGAGGGGGTTTATACAGTGGCTTGCAAAAGTATTCATCCCCATTAGCATTTTTTTTATTGTTGCTTTACAACCTGGAATTGAAATGGATCACTGGGAGGTTCATGTCAGTCACATGACAACAACTGTGAAAATGCTAAATATTTTTTTATAAGAAACACTACAGAAAAAGTGCAAATTACATATCTATAGTGCCATTAGTGCCACTAGTGACCCAGTCCCACTGGAAGTTATGCACGCTCATGTTGGACTCTGTCCACAGAATGCTGTCCCAGGCCTGGTTTGGCTTCTTTAGGTGTTTTTTGGCCAAGTCTAGTGTGGCCTTTCTGTTGTTGAGGCTGATGAAGTCTGCACCTTGTGGTGAACCCTCTGTATTTTCTCTCATGAAGTCTTCTGGTTATAGTGGACCTAGACACTGATAGACCTACTTCCTGGAGAGTGTTCTGCTCTAAGGTGGATGTTGCGTGCGTGTACGTGCATGCATGTGTGTGTGTGTGTTTGTGCAAGCGTGTACGTGCGTGCATGTGTGTGTGTGTTTGTGTGTGCGTGTACGTGCATGCATGTGTGTGTGCATGTGTGTGTGTGTGTGTGTTTGGGAGCAACTAAGTGGGAGTGACTAAGTCAAACTTATAAACTTATATAAACTTAAACTTATACTTAAAAATGTATAAGTTAACTACTCTTTAACTTGGGAACCCATTTGGAGCCTCTCATAAAAATGTATATAAAATGTCGAATATTAATATGTTTACATATATATTATATATTTACTTTTTTTGCTATAGCCCTAACCATAGATATAAAGGTTATTATCATTTAATAATGTTTTCAATGTTTTTATGGCTTTTTTGTCATCAAAAATCCAGTTTTTCTAGATGACATAACACAAAATATGCCATATTATCAAAAAAAAAGGAGCAGAGTGGATCATTTGCGGTGAAGTCATAGGAGCCTTGACTAAATCAATAATTGATAACAACATTGGTTTTGATGCATTTGTATTTTTAGAGCAGTGAGAGGTTTTTGTAAAAAATTACACTCTTTAACTCTGGTATGCGTTTGGGCCCACTGACTTCCATTACAACAGCATATTTTAGACAGATTCCAATCCTGACATATTATAATACTATAATACCTTTTCTACAAAAACCTGATAAATCTAAGCCTCTACCTACCCTGGAGGCATCCAAAACAGACGCCCGAGCCGCCTCAGCTGGATCCTCTCAATGTGGAGGAGCAGCGGCTCTATGCCCCACAGGAGAGGGCAGGAGCGTAGATCGACCAGTAAATCCAAATATCAAGCTCCCGCTCCATCCTTCCCTCACTCATGCACAAAACCTCGAGATCCTTAAACTCGTCCACTTGGTTGTTAATGAGAAAATGTTAATATTCTGGGCAGCTTTAAAGTATAAAGTTAATTTGTTATGAGTTACCAACAGTGTCTTGGCCTTAATAAATAATGTGTGTATATAGTTTTTTATGATTCAAATGCAATTAAACCAGACATGAAAAAAAAAATATGATTGACATTGTAATCGAGTGGAAAGTGAGAACTTTGGTGTCACACATCATTAGTACGACCTGAAATTGCCAACAGGTGAACTATCCAGGACACTTAGAAATAACAAAATGCCCTGTCTGTAATGAGAGAGCATACAAGTCACTTAACTGTGACCTTAAAAACAAACACCTACTCTTTCCTCACGCCATCTTATGATATAAAAGGGCGTCCTGTAGCACAGAAAAGCATTGAGAGAACAATCTCGACCACAAACATGATGAAGACTGCAGTCCTGGTTTTGCTGCTCGGCTGTGTTGTGTGTGAAGCACAAGACAACCAGAATGAAGATGCAAGTTTCAGGAGCTGCTGTTTGGCGAGAACTGTGAGCTCTCTGACAAAGAAAACTGCAAACCTGATGGGCAGAATGACACACCTGGAGAGGAAGCTGCACAACACGGAGAAAAAAGTCTCGGCACTGCAAAGGCTGATTAAAGGTTAGTGTTTTGAGCTTGTAATGTAAAGTGACTTATTGACATATGTGACAGTATTGTGCAGAGATGTTTAACAAAGGTTACAAACAAAGAAAGGTGTGTCAGTGTGCACAAATACACAAAATAACTAAGAAGATAAATGTAAAGTAGAAGCACTGGGAGATCACAGGGTCAAGGATCAAGGATTTATTTTTGCCTTCTTTTTTTCAGGAGCTCCTAAAGTGGCCTTTTCTGCAGCTCTCTATGAAACTGGCTCTGGAGACACTGGGCCATTTAACACTGCTACTCCACTGAAGTACAAGAAAGTATTTTCCAACTTTGGCAACTGCTACAATCCTTCCACAGGTACAGCTTTCAGTTCACCTTTTACATAACTCATACCCAGGAGAACAACTTACAGCTTACTTACTTACTATCCCTCCTCTGCACACGTCTGACTTTATCTCCAAAACATCTAACATGAGCCGTCCCTCTGATGGACTCATTCCTCATCCATCCTCGCCATGAACAAAGAGAACCTCAACATCTTCAGTGCCTCCTGTCTGTTCCAGAGTGCCGCTGTCTCTTAAGACTTGGACACAGCTGATTATTGTCCATCTGTGGCGGTTGGACAGTCTGATGGAGTCTGCGTGGTGTGTTCTGCATCGTCTGACGTAGTAGGAGACAGTTGGACCTAGTTCTGGCTGATTGAACATGTTGGATCGATGTCAGGTGTCATACCCAAACGAGTGCTCTGATTGGCCGTGTGCTCCATTCATAATCTCATCAGCTCATGATTAACATTAAAATATAAGGGACTTTATTTCTAAAAACTATTCAGCAGTTAGCTTATATTAGCTTGTAGCCTTGTGCAGACAATAATCCAGTCTGTTCACATTTATTGATGTATTAAGACGTGCTTAATCGAGCGTGTATGGTTGAGACAAACACTTGGGTGCTGTGGAGGTTTATTTACAGAAGCCTATTATCTGCACAGTTTTGTGACTAGCACCATCTGCTGTTGTAAATAGTTAGCATTGCTTAGCCATGGGTCTAGGTCACATTGGTGTTTCAGCAACTATGTTTCCTGGCGACTAGAGGAGACGTGAGGTGACAGAGCAGACGTCCTGCCTCTTTCGTTGGGTTGGTGTGTCCCAGCCTTAAATCGTACAACATCACTGGTCCCAACACTGTCTTGTACGCCTTTTCCTTTCATTTTTGCTGAAACCTGCTTGCACATACTGTATCTCTTCATCTCTTTTCCACACTTTCTATTCCTCTGGACCATGTTCCCTCAGTACTAAATAATGCTTATGTTCGCAGGCATTTTTAAAGCGACAGTGAAGGGGGTGTACTTCTTCCACTTCACGATGTTCAACAACCAAAAGTCTGTCCCCAACTCGGTGCTGATCCTGAAGAAGAACGGTGATCTGCTGGTCTCTCTGTGGGACCGCTCAGGGACGGACGCCAATGACACAGGCAGTAACGCAGTGGTGGTCCCCCTAGAGGTGGGCGACAACGTCTACGTGGAGCAGCCGGCCAACACTCAAGTCTACGATGACCCAGCTCACTACAACACCTTCAGTGGGTTTCTGCTGTTCATTTAGCTTTCATAACCATTTGGTCTCACATTCTACGATCTGGTGATGTCCCATTCTCTGATGGAGGGCAGGAGCCATTATAGTGCATCTACAATAAGCATATAAGCTAAAGTCTACATAATATACCCTTCTAAATCCTACTTTTCCTATCTGAACAAATATATCAACAACATCCATTTGTTCCTGTGGTCTATAAACATCTATATTAATGCATTTAATTTGCTCTCTCCTGAAAATAAAATTGAAAAAATGCTATTCTTGTAACCAAACTGCATGCACAACTTGCTGCTGTGTGCTGCTTCTGAAGTGAGGCTTGACATATGCTTTTTGTATCTTCTCTGTATCTTACAATAAAGCAGTAACTGTTAAACCAACTCTTCATCCAAGTTTTTTTGTTTTGTTTTTTTCCCTGTCTGGGCACTATATCTTTATCTTGCAAAATAAGACCAATGCCTTTGCACTCTCCAGGTGCTTCTAGTTCATTTCAGTGTAGTATAATTTTAACCATATTATGTAGTATTGTGGTGGACACTGTAGACACTATCTCACACACAAATCCACACTTTGGTTCTGGAGGGATTGGGGAAGGTAGGGGAGTGTCCAGGGGTGGAGGCAGTGCTATAGTCCCGTAAAAATGTTTTCTTTTTCAGTTCTTATTGGAAGTCGCTTGAATAAAAGACTTAAAGCTCTCTTCCTTGTCTCTTTTCTTAACTTCCACAGTATTTCATGAGATCTTTAGCCTGCATCAAGGTGTTAAACTCTTAATCAGCTACAGTAGCAATCCGAAACATTTAACCCCTTGTAGGAGATATATTACTTAGCTTAAAGATAAATTTAATGTAATAATGGGGCACCACTTGATCTGTTAACAAAAAAAAAAAAAAACAAGGTCTAAAAAAATTCTTGATAATATAGGGACTCAACAAATAGAAAAGAAACTCACTTGAAACTCAACTTAAAGCAAAACTCAGTAACTTTTTTACCTTAAATAAACCATTTCGGAGTCCGAGTGATGGTTAAATGAGTTGTTGTGGAGTAAATGAAGCGTGCAGCAGCTCCCCCTGCTGTCTCTGGGCCGTAAGTGACACTTGCAAGTCTGAGTGTCGCCGACCCGGAGTCACAGAAGTCTCGGGTCTCGCAAGAAACCGGCACATCCCAGTTAGCAAAACAACAAGCTAGCGGTGGCTTTATTTCTCGATTTGCAGCGTGCCAGAGCGGCCAAATGGAAGAAAAAACTTTGTACAGATAAGTGGAGGGGAAAACAAAAGTAAAGACGAGCGAGGGGTCACACAGGAGTCAACTGGGCTTGTGAGTATTTACAACAGTGCTTTACTCCGGGCTGTAGGGGGAGCTTTATAAAGGAAAATAAGGCATAAAGGAATAAAATAAACATTAGTTCCTAAGAAATTTGATTCCAAACTTTGAATGTCACTCCCTGGTCGGCTTACTTGGAGTTGAGAGGACTGCCGGTCTGGTCCACGAGGCGTCGCCGGAGTTCCTTTTGGAGACCACTCCGTAGTCTACGTGGGTTCGTGTTCTCTAGGAACTGTCTGTTGTAACATATGTTTATTTTATTATGTAATAAAGACAAGTATGTTTAGCTTAAAGAGGTATACCTATTTAATGACATATAACCTGGACTGGAAATTAAACCACAACAACCAATGTCTAAGGAGAGGAAAAAGGTTAACCGACAGTGACTTTGTATAACAGATAAAGACCACCAGACCCAACTTAAATTGAATTAAGTATAAAATTTATTGTCAAAATTAGGCAAATAGTATAGTGAAAGGCAGAACCAAGGATCAGGTAATTTTATTTATGAATGGGATTGTTTTGCAGAATATCTAATTAAATGCAGTGGAGAATTATGGGCTGTAGAGTTTATAGACGATTTCAAGAGCATGAAAGGGGTAGATACAAAAGTTTAGGACTTAAGAAGTTTTGACTCCGAACTCAATAATTGTCATAAACACGTGGCTTACTGTGGAAGATCGAGCTGAGGGCAGGATGGCCGCTGGCTGTCGGGCTGGGGGTCACTGTGCTGGGTTGCAGACTCATGGAGTGCCGCTGGTTGGCCGTTCCAATTGCTACACCATGTCTTAGCTTCGTCCTAGGAAGCTCGTCCCTAACAGTGCCAGTGACTTAACAGCGGACGTGGACAGGGGTCATGGATGCCGCTTGTTGAGTTATTGCCGTGGTTCAGCAGAAGGCAGCATCTTAAGCAGAGGCAAAAAGGTCCAATGCCAGAACTGAAAGCTCTAAAACGCTTTCACTGCGGCTTGCAAAACTTTAAAAGATGGACTTCTGAAATAGCCGCTATAGCCAACTTAGCAGCCGTGTTGAACACTGGGACGGATGAAGCTTCAACATAAACTACAAAAGGATACTTGCAAAAATAAAAGTTTGACATTTTTATTAGTATTAAGTCAATAATGAGTTGTCATAAGGGGCACAAAAAAGCAGTTAATCTCTTTATTTGTGTCCCTGAAAAGGAATGTCTTGTTGAGTTAGAAAAATATCAGAAAAGGTCCTGTCTATATTCCTACAGCGTTTAAAATGGGCTTGGTGTTCAGCCTAAGCTGCCGTCAGAGTTCAGGAATACTTGGCAGTGGTTAGCTTATGCAAAAATGAAAATGAGTCAAATGTTTTTGCCACAGCTCTCAAAGACTTACAAAGCGTTGACTCTCAAAAATAGTTCACTTTGTGTTATGTACTGGAAACAGACTATTTCAATAGCAGGCAGCTTAAACATAGAAAAAGCAAGAAAGAAAAAGTTAGAAGTTAAAAGCTGGAAGCTGGGAGCCCCACGAGAGACCACGTGGGTGGATGTTGTGACTAGACCCCCAGAACAAAGACTAAGGGGTGTATTTAACCTCTGAAGAGTCAGAGGCGTTACTTGGCCGTATAGTCAGGAATGATCTGATCAGAATTATAATTATTATTACTACATAAAAATGCCATTTACGTTGCTATACTCCATTTCAAGCAATAAGGCAGTGAATGTTTATCAAGTCATGACATCAATCAAAAGTAACACATGTAATAAGGTAACTGTGATGAATAAAGCACATATCAAACCATTAATAACATGATGAACGTGACCAAACCATTTTAACTTGTTTATGACATTTCCTGTAAAACAACACATAAATGAGTCCACTTGTTTTCTTGAATGCATGAAGAAAATAATACAGTCACATAGCTGTGATTTTATTGCATCAGCGTGTTTCTGTCTGGTTGCTCTTGTAAAGGCCACTAGGAGGTGTCCCATGTATCCAAACTTTTAGAACCCAAAGTTAAGTTCTTATCAGAACAATGTGCTGTGTTTGTCAGATTGACAATTAAGATAAACTAGGGTCTCATCTATGAAGCTTGCGTACGCCCAAAACGAGGCTGAAATTGGCGTAAGCAGCTCTCTGCGCCAAAGGTGGAAAACTAGACGTGGAACCTTGCGTATCCCTATGCCCGTTCTCACTCGTGTGTGCGCACATTTTGGAGACAAGGCACAAAGGCGGCCCTCACGGCGAGCTGCTGAAGTGAAGCGAGTCTGACAAATCCATGTTTGCTGTGCGTTTGATACAGTTCACCTTCACTTTATATCTCTCAGAAAAAAAACTAAGGATTTGATTCAGGCATCGTTATTTAAACAAATCGTGAGTAAAAGTGTGGGAAGGCTATATGATTGTCAAAACTTCACTCAGTATTCTTGACAATTAAGCGGTTCGTAGCCGTGCACGTTCACAGGGCGCTGCGCGCTGGCTCCGTCAATGTCCGCGGTGTGAAGTAACAGCAGAGGTGATCTCTGATGAATGCGTGACTGGATTTATGAAATGATGATTGGACATGAGCATAAACAACTCCTACATACGGTTCATATCAGAGCAGTGTGGTTTTAATGAAGCACAGAATCAAAACGAGACTGCTCTGTCCCCTCTCTTTACACACAACCTCTACTCAGACCTCCGCGTGCACGTGCAGCGTCCACAGAAAAATGATATCCATGTGAGAACAGAAGATCGTGATGCTTCCTGCACATTTTATGCTCTTTCATTTATTATAAGTTTAGGGCACAGCGCGAGTGCAATAATTCAAATAAAACATTTGTTACGTTTTAAGCTTCTTTTTAATGTTTAAAGTTATCTATATTAAGAAGAAGGGGGCGTTCATTGTGTCATGGCAATAATTTTGTTTTTTTAATCAGTACAATACAGATGCACGTGTGTGCGTAGTGCTGCGTGGAGCGTCACGTGCCTCCCTCTCTTCGGTGAAACCCTCTCATTAGCGGCTCATGTTAAGGTAAATCTCATTCAGAAGTCACTTTGCATTGTCCTTCTTTGGTGGATTCGAGGCGTGGAGAGGGCGTGACGTGAGGTGGGTTTACGTTTGCACCTTTCTACTCCAGGTGGGATCTACAAAGGGGAAA
Source organism: Bostrychus sinensis (assembly GCA_020698575.1). NCBI lineage: Eukaryota > Metazoa > Chordata > Actinopteri > Gobiiformes > Eleotridae > Bostrychus > Bostrychus sinensis. The sequence goes on along the minus strand of CM036253.1, from coordinate 10,116,721 downwards.
TTGCGTCCAGCCGAGTTTCTGGCGTAAGGAGACTTTTAGTAAGAATTCCACGCACAGTTTTATAGATGAGACCCCAGGCACGGGCGTCATAACCTGTACCCAGAGAAGAAAACAGGTTTTCTTGGGGGCGATTTATACTCAGAGTTACCTTGCCCCACATCTGGAGAAGGAATGTGAGTGAAATGTTGGATTAAGTTTTTGGATTGGATTTTGTTTTCTTCTAACAAAAACGTTTGTTAGAAGTTATGAAGATTAAAGGATGCCCCAAAAAGTTTTGAAGTTAAGGGTTGAATAATACTGCCCATGGACCTGTGGTAAAAGAGTCACATCTTTCATTTGAACTTAAAACAAAATCTCTCAGAATGTAACACTAATGGATGCGGACTGAAATGGTCTCCGTCCTGTGAGAGGGCAGTCAGCAGCACAGTTAAACTATGTTATACTCAGAAAGTGCACTGATAATGAATGATGCTGCTTATTAATTCCAGAGGTGGGTGGAAGAGTCAACAAATGTATATATGTGTAACCGGGTCGTTGTATCATTTGGTTGTGCATTTTAATTCCGCGGTTCCCTGAATGCAACACCTGTGGGTACGTGCGTCTGCCCCCCGCGCTCGCTGACTACAAATCAAATAAAGGTGTGCGCTACAGGGTTGGCACCTTGGGGCGGTGGCCGTGAATTCGCTGGACAGGCGTGAGTAGCTTTGATTTATTTAGTTTTACAAATGGCCAAAAAACCCGATTGTTGTCATTTTGGACCCAAAAGGTTGCTGGTTTGCCAGGCTGCTTGCTCGTGCCCAAGAGCCCTGTGCGCGCTGTAGCCTCATGCTAAGTTAATGAGCTTACTAAATGCTCTGACACCCTGTTAATGTGATTTGTCGCTTTTAACAGCTTGCTGCATTACTTTGCTCCCGAGTTAGCTCTCAGTGCGATGCTCGTTCCATTTTTGCAGTGCTTTGGCTCATGTACAGTGGTAACTGTGGCGTCTGTGCTTTGTAGTCGTTGGTATTTGTGCTGTAGTGGTAGAGGAGGTGTGAGGGCCCAGGGCAAAACAGTCTCAGAACCGACTGTAGCCGCTTTAAAGCACTAGTGTCAACATCTGTATGCGCAGTACTGCCTCAGAAATATTTTTAGCACTTTTAAAGTACTAGTTCGTTGTGGTTTAATAGTTTTCTTTTGGTTTTGCTTTTGTATTAATTTGGTTGTGTTTTTGCTTGGAGTTTATTTGGGCCACATTTATTGGTTTCTTGTGTTAGTCATTTTAAGTCCTTGTTTTGAATACAATTTTTATTGGTAAAAATTAAACTTCATATTTTTACACTCTGTATTTTTTCATTATTACCCGTCTTTCATAATGAACCGTCGGTTAGGCTGTTTTTTTTTTTTTTGTTTTTTTTTTTGTTTGTTTTTTGTCTGTGCACAATCTGGGTATGTTCCCTGTGTTACACATGTATAGGTACAAAGTATTTTGCAATAAAACTACTCTTAGAAGTGTAACTTGTTTTAATGTTACTCGAGCAAATCTAACTCCTTAGAACTCACCTCTGGTCTATTCAAACAACTTTATTTATCCCTGGGGAGCATTTTAAAGCACAGAGTAAAACAGAAAAGTATCAAAAATGTTAGAGGGTTTTGTTCCCTTTTACCAATGTTCTTCCTAAATTGTGACTTATACATTTGAATCTTTTTATCACTTTTATATTAGACTAACTACCTCTGTCCCTACACAAAGAAAAGTTAGGGAACCACTTGAAACAAACACTGCATCCTGTAGTAAAACATTCATTACACAGACATTTCCCACCAAGATCTCATCAACTCGTGTTTTCCAAAACATGTTCTCCACAAGTCCTGGCATTATCAAATCCAAGTCCAGACAAAAACAAATATTTCTTTACAGCCTGAAGATACTCTGTAAAGCTTTACCTTCTGTGTAATAAGCATAGCACCCCTTCGTGGTGAAAACCATTAACGTCACTCAGTTATGTGAAATAAAATAAAACATTTTACAGCTTAACATTTTTCACAGTTAAGTCGTAAAAGTAATGTAGCTTTTAGTCCCATTTAACCCTCTTCACTGAGACAAATTACCTATCCCTGCTCTTCCAGTGTTGCCCAATACTGGTTTTTCCCTTATGTGTGCAAGGTCAAACAAAGATTTAAAAGGTGGTGGTGTCCTGTTGAGAGAAAGCAGAGAGAACTCCCAACCACAAACATGATGAAGAGTGCAGTCCTGGTTTTCCTGCTCAGCTGTGTTGTGTGTGAAGCACAAGACAACCAGAATGAAGCTAAACATTGTCAGTGGAGCTGCTGTGATGGCTCCGTCTCTTTGGCTCAAACTGTGGGAGCTCTGACAGAGAAAGTTGCAAACCTGATGGACAAAATGACACAACTGGAGACGAAGCTGCAAAACACAGAGCAGGAAGTCACTGAGCTGAAAAGCCTGAGTCATGGTTAGTGTTCTGAGCTCCATTTAGTTATGTAAAGTAATTATATATTATGTTTGTAATTGTATTTTTTTTTTTTTTTTTTCCAGGAGCTCCTAAAGTGGCCTTTTCTGCAGCTCTCTATGAAAGTGGCTCTGGAGACACTGGGCCATTTAACACTGCTACTCCACTGAAGTACAAGAAAGTATTTTCCAACACTGGCAGCAGCTACAATCCTTCCACAGGTATGGCAGCAGTAAACACACTGATCAGCCATAACATTATAACCACAGATGAAGAGAAAATCTATAGATATTAGGCAGCAAGTGAAAATTGTGTCCTCAAAGTTGCTGTGTTAGATGCAGGAAAAATGGGAAAGTGTAGGGATTTTGACTGTGATGGCTATAGACGACTGGGTCAGAGCGTCTCCAAAACTGCAGCTCTTGTGGGGTGGTCCCGGTCTGCAGTGGTCAGTATCTGTCAAAAGTGGCCCAAGAAGGAAACAGAGACAGATGAGGCTCATGGGGAGCGGAGGCTGAGGCCTGTGTGGTCTGATCCAACAAACGAGCTGCTGTAGCTTAAATGCTTAAGAAGTTAATGCTGGTTCTCATAGAAAGCAATCACAATACACAGTGCTGTGTAGTCTGTTGCTTCTGGGGCTGCATATTAGGCAGGTGGTCATAATGTTATGCCTGATCTGTGTTATTAAAAACTATGAAATAATTTATAACAATGTCCTTGTTTTACTCCCAGGGATCTTCACAGCAGCAGTAAAAGGGATGTACTTCTTTCGCTTCTCGATGTTCAACAACCTGCAGGCTACTCCTAACTCAGTTGTGAGCCTGAGGAAAAATGATGAGCGGCTGGCGTCTGTGTGGGACACCTCCGGGTCAGACGCTAACGACATGGGCAGTAACGCAGCAGTGGTCCCCCTAGAGGTGGGCGACACTGTCTATGTGGAGCTGCAGCCCAACAGAAAGATCTACGACGACGGCATGAACTACAACACCTTCACCGGGTTCCTGCTGTTCATCTAATTTACCTTTTTGTTTTACTCACCACTCAGACACACATCACCATTTACTCTCTCATGTTAAGTCATGCATGTGTAGCTGAAAGGGTTAGGAGAGACATGGAGAGAACCCATTAAAACATATACCTGCTATTAATTAATGAATAATTTAATTAATGATTTTATACATTTATACTACTGGTGTACAAATAAACAAATGATCCCTTTTGCATCTGAAGTGTGACTTGATATAATGCAAACAGTAAATATTTCCAACCAAAAGGTGGTGCTGTTGGCATATTTACAACACATTTATTATATCTGGTCAAACTTAAAGTAAATGACCATTTTGTTTGCAAATATGGTTTTGTTAACCCTAGTGTTCTCTTGTGTACTTCTGGTTTTTTGTTTTTTTGTGTATTTGATCATTTTAGCTGTGCTAAAGCTTGGGGCATGGATTTTGCAGAAAAAGTTTTTTTTTTTTTTTAGCAAAATGTTTTTACTTGTGTCGTTTATACTCTTACACTTATAAATTTTGCTTTTTTTCAAAAAATCTTTTGAATAAATATTAAACTACTTGACTGTGTTTGTATTTTTTATATAGTGGCCAATTCTTTTGTTTGAAATCTTAATATCAAAAATGGCCCCATTAAAAACTTTTTTTTAATTCCATTGGCATTGCATATCAAACCATGCATTCTGCAATGTCAGTATTTTATTTGGAAGAAAACTAGTGATATTTGACATTTTTACTGTTTTCCACCAGATTCAAACTTTTTCCCATGTGTAGGTCGATACTAGCCTGGCGAGCTAACCAAGGTAGGGCACGCTGCGGAGCTAATTTAATAATTTCTGTGGCCTGATTAAAGGAGTTTAGTGCTTTTCTTCTTCACCTGTTGGTTCTGCTGATGTTGGTGTTGTTGTCCAGTCCTTTGTGTGATGTTTTTCCGTCATCTTGTTTCCATTTTAAATTAAGTCCCGTTGACATGCAATGTAACGAAGACATTAAAAAAAAAAAAAAATCAAACCTTTTCCACAACTCTTGTACAACTGGCTTCTGCTGCCATTCAGAAGTAAGTACAGAGCTACAGTAAGTACAGTGCAAGAATCTATGTTTGGGTCAGTGGTGCACTGCTTATGTCCTGCCATTTGTTGCTCTGATTGGTTACTCTGCCTGTCATTGTTCCGTCACACAAACAAAATGTTACCAAAGGGGTACCAGACTAACTTTTTTGTATAGAATAGGAATCAGGCAGGCCAGGCTAGGTCAGTACATGGAATTGTTGTAATTTTCCTACAGAACAAACGGGGCCACGTGATTCCCAGGGGACTTGACTCCCATAAAACCACATTTTTGAATCTCATTGTCATTACAGGCAAAAATCACTCAATCTGTGATTCCAGCAGAAAGCAGAAAAAAATTATCTGTGTATGATGATTTTATAGCAGTTTTTGAGCATGTACATTATTGTAGACAAAGGTTACAAAGTGCAAAATTTGAAAGGCATACAAAGGTTAACTGGTTCGTAAACTTGTAAAAGAAAGGGAAGGGCTTTAAGTGTTTTCTAGAACTGAGATTTCCTGCCTTGTGTGAAGTCAGGCACAAGTATAAAAGGTGTCCTATCAACAAAAAGCAGAAAGAGAAGGATCTCGACCACAAACATGATGAAGACTGCAGTCCTGGTTTTCCTGCTCAGCTGTGTTGTGCTGCTGTGATGGCTCCGTCTCTTTGGCTCAAACTGTGGGAGCTCTGACAGAGAAAGTTGCGAACCTGATGGACAAAATGACACAACTGGAGACGAAGCTGCGAACAGAAGTCGCAGAGCTGTGAAGCCTGAGTCAAGGTTAGTGTTTGACATAAATGAGAAGGTCAAGATCGCAGACCTCTGCCAAGACACTGTTCCAGTCATGCAATGGTAAAGCTATGGTGCCTAGAACCAGACTAAAACTCAAAAACCTTCAAGTTCAGGGGCAAATGCCTTTTCCTCTCACAATGGTAAAAAATCAGCTACAGTTCATAATCCCAAAATGGTATAGAATCCCTACATTCTACCCTATTATTGACATTTCACAAAATTTCCATCACAAAAAAATCTGTACCTTTTAAATCATTCCCAACATTCACATTTCACACCTCACTAAAACTTTTGCCAAGGATTTTTTTTTTCCATCTTTATTTCAGGAGCTCCTAAGAAACACTGGACCATTTAACACTGCTACTCCACTGAAGTACAAGAAAGTCTACTCCAACTTTGGCAGCTGCTACAATCCTTCCACAGGTACAGCTTTCAGTTCACTTTAACATAAGTCATACCCAGGTTAACAACTTGTGTGAGGTGAGATAACATCATTTCATCTGTATTGCATTTTATGTTTCTTGTTAGAACAAGAAAAGTATAAAGTTTAAAGTTTTAAAATGGCCAAAAGCTGGCATATGCCAGCTAATGGAAACCCTGGCTGTCCCTCTGATGTACTCATTTCTAATCCTATCCATCCTCGTCAGAGTCGTCGCTCCTAAAGAGAACCTCAAATATCTTCAGCTCTGCCTCCTATCTTGTCTCTAAACCCTCAACACTGTCTCGTACACCTTTTCCTTTCATTTTTGCTGAAACCTGCTTGCAAATACTGTATCTTTTCACCGCTTACTAAGTACTTCTTCTAAGTACTAAATAATGCTTATGTTCACAGGTATTTTCACAGCAACAGTGAAGGGGGTGCACTTTTTTTCGCTTCACGCTGTACAACGACCTTAATCCTGTCCCCAACTCACTTCAGATCTTGAGGAAGAACAGGAAGCACCTGGTCTCTGTGTGGGACACTCCAGAAACAGACGCCAGTGTGTGTGCAAATCACTCACATGAGCAAAGTCCAAGATAACCTCATGTGCTTTAGGGAGAGTGGCCTGTCTTCCTGTCAGTCAGAAGCAATGGACAAGCTTTTTGAAAAAAGGCAAAAAAGAACACCAAAACATTTCCACTCTAAATCAGCAGAACAAGAAACACTGTACAGCCCAGATACGGCCTTTAGAGGGGAATTCTTTCTCCCTTTAGTGGACCCTGCCCTCAGAAGTCTCAATGACCGCTTCTCAAAAATGGAAGATATGTGCACTGTTTTCTGTTTCCCAAAGATAACATGAGACAAGCAATAAAAGAGGAGAAAAGTGAGAGAGGTGCAGAAAACTTGAAAACATATTGAGGCAGAGGACTTAGTTTTGGTCAGATCTGCCATCCACAACTTTCCTGACCACGTCTCCATCCGATCCACAAGACATGTTAAGTTACAAATAGAGTGAGGAGCTTCTGGATTTGTAGTTATCTCAGCATAGCAGTGAGTCTCCTCCTTACACCTCCAGTCACTGTTGCATCAGGAGAAAGGAGCTTCTCAGCTTTAAAACTGATAAACTCATATCTGAGATCATCCATGTCACGAGAGAGGCTCAGAGGACTGGCACTGATTTCAATGAGCGTAATATTCGCAGGTGCAGCTCGTGCATGGTTCCTGAGCTGAGATTAAACCCAGGGGAGACCGGGCCTTCTCTTTTCTCTTTGGTTGGCCAGAACAAAACAGCAAAAGTCAAACTCTCAACATTACAAAAAAAAAAAGAAAATAAAGCACAAGGCGAAACAAAAAGGCATCACTCACCTTCATCGCTTATTCCACAATCATGAATTTGTAACATTTAGACAACTTACAGAACAGGACAAATTCAACAGCAGCAATAGTTTTTGATAACTACAAATTAAATCCATAATTAGGAGCAAGATTAACATAATCAACAATACACTGTATCCACCCCAACTTCTAGAAAGCATAAAGAATATCAAAGAACAAATAAAAATCTCATCTCAAAATTATACAGACTCATTAACTCAGATAATACAATACCACAGCTTAACTGGAATACACACAATGATACACCACTCTCACACGAACTCTACAGAAACCTGCAAAAAATACTGTACCTTTTCAATGACACTAGTTTACAACTTATGCAATACAAAGTTATTCACAGGACACATATCACCCAATACAAGAAACACAAAATGGGACACAGACACTTATTTACCTGCACTTCGGCAATGTTCACCAGTTCAGGCTTTCTGGAAAAACTCATCCAGAGCTGCAGAATAAAATCAAAAAAGTGAAGATTAAGGTGAGCAAGGGCTGGACTTGTTGCTAGGGGGACACTGCCTTTTGGTAGCAGGCTCACACAAAAAAAAACAACCAAAAAAAAACAACACAAAAAAAGAAAACAACCTTGCTTCTTTTAATGCACAGTGCAGGAACTCCACATCTGCACACACACATTATACATTATAATTTAAATATTACATATCACCATTAGTACCACTAAAACAACATTATATAATTCAAACATATTTATACACATACAATGTTAATACATATGAGTTCTATGATAGTGATGATGTGATAAGTAATAGCAATAATACTGATTGTTTCATATTGTTTCATTCATTTTTATCAGTATAATCTTTTTCTTAAATGGTTATTTCTCTGCTTTCATTGTACCACAACTTTTCAAGAGACACACAAACGAACACATACATACACAGCCACATTACCAAGACAGTACAATTCATACAACCTAGTTTGATTCATTATTTGTTAGGGTTATGTTGTAATTATTGAAAATCAGTTTGAGTTTTTCTGAAAGTCCAGCTACATAAGGAATAACTAGGTTAGTCTTTCTATTGTTTGTGTCTAATTCCTTTCTGTTCCTATTCGTCTTGGTCCTAGATTTGGAAAAGGCCCAATTAGGATAGCCACAGGCTGTGAGGGCTTGGTGAACATGCTGGTCTTCCATCTCTCTTCTGAACTTGCACTTCCTGAGCTCGGTGTTGCAGTTTTCTGATCACAGACAGCTTATGAGTCTTCCTCACTGCTCTAACTGCTTGGTGGTGGCGATGCAAGTACAAAGAGAAGTGACATTGTGCTGGTCTGTGTTCCTCTTTCCTTCTGAGTCCAATCAAGTTTAACCCTGTATATAAGCTTCTATTCACACAGCAGTTGTCTGTAGAAGTGATTAAATGACAAAACGTCTTCTAGAAAAACAACTTTGTACAGATGACCTTTCCTGTTTAACCTTTTTCTTCTGGAAACTGAGAACCTGCACAAGCTTTCCACAGAGGTGTTCGTTTTGGTGAAGCAAATTTAAATTGATGCTGTGCATGTATTTGCATTAGACATGGGATTTATAGCTTTTTAATCTTTGGGATCCGTTAATTTTTTAACAAGCCGTTCAAAAGACTTTTTGGATTTACATCATTTTGAAAAAGTCAGTCAGTTCATTCAAAAAATAAATGCTGGGATGAGTTATACATTATATTTTTAAACAGAATAAAATGTATTCCATTGATAGGACATTATTATTGTCTTATTCACTGATAATAAAATTAGCATGTGTGGACTAAATTCACTAATGGTGACGTCATTATACCCCTGCATAGAGTGAGACCAACATTTAAGGTTTATTACATGGTAAAAATGTGCAAATGTGTGACATTTACCATGCATTTTTACATGGGACTACGGATGGAAATTAGCATCTGCACCTGTTGCCCGTTCATTAATGTACACTGTCCCATTCAAATAAACAAATAAATACAAAATACAAAAAAAATGCCAGTAAAAACTAAGTAGGCAACAATAAACTTTCGTGCACACACACACTGTTTACAACTAGAGACTTCTTTCTGTATGACACTCTCTTGAGCTTATATTCTGTTTTTTTATGATTTCTTTTTTATTATTTTTTTTATTTTTTGGTTGGCAAACAAAAAAGCTTGTTCATTTTTATACGAGAGTAAAAAAAAAGAAAAAAAAATGAAAGAAAAAGAACAGCTCCTGTGGCACCATGAGACTGAGGATCGTTCATGAACGTCACATGCATATAAAACCAAGAGTTGCCTATTTTTGTAAAACATGCTTTTGTTTCAGTGGAGAACTGTAATCCCAGTATAAAGCCTGAGTTTCCTAACATATAAACTGTAAACTGAGTGCTGTAAACTGAACTCCCTGCCTTAGAAATAACACAAAGCTCTGTTTGTGATGATGTTTGCGTAAGACTGAATCACTTAACCATGAGCTAATTTATTTTACTGACAGAAGAATTGCTTTTTTATATACAACTAATTTCTATTAATAACACCCTATTATTTTGTCATCAAAAACCTACTCTTGCCGGTAAGATACACGGAAATGTTTTTTTTTTTTTTTGTTTTTTTTTTTTCACTTCCTTAAAGGTTTTATAAGCAATGTGCTTTTTTACTGGTTTAAAATGGTACAGCAGACTAAATTCAAAACAATGGTCTTGGGAGATGCCAGTCACAGAAGACTAACTACACTCAGCAAGTTTTACATGGGAGAGTTGGTGAACATTTACAGCCCCACAGAAATGCTCATAAATTAATAAATCTGCTCAAAGAAAAGCTATTTCTACAGCATTTAGTGGTTTCTACAAACATTTAGTTATAGTTAGTTAAATTTAGTTATAACCACAACTAAACTTGGAAAAACCACAGGGACATGCAATACCTCATTTGAAAGCTTCTCCACAATTCAGTCACTTAATTTACAGAATGAGCTCCTAAGCAGAATTACTTGGCATTTGCCTGGACCATATACCAGTTAACATTATTAGCAACAGTGTTCCTCAAGGTTTAATCAGACGATCACTACTTGGCTCTCCATCATTTCCGCGACAGTCAGGACCAGATTCATGATTAGAGACTGCCTGGATTTTGTAACTATGCCATATTTTGATCTGTGAAATTTTGAAATATTTTGTGAATAGCATTGCTTTATTTTTAGTAAAGAGACTCAAAAGTCACTCTCAGCCCTCTCCTCTACGCAAAGATATCACCAACGCAGACCACATGGTTTCTTTTTTGTAATATATAAAATCAGTATAATAATAATATAATAAAGTAATATTTGATTTAAGCATTTTTATCTCATATACAGACACAAGTCATTTTTATGAATTATAAAAAACATTGCTTACATTACCTTTAAGGTATAAAAGTTTGTCACAGAAAAGCAGAGAATGGATCTCAAACACAAACACAATGTGCCTATTTTGTAAAACAGGTGTTGGTTTCAGTGAAAAACAGTAAATCTAGTAAAGTATAGCCTGAATTTACCGACAGGTGAATTGTACCAGACACTCCCAGCCTTAAAAAAGAACACAATGGTTTGTTTGGAATGGCTGACTGAGTCAGTTTAATGTGAGCTTACGTATTTAATATTGTGTGTGTATTTTTTTTTTTTCCTTCTTATGATATAAAAGGGTGCCCTGTAGCACAACAAAGCAGAGAGAGAAGGAGCTCAGCCACAAACATGAATGAAGACTGCAGTCCTGGTTTTCCTGCTCAGCTGTGTTGTGTGTGAAGCCAAAGACAAACAGAGGGAGAGAGAGAGAGAACCAGAAAGTTGTCAGGGCTCGAGCTGCTGTGATGGCTCCGTCTCTTTGGCTCAAACTGTGGGAGCTCTGACAGAGAAAGCTGCGAACCTGATGGACAAAATGACACAACTGGAGACGAAGCTGCAAAACACAGAGCAGGAAGTCAGTGAGCTGAAAAGCCTGAGTCATGGTTAGTGTTCTGATCTCTATTCAGTAATGTAAAATAACTGTATGAAATATTTTTATTTAAATATATTTTCTTTTCAGGAGCTCCTAAAGTGGCCTTTTCTGCAGCTCTCTATGAAAGTGGCTCTGGAGACACTGGGCCATTTAACACTGCTACTCCACTGAAGTACAAGAAAGTATTTTCCAACACTGGCAGCAGCTACAATCCTTCCACAGGTATGGCAGCAGTAAACACACTGATCAGCCATAACATTATAACCACAGATGAAGAGAAAATCTATAGATATTAGGCAGCAAGTGAAAATTGTGTCCTCAAAGTTGCTGTGTTAGATGCAGGAAAAATGGGAAAGTGTAGGGATTTTAACAAGTTTGACTGTGATGGCTATAGACGACTGGGTCAGAGCGTCTCCAAAACTGCAGCTCTTGTGGGGTGGTCCCAGTCTGCGGTGGTCAGTATCTGTCAAAAGTGGCCCAAGAAGGAAACGGAGACAGATGAGGCTCATGGGGAGTGGAGGCTGAGGCCTGTGTGGTCTGATCCAACAAACGAGCTGCTGTAGCTTAAATGCTTAAGAAGTTAATGCTGGTTCTCATAGAAAGCGATCACAATACACAGTGCTGTGTAGTCTGTTGCTTCTGGGGCTGCATATTAGGCAGGTGGTCATAATGTTACGCCTGATCTGTGTTATTAAAAACTATGAAATAATAATTTATAACGATGTCCTTGTTTTACTCCCAGGGATTTTCACAGCAGCAGTAAAAGGGATGTACTTCTTTCGCTTCTCGATGTTCAACAACGTGCAGTCTACTCCTAACTCAGTTGTGAGCCTGATGAAAAATGGTGTGCGGCTGACGTCTGTGTGGGACACCTCCGGGTCAGACGCTAACGACATGGGCAGTAACGCAGCAGTGGTCCCCCTAGAGGTGGGCGACACTGTCTATGTGGAGCTGCAGCCCAACAGAAAGATCTACGACGACAGCATGAACTACAACACCTTCACCGGGTTCCTGCTGTTCATCTAATTTACCTTTTTGTTTTACTCACCACTCAGACACACATCACCATTTACTCTCTCATGTTTTCATTATAGTCACTTAACCAGTTCAGCTACACATGCACGACTTAGGAGAGACATGGAGAGAACCCATTAAAACATATACTTACTATTGATGAATGATTTTATACATCTATACTACTGGTGTACAAATAAACAGAAATGATCCCTTCTGCTTCTGAAGTGTGACTTGATATAATGCAGACAGTAAATACTTCCAACCAAAAGGTGGCGCTGTTGGCACACTTGTGTACAGGAGACTAATAAAGAAAATGATTGAAATGGCATCCTTACTTTACTCAAAAAGTGCACCGAAAATAACAGGAATGTTATCGCCTATTAATTTCAGAGGTGGGTAGAGAAGCCAAAAATGTTACTCATAAGAGTATTGTTACTTCAAAATAATATTACTTTGGTAGAAGTAAGAAGAATGCAAATAGTTACACTTAAGTAAAAGTAAAAAGGTATTTGGTTAAAAACTCAACTACTGAGTAAGGTTTAACATTTGTTTTATGTTTTAGAGTTGATGTATTCAGACAAAACAAAGTAATTATGGTATTTACAAACAATTAAAATTTGAAAAAATAAGGCACAGTTAAAAAGCGGTAACGGTCTTGAACTCAGTTTTAATCATTTGAATTCCTCCTAAACCCTTTACAAACATGCACCGTCACCCACACACTTTCCTGCAATAATTGTAAAAGAGGGTGAAGTTTTTTTTTGTTTTTTTTTCCTAAAACTGACATTTCCTGCCTTGTAAGCAGTCAGTATGTAAGTACTAAGTACAAAAGGCGTGACACAGACACTGTGTTGCCAGGTTGGCATGGTTAGCACCCAGTTAGGCTACTTTTGAACACCTTGGGGTGGAAAACATAGCATTGGGCTGGTTTATAAAATCTGGGCTGCTGTTCACAACATTTGGTGTTTTTTAGAAAATATTCTGCAAACGAAGTAGAAATGCATGTAAAAAACAAAACAAAACAGAATCTCCTGCACATCGTCAGGATTGGTGTGAGCGTGGATGTGCGTGAGCCAGGTCTATGTGAGCGCATGAGGTAGAGACTGCTATTGAGAGCCTGCCTGCATTATTTTATTTTTATTATTTTAGGTGTTTGGTTGCTCACAGTTTATGTTGGTATTGGATAAATTAAGGCTATTTGTTCTGATTTAACTCTTTGTGAGGAGACTGTTTGTATTCCATTTTACCTTTGGTTATTTAGTGCAGCTGTTTTGTGTTTTTTTACTTAAAACGGTTTTAACATTTAGCGTGGTTGTGTTTCTGGCTGGGTTTTTTTGTGTTGGGTGGGTAACTGTCAGTCTGATCTGGCAACCCTAATCGCAGAAAAGCAGAGACCACCACAAACATGATGAGGAGTGCAGTCCTGGTTTTCCTGCTCAGCTGTGTTGTGTGTGAAGCACAAGACAACCAGAATGAAGCTAAACATTGTCAGTGGAGCTGCTGTGATGGCTCCGTCTCTTTGGCTCAAACTGTGGGAGCTCTGACAGAGAAAGTTGCAAACCTGATGGACAAAATGACACAACTGGAGACGAAGCTGCAAAACACAGAGCAGGAAGTCTCTGAGCTGAAAAGCCTGAGTCATGGTTAGTGTTCTGAGCTCCATTCAGTGTTATGTTACTGTGCAAAAGACGTTTTTAAGAAGCTATGAAGAAAGGTTTATCACAAAATTACATAGAAGAAAAACCTAAAGTAGAAGCACTGGGAGATTATAGACTTCTGCCAGAGCACTGGTCCTATCTTGCAATGATAAAACTATAGTTCTTTCCATCTCACAGCTTAAATGTATTATCTCAAAATGGTGAATCACTTTATTATTTACTTTTCCTAAAAAAGTATTTATTAAAGCATCTTTTACACTTATTTTTGCATCTTTATTTCAGGAGCTCCTAAAGTGGCCTTTTCTGCAGCTCTCTATGAAACTGGCGCTGGAGACACTGGGCCATTTAACACTGTTACTCCACTGAAGTACAAGAAAGTCTACTCCAACTTCGGCAGCTGCTACAATCCTTCCACAGGTACAGCTTTCAGTTCACCTTTTACATAACTCATACCCAGGAGAACAACTTGTGATATGTTTCTTACTAGAACATTTTTTTTTTTTTTTTTACATAAATGCTTGTCTTGCAAAAACAGAAGGTCTGTTAACTCTTTGACCGTCAATCACAGAGCCCAGTGCAGGCTAAAGCAAATTTTATACTGTTGTGTCATGTTCGTCAGTTTGTGTTAGTGTGATGCATCTGATAACGTTGTTTAATCCAAATAAGAAAACTGTGTTGTCTGCACCTGCTCTCGTAATGTCAGTATGCCATCAGTAAAACAAAAAGGAAAGAAGGGAAATAAATGAAAAAAAAGGACTGCCCCAGTGGCTAAAAAATGTAAAAATGTTTTGTTTTCTAAATGTTATTTATTGTTAGATTAAAAATATTAAAGTGCCTTTACCTGAATATAAGTCCTAAATGCCTAAAAAATACTTAGAAATAATTTTTGTTTAAAAAGTTTTACAAAAAGGCATTTTCTTAGCTTTTTGACTGAAAATGTCTGTATTTGGTGAAAACTACTATCCTTCAACTGTTGACTAAAAAAAAAGACAGAATGAACTTATAATAAAATGTTTGTTTTTTTAATGAAAGAAGAGACTCTCTCTCTCGTTAAAATGTACAACATCGCTGGTCTCAACACTGTCTTGTATAGTTTTCCTGTCATTCTTGCTGAAACATTCTTGCAAATACTGTATCTCTTCACTTCCTTTCCACATTCTCTATTGCTCTAGAGTCTATACTGTCAACACTAAGTACTAAATAATGGTTCTCTATTGTACTGAGACTATCTCTCCACTCAGCTACTTATATACATAAGCATGGGAATTGTCTGCACTTGGCAGGTCACATGGTTGATTATTTAAGACACACCAGCTGTGTTGGTGCATGCACAGAGCCTATTTAAGACACAGATGTGTGTGATTGTTTTTTTTAAATCTAGATAGAGGATGAGCACGATCAATGTGTCTTGTGCCTAGGCTCAGGCCATGCTTTAGCTGCACATGAAGACCCACCCTCATGTGGGAATTGCTTTATATTGTCAGCATGAACAGGCAGGCCAGGTGCCTTTTATTTAAAGGACAGGCCAACCCCCTTTTCAGTGCCCTTCCTCCCAGACTTTGAGAAGGTCATTCAGGAGCAGTCTGACAACCCCTCCCAGGCAGCCCGATTTTTCATTGGCAGTAAAGTGCTTTCTGTCATTAGGAACAAGGGAAGCATCTGATGTAGAAACCTGCCACCTGTGGATCATTCGATTGTGGCGCTGATTTCACCCCCAAGTCCATAGTCAGGACCACTAGCACCCCCAGTATGGAACTGTAAATAATGGATGCTGTGTTGGCTAAAATGCACCGTGCGATGGCTGTCCAGGAGTAGTTAATCAGTACAGGGGCTATCTTCTCACTATATCAGAGGAAGCTTATTGTTAACCTGGGGTGCTGGTGGGGGTCTCTGGGTGGTTTCAACAGTGACCCAAGGCTTTCACCTTCAGTTTCCCCATTCATCCCCTGTGACCTGATCTCCAACAGTCTCTCCTGTGATGAATCCCCAGCACGGAGAACTGCTGTGGGTGAGGTTTACACTCTTCTGGAAAAGAGGGCAATCAAGGAGATGGTGGCAGAAAATCAGCAGCTGGGTTTTACTCTCGCTATTTCCTAATTCCAAAGAAACCCTAACCCTTGGGAGGCTCAGACCAATTTTAGACATCAGGGGACTCAATCAATTTCTCCATCCCTTGAAATTCAAGATGCTGACTGTTCCCCAGGTGAAACAAGCCATTCGACCAAGGCGACTGGTTTGCCTTCATAGACCTGAAGGATGCCTACTTCCAAATCCTCATCTGGGAAGGTCACGGGTGCTTTCTAAGGTTCACCTGTAGGGACAGAGCATTTGAAGTTTGTGTCCTTCCCTTCAGCATCTCACTGGCCCCTCACTGGCCCCTTTACCAGGTGCATGGATGCAGTCCTGGGGCCTCTGCACATGGAGGGGTTCAGGGTCCCCAGTTATTTTGATAACTGGCTCATAAGCACTTAGTTGGAAGAGGAGGGATGCTGCCATGTGGCCCAGATCATGGACCACATTCAAAACCTGGGCCTTGTTTAAATTGGAAAAAGAGCAGGCTGCAGCCCACTCAGATTAGACAGTTCTTGAGCATGATCATAGACTACAAGTCAGCTACTGTGTCTCTTAAGGTTGGTTGGGAGGTTGTCCCTTTGGCTTTGTGGACTATTGGCAGCAACAGTCCAAGACCCATCCAGTGCAGTGGCCCCTCCTTATTCTGGGACTGCACTCACACAGACACTTGCAAGCCAATGTGTGCGTCAGTCGCCGGCTGCAGCAAGCCCTTCAGTGGTGGTGTCTCTCCACCAACCTTGCCAAGGGGAACAGGTTGGGTCCATTGACTCATAGCTAACTGGTGTCATCAGACATGTCGCTAGCAGGCTGGTGCATGGTGCACGAGGAGTCGGGGACCACTGGAACAGCCAGTGGGCTACTCAGTGGCAGCATGTGTTGGTATGGATGGACTGTACAGTTGAAGCAGCACATTTCATAGGACAGGGAGCCTGGGCTCCCTGCATCTTTGTAGATTTGCACACAAGCTGTGGACATGGGGTTTTCCATGCTTTCTGTCTCTAAAAGCAACACATGTGCCTGCAGAACAAAATGAGGCAGCAGACTGATTGTCAAGGGGAGGGCCGAGCCCAGGGGAATAAAGGCTCCCTCCAGAGATGGTGGCTGAGATCTGGCAGTGCTTTGGTAGAATAGTTGCTGATCTGTTTACCTCATGGGAACTGACCCATTGTGCTCAGTTCTATTCCCTTGGAGGGGACAGTCCTCCCCCTGGGACATGGTGTGATGAAAACCATGTGATTTTGTAAGTGCACTCCACCCGAAGTGTGGCAATGTCAGCAGCACTATGGAAGGGGGGATCTCTTGTGTAAATATGCTCAACAGCTACCTGGTTAACCGCGTCTGCTCGGTTCTACCAGCTGAACATGGCTGCATCTACTGCCTTTGGGGAACATGTTTTGCATTCCACTCAGCATTAAACCCATCTCTGTGGTTTACATATATTTCCCCTTCCACAATCTGCTAACCTTGCGTCTCACAGGCAAGCAGCTTTTTTGTCTGGTAGGGTTTGTGTTGCTCACGGTAGCACCTTGTACCTGAGCATATTGTGGCAGATGGCATCTGCCTTCTTATGAATATTGTACATTGTACATAGTTCATTTGTAGCATATGTGTGCACTGGTGGTGGTTTGGGCCACTAACTCTGCTGTGCTTCATGAGGTGTCACAGAGTCCCAGTACTTATGTATATAAGTAGCTGGGTGGAGAGATAGTCTCAATACCATAGACAACTGTAGGTTTAGGTTATGCTATAACTATGGTTCTCTGAGTGAAGACTCTATACACCTCAAGACCGCTTAGAAGGCGATGCTGATCTTAAGAAATCAGAGCACTCATGCACACTTGTGCCATAGGCTCGCTGCACGCGTCAGCACAGCTGGTGTGTCTTAAATCCATGTGACCTGCCAGATGGAGACAATCCCTGTACTTGTGTGTATATACAAGTAGCTGGGTGGAGAGATAGACTCTTCACTCAGAGAACCATGGTTAGAACGTAACCTACAATTATATTCACAGGCTTTTTTACAGCAACAGTGAAGGGGGTGTACTTCTTCCGCTTCACGATGTTCAACAACCTCAACTCTGTCCCCAACTCGGTGCTGATCCTGAGGAAGAACAGTGAGCAGCTGGTCTCTCTATGGGACGTCTCAGGAACAGACTCCAATGACACAGGCAGTAACGCAGTGGTGCTTCTCCTAGAGGTGGGCGACAATGTCCTACTGTGGAGCTGCAGGCCCAACAGACAAGTCTACGACGACCAAGCTCACTACAACACGTTCACTGGGTTTCTGCTGTTCACCATTTAGCTTTCATAACCATTTCACATTCTACAATCTGATGATGTCCCATTCTCTGGTGGAGGGCAGGAGCCATTATAGTGCCTTGGTAAAGAGAACAGCTGCAGTTAAAGAAATTGTACCATAAGTTAGATAATGATAGAAGATTTAGCACTAGCCAGAAAATATCACAAATTATGTATAATCAATATTCATGCACAACTTGCTGCTGTGTGCTGCTTCTGAAATGTATCTTCTCTGTATCTTACAATAAAGCAGTATCCAACTCTTTTTCCAAGGTTTTTATTTTTTATTTTTCACAACTGCAGTTTCAGTATTGTTCTTCTGTCCTTTTGGCTTTTCCTCTCTGGGGTCGCAACAACAAACCATCCGTGTCTTTTAGGGTGCAGTGATTTCCATATCAATTTAGCTTTATATCAGATCACATTTACTAAGACAGTAAGACAGCAGCTTAAAAAATAGTGTTTGCTATTTGTGGATGTGTTGCGTGTGATATACTATGAGAAACTGTGCAAGTAATTGCTGCCATAAATCTGATATGTAGGTGAGATGTTTTTGTGAGCAAAAGACACACTGCTCTGTCAGCTCTGACTGTATCTTTTTCTATGGTAGCCAAAAGTCATTATGAGAATCCACTTAATAACAGGACTACACTGACAGTAGGTATCTTTGAGGGATAGACATTTCTTTGCATTGCATTTCACGTTCTTCTATTAACTTTGCATAGTCTGTCCTTGTTAAATGTTTCATATGATTCTGGCATTGACCAGAGTCACGTGATTTTGGTTACCCTCTGTGCGAGACAAGAGACACAGGAAAGGTAAAGTACTATTCACTCTCTGTCAGAGCCAGAAACCCTTCTAACACATACAACAATTAAAAATAATACTGTATTTCCGATGTCCTCCACTCATTGATCCACAGCCAAATCCACGCAGCACAGTCTGGAGCCGGGGCCTGGCTGTCAATCAAGTGTTGCAGAGCGCATTGTAAGAGAGGAAATGAGATAAACATAAGTGAGAATGTCATCATGCAGCCTGTGCGCAGCTTTTAAAGACCGCTCAGTCTTCGTCATAAAGATTTTAAAGGATGTGGGCCAGACTGAAAGCCCAGAGACAGGAGCTGTAAAAGGCTGCAGATCAGTGGATGTAAAAATCAAGGGAAAAGTGTTGCAGGTAAAGTCTGTCTCTTTGTTGTCTCCGCCTTCAAATCCACACATTATTGTTTTATCTTTGAAAATGAGCCCTTTTAAAGTGTTTTATCCAATTTTCAATGCCCCATCTGTGCACGAAAAGCTGCACTCTTTCCTCCACAAAACATTTGTTGCTAAATGTATACGCAGATTTAGCTCCTGTACTCAAGATGAATTAAACACTGGCCGCAATAAAATGTCATTTGCATTTTCTCCACCTTGAATTTTGCGTGAGAGTGCCTCATTTTACATATCCATGAAGTCACTGGAGCAAAATCTGAGCTGCATTCATTTAGCCCCTGTGAGAGACGCTAACCTCAGCTGCGGCTGGGTTTGCTCTGCTTTTAGCCTGTCTTTTTTTTAATAGAGTTTAACGCCTTGACAGAAGCTAATCAGCTACAGTGGCAATCAGAAATATTCAACCCCCCAAAGATTTTTGGGATTTATAAATTAAAGATTTTTCAAGAAGACAAAAAGATCCTGGGACGTCCTAGTTTTTGTTGTTTAATGAGTTTTCTGTCATTTATTCTCATTATCTTTCCTTAACCTCATTATATTGTCTTTTGAGGTGAGGGGGTTGAATATTTCTGATTGCAACAGTGTGTGGTAACTCATGACCATTTAACATTTCATTTCTGTATTTAAAAAAAAAAAAGAAAATTTACTTCCTGAACTGGAGGTGGGCAGTCTCTGTTGAGCTCCATAGTTTAGTAGAGTTTGGAAAAGTAAATCAAGCAACACCATTTTATGTTTTCTCCAATGTATTTTTTTTATTAATATTACAAGTTTTATAGAAATAGTTCATCAAAGTGACTCCAGGAGACCAGGTACAGTACTTTGGTGTTGATGCTAAAAAAAAGCTGTATATATTATTATGTATTATTATATTGCAGTGTGTGTAAGACAGTGTTCACCTTTTGTGTTTATGTAACAATATTCACTTATAAGAGACGCTGCTCAAATTAGTTTAGATTTCTAAACACAGCCCTAAATATATCATTTTTTCATTGACAATAAATAAAATTAAAATCTTGAGTCAGTGTGTTCACATTCAGGTAGAGAAAACTGAATTATTGCAGTAGTCTGATATCTTTTATATTTGTGAGGCAGTGATTCTTCTAAACACCTGGATAATGCATTTTATTGCCATGCTATTGCTGCATGTTTATAAAATGCTCCAATTATGTAAGGGTATATGTCATTTATTAATTTTGTTGGGGTAATCATGAAAATTAGACCTTAGATGAGGCACACAAAAAACAAAAAAACATCCCGACCTAAGAGTGTTTTTATGTTTACGTTGGAATTGTTTGATTGACAGTGTATGTGCTGCCTGCTAAAGCTAGGCTAACGTGTTACCAAATGCATAATAATCACAAACTATAGCCTCGTTACATATTTCACACCCGTCGTTCACCCAGCTGTACTGAGCAGACGCTGTGCTGGGTAAAAGTGCGGCTAAGGCTGTACCACGTAAAGACATAAATTCCATAAATAAACAGGATACATGATGAAATCCAGCCTGAGGATAGCGCTGGGAAATCTTGGGCTTGGGCAAAAAATCTAAACTAATAAATTGACTCCCTAGATATTAAAAGCCCCATATTTTGCTTTTTGAAATAGTTTTGGTTATCTTTGCATTAGTATTTCATGTTTTATAATTTCCAAAAATGTATATGTATGGAAAACGTCTTCTTTTATTACTTTGACTTTGCAAAGAACGCTTGGATTAAGTGTCTGTCCCCACCCCTGCTGTCAACAATGAGGACTGGACAGAGCATAAAATGGCTAATTAGCACAGCTATTAGCAACATGTCACTAACAGACAGATAAATGAGCTCACTCCTTTTTAGTGATGGCAGTTTAAGTGTTGAAATGATCAGAACAAGTCCAATGGCAGCATATGAGCTTTAGAAACACACAGGAGCACTTTCTGGTTTCATGTGTCTACGTAGAGCCGTGAGACCGAGCGTTTTCAGCTCTTCAGAATGGCAGTGGATCAGCATACATGGCTTAAACGTGCATGAATTAAACAAAATATTACTATTACATGTTTTTGAGGTGGAAACAACAGCTCCAAAAAATCGATTTAGCACAACAGGGGACCTTTAACCAGCGCTGAAAGGTCTAGTTATGAGTCCAAAAAAATCTAAAAAATAATAATCTGCAGCTTTGCATGTGAACAAACTGACTTCATCTTTACTTTTATTTTGGTCGGACAGTGAGTTTGGCGGAGCACACTGCCTCCCCGTGGTCATTGGCGGCTTTGCAGGTGTAAACATTGGCGTCTACTGGGCTGACTTTGGAAAGAACCAGAGTACAGTGGCCGTCCTCCTCATACTCGATCTCCACTGACGCAGACTCCACCACGGGCTCGTCTCCACAGAGCCACACCACCTCCGGGTCCGGGTATCCTGCCAAAACCAGGAGACGAGCTCAGTACAGAGACCGTTTTTAGTGTTTGCAAACAAAATGGCTGCTCTTAAGCTAGACAGACCACGGTACATTTTCTATGGATGAATCAGCGATAACAATATTAGAATAATTACCTGTGAGATGACAGGAGAGTCGAGCGTTGGACCCCGGCCTCGCGGTCTGGTCCTTGAGGCGCTCCGTGAAAAGAGGAGGACCCTGCATCTTCCTCTCCAGAGACTGCAGGGCGTCCTCCGCCTCGGGACTCAGCGGAGCGTCTGGAGGTCAGGACACAACCAAAAACCTTTTACTGATGATAGTCGTACTTTTACTTCAGAACACAGGTTATCACTTACAAGAGGTGTGAAGAAACTAGATCAGTGGCTCTGATTTAGATCTGGTTTTATCCTTATTTAATAATGCATTTCTCTGTCCTACTTCCTGTTTTATCCCCTTAGTTTAGATCTAAGTTAGTCCAAATTTATGCAAACAAAATTTATTTTGTCAAAATTGTACTAAACCAAATATTTTCTGAGGTGGTACTTGTTGTGAAAAGTTTGAGAATCACTAAACTAGGTAGGTAGTAGTAGTAGTAGTAGTAGTAGTAGTAGTAGTAGTAGTAGTGGTAGTAGTAGTAGTATGTAAGTAAAAGTGATTTTGCTTATTTGGAAAAAGTCAGACCAGAACTGATTAACAGATTTTTAGGTAGTAGTAGTAGATTTTACTGATAAAGCTTTTACTTCAGTATGCAGGTGATCACTTAACAGAGGTAGAACATAACTAGATAGTAGTAGTAGTACAGATTATAGTACTGGTAGTAGTAGTTGTTAGTCTTGTGGCGTCCAAGTATTGAGACCATTTCTTTACAGTCTTGGTCTCAGTCTTGAATGTGGCGGTCTCAGAGATTTTATTTACTAAACATTATAAGAAAAAGCTATTTTGGAGCAATTCTCTGCATTAGAAGATTCAGGAAAATGATTTGTCTTTGTTTGTTTGTGGAGTCTGTTGCATTAGATCATTAAAATCATGTTTAATGTATCTCCAGTAGGTTAGACTACTGTCTGCTCACTGGACTCACTAAACCAGCTGTAAGCTGCAGGACGTCCAGAACGCTGCTGCTCTTAGCACCAAAGTACATCTCTACCCACATGAACCATCTGGGACTCTGAGAACCTCAGGGACAGGTCTCTGTTGGTCCCAGAGTCAGGACTAAACTCGGTGAAGCAGCGTTTCAGTTTTATGCAGCTAAACTCTGGAACAGTCTCCCTGACGATGTTAGACCTCTACTCTGACAATGTTCAAGTCCAGACTAAAACTGTTCTTTTTAGCTGTGCATATGCCAACTGAAAGTGTTTTATCTGCACTTTCTTACTATCTGCACATTTTTAAATGGATTCTTAATTTTAATTTTTAAATTTGATGTTACTTTTTTTAAATTATGGCTTTTAAGCAGTACTTTGTAGTTTTTGGACCACTTCACTCACTGTCCGTGGGGCTGTTTGATCCAGAACCCTCACTTTTAGAAAGCAGAGCCATCCTCTTCAGAGCCAGCATGGCTTTACCTGCTTTCTGTGTAAACAAAGCACTCTGTTACATTTTTTTAAGAAATTGTTATGTCTCATTTAAAAGTGCTGTAAATGTGGGTGGATTTACACAAACATATTCTACTATTAGTGTTAGGTCTACCTTCCATTTCTGCCGGGCTAAAAACTTCTTCATCTTCTCCTTGGACAGACTCTTGGTGGTGGCAGAGTCTTCCGAGTCAAACGCTGCCATCCAGGGGTGGGCCAGCGCCTCTGCACACGTCATCCTGCGTCTACAACACACACATTTATTATCCATGCCCAAAACACACAGCCAAAAGTGTTACAAGAAATGGCTGGAGAACAGGGTCGACATGTTCAGTTCAGTTCAATTCAGTTCGGTTAAGTTTAGCCAAGACCAGAGTCCAGACCTAAATAATCATTTTTGATTTTGGCAGAGCGAGAACTATGGCAGGAAATTAATTTTTGGACCAATCACATGCGCGGAACAAAAGGGGGTGGTCCCGTTCGGATCAAGGACACTTTCATTGGTTGAGTCTGAACTTATGGCTGTCTTTATGCTGTGTTCATGATATGATATGGAATCTCAGAAATTCCAACCTCCGAGTGGGAAAAACGGCCTTGAACACCGTCTCGGGTCGGAATTTTTGCTCAGAAACTCGTGCGGAAGTGTTGGACTCCGAGTTCCTGAGTTGACATCACAATCATAGGAACTTCCTCTGTGAGACAAGTGATCTCATACTTCTGCAAAAATTTACTCATCTTTATAAAATGAATGAAGTTCTCAGCGCTACAGCTCTGCAAAAACATCTTTGAATGTTCATTTATCAGTAAATGACTAAAGTAGAAATAGATCCCCAGATATAACTCAGTGCCTCAGTTTTATCAAGGTATTTATTTGTTTCCTGTAAAACAACATGAAAATGCAAATATGGTTTTGTTGTTATGATCTATGTGTGTTTTCCGAGCTGAACTCGTGAACGGACGTTTTTCGGAAGTCGGCTTATTTAAGTCGGGACTTCCGAGATTCCGATGTATCATGAACGCAGCATTATACACTGAAGTAAAAAGATACCAGATCCAGCACTGGCTCCAACTGCTTCCACCACAAAACAGCTACTACACTGTAAAAAAAAAAAAAAGTTGCAAAAACTCAAGGCAGCAGGATCAGGAAGATTTTTTAGTTTTAGGGCCAACTCTTTGGCTATTGAATGTAAAAACTTTCAATTTGAAGTTTTACTCACTCTAGTATTATTTTTAACGCATTTTACAGCCAACTTACTTTTCATTGTTCAGAAAAAGTATTATTGATAATAATAATAATAACGTAATATACTAAATTTAACAAAACAATTTTAATTTTAACTTTTCTGAGCAAAGTATAGTAAGTTGACTTTAAGATGAGTAAAAAAAAAAAAAAAATGATAGTGAGTAAAACTTCAAATTAAGAGTTTTTAGACATTAACATAAATAAAGTGAACACATAATATTATTTGTTTGAGATTTTGAGTTGGCCCCAAAAATTATGAGGGTTCCTGTTGCCTTGAGTTTTTGCAACTGTTTTTTTTTTTTTTTTTTACTGTATATCGACACTATTACCACTACTGCTACATCTACTACTATCACCACTACTACTAGTACTTTACTCAGAAGTACGTTACCTGGTGTCCTTGTTGAGTAGTGAGCTGATGAAGTTCTTGGCCTCCTCTGTGATTTCTTCAAAGCTCTCTTCGTCAAACTCCCACTGAGCGGCTGTGACCAGAGCTAACGTCTCTGTGTCACTGTTTCCCTGGAAAGGAGACTCTCCGCTCAGTCTGACACACACAAGGGAAAAGATGGATTTATGGATGTAGTGTTAAAATAATCCAGCAGGTGGCAATATCACTCTGACAACAGTGAGCTCTGAAGTAACTCGATTATGAATCTTCTATAAAGAGACATGCCTGGTTTAATCCTGGCTGACAGCTGGTTTTGTCCTGGTTTAGACATAGTTCAGTCTTTGCTTAGACCTAGTTTAGTCTTAGATTAGTCCTGGTTTAGACACAGTTTAGTCCTGGTTTAGACCTGGTTTAGGCCTAGTTTAGACCTGCTTTAGACACAGTTTAGACCTGGTTTAGGCCTAGTTTAGACCTGCTTTAGACACAGTTTAGACCTGGTTTAGACCTAGATTAGACCTGCTTTAGACACAGTTTAGACCTGGTTTAGGCCTAGTTTAGACCTGCTTTAGACACAGTTTAGACCTGGTTTAGTCTTAGATTAGTCCTGGTTTAGACACAGTTTAGTCCTGGTTTAGACCTGGTTTAGGCCTAGTTTAGACCTGCTTTAGACACAGTTTAGACCTGGTTTAGACCTAGATTAGACCTGCTTTAGACACAGTTTAGACCTGGTTTAGGCCTAGTTTAGACCTGCTTTAGACACAGTTTAGACCTGGTTTAGACCTAGATTAGACCTGCTTTAGACACAGTTTAGACCTGGTTTAGGCCTAGTTTAGACCTGCTTTAGACACAGTTTAGACCTGGTTTAGTCTTAGATTAGTCCTGGTTTAGACACAGTTTAGTCCTGGTTTAGACCTGGTTTAGGCCTAGTTTAGACCTGCTTTAGACACAGTTTAGACCTGGTTTAGGCCTAGTTTAGACCTGCTTTAGACACAGTTTAGACCTGGTTTAGGCCTAGTTTACACCTGCTTTAGACAGAGTTTAGACCTGGTTTAGACCTAGATTAGACCTGCTTTAGACACAGTTTAGTCCTGGTTTAGACCTGGTTTAGGCCTAGTTTAGACCTGCTTTAGACACAGTTTAGACCTGGTTTAGGCCTAGTTTAGACCTGCTTTAGACACAGTTTAGACCTGGTTTAGACCTAGATTAGACCTGCTTTAGACACAGTTTAGACCTGGTTTAGGCCTAGTTTAGACCTGCTTTAGACACAGTTTAGACCTGGTTTAGTCTTAGATTAGTCCTGGTTTAGACACAGTTTAGTCCTGGTTTAGACCTGGTTTAGGCCTAGTTTAGACCTGCTTTAGACACAGTTTAGACCTGGTTTAGACCTAGATTAGACCTGCTTTAGACACAGTTTAGACCTGGTTTAGGCCTAGTTTAGACCTGCTTTAGACACAGTTTAGACCTGGTTTAGACCTAGATTAGACCTGCTTTAGACACAGTTTAGACCTGGTTTAGGCCTAGTTTAGACCTGCTTTAGACACAGTTTAGACCTGGTTTAGTCTTAGATTAGTCCTGGTTTAGACACAGTTTAGTCCTGGTTTAGACCTGGTTTAGGCCTAGTTTAGACCTGCTTTAGACACAGTTTAGACCTGGTTTAGGCCTAGTTTAGACCTGCTTTAGACACAGTTTAGACCTGGTTTAGGCCTAGTTTACACCTGCTTTAGACAGAGTTTAGACCTGGTTTAGACCTAGATTAGACCTGCTTTAGACACAGTTTAGTCCTGGTTTAGACCTGGTTTAGGCCTAGTTTAGACCTGCTTTAGACACAGTTTAGACCTGGTTTAGGCCTAGTTTACACCTGCTTTAGACAGAGTTTAGACCTGGTTTAGACCTAGATTAGACCTGCTTTAGACACAGTTTAGTCCTGGTTTAGACCTGGTTTAGGCCTAGTTTAGACCTGCTTTAGACACAGTTTAGACCTGGTTTAGGCCTAGTTTAGACCTGCTTTAGACACAGTTTAGTCCTGGTTTAGGCCTAGTTTACACCTGCTTTAGACACAGTTTAGTCCTGGTTTAGACCTAGATTAGACTTGCTTTAGACACAGTTTAGTCCTGGTTTAGGCCTTGTTTACACCTGCTTTAGACACAGTTTAGACCTGGTTTAGACCTAGATTAGACCTGCTTTAGACACAGTTTAGTCCTGGTTTAGACCTGGTTTAGGCCTAGTTTAGACCTGCTTTAGACACAGTTTAGACCTGGTTTAGGCCTAGATTAGACCTGCTTTAGACACAGTTTAGTCCTGGTTTAGGCCTAGTTTAGACCTGCTTTAGACACAGTTTAGACCTGGTTTAGGCCTAGATTAGTCCTGGTTTGGTCATGGTTTAGATTTAGACCCAGTTAGTTTAGTCCTGGTTTAAAACTGGTTTAGTCCTGGTTTTCTCTAAGGATTCTGAGTAACAGGACACACTGCCATCCCATGAAAGAACATATCGTGCCAGGACCCAGATTACATCTTAAAATTTGATATTTTTGCAGTCTGACAGTATTTGAATTATTAGCAGCATCTTTGGTCTTCCTCTAGGGCCTCCTCTACTCATATATTCACTATTCCTCCTCTGTACATGTCCAAACTATCTTACTCTGCGACTTTATCTCCTAAACACCTGACATGAGCTGTCCCTCTGATGTACTCCTGATCCTGTCCATCCTCGTCAGAGTCGTCAGTACCAAAGACAACCGCAGTATCCTCAGCCTCCTGTCTTGTCCTCATAGCTGCTGTCTCTAAACCGTACTGGTCTCACCACTGTCTTGTACATTTAATGGGGTAGGTTATAGCGGCACTTTTCACGGGGTACTTAGAATTGATGTATTTCATAATTTGTTTCCGAGATGATAAGAAAAAAATTGGAGTTATTGAATCTTGAACGATTGAAACTTAATATAAAAGCTCAAGTGGCTCAAAGATAGATGAAAAAGGAGGTAAAATTGCTAAAAAATAATATTGGAATATTATATTTTGTTACACATTTTTAGGTTCAAACACTTGTTTCCTCTGTGTTGTTTCAAAGAGGAGTTATTCAGATGATTTGATCTCATCTCGGTCTCAGCTCTAGTATTGATCTTGGTCTCAAATTTAATTTTACTCAACCTTGTCTCAGTCTCGGAGACGGCGGTCTCAGAAATTATAAAAAAAATTTATTCTTCAATTTTTTTTTTTACTTTTCCCCTTTATTTAGTGCCAGTCTTTAAAAGTCTCCTGAACCCTGAAAGTCTCGAACTGGTCTTGGCCTTGATTAGTACGGTCTTGACTACAACACTATTTACTTTTTATATTACATTTTAAAGACAAGATGTTTTTTATTATTATTTTGAACTTGAGTTTAAAAAAATGGCAGAGAATTAGTAAAATAAAGGAAGAATAAAATGTATTTAAACTTATAAATAGATGTTTGAAGAATAAAAAAAAACACTGTGGTGAAAGTGTGTGGCCCTCACAGGATGTAGCATATGACCCCAATGCTCCACATGTCGGTGGCGGGACCCACGGGCTCGTAGTTGATCACTTCAGGGGCCACAAACTCGGGCGTCCCCTGCATCACTTTGAGAGGCGTGGTGTCGTCTGTCAAAATGTAATTAAACTAAATTAAACACATGTTAGACCAGTGGTTCTCAAGCTGTGGATACTTGGGGTACTTGCAGTTCAAGTCCTGATTTAGTTACATTTAGAGCCACTGTTATTCCTATTTTATGTCTACTGTAGTTGGGCTTAGTCTAGGTTCAGTGAAGTTATAGTCCTTGTTAAGTTCTGGTTTAGTCCTGGCTTAGAGCTGGGTTTGACCTGGTTTAGTCCTGGCTTGAGGCACATTTTAGTCCTACTTTAGTCCTAGTTTTGTCTTTGCTTAGAGCTGGTTTGGTCCCAGTTTAGACCTGTTTTAGACCAAGTTTAGTCCTGGTTTAGTCCTGGCTGTTTGTTTGTTTGCAACATAACTCAAAAAGTAATTGACAGATTTTGATGAAATGTTCAGGAAATGTCAAAAATGGAATCAGGAACAACTGATAACATTTTTGGGGGAGCGAATCTATGGCTTGGCGGGGTCTGCGCTCTCCGAGTTCTGGTTTATTCCTTGTTTAGACCTGGTTTAGTCCATGTTTGAGAGACAGAAGCACTCACTGGTCTGTAACCTCTAAAATGACTCTGCAGCACCAGTACTTTGACTCGAGTACAGATGTGCAGTACTCCTGTCTCTTACCCAGGCGGCTCGCTAACCCGAAGTCGATGATCTTGATGGCCGTCCCAGTGGGGTCCACACACACGATGTTCTCCGGTTTGAGGTCCAGGTGCAGGATCTTCTGTTGGTGCATGAAGGCCACGCCCTCCAGGATCTGCTGCATGTAGCGCACGCTGGTGGGCTCCGTGTGCTCGAAGCTGTCGTCCACGATCCGCTCAAACAGCTCCCCACCGGCAATGCTGCAGAGGCGGGACAGACAAATGTTTAAATTATGTGTTTGCAGCTGCAGGACGGACCGTGGGATAAAACAGGGACTCTACCAGGTCTAAACCAGGATAAATCCAGAACTAAACCAAGCTCTAAACCGGGGGATGAAACAGGGATTAACTGAAAAATGCATTACTAAATAAAGGCAAAACAGGGAGTCTACCAGGTCTAAACCAGAACTAAACTAGGTCTAAAACAGGTCTAAACCAGGACTAAACTAGGTCTAAAACAGGTCTAAACCGGGACTAAACTAGGTCTAAAGGAAGTCTAAACCAGGACTAAACCAGGATGAATCAAAAACTAAACCATGAATAAAAACTTGCTCTAAATTAAACTAAATAAGGAACTACAGAAGACTCCTGAGTGTCACCAGAAGAAGCCTGCGTACCTCCAGTGAGACCTTTACCACAGCTTTAGAACCACTGTATTAGGTCCTTAAACAGTTTTCCTCAAATACAAGAAACAACACTGCATACTTGTATTTAAAGAACTAAAAATGACACTTTTGTGAAGGTAAACTTAAAGACAAAAGACTTGTACTCACTACTCCATGATCATGACCATCTCGGGCCGGTGGTCGTAGGCCCCCAAACACTGCACCAGTTTGGGATGGTGCAGGTAGTTCATGAGTTCAATCTCTCTGCGGGCCGCCTCCCTCTCCTTTGACCTTCGACCTTTGTAAAACTTCCCCGCACACACTTTCCCGGTCTCTCTGTGGGTCAGCTTGTACACCTGTCCGAACTTACCCCTGAGGAACAAAACAGTCCCGTTATGGAGCAAAGCTAGTCTGCTGGACTAATACTGACGTCTTTTTTAGGCCATCCTTATCCGCTTATTCCCGTCAGGGGTCAGGGGTGACTGGAGGCTGCCCCGGCAACTATGGGCTTTAGGCGGGGAACACCCAAGACGACGGCCCGTTAGTCACAGGGCTGGCTCAGAGACGTACACAGACATACAAAAGGTGACTTGGCTCTATACATTTTTAAACTTCTAAAGGGGGCAGCAGTATCTCAAGAGGTAGAGCAGTTCACCCATCAGGTGGAAGGTTGGTGGTTCAATTCCTGCTGCCAGCATTGCATATGTTGTCACTGTGTCTTTGGCTAAGATACTTTACTCACCTTGCTGTTATTGTCTGTGACACTGGTGTATAAATGTGTGAGTGCTTATAAAATGGTTCCAAAGCGTCCAGTGCCCATGAGTGACCGTTTACCATTTTCAAATTCAGAGAGCTGCACAGTTTTTCTGAACTTTTAGACACTAAAATGCTCCTCTTAGGTTGTGGTTGCACTTGCGCTTCAGGACCAAATGTTCGCACCTGTCTTTGGTCTGGTTCGAGTTCACACTGAGCTCTGCCAAATGAACTGAACTGACTGAGGGAGCAGTAACAAACCGCGCCTGTAGGGAGCAGTGCGTCAGTATTTACTGAGAGAAACTGGAGAAGAAGAAACCCAGCTCTTCTATTGGTCAAAAGTCCGCCTCTTCAGCCCCATATATCCTAATAATATCATACGGTATCAGCACACTTTCACTAATATTTAATGAAGTTTTACATTTAGATCCAATCCACTTTATTTATATAGCATATTTTATAAACAAAGAGAGTTTCCAACGTGCTGCACATCATAAAAAACACAAATAAATATTCCTCTATTTAGCTCCACTAGTCCCCATTAAAATAATAAGAACCAGTAAAACCAAATAAGAGCAATACACTAAAATAACAATAAATAAGTAAAAAAACAAAACAATAAAATAAATAAAAACAAAACAATAAAAGCCAACAGAGGACCACACAACTCACGCTGAGTTAAAAACCAGAGAATAAAAGTGGGTCTTAAGTCTGCTGTGGGGGCCAAAGAGCAGCGATATCTGAACACAGCTGTGGGCTCTCTTTCTGATTAATATGAAATCTGTGTTGTTTCAGCAGTGTTTTTACATTTGTTTGCTAATGTTAGCAACCTTACAATACATTTATTAAAGTAGGCTATATTTATTTTTGTTTTTCTTATAGTTCTGTTAGATGCGCGTATGTTTTTCTGCCCTTGGTAAACAGTGCTCTCCCAGTCCTCTCCCTGCTGTTAGTCCATAGTCTGGTCCACGTTACGTTCGTACTTCACCAGGACCAGGACCAGACCAGGAGCGCTCCAGAGATCAAAGCGCACCGCAACAAGACCTCTGATTTCAGGAGGACCAGAATTCACTTGTTTCGTGCGCACCTGAGTCTGATTGTGCGTTCACACCTGCTCAAACGAACCGGACTGTCCCAGGAAGCGCACCTGAGTTCGACTGAAGCAAACCAAACATAATTTGTTGCAGTGGCAGATACTCACACTCCCAGTTTCTCCTGGAGGATGTAGTGGTCAGAGACTTTGTGTGAGGAGTCAACAGTGACTTGGGTGTAAGCTGCAGGAGCCTCCTCTGTGTGGGACGCGCTCGAATCTGGACAAAAATGCACAATATTTTTAAGTGGGTTAAAAAGTTGTTCTGGTAGCCTGCTTGTTTGTGGGAGCTGCGACCGGCAGAAAACAGAGGCAGGCAACTTTTCAAACATGAAAAAAATATATATATATATAATGCCCGCTCAAACTTAGATAAAATATGATAGTTGAGGGGTAAATGCTCTTTCCACTGAGCCACAAAACCCTTCACAAGGTTAAAGAATCCACTAAAACTATCAGTTTTTAGTGAGTAAAGCAGTAACATCGCTCACCTGTAGGGGGCAGTGCACCAATATGTTATTTACTGAAACAGGAGAAAGAATAGGTAAAAGAAATAGATGTCCCGCTTATCCATGGGTCAACTTACAGTTTGGAAATGCTACAGTAAAAGCAGGATGACAGCAGTAAAAGAGGGTTCCGCTTTTAATTTGAGAATAAACCAGGTCTAAACCAGGCCTAAACCAGGACTACACAAGGTCTAAACCAGGTCTAAACCAGGATTATATATATTGACTTAAGTTGTGACTAAATCTTTTAATTTAAGTTTTTTATTTGGTTAATATCAATATTCATATTTAGGCCTTCACCCAAAAACAGTACCCCTTTGGGGCTCTAAACCAGGACTAAGCCAAGTCTGAACCAGGACTAAACCAGTTCTAAACCAGGACTAAACCAAGTCTAAACCAGGTCTAAACCAGGATTAAACCTCAGCTTAAACCGGTGTAAACCAGGACTAAACCAGGACTTAATCTCAGCTAAACCAGGATTATCCTAGGACTAGGCCAGGATTGAACCATGTCTAAACCAGAACTAAACCGGGACTAAACCAGGTCTAAACCAGAACTAAACCTTAGCTTAACTGGGTCTAAACCAGGACTTAATCTCAGCTAAACCAGGATTATACCAGGATTAAACCAGGACTAAACCTGGACAACACCAGGTCTGAACCAGGACTAAGCCAGGGCTAAACTAGAACTAAAAAAACAGGAATACATCAGGACTAAACCATGTCTAAACCAAGATTAAATCAAATCTAAAACAAGTCTGAACCAGGACTAAAACTAGGCCTAAACCAGGACTAAATCAGGACTAAACCATGTCTAAACCAGATATAACCAAAGACTAAATCAAGTTAAGACCAAAACTAAACCAGGACTACACCAGGTCTGAACTAGGACTAAACTAGGTCTAAATCAAGTCTAAAGCAGGTCTAAACCGGTATTAAACCTTAGTTTAACCAGGTCTAAACCAGGACTAAACCAAGACTTAATCTCAGCTAAACCAGGATTATACCAGGATTAAATCAGGACTAAACCATGACTAAACCGGGACTACACTGAGCCAGGACTAAGCCAGGTCTAAACCACATCTAAACCAAGTCTGAACCAGGACTAAATCAGGATAAACCATGTCTAAGCCAGGTATAAATCAAGATTAAATCAAGTTAAAACAAAAACTAAACTAGGTCTAAACCAGGACTAAACTAGAACTAAACCAAATTTAAACTTAGATTTAAGTTTTTTATTTTTTGGTTAATCTCAGTGGTCACCTTTCTTCTCCATCTTGACCAGCGCTGACTCCGGTCCGGGTTCGCTCAGTCCCGCAGCGTTGTAGGCCTTCACCCGAAAACAGTACTCCTTGTGGGGCTCTAAACCTGACGTCACTCTGAAGGACGTACTCGTGCAGTGATCGGTCACTGCAGTCCAGTCAGCACATCCCCGCTCCTGCACCTCTACCACGTATCCCAGGACAGCACTGCCTCCGTCGTAACAGGGGCCCGACCAGGACAGGACAGGGGTGCGGCCCGCGATGAGGGAGACCACGGGACAGGAGTAAGGGGGCTGGGGTCTGTCTAGATAAGAGAGAAGAGCAGAGGAAATGAGTCTAAGGACTGTGTTTGTTAGACTGGTTAATCATTTTCACTAGATTGGATTTATTTACTTATTAGGCTAGATTTTTTTCTTTTTTTCAATTTGCTTTCTTGTTTCAAGCTATTTTTACTTATTTCAAGCTACATTATCTGTCGGTGGGTATGGGGTAAGTGGATTTTTCTCACCCCATACCCACCGACAGATAATTTAGCTTGAAATAAGTAAAAATAGCTTGAAACAAGAAAGCAAATTGAAAAAAAGAAATAGTCTAGTAGTAAGTAACCAAATAAGTAAATAAATCCAATCTAGTGAAAATTGCTCAAATCAAGAATTACAATCTGAATTCACTTCAGATTGTAAGTCACAGTCACTTTAACTACCGTATTTTCCAGACTATAAGTCGCTCCGGAGTATAAGTCGCACTAGCCAAAAAATGCATAATGAAGAAAAAAACTTATACTAAGTCGACACTGGACTATAAGTCGCATGTTTTGGAGTAAATTTATTTTACAAAATCCGACACCAAGAACAGACATTTCATGTTGAAAGGCAAGTTATAGTAATAATAGAATAGAGAACAACAGGCTGAATAGGTGTGTGGTTTGCTAATGTAACACACTTGATGGTTATTCAGCTACATGAAGCATAAACAACGAACTGAATAGGTGTCTCAGTATGTTAACGTAATTTATTAACAGTTATTCACATAACTATAGCATAAAGAACATAATATAACAAGTTCACCAAACTCACGATCTCACTCCTAATCACTAAATCCTTTAAATTCTTCATCCTTGGTGTCGCTTCTGAACAACTCCGCCAACTCTGGAGGTAGACGAAGCGCCGCTTCCTCCTCTGCGTGGCTGTCAGTCAGACTCAGCATCAGTTCCATTTCCAATTATTCCTCTCTTTCTCAGTTGTCTGTATAGCCTAAGTTGTTAGTGGTAATGTTATTGTACCACTGACATTTTAAATTGTCAGTGGTACAGGTGCAGCAGATGCTGGTACACAAGCCTAGAGCGCCCTCTAACCAACACCTGAAATATTTTAATATATAAGTCACACCTGAGTATACGTCGCACCCCTAGCCAGACTATGAAAAAAGCGCGACTTATAGTCTGGAAAATGCAGTATTGTAGATATAGATTTTATACAGTATATACCTAAAAATTATGGCCACTAGGAAGAGTTTTGAGTCCATAGATGTTCTACACTTGTCAAACTTGAGAGAAGTAAAATTATAATTAGTCTACCCTTTTTTACTACAGTAGAAGATGCTGAAAATCATAGGATCATCTAAAATGTCTCAGAATACAGGAAATTACATCTTTTTTGTTCAAATTTTTCCTGGGAGAGAGACCCCAGACCTCTCAGCCTTCTGTTATACTTCATAAAAAAACTACTACAAAATACAGTTCAGGAAGTGGCACAAACGAGATGTTAATGTAGCCTCAGTGATGGGATGTAACAAAGTAAAAGTACTTTTCTTGTATCTGTACTTTACTTAATTAGATTTACATTCACTGCAGTTCATTTTAGAGCAAGTATCTATATTTTTTACTTCACTAAATTTACTGAGTTAGTTTAAAAATACAAAGTATGTTGAGTTTTGGTTTAATATCCTCTGTTTTTGTCCTGCCCTCATTGTAGATTTACAGTACTTAAAAATCAAAATAACAAAGACAGAAGACCTCAGCAACAAATTCAGTCTCTTCCACTGCCACCAGATCATCAATTTTCAGCAAAATCCCTCACATTTAACACATTCATGAGTTGTCGAGTCTGTGCGAAATAGTTTTACTTTTTTACTTGCAAGTACATTTGAAAGTAAGTACTTTTATACTTTTTCTTAAGTAGAATTTTTATGTTATACTTTTACTTGAGTTAACTTTTGCTCTTTTATCTGTATTTTAGTATAGAAATGCAGTACTTCTTCCACCACTGCTTTTATTCTGTTTTTAGTGGTGGTGGGGGTAAAATCTTGCCTAGGGCGCCATCAGAGCTAAGACCGGCTCTGGGGTAAGGTAGGTGAGTATAATAGTTCATTACACATACAGTTATATGTAAAAGTTTGGGCACCCCTCTGAGGCTGCATAATAATTTACTCTGTCTTCATGAAAAAAGATCACAGAGGTATGTCACTCATTTTCTAATGACATCTGAGTTCTAGGCTGTTTTCCTAAATAAGTTTTAGTGTAGCAGTATTTAGGTGTATGAAATTAAATGAAAAATGAAAAAAAAAAAAGTCTGTGCAAAAGTTTGGGCACCCTTATAAGTTTGCTGATTTGAAAAATGGATTTCTTGCAACACAAAACTTGTTAAATTAGTGAGTTAAGCCTTGAACTTCATAGACAGGTGCATTCAATAATGACAAAAGGTATTTAAGGCGGTAATCAGGAAATGGAAGGACACAGGCAAAGTTGATGTTAAGGCCAGATGTGGCAGGTCAAGAAAAATACCAGAGAGACACAGGCAAGGAATGGTGAGACCTACAAGATCATCCTGCTGCAGATGTTTCTGTACATGGGACAAAAAGTCAGAACAGCTGTATGGGACGGTGACTTGAGGTAGGTAAAAGCTCATTTAGACAAGCCAGATTCATTTTTAGAATAACATGGTGTGGACTGACAAACCTCTGTGATCTTTTTCATGAAGACAGAGTAAATTATTATGCAACCTCAGAGGGGAGCCCAAACTTTTACATATGATGGAATATATATATCCCGTTGAGGTTGTAAGTGCACAATAGTAGCGCCCGTTACCTATGACCGACAGGGTGAGAGTGTGCTGGGCCGAGCTCCTTCGGTCCTTCACTAAAACCGTGTACCGTCCGCTGTGCCTCGCCTGGGCCTCTGCGATCACCAACGTGCTGCTCCTCTCCGAATTCTCCACCCACTGATCCGAATCCTCCACTATCTGAATGCACAAAATGGCCGACAATTAGCCCACTATTCTTCCATGACAATACACACCTGAGTGAAGTATTTCGGCACCTGCTGTTTGTTCCTGATCCAACACGATACGACAGGGGGGCTGCCCACGAACCGACAGGACAGACGCGCTCGTTGGCCCGCCTTCACCTCCAGATGTTGTGGGGGGTTCTCGAAGCGTAAAAGTGTGACTGGAAAAGACAAAACACAGAGAGAGTGTTTGGACGAGGAAGGAAAGCTGTCCCGTGAGATAAGGCAGTGGTGGGAAGTCAGTGAAGAGTAGTACAGAAATAACTTGAGTACATTTTTGTCTGGGTACATTATTCGCCAAAACATACTCTTGATACTTTTAGTACAGTACAAGTAATTTTTGACCTTGATGGCAAAGTGTGCAGCAATTAGAACTGGTTTTGACCCTGTAGTATTTAGTACTTGTAGTAGTAGTTGAAGATTTTACAGTGCTTGCAAACAAACAAACAAAAAAGCCAATATATCATTTTGAAATTAAAAATATTAGCAATTGTAGTCGTAGGAGTATTAGTTGTAGTAGTAGCAGTAGTAGAAGAAGTAATACAAGCAGTTGTGATAGAAAAACAAGCAGATTATAGTAGTAGTTGTAGTAGCAGCAATATTAGTAGTAGTACCATTCACAAGCAGTAGCAGAAGACTTTATACTCAGTGCTTTTTTATTTTGTTGAGTCATAGCGGTAGCAGTAGTAACAGTAGATGTACAGTGGGGCAAAAATGTATTTAGTCAGCCACCAATTGTGCAAGTTCTCCCACTTAAAAAGATGAGAGAGGCCTGTAATTTTCATCATAGGTATACCTCAACTATGAGAGACAAAATGAGAAAAAAAAATCCAGAAAATCAATCAAAGTCTGATTTTTAAAGAATTTATTTGCAAATTATGGTGGAAAATAAGTATTTGGTCACCTACAAACAAGCAAGATTTGTGTCTCTCACAGAGCTGTAACTTCTTCTGTAAGAGGCTCCTCTGTCCTCCACTCGTTACCTGTATTAATGGCACCTGTTTGAACTGGTTATCTATATAAAAGACACCTGTCCACAACCTCAAACAGTCCCACTCCAAACTCCACTATGGCCAAGACCAAAGAGCTGTCAAAGGACACCAGAAACAAAATTGTAGACCTGCACCAGGCTGGGAAGACTGAATCTGCAATAGGTAAGCAGCTTGGTGTGAAGAAATCAACTGTGGGAGCAATTATTAGGAAATGGAAGACATACAAGACCACTGATAATCTCCCTCCATCTGGGGCTCCCCGCAAGATCTCACCCCGTGGGCTCAAAATAATCACAAGAACAGTGAGCAAACATCCCAGAACCACACGGGGGACCTAGTGAATGACCTGCAGAGAGCTGGGACCAAAGTAACAAAGGCTACCATCAGTAACACACTACGCTGCCAGGGACTCAAATCCTGCAGTGCCAGACGTGTCCCCCTGCTAAAGCCAGGACATGTGCAGGCCCGTCTGAAGTTTGCTAGAAAGCATTTGGATGATCCAGAAGAGGAATGGGAGAATGTCATATGGTCAGATGAAACCAAAATAGAACTTTTTGGTAAAAACTCTACTCGTCATGTTTGGAGGAGAAAGAATGCTGAGTTGCATCCAAAGAACACCATACCTACTGTAAAGCATGGGGGTGGGAACATCATGCTTTGGGGCTGTTTTTCAGCAAAGGGACCAGGACGACTGATCCGTGTAAAGGAAAGAATGAATGGGGCCATGTATTGTCAGACTTTGAGTGAAAACCTCCTTCCATCAGCAAGGGCATTGAAGATGAAACATGGCTGTGTCTTTCAGCATGACAATGATCCCAAACACACTGCCCGGGTAACGAAGGAGTGGCTTCGTAAGAAGCATTTCAAGGTCCTGGAGTGGCCTAGCCAGTCTCCAGATCTCAACCCCATAGAAAATTTTTGAAGGGAGTTGAAAGTCCGTGTTGCCCAGCGACAGCCCCAAAACATCACTGCTCTAGAGGAGATCTGCATGGAGGAATGGGCCAAAATACCAGCAACAGTTTGTGAAAACCTTGTGAAGACTTACAGAAAACGTTTTACATCTGTCATTTGCCAACAAAGGGTATATAACAAAGTATTGGGATGAACTTTTGTTACTGACCAAATACTTATTTTCCACCATAATTTGCAAATTCTTAAAAAATCAGACAATGTGATTTTCTGGATTTTTATTTTCATTTTGTCTCTCATAGTTGAGGTATACCTATGATGAAAATTACAGGCCTCTCTCATCTTTTTAAGTGGTAGAACTTGCACAATTGGTGGCTGACTAAATACTTTTTTGCCCCACTGTAGTAGTAGTTGTGATAGAAGTAGTGGTAGTAGTAGCAACAGAAGTAATAGTAGTAGTGGTGGTACAAACAGTACTGGTAGAATTACTAGCAGTTGTAGTAGTTGTTGCAGTAGTAGTATTAGTACTAGCAGTAGTTTTTGAACTAGTAATAGTAGTAGCAGTGAGTACTTTCTACTTCCATAAAATGTATACTCTGTACTTTTTTATTTTGTTGAGTAGTAGTGGTAGCAGTAATGATAGTAGTAGTAGCAATAGTAGTAGTAGTAACACAAGCAGTAGAATTAAGAGCAGTTGTAGTAGCAGTAGTATTAGTACTACTACTACTACTACTACTAGTACAGAAGTAGGCTAGTGGTAGTAGTAGTAGTAGTAGTAGTAGTAGGCGTAGTAATAGTATCGATGGTAGAAGTTGTAGTAGTAGCAATACAAGCAGTAGTAGTAGTAGTTTTGATCTAATAATAGTATTAGTAATTGGTAGTGGCAGTGAGTACTACTCAACTTTTTACTTTGAGTAATAGTAGTAGCAGTAGCAACAGTGGTAATAGAATTCATCTCATGCTGGAGCCTGACAGATCTGTCTCTCCCCTGTCCCACACTCTGTCCCAGGCCTAACCACAGCCTGGGACACCTCTGTAGCCTCCTGTCTTTAATTTGTTTAGGTTTAGCGTTGGTTGTTTAGAGGCTGGCACACCGGACGCGCTGGCGTCAGCAGTCAGGAGTCAGCAGGTACTGACCCCTGCTCCACTCAGAGCCCGGGGAAACTCCTTTCTGTTGCTTAACTCACTGAGAACCTCTCACTCTGCTCACAAAGCCTGGGGCCACTTCTATCACTTTGCCTGCTTGTTATCCGATAAAACGCGTATTTTAAACTCCACATCGTTCATGTTAAAGCCTTTTCAAGTGGCAAGACGCGCGCCTGGTGTGCGTTGGGCTTCAACCAAACAGACCTGGGACACGCGCTGCTCACTGCAGGCTGTGTGCCCTGAGTCACGTGACAGCCCGGCAACACAGAGCGGGGCAGAGACTGTGGTGGATCAGAGTTTAAATTGAGTGGAGCCGTGACTCCTGATCTGATGAAAGTGAAAATAAGTCGCCCAAACATGAGAAATCGTTGACGT
This sequence comes from Bostrychus sinensis, assembly GCA_020698575.1. NCBI lineage: Eukaryota > Metazoa > Chordata > Actinopteri > Gobiiformes > Eleotridae > Bostrychus > Bostrychus sinensis. Next base: position 10,076,647 of record CM036253.1, on the reverse strand, counting down.
TCGTGTTGCTCGAGTTGACAGTTAAGTCTATTTCCCGTCCAATAATAGAACTTTTTTTCAGCGTGAAGAATGCGAGGTGTGAGCGTGTGAGAGAGGTGAGATGCGTGTCTCACGATGAATGCGTGAGACTTGAGAGCCCTGGGAGCAGTAGCAGTAGTACTTCCTTGAGTACTTCCTCGTGTACCTGTGGTGTTGTGACTCAGGCAGGTGACTGTATATTGTTACTGCTCACACAGAACTGTCCCGAGTGGAAACAACACAGTATCTGCCCTGCACCAGTACGACCTGTCCTTGTGTACTCAGCTCTTCAAACACTGCTAACACATGATACGTTTTTGGACATCTCAGAGTGTCCCGTTACTACTCTGTATGTTTCCCAAAAGTACTTAAGCAAATACATCGGAGGGGGGTAAGACATATTTAGTTTTGTTACCAAACCTAGCTTTTCATTTTGATGAAATGTTAAAATTAAAGTGAACATATTATGCTTTTTCAGGATTTTTGAAAAATTTTTGGACACCTTTGCATTAGTATTTCATGTTAAAACAATGTATATGTATGGAAAATGTCTTCTTTTGGGGAGCTGTTACTTCACAGAGCATAAAATGGCTAATTAGCCCGGCTAATAGCAACATGAGGCTAACAGATAGATAAATGAGCTGACTGCTTTGTAAGTGATGGCAATTTATGCTCTGAAATGATCAGAATGAGTCCAGTGACTTTTGATGCTTTAGAAATGCGCCGGAGCATTTCCTGGTTTCATGTGTCTATGTAGAGCCATGAGACTGAGCGTTTTCAGCTCTTGAGAAGGGGATGGCCTCAGAATACAGTATTAGTCAAACATGTGTGAATGAAACAAAACACTACTCCTGGTGTGTTCTTAAGTTGTAAACATTATAACATTGTTAAAAGCTTAAAAAAGTCAATTTTGCCCAGCAACCGGAGGATTGGTGGTTCAATCCTTGCTCTGAGCGCTGCCGTTGTGTCTTTACACAAGACACTTCACCCACATTGCCCGCTCCAGTCACATCATATTGTTTTTTTTGCTGCAGGAAGGGCATCTGGTGTAAAAACATGCCTAATGACTTGTTTACTGTGGCAACTAGGCATGGGACAATAATAGAATTTTATGTCACGATTATCTTGGCCACAATAATTGCGATTAACAATATTATCCCGATAATTATGAAATCATTCTTGTAGTTTGAAAATGTAGCTAAAACATACTGGAATTACTTTACAGGGACACAACAGACTCATGTTTATGATTTTAGGATAAATTATTTCAAACATACGGTTCCCTCTTGTGGCCAAAATGTAGAATACACATATAAACAACAGTTGTAGAGAAGTGGATAACGCAGTTAAACTGCTGCAGCGTGTACAGAGTACTTCAATGAAGGTAAGAGTGGCATTCAAACAGTACTCAGTAGCACTGCTGTCAGAACTACGCATATACACTCAAGGAAAAAAGAAACGCACCACTGCTTTTTTACCAAATTTTTGTTTGGTTACTTATTTTTGATGGAAATATTCCATGTGCACATCAACCATATACCCGTCCCTGATATTCAGACCCAATTAATCAATACTTATGACAGTTTCAATAACAATAACATGACCAAACAATAATAATGCAGCAGTTGTGACATGTGGTCGACCAGATCTGGGACGGTCATTGGAGGATCCAGTGGTGTGGAAACGCTCAGCGAGGCGTACAACAGTAGAGTGATGGACTCCAAACTCCTGGCTACAGCCGTGTGCTCCTTCAGCTTGAAGCAGGCCAATCTCTCTCTGGTTGCAGTAGTTGTGGCATTGTGAACAAATGTGCTTTTTTTTCCATTTTGGTGTCTTTTTATAGGGAATGGTTGTGCACAATTGAGGACAGGTCCAATTCATCTCTGAGTTTTACTCATGACCCAGACATAGGTGATTAATACAAAAATACAGTTGTTATTGCTCATCAAAATCAATCAACCGGAACCAGGAAAACAGTCATTTCATTTTGACTCAGAATAGTACTAAACTCATTGTAGTCTGTAATTTTTCACTGGCTGTAATACTTTTTGACAAATTGAGAAAATGAAAGTGGTGCAGTTTCTTTTTTCCTTGAGTGTAGATCACAGAAATATGCACTTTAGATCATTATGTTGTAAAAGTTTAAAAATGAAAGCATGATTATAGCGCATTTATTAGCATGTAGCACTACAAACATTTAGCGCTACTGCTAAATTCCCAGACGGCTTGAACGCCTCACAGTCCACTGTAGCCTCAGTCCACCTGCCTGCTCTGCTGTAGATCAAGGATTTTAACCAGTTCTGGAGAAACTGGACTGAAGACCAGCTTTGAGACTTCATGGAGTATACTTTGCTGTAAACATAGCCAATAGCAGAGGGCACAGCTATCTCCTGTGATGATAATGGTAATTATCTTTATTAACAATTATCACAATAATTAAAAATTGCCACGATCAATTAATCTTTATTGTTTTTATCACAATTAGCGATATAATCATTTATCCCTAGTGGCAACCCTGTAAGAAAAAATATAAAAGCCGAAAGATTAAAGAAAAAAAAAGCTTAGGTAACTCAATGCAAAATTATAAGCATCAGTGTTAATTCAGTCTCTATGGATGGTTTATTAATTATAATATTGTAAATTACATATAAATGCTTTAATACTGCTTAATAGTGGTGAGCTATTTTACATAATGTGGCAAAGTATTTTATTTATCTTTCTAATATGATTTCTTCAAATTTTGGCTTAATTTCTGGAACATACAAAGACCCGAACAATAAAATAATATTAGACACGCCTCCTCTTCCACTACTACTACTAATACTAATACTACTACTACTGACCCTTTCTGGCACGCTACAATGCTCAGACCTATACTAAAAACAGGGATCTTCTAGTTCAGGGGTAAATGCTCTGTCAACTAAAGTCCTTAGATGAAATAGTGGTAAAGAATCTACTAAATCATCACAAATATAGTTTACCTTCACTGAACTTCACTGTTGCTGGAGCTAGTATCATTAACCCTATCTCGCACTGGGACACTTTACTGACCTTTCCTAAAAATGTTATTATTAAAATGTGACTACTACTTTTTGAGCTATCTTGCAGACAGACAAAAATAAATAAAAAAACGCAGGTGAAAACATCGACCTTCATGTCAGAGATGAGTCATTACATAAAGAGCTAAACTTTGCATTTCATTGCTGTAAAAGCATTGGTGAATTTGACTAGCGACAGTCTGATAAAACGGCTCATTTGCTTGAAAGGCAGTGATGACTTTATACAGGCAGCTCTCTGAACACAGGGCAAGGCAAGGCCAGATTAGATTCTGGAGATGTTGTTTACCGTTAGCAAAACCTAAAAAGCTACAGCATTTTCAAGAATTAGCATATCCCTATATACAGTAAGTCATGTGTGTGTAGTTTAGCTAACAACCATTAGACAAAGGTGAAAGTCCTGAAAAACATCCTTTCATGAATGAAATAAAATAAAATATAATATTTATATGAAATGGAAAATATAACTAGGAAACTTTGAAATCAAGTTACATTTTTGAAAACAGATGGGAGATCTGTAAAAAGACTTTTTGTATGATGTTCTGTGAATGGAAAAGAATGAGAAGTATAAATATGACTGAATGAGTAGTAGTATGGTGATTATGCTTTATGTTTGTTAAGTGGACCAAGCCATGCAGCCTTCAACATTTTATGATCAATTCCCCATGTTTTTTTTTGTTTTTTGTTTTTTTTTTCTATTTATTTATTTATTTATTTATTTATTTATTTATTTATTTATTTATTTATTTTATTTTATTTTAGTTTTTTGTTTGTTTTTTAGCTATATTTTATGGTTGTTGTTATCACTTTTTTGTATGAAAAAATGAATGGACAGTTGTTACAGATTGCTGTTTGTTATCGCTGTTTTTGTATTATTTAAATTAAATTAAATTAAAACTGCTATTTTAAAACACTATAACCCACAATACTCAACAAAAGTATTATTTGAGTAAAAGTACAAAAGCTGTAAATGTAAAAAAAAAAAAAAAAAAAACATTTGCAAAAATACTCTACTGGTTGCATTGAGACTAATATGTATTAATGTATTTGGCCCAGACCTGTAAAGACAAAGGTGCAGCTCAGGGGCAAACCACAACCACATCAAAACCATGACTAATGTCTGAGTTGCAGCTCTTACTTTTACTTTTTTTAATTTTTTATTTATTTATTTTTTTGTGTGCTTGTGTGTGCATGCAACTTAGATAAAAAGAAAAATTAAAAAAACATTACATACCACATTGCTATGGCAGATGGAGTAAAAATGCTGAAGTTGTAAATAATGGTGTTGTCTTAAGTACAAGTCTGGCAAAACATCGGCTCGTGGCATTTAGCTGTCGCAGGTAAACGCTTGCATAAAATGAATCCAGAGCTACTCACAAATGCCTTCTACCCACTCACTGACAACACACATGCATACACTCACTGAGGTGTCTTATTTAAGCGAGACTCGGCGATGGTTTTGGTTCTAAAACCTCACTTTCATACGATCAAAACACGTGTTTGAAGTGCAATAATGAAACTGTTTACTTTGTGACTCCTCTGTCAATGGAAAGGTCAAAGCATTCAGCCAAAACCCAAAACAACAAAGGTGCAGCCAGCCACAACCACATCAGTAAGATACAAGCCGCTCTCAGTGGTGACCTGCAGTAGACCTATGCCAGTGGTTCTCAAACTGTGGTGTGGGTCCCACTGGTGGTACGCAGGCTTTTTCAGGAGTTTTTTTTGTAGTTAAAGTCCTGGTTTAGAGCCAGTTTTACCAGTTTTAGACCTGCCACTGCTTAGTCCTGGTTAGTCCAAGATGGATTAGGGTTTTGTCCAGGTTTAGTCCTAGTTTTCATCCTGGTTTAGACCTAGTTCAGTCCAGGCTTGGTTCTTATTTAGAAACGCTTATTTGAGTCTGTTAAAGATGGTACTTTGAAAGATGAATAATTTCTGAGTGAAAAGTTTGAGACACAGTACAGTTATATGCAGAGGTGGAAGAAGTACTCAAAACCTGTACACAAGTAAAAGTATTTGTCACTCAGGTAGAAGTTAATGTAGTTTCAAGTTACTTACTTCCACTATTGCAGCTTATGTTATTATTTATTGCACTTCTGCTTCCACTACTAACACTACTACTACTAACACTACTACTACTAACACTACTACTACTAACACTACTAATAATTAAAGTACAGTAAAATCCACCACCATTATTACTGCTGTTACAACTTCTGCTTGTACTACTAGCTTCTATATTTCTATACTGCTACTACTGCTACTTTTATTTCTACAACTACTACTGCTACTGCTACTACTACTACTTTTATTTCTACAACTACTACTGCTACTACTGCTACTGCTACTACTACTACTGCTTTTATTTCTACTACTCCTACTGCTACTACTACTGCTACTGCTACTGCTACTACTACTACTTTTATTTCTACAACTACTACTGCTGCTACTACTTCTACTGCTACTACTACTGCTACTGCTACTACTACAACTACTACAGCTACTACTACTACCACTACTACTAGTACTAGTAGTACCACCGCTACTTCTACTAAACCTGACAACCAACGAGTATTTGACTGCATGAAAAGAAATGAGTACTTTGCCACCAGGGTAAAAAAAAAAAAATACTAATTTCAAAACTTTTAAAATGTACTTGAGGGAAAGTAACATTTTCTAGTAAAAGTAGTACAAGTACTCTTTAGAAAATATAATTATATAGTCATAAAAATGTACTTACTGGATATTATTATTATTTTGAGGTAACAATACCCTCCCTTTAGTAAACCTTTAACCACTTGAAGGTGTAAATTTTGATTAAAAAACAAGGCTTGTGTGTTTCTTACCTGTCCCGGAGTTGGCTCTCTTCTTTGGGACGACTTCTGCAACAGGGCGATAAAGAGCAGGTGTAAGTTTTTCTTTTCTTTTCTTTTTTTTTTTTTTTTTTGAAGAGGCGTGTACAGAGGAAGAGAGGAGTGGCAGCGTTCACTCACATAAGGCTATCACTTTACACACTCAGCAGGTTTTACCATGTTCTCACCCTACATGGACAAATGCCCTGGGACCGAGACAACTTCTTGGTCAGGATGTGTCAAAGTCCCAGTGGGAGCCAATCAGAGGAGGCACCAGAAGTGATGCGTTTCCTTTTGTATTCATAAACGTTACCAGGAAGGAAAACAATATACAAAACGGAGGTTGGGATATGTACAGGAAAGGTCTGAATGTGTAGGATTTTATGGCATGTGCTCAAGTGTTCATTTGTACAGCAATTCATTAAAAAAACATACAAAATTATCATCTTTAGCGACACTGTAACCTTTAACCTTCAGGCCCTGCTTTAAACAAATCACATTCTTTCTCTTAAAGCCCTTTTAGGTCACTGGGTCACATTTAAAAATATAAAACATGAATTTATTTTTTTATTTTTGATTATTAACCCCTGTCCTCATCATACTCAACAAAAGTGAATTCATTTTTATATTTTTAACCCTCTAAAAGCCAGTTTGTTTACATAGATCTCACATATTTGTAAATAAAACATGAATTATTTACTATTTAAAGATGCAAAGAATGTTTTGTTAGTTTGTTTGTTTGTGCAGGGATTACCAGCCCTGGACAGGTCACTGATTAGTCCCAAAACTGATTTTGATACATTTTTGAATAGGATAGGCTAAAATAAACATTTGCTTCAGCCTATTCCTTTTTTTTCTCTCATTTATTTATGTATTTATTTTATTGTGATTTGGGCTAATTGCAGTGATATATGTGACCAAAATAAACCAATCTATCTATTTTTACTTTTTGTGTCAATACAAAAAAAAAGGGGGCAGAAAATCACACAAAAAAGGGCTGAAATTCATGTTCTTCCTCGTAAAAACCCAAAAGGGCAGGGCTACAGTCATTGTTTTCTAATGGGAAATATAAGAGAATTATTTCCCACAATGCAAAGAGAAAATGGTGGATCTGGTGGTGGTTTTGTGTGTGTGTGGTTTTTAGCCTCTGACTGACAGGGTTACAGAGGAACTAACATGATTTAACATTTCTGTTTGCAATGGCAGTAGAGTGAAAATAAATTATGTTAATGTAAGTCAATGAGACCAAAAAGGGCTTTAAGAGGAAGAATGTTGAAATTTCTTTTCTTTTTTTTTTTTTTTTTTTGTGACACTGAAATTGGGTGAAAACACCCTAGAAGTGTGCCAGGTGGGCTGAGGGTTAACCACAGCATACACAGCGTTAAATTCATTATAATTTATATTTACTATGATTTCCTGGTCAAAGGTTTTACTGAGGTGTGAAAATGCTGTTAGCTAAGAGTGCCTTTATCAGTAATGGGCCAAGTAAAAAAAAAAAAAAAATTAAAGGGGCTATAAAATGACTTTGCTGAGCTTTCCACTACATTTTAATAATGTTCCCTCATCAAAAACAGACCTGGAGTTGTGTTTTGCATCATTCATATTTGAGTAATCCTGTATTCTCTGTCATGGCTGTTCTGAGGCCTCTAAACGCTTGGTTACACAAAACCTCCGCCCACTCCAGGAAGCACTGACCAATCAACAAACCCTCTACGTCTGCACTCATTCATTTAGCCCAAAAAACTGTGTACAACTCTGTTTCCACTGATTCCTCACAGCTGTTTTTCATTTTGTAGTAAAATGGCATTGTACAAAATGTTAAAGGATGTAAAAAGCTTTTTTCTTTTAATTATGTTCAAAAGATGGCAACAGTCTGCCCTCTGCTGCCCTCTGCTGGTCTCTTCACCTGTTTTTTTTTTTTTTTTTTTTTTTTTTTTTTTTTTTTTTTTTTTTATGGAACTAATAGAGAAATTATTTAAAACATTTTTCTTTAGTCAAATAATTTTTTTAAAGGTTGTAAAACGTCCAGTGCTGTTCTAGAGGTGACCAAGTTTGCTTTAAAAAAATGTATAAAAGCATAATATAGCCTCGACGCTCAATTCGCGCCGCGCTATTCTCGCGTCAAAACCCGATTCGCGCCGCGCTGGACGCTTGATTTGCGCCGCAGGATGTCTAGACGTGCGTTTACATAGACTTAACATATAAACCAGACGCCCCAGACGCCTCAAACACGTTTGGTGTGAACGCAGCATTAGAAACTCGCAGGAGCACTTCCTGCTTTCACCGTATTTATGTAGAGACGTGACACCGAGTGTTTTCAGCTCTTGAGAAAGAGACAAGCTCAGAATACAAGATCACTAAAAAAAGCGTGAATGAAACAAAATTTGATTCCAGGCATGTTTTTGAGGTCGAAACAACATTATAACATGATTAAAAGCTCAAAAAAGTTGATGTCGAAGAACAGAGGATGTTTAAAAACTTTTTCACAGCACTGAAAAAAATAATGTTTGTACCCAAGTTCGGCACGTCCTCCATTCCCCCATGTAACTGAGACTTTTGTTTTCTGTTCATACATGCCCAATATAGAGACGCTTCCACCGTACCACTACAATAGGTGTTTAGGAGCAAAAGGCAAAGTCTTTTTTGAACCACTTGCAAAATCTCACAAACAGATGGTACCACTTGTTGAAGAGCATGTAACACCGCAATGCTTCAAATAAAGGACATTTTTGATGTTTTCACAACATGGAAATCTGCTGAAACTGATAAAGCAGAACTCTCTGTACAAACTAAACTGTGGATGTTGTGGAGTTGAACAGTTGTGTGTGATTTCCTGCGGCCAAACACAACACAGCTCCAGTAACAGCACTTTCATTGGTACAGAGTTAGCCTCCTCTGACAAGATTAACACAACACATAAAAGGTAAATAAAAACACAAAGTTAGGATTTGATTTGTGTGTTTTTACTGGCCCCATAAGAAACCATGCAGAACTGAAAGCCTGGTTGTGAAGTCCGGGTTAAAGTCCTGGCTTATACCTAGTTTAGTCCTGGTTTAGTCCTGGCTTATACCTGGTTTAGTCCTGCTTTAATCCTGGCTTATACCTGGTTCAAATCTGGTTTAGTCCTGGCTTAGTCCTGGTTTAGTCTTGGTTTAGTCCTGGTTTAGTCCTGGCTTATACCTGGTTTAGTCCTGGCTTATACCTGGTTTAGTCCTGGTTTAGTCCTGGCTTATACCTGGTTTAGTCCTGGCTTAGTCCTGGTTTAGTCTTGGTTTAGTCTTGGTTTAGTCCTGGTTTAGTCCTGGCTTATACCTGGTTTAGTCCTGGCTTAGTCCTGGCTTATACCTGGTTTAGTCCTGGTTTAGTCCTGGCTTACACCTGGTTTAGTCCTGGTTATGTAGACCTGGTTTAGTCCTGACTTAAGCCTGGTTTAGTGCTGACTTACACCTGGTTTAGTCCTGACTTAAGCCTGGTTTAGTGCTGACTTACACCTGGTTTAGTCCTGAATTAAGCCTGGTTTAGTCCTGACTTACACCTGGTTTAGTCCTGGTTATATAGACCTGGTTTAGTCCTGACTTAAGCCTGGTTTAGTGCTAACTTACACCTGGTTTAGTCCTGGTTATGTAGACCTGGTTTAGTCCTGACTTACACCTGGTTTAGTCCTGGTTTAGTCCTGACTTACACCTGGTTTAGTCCTGGTTATATAGACCTGGTTTAGTCCTGACTTAAGCCTGGTTTAGTGCTGACTTACACCTGGTTTAGTCCTGACTTAAGCCTGGTTTAGTGCTGACTTACACCTGGTTTAGTCCGGAATTAAGCCTGGTTTAGTCCTGACTTACACCTGGTTTAGTCCTGGTTATGTAGACCTGGTTTAGTCCTGACTTAAGCCTGGTTTAGTGCTAACTTACACCTGGTTTAGTCCTGCTTATGTAGACCTGGTTTAGTCCTGACTTACACCTGGTTTAGTCCTGGTTTAGTCCTGACTTACACCTGGTTTAGTCCTGGTTATGTAGACCTGGTTTAGTCCTGACTTAAGCCTGGTTTAGTGCTGACTTACACCTGGTTTAGTCCTGACTTAAGCCTGGTTTAGTGCTGACTTACACCTGGTTTAGTCCTGACTTAAGCCTGGTTTAGTGCTGACTTACACCTGGTTTAGTCCTGAATTAAGCCTGGTTTAGTCCTGACTTACACCTGGTTTAGTCCTGACTTAAGCCTGGTTTAGTGCTGACTTACACCTGGTTTAGTCCTGAATTAAGCCTGGTTTAGTCCTGACTTACACCTGGTTTAGTCCTGAATTAAGCCTGGTTTAGTCCTGACTTACACCTGGTTTAGTCCTGAATTAAGCCTGGTTTAGTCCTGACTTAAGCCTGGTTTAGTCCTGAATTAAGCCTGGTTTAGTCCTGAATTAAGCCTGGTTTAGTCCTGACTTACACCTGGTTTAGTCCTGGTTATGTAGTCCTTGTTTCGTCTTGGCAAAAGGCTGGAGAGAAAGTTTAACTAAAATGCTGCCATTTAACTACAACTTTTTTTTTTGAAATAGGCTTAGTCTTGGACAGACCCTTGGACCTCTCAAGGACCTCTTAAATGTCTTACCTCTTGGAGATGTTACTGGACTTTGTTGGTCAGATCCGGTTGGTGAGGTGCGGGGTGAGGCGCAGATCGGTGATGTAAAGGCCTCATTCGTGGGAGTCAATGGCGAGCCTCCGTTTCCCATAATGCACGTCATGGTCGGAGAAGTGAGAACCTTTGGAGCATTTTTCTTGACGTTGCAGATGGTTTCAAAGTCTGGATTTGTTTTCAGTGGGGAGAAAGGAGGAAGAGAGACCAGACTATGAGCACAAATAAAGTAAACTTCACAAGGAACAATATTAAAGCAGTGAATAGGAAGTAGTTATATTTGTGTTACATTTAATGAAGCAAATGTGTGACTAAAACATGTTGATATAGTTAGATGCCTGTAAAAAGTATTACCAACTGGCTCAGACCGGCTCAAATTTGCATCAAAGAAAGGAAATATAATACAAATGTGGATATTCTTTATTCACTTATGTTTTATTAATGCATTGTCAACATTTGTGTGACTGACTAGGCAAGGTCTAGACTCTATTAAAACTAGCATTTGGTTATGTCTCTTACTTCCTCAGCTGGTTATTTGTGCAATTAAAGTTCCTATATGATGCTTTTATCAGGCTTTCTGAAATAGTTTTGGACACCTTTGCTTTAGAATTTCATTTTTACAACTTTTAATAATGCATATGTATGGAAAACATCTTCTTTTGGTGAGCTGTTACTTTGACTTTGCAGAGATAAATAAATTAATGGCTGCTTTGTAGTGATGGCAGTTTAACCATTGAAATGATCAGAATGAGTCTGGGGACAATGTATGGGCTTTAGAAATATATTTTTTTCAGCTTTTTATCCATGTTATAATGTTTGCTCTTCAAAAACATACCTTGAGTAGTATTTTGTTTCATTCACACATTTGAGTAATCCTGTTTTCTCAGGCCGTCCCTTCTCAAGAGCTGAAAACGCTCGGTGTCACAGCTCTATGTGAAACCAGGAAGTGCTCCTGCGCGTTTCTAAAGCCCATACACCGTCACTGGATTCATTCTGAAAACGTCAGCGCTTAAAATGCTGTCACTATGAAGCAGTCTTTTATATGTTAGCGACATGTTGCTAATAGCCATGAAATTAGCCATTTTATGCTCTGTTCAGTTCCCATTGTTGCCAGCAGGGGACAACTGACACCGAATCCAAGCATTCTCTGTAAAGTCAAAGTAACAGCTCCCCAAAAGAAGACATTTTCCATATGGGACCTTTAAAGTAAAACAATAGATCCCATGGAGCTGCAGAAGGATGGGAGTTGTAGTTTTATTTAAAAAAATGGAAATACTAGTACTTTTATTACAGATTATGGCTACACTGACACTAACATTAATGAACAGTGTCCTACCTCTGACATACACAGCGGCACATGAAGACCTCTTCCCTGAACGGTTTTCAGCCAAACAGGTGTAGGCTCCGGCATCCTCCGGTAAACACTCCCGCACCACAAACTTCACCTCGCCACCGTCCGACGAAGACTTCCCAAAACGGGCCACTTCACCTGTCCACAAGAAGCAAGACAAACAATGAAGCAACAGAGGCTTAAGAGGTAAAAAGCTCTCGATACTGTTTCTACTTTCTGCTGTTGTACACAAGGCCACATCCAGAGAGCAAAATGTATTTTCTGTTCTGTAATGTGGGGCCCTCAAAACGCTCAATTCCACAAACCTTCGCCTCTCCCACGAACCCCAATCATCAAGCCCTCTACATCCAGCCTGCTCTCCTTCATTTACCCAAAAAGCAGTGTACAGCTCTGTTTCCACTGATTCTTCACAGACATCTTTCATTTTGTAATAATTGGCATCATACAAAAAGTCTGAGGAAGTGATTTTTTGATTATGTTCAAAATACCGCAACAGAACTGCACTCTGCTGCCCTCTGCTGGTCTCTTCACCTGTTTCTTTATGGCACCAGTAGAGTACTTATTAACAACGTTTTCCTTTAGTCAGGTAATGTTTTTAAAGGTTGTAAAACATTGCATTGGTGTTCTGGCGGCGACCAAGATTAGTTTTAAAAAGCCCCTTTAAAGTCCTACCTGGTTTAAACTTGGTTTAGGCCTGGTTTGGCCCTGGTTTAATCCTATAGCCGTAGTTCCTGGTTTTGTTCTGGTTTATTCTTTGGTTTAAAGATGGGTTAGTCCTACTTTAAGCCTTATTCTTTGGTTTAAAAAATGAATTAGTAAGCCTTTTTCTTTGGTTGGGTTAGTCCTGGTTTAAGCATTATTCTTTGTGTTTTAAGCCTTATTCTTTGATTTAAACACGGGTTAGACCTGGTTTAAGCCTTATTCTTTGGTTTAAACATGGGTTAGTCCTGGTTTAAGCCTTATTCTTTGTGTTTTAAGCCTTATTCTTTGGTTTAAACATGGGTTAGACTTGGTTTAAGCCTTATTCTTTGGTTTAAACATGGGTTAGTCCTGCTTTAAGCCTTATTCTTTGTGTTTTAAGCCTTATTCTTTGGTTTAATCATGGGTTAGTCCTGATTTAAGCATTATTCTTTGTGTTTTAAGCCTTATTCTTTGGTTTAAACATGGGTTAGTCTTGGTTTAAGCCTTATTCTTTGGTTTAAACATGGGTTAGTCCTGGTTTAAGCCTAATTCTTTGGTTTAAACATGGGTTAGTCCTGGTTTAAGCCTTATTCTTTGGTTTAAACATGGGTTAGTCCTGGTTTAAGCCATATTCTTTGGTTTAAACATGGGTTAGTCTTGGTTTAAGCCTTATTCTTTGGTTTAAACACGGGTTAGTCCTGGTTTAAGCCTTATTCTTTGTGTTTTAAGCCTTATTCTTTGGTTTAAACATGGGTTAGTCCTTATATTCTCATTTTAGTACTTAGTGTGAAATGTTTGAGAACCACTAATATAAAACATATGGCCTTATTGCAATATGTTCCCCATAATGAAGAAATGTCCTGAGTGTTTGATGTTTTACCAGACCCAGCTGTGTCAAAAGCCCTCTCTTCTCACCATTGTGCAGCCAGGACACTCTGATTGGCTGACTTCCTCCGACCGTCCCGCTCAGAGTAAAGTCAGATCCCTCATCCACGCAGCAGTCCTCCAGGGGCCTGATGAAAACCGGAGGATCGGGATGTCCCACACCGGAACAGCCTGCAAACAGAGGAGACGAACAAGGAGGAAGAGACTTAGACAGGAGAGAATAACAAACCATTTGTCAAGTTAAGTGTGGGATGTTTTATTTTTTATCGTTTCAGGCACGAAGGGAGTTTTGGAAAAATGTATTGCACAGTTAAAGTGTAATCCAAAGAAAATAAAAAATAACAGTTTCTTCATTGGGTTATAATGCTAAAGCCGATGGGAATATAATCTTTAGATAATTTGTCAGTAATTTGTTTAGTAAAAAGCAGTGGTATAAAGTAGTGTTTCTCATACTGTGGTGCAGATGCCAGTGGTGGTACGTGGACCTCTTCTGGTGGTTTAAATCTGGATTTAGTTTAATTTAGAGCCAGTTTTATTCTTGTTCTGGTTGGGGAATCTATTTGAAGAATAGACCAGGTTTAGTCCAAGTTTAGTACTGTACTAGTCTTGGTTTAGACCTGGTGTTGTTCTGGTTTAGTCTTCTTTTGGGGAGCACTTCCTGTTACTGACTTTGCAGAGAACGCTTGGATTCGGTGTCTGTTGCCCCCTGCTGGCAACACTGGGGACTGGACAGAGCATAGGCTATTAGCAACATGACGCTAACAGATAGATAAATGAGCTGATTGCTTCGTAGTGACGGCAGTGTATGGGCTTTAAAAACGCACAGGAGCACTTTCTGGTTTCAGCTCTTAAGAAGGGGATGGCCTCAGCAAACAGGATTACTCAAACTTGCATGAATGAAATGAAGTATCAATCCAGGTAAGTTTTTGGAGGTGGAAACAACATTATTATATGGTTAAAAGCTCAAAAAAGTTGATTTAGCAGAATATGAGACCTTTTATTGTAAGATGCAATTTTAAGAAGACTTTTTTTTCTCTTCAAAGTGTGTAAAACGTAACATAACATGCATAACGTAACATTTTTAATCCAATTTAAATTATTATAATGAATTCATTCATCTTGCATGTCTTTGGACGGTGGGGAAAAAGGAGGAGAGAACTCACAGTAACACACAGAGGACATGCAGACATCACTGTTATTTTCATTCCCTGAGAGGAAGTGTCTGAAGAGATGATAGTCTGAGTAAACTACTGCCTCTACAAACTGCTCCCATGTGTTAAGCAACTATTAGCTGCAGCTCTATTGAACCTAGACTTTTGAATTACAGCCAAAGATGTGGGCAAATTTTCCCCAGAATCTGCCTCAAGCCCCATTTAAATCAACATTCCTGTTTATTGAAACACCTTTTTAATCAAAACTATAATCAAAGCCATGACATTCACCATACAGGCATGTCATAGGCGTCATATGCACCCAATTCCTGCTTCTAACACACAAAACTTTCATTGGCTGCCTAATATATTCCACCCACTCACAGGTGTCATGATGAAAAGATCATAATGTTATGCCTGATTGATGTAAGATTAATTATAAACTAAATGTCAACTCTATATTGTGAGCTGTTGCAATACATATCTACAGTTAGAATAGTTATGTTTTAACAAGAAGTGTCTACCTTTAACCTTTGGGCTAATGTTTATGATGCTGAAATATGCAAACTGTGAAGATGATATGACAAGATAAAATGAGTGGTTACCCTTTGACAGAGGATTTTCACACCTCTTTAAAAAACATAGCGCAGTTTTAACATGGCGTAAATGCAGAGAAAAAACAACATGCTGCACAGGATGATGGTGTTGAACCATCTATAAACCTGTTAACAATACTGTACTGCTTTAAAAACAAAACTAAAATGGCCAAACTGTGGGCATCAGGAAACATGTGGTTTAGCTGACTTTGGTATTCTACTTCCTCTCTGAAATACAAGTTATTTACCAGATATCCATAAATATAGTCTAAACAGTGTTAGACCAGCCAATAGTGTTACACTTTTAAAAGCTAGACTCTGCTAAGCCCCACCCACAAATGCAATGAGCCAATCGCAGCCAATCATGGTAGCTACTAAATAAAGTCTGTCATGCTTGTACTTGAGATACAGTGTAGTCAATGCAAAGTAGCCCATACTGTTGTAGTGTTGTTTAATTCAATCAAATGAAAAACATTAAAGGGGCCATATTATTCAAAATCCACTTTTCTGAGCTTTCTACCATGTTATACTGCTGTCCCCTCATCAAAAACAGACCTGGTGTTATGTTTTGCTTCATTCATGCATCACAACAAAAGATTCAGAGGCAGTCGTCTGGACTTGGTTTTTAAAGTTGAAGACGTTTCACCTCTTATCCAAGAAGCTTTCTCAATTCTGAAACTGACCTACCAACTACCATTCTCTGGTAAGCAGCCATTCTGTTTCCAAAAACTGAAAGGGTCTATACACTACTGCGGCTGTAACTAACCACATTAGGTGTTTGTTAGGTCTTTTCTTTTTGTGTACACCAACACTAATAGGATCTGCTGGTAACTGTGGTGTCATTTATTGCTGTAACTAACAACAAAAGAATTCCAGTTTGTCTGCATGGTTTAACAATATCCCAATACAGTGATTCTCAAGCGTTTCAGGTAGCAACCATCTCAGAAAATATTTGGCTTTACAAGTAGCATCATTATTAGATTAAAATGAGCTTAAAACATGACTAACTCAGGTCAAAAACTAAATGAGCTAGCTAAACAAAAGAAAAAACAAACAAAAAAGTGCATTAACTAACTACATAAGGACAAAACAGGGGTTAACCCAGGACTTAATTTTAGGATTAAACAAGTACAGATCACATCCCACAGTAAGACATGTTTGTACTTGAGATACTGTCAATCTAAAGTACTGTATCAAAGCAAAAACATAAATTACATTCAGTTCTGTTCGTCAGTGTTAACTTAATGTGGTGATTGATGGAATTAATCTGAGCATACATTGACAATTTATTGTGGTCCGCATCATTTCTCTAACTACATGTACAATATATTAATTATTAAAAATCCCACAACCAATTTAGTCCAGAGCCTAAATGCTTGTTTTACATACTAACTGCTACATTTACTAAAATGTCTAAATGTTGATACACTTGCTAATGTTTTCTAACCAGGCTCTGACATTACTCACATGTTGTCAGGTTAGGTTGTCAGTTGCCAAAATCATGTTTATATTGCTATTTCATCCATAGATAATGTATTGTGGCTGGTTTAGTTTGCCATTCTTTGGTACGCAGCCATTCTCTTTCCAAAAACTGAAAGGGTCTTTACGCTACTGCGGCTGTAACTAACCACATTAGGCATTTGTTAGCATGAATCAACAATAAAATATCCTAATATTGAGGAAGTTGTTAATTATAACAATGCATTAGTCTTATATAGCACTTTTCTAGACACTCAAAGTCACTTTACAATTTGGTGTCTGTGAAGACTCTCACTCATCCAGGGGAACTGCATCACAACAAAAGATTCAAAGGCAGTCATCTGGACTTGATTTAAAGTTGAAGATGTTTCACCTCTTATCCAAGAGGCTTTTTCATTTCTGAAACTGAACTGGTAAGAGCTGGTTTATATGCTCCTAGGAAGGAGGAGTTAGACCTGAAACTAACTTCTATTGGTTCAGGAGACTATGAAGAGCCTGAGTGGTTTTGGGTCGTTAGGAGTCCTTTGTCCTCAGCTGGAGTGAGTGGCAGAGTGGTTAACCCTCCCCAATCCTGGTCAGCTCCTCCAGATGTTAATGACCTGAGTGAAACTGGTTTGTTTTGTTTGGGTTTCATTCTCTCCTCAGTCACACTCAGTGGTGGTGAACTACTTCTGTGGCCACAGCTGCCCTGGGACAAACTGATGGAAGTGTGGCTGCTATTTTGCTGCCAACAAACACAGTCACACTCACACATTCATACAGGCAAGGTGGGTGAAGTGTCTTGCCCAAGGAAACAGCGACATTGCCCGGATTAATTGCGGGGCTTGGACCGCCAACCTGCAGGTTAGTGGACATCTCTACCGACTGAACTGCTGCTGCCTGTACTGTTGTAAATAAACAGAGCAATTAAATTTGGGACAAACCCAAAGCAGGAAATTAAACTCGATAAGCAATAAAAATTGTTTTCTTATGACATAATCGTCCCTGTAAAAAGTTCACCCTGTTATGTGTGCAAGGATTATCTTGAACTGTATAGTACTGCAAAATTAATTCATGGGCTTCTGGTTGTAGTCAAGTAGCTCAAGAGGTAGAGCTGGTTTGAATACTGCTCCCCCCACTTCATACTGCCACTGTGTCCTTGGGCAAGACCCTGTAAAGAGTTCAGCTCATGTTTTTTTCATCTGATAAACAAGCACAGCGAGACCACACCTTGTCGAGACTTGTCTGTTGATCCTATCACATTAATCTCCAACCAAAACATGCAACTTTAATCTTAGGTTTCATCTCTACCACCGTCTCAAAAAGTTTAGAAATCACAGGCTCAGAGTCACACATCCCAGCTGCTTGGGACGTGAGGAGGGGGTTCGACCTGGACACACAGTGGTTAATTGAGGGGGGGTTAGAAGCTGGTGACAGACAAGAATGCATTATGGGTTTGTAGCTATGGGCAGTTTGTAGCCACCCATTTACTTTTACTGTTTACAAAGAGGTCAGAGGTGAATTTTAAGGTTTCACGCAGAGTGGACTTGTCTGGGAAACGTCAACGACAGTCTGCTGCAGATCTGATTCTGTACCTTCTGGTTGCATGAAAACTGTGCTACTACTGAGGTCAGAACTACTTTTACTCATTTTAATAACATTTTTCCCTAAGAAATAAACTACAGAAAGTAAATGCTTTGCAAAATGTGTTCAAAAAGTACATTTTCTTTAAAAAAAAAACAAAAAAAACAACTTAAATGTCCCCTATCCTGCTACCCTGTTATAATGTTGTTTGCACTTCAAGAACATTCCTGGAGTAGTATTTGTTTTCATTCACGTCTGTTTGAGTAATTCTGTATGCTGAGCCCATACTCCATCACCGGACTCATTCTGATAATTCCAGCGTCTAAATTGTCATCTCTATGAAGCAGTCAGCTCATTTATCTATCTGTTATGTTGCTAATAGCCGTGCTAAAAAGCCATTTTATGCTCTACCCAGTTCCCACCGTTGCCAGACACCTAATCCAAGCATTCTCTGCAAATTTAAAATAACAGCTCCCCAAAGGTTTTCCTTACATATACATTATTTTAAGTTATAAAACATGAAATGCAAAGGTGTCCAAAACTATTTCAAAAACCCTTAAAAAAAAGCATCATATAGGACCTTTAAGCAAACTGCCACCTCTGCATACCTTAAACTTACCCACAATTCTTTCACTCTCAATATGTTTATTTTAACAGAATTATTTTTAGCATATTAGCAGCACTACTTATGTCCCAAGTCACTTGTGGATTTCCACTTTCATTTTACTTTCCAATAATAATATATGCACATTTATTTACTTAACATTTTTGCATTCACCTATAGAAGAGATGTCTTTTAATATTGACGCAATCCTTACCTGTATTAGGAACTTTACGGCATATCAAGTTGGTTTTAATTCCCGTCCTGTGGCTTGTTGCTGAGGCTGCACACGGCGCCTTGATGTGCATCTTAAAAGTGGACACGTATTTTGTCTTGCTGGTCGTTTCCCCATTCATTTCTACAGGAGAGCGTGCAGTGATCCAGCTTTAAACATAACTCAGTACAGTCATTTCCTATACACTCCGGTTATCACATTTCCTCTGTGTTTGGCTCAGAGCTGCTGTTGTGTTGTGTGTCGTGTGTCTCCACAGCTCTACAGTACTATTATGCCCCCGCTAACACTTTACTACCTCCTTTTTTTCTCACCCTCCCACTCTCTGCAGCGCTAACTCCACCCCCGTTACAAATCTCACTGGGTTTCTTTTACACACAGGAGCAGATCTAGGCTTTTTGTAAGTGTAGGGGAAATCATGGGGCCAACTTTTTCACATTTGTAAGTCAATGTACATCTGCACAATTGATGTTTTGGCAAGATTTATGTCTGATTTTTGTTTTAAATAGTCAATGGTAACATAGCTGGACACATATTACAGTCTTTTAGTTACTTTTTAGTACAGGCACAGCAAAATATACCACTACTACAACCACTAAGACTGCAGCTATTACTAAAACTGCCCACCTGCTGCATATTTACAGACTTCTACTCTACAGCAAATGGACTATAACCATCAGTCCTGGACACATTTACAGCCTTAATATGTGAATTTTGTACAGACAGACAAATGTTTTTTGAAAAATAAGCGGTAGAAACATGTCAAGGTACAAAAAATATTGTTTTGTCTATAAGAAATTCACGTGTTATTATTAGTAGAAGACCAAATTAACCTTTTGGGATTACATCTACAGCCTGTTCGTCCTGGGAGTGGGTCTCTCCTTCATGTGGTTCTCCCCGAGGTTTCTCTTTTTCCCATAGCTGTTTTTCTTTTCCTTACTGAGAGGGAGGACAGGGGATGTCCTGGGACAAACTATCTGTCTGTTTATTTGTTTATGTCCATTCATTTAAAGCTCTTTGAAGCAATTGCTGTTGTGATATATGAATAAAATAAAATAACATTAATATTGTTGTTGTGTGAGAAGATGGGATTGAACCCTGGACCATCTGGTTAAAGGAAAAGTGTGCTATACCGACCATGTCACTTTAAGTTTTGTCCAAACTTAAAGTAGTAAAGTCAAGTAAAAATACAAACAGGATTCAGTAAAAGAAGAAGCAAACTGTGACCTCAGCTAAAACATTCTTAGTCCATCTATCACTGTTTTATTTACTAAGCAGATTAACCCATAATCAGATGGTTTTATGGCAAGTAAGTAGCCAATGTTGTTTAAAATGTCTCTGTTGTAAGGCTACGTCCTGTGTACTACTTTACAACATGAATGCGTTGCACTTTGGTTCCCCTTTTTTTCTACTCATGCTTTTTTTGTGTGCGTGTGTGCATTGTTGTTGTGTGACCAGATAAACCCAGCATTAAAATACACACTTTCTCGTTCCTATTAATTAAAGGAGTGTCCCGTATTGTGACTATGTCTATATAACACATTCTTATTACCATGTAGGCTATTAAATTTTTAAACAGGTTTCCTTGGTTTCTTCAAGTAAAAAGTGGCTTACTTTATGTGAAATGTTTCAAAAATAGAGAGCATGGATTATTTTTTACTTGAATGGGTTAGTATTAGGCTAAATTAGCATTATATTAGCAACAATATAAGGCTAACAGGAGTTGAAACTGAGATATTTTAATATTTCTTGAAAAAAATTAACTTATTTTGAATTTGATGCCTGCAACACATCTTGAGACAGGGGAACAAAGCCTGGAAAAGTAAGTGGTGATATATAAAAATGGTTGCTAAGCTAGCTAGGATCTTTCCTTCAATGTGGTCTCCTTCTTTTTTTCCCCCCTCACAGCTGGGTTTTTTAGGAGTTTTTCCTTACCAAGAGGGAGGGGCTTAGTACTTGAAACTGAATTGATTAACTCTTTATATGTGAAATTTGATTAATCAATAATGTAATAATCATTTTCAGTCAAAGCTAAGATGACATAGCCAATCAGATTCAAGCTGGTACTACTTTTGCCCCGCCCCTATATCTGCCCCCATGTTTACAGACTTCTGGGGCAGGGCAAGCATCTCCTTATCTTCTCCTTAAACATTCTACAGCATGTCCCCCGCCCCGTGCACAAACCCTAGGATTTTATTGCACCAATTAGCCACAAAGACCTCACATAAAAATAAAAAATAAAAACAACTGAAAGAGAAAAAGTAGGAGAAAGGTAGCTCTGTTATCTGTCCCACCAGCCAAAGGTCGTAATGTCAGCTGTCAGGCGTGTATCGATTAGTTTGTTTGCTCACTCTCTTATCAATGCTGTACTTGAACTTTGGGACGAAAGGGGAATTTAACAAATATAGGGGATTTGAACACGAGAATGGGTTATAAAGGTTTTCATTCATCAGACTTTTCACACCAAGTACCAACTCAGAAATGATTTGGCCTTAAAATATTTTTTTAATGGACTAAAATTAGCATTACTAAATAAGGGAAAAACTATAGGACTAAGACAGGACTAAACCTCAACTAAACAAGTAATAAAACTGTACTAAATCAGGACAAAACCAGCTCATAACCAGGGTTTAACAAGGTCTAAGCCAGGTCTAAACCAGGATCAAACCAGGCCTAAACAAGGACCAAACTCATAACCAGGACTAAGCCAGGACTAATTTAGGATAAAACAAAGTCTAAACCAGGACCAAACCAGTTCATAACCAGAACAAACCTATAGTCTAAACTAGTTTAAACCAGAGCAGATCACCCTCACAACAGGATTTCTCACCTCGTTTACATGCAAGAGTGAGAACAAAACTACTCTCATATGGCCTCTGCTCAGACTAATGCAGCATTCAAGAGCTCTAGTATTTTCCTGTAGAGCTAAATATTTGTAGTGCTAAAATGCTGATAAACCTGTAGAAATATTTTTTTTTATATATAAATAACACTGGTTGACTTCATGAAATGACAACAACACAACAAAAGCATTTCTTATTGGCAACTGTTTACTTTAATGTATTATAAATTACAACCAAAAATGATTTAGTCAGATGCCCAGAGGAAACAAACTGAGCACTGCTGGAGGAGAAGCACAATCAAGTTTTCTTTTGGAACAAACAATCTCTATGAAGGCTTAAAATAGTTGTACAAATACGGGTGTTTTGTCTAATAGTACAACCACAACTATTAAGCTTTAACCTATTGTGCAAAAACGCGGCATTAAAAGACAACCTTGTTATTGAAGTCAAATACTGCTCATGGTACTGGACACATATTGCAAATTTCCCCCTTATTTAGCTCATAATCTTTTCCTGGACATTACCATTGACCTTTGACCTTCCTGGTATATTTGTTAGCCTGGACAGAGTAAAAACTGCATGACTTTCCCATGCGTGAGATGTAATACGAGCTCAGTGTGTTAAAAAAATATCTAACACTGGTGGATGTAAGAAATTCAAGCCAGATGAGGTCATGTAGAAGTGAATGAGAACAACAAAAGCTTTCTGACGTCTGTAGACTGTCCCGCTACTCTCTCCCTCCCTGTCCCATCCTGGGCACTGGTCCCAGATTCCACTTCAGTGACCACACAGAATAGCACCACCAGGGGCTTGTTTTAAGAGAATTTACTAATCAGACATAGGCCAAAAAGCGGCGCAAACAGAGGGAGTACTGTCAGGACATTCTCTAGACTCAGTCAAGCATTTACGTTTATTTTTGTTGTAGGCTTGTAAAGTTTGAACGTCATAATCTCCTCTTTATTTGGCTTTTCCCTTTTGGGCTTGCCACAGCAAATCTTCTACTTCCTTGTGTGCATTGACTTGCATATTAATTTGGTCTAAGTCTTAGAGCAGATGCCCTCCCTGGCATGGGACTGGGTCAAAAAGGACACTAACTTGTGACTGCTTGTGGCTGAATTATTTGAACCATTGAGCTTTTAGATTAGTCCATTATTCTTTCACTCCACAGTCACACAGTGGGGGCGGAAAACTACTTCAGTAATCACACGTGGTCCGGGGCAGACTGACAGAGATGTGGCAGCCATACCGTGCTAATGGCCTCTCCTAACACTACTAAACACACAATCACACTGAAGGCTTATTTACTCTCCAATTTCATACGTAAATAGATCCATCCATTCAAAGCATTGTTGGTATTGCAGCATTTATACTTCCAACCATTAAACAGTAGGGGGGCGATTGCAGACAGTCAAAGATTTTACCAAGACAGAAGAAAAAGAGCAACAATAGCAACAAAGATGGCGGTACTTGTGGAGGTTTTTACACAAGATTTATTAAAAAAGAGCCAAGAAAATGAACATGCAATGCAACAGTAGTGGTCTGTTCAGTTTTTGAATAAACCATGACTAACTTGCTTCAGTCACTCCTTAAAAAGTTCATTTGTTTTTCCTGCTGTCACTGTTGAGCTGTGTTCCCTAACACATGCACAAGCTCTGACAAAACGGATCAACGTATGACAGAATGAATGCAGAAGACTGATACAGTGCTCCGTCCGTATCCGAATGTGTATCTAACACAGAGTATAAATGAGCCATAACACATTCAGACACCAATGCTACAGACACCAGAGGCAAGGTGGTGTCTTGCCCAAGGATGCAACGACAGTATGATACTATGGGAACCAGGGATCGAACCACAAACCTTCTGGTATCATTGCTCAGTGCAAAAATGTCCTGACTTCACTTCACCAGGTTTTTACTGATATTAACCCTATAACTCTAGCAGACCCCAAAAAAGTGTGTGTTAGGGTTCTAAGACATGCACTGTGAAACCACAGCATGTTATGGAAGGTGAACACTCAGTAACATGATCATGCAGCGTATGAAAATAACCAGAAGCTTGGTTAAAAGCCCATGATAACCATTTCTCCCCAAATTGAACACTGTTTCAGCAAAAAGCAACTAAACTGGAATTTAACAAAAATACACAAAATTTGCATATTTATGCTAAATAGGAATCCCGCCTAAACATTTATGTACTAAAACCTTTCTAATTTTGCCTTGCTTCACTTTATCTGCAAGACATTTGGCCCTGGATAGGTTCAGGTTTTAGAGGTTTTAGGCTAGAGAGGCTTTAAGAGAGGGATATAAACTCTATAACAATAACATTTTTAATTTTCTTTACTCTGATCCAGTGACATCTATGTTCTGCATCTACATTTTTATAGATATCAAGCTTATTTATGTAGACCAAGGAGTTGCAGAGATGTACACACTTATTTTGGGGCATGTTGTTTTCAAGCAGGGGCCTAAGAAAAGGGTCTAGTGTCTCTAAGGTCCTACAGGTTAATAAATAATCATATTTTGATAACATATTCAGGAAAGGCCGATGATAGCCCAAGGAAGAAATGATTTCCGTTTGGTGAGGATCCAGATCCTTGTCTAGATCCAGGATTTGGTTCCACTGTGAGATCAAAGACCAAAGGAGATACCAACTTCATTCACAGCGGATTTACGAACGAAAGATTAGCTTTAGTGGACTTGTATTATGAGATATAAGGGCTTTGTGTATAGAGCATTTACTTCTGAACTATCCCAGGTTTGAGTCCAGGTCTGGCTTGAGAATGATGTGAGTTCACCTTTAGTTGAACTATACTGAAATAATGAACATTTCCATAATATACTGATTTATTGGTGTCCGACATAAAACTCAGCTCACCTTTTTGCTGTCACTTTTGGAGCATAAATGGGACACCGAGCTGACCAAAACAATATTGTAATAAGTTTGGTGATTCACGTCAGACTTCCATCCACACTTGTTTTGGTTTTCTGTAGAAGATGGACAGATTCAGGTGAAACAGCTTGGGGTCAGTGGGACAGTGTAAACAACAAATATGACTTCAGGCTGAAACATAAACTAAGTACAACAAAAAACAGTGCTTTGTAAAATTCTCAAGTTGCATTTACTTCCGACTTTCTTTTCTTCTGAACGTGTTTGGGATTTCCACTTGGCCACAGGTGAAGTGTTGGAGCATAAAAGACAAATGAGGTAATGCATGTGAGCTGATAACATCACACTACAAGATCCAACACCAAAAAGTATGCTTTAAAGCTTATCTAAACCTGGCTTAAAGGTACACAACAACTTTTCCTGTCCCGTCCTGTCCTGCTACTTTTCCTGAGTACACCGGTTTGTGACCCCCTGTAGCTGGATATCCACATCTTTTGTCTTCCCTTTATAGGCCATATTATGCAAAATTGACTTTACCATGTTAATATGTCGTTCCCTCATCAAAAACCTACTTGGAGAGGTGTTTTGCTTCATTCACGCCTGTTTGAGTAATCCTGTATTTTATGGCACGGTCATTCTGAGGCTTCAAACCAATCAACAAGCCCTCTACATCCAGTCTGCTCTCATTCATTTCTACAAAAACGGTGTAGATCTCTGTTTCCAATGATTCATCTCAGACATTTTTCATTTTGTAGTAAAATGGCATCATATTAAATGTTTAAGGAAGTAAACAGTTTTTTTTTCTCTCTTTTTGTTCTGTTTCTGTTCACTCTGCTGCCCTCTGATGGTCTCTTTGCTTGTTTCTTTAAGGCACCAGTAGAGTACTTATTAAAAACATTTTCTTTTAGCTAGATAATGTTTTTAAAGGTTGTAAATGGGCAATGCTAGTACTAGAGGTGACCAAAAATTATTTAAAAATATGAATAAAAGCATAATGTTCAGTCTACTGTATATATAGTTTTAATTGCATGAAATGGTTAAACAGATTTTAAAAGGCTCTCTTTATTCCATCTGCAATCACACTACTGACCTCTCTTTTTTAAACCACTTTTAATTATTTATCCTTGAACTTTTATTGATTTGCGACTTCATTTTAACTGTTTTATTGTTTCTAATTGCCTAAAGTTTACTCCTATCTGGTCTTGGTTTATTGATCATTCTTAGGAGGATATACAGTAAAGCAGCCATTCCCAAAGACAAGACTGTCGTGGCCCCCTTAAATTTCTGAAAATCCCTTGCAGACTCCCAACAATAAAACTTCCCTCTATTCAAAAGACCCTGTCATGTTTTTCTCCATGTGTTTTATATATAAACATTACAAAAACACTGATTATTGACTAAAAGTTGTTTTAAAGTAATATTTTAAAACAAGTATTATTCATATTTTCTTAGACTTCTTATATTTTTGTATGTTTTATTTGTTTTTATGAACCAAAACCGAATGTCTGAAATAAAAATAATAATAAAAAAATGATAATAAAGTCAAATTGAAATTGAAATATAGACAGCCTCTTGGGGGCCGCCTGTAGTACCTTCGCGGACCCCACTTTGGGAACAACTGCAGTAAAGATTTGCAAACTTGCACCTGCACAGCTCTGGCTCCGCTCTGTAAGGTTATGTGTGATCTGTTGGGGCATATACAGTACTTATACTTATATACTTATATACTTATATACTTGTATACTTATATACTTGTATACCTGTTTCTGTTCTTTAAGGGACCAATAAAGTTTTCTGATTCTGAGTGATTCTGATTCTTCAAGGGTCTCTAGGCAGGGGATTTTCTGTGGCGAGCTGAACATAGGTTGTTGAAAGAAGTGCACAACAGGTTTTACAGATAACTCCTGTTAATATGCTGTCAGTTGATTAGTCCCTAAAATACATTACACTTCAAAATAGTGTGAAAATGCTATATACTCTCAAACTGATGGTAATTGTTCGTTGTCCAATACACTGCATGTAAACACACTTCACAAATTTGATTGGTCACAGGAATAAAATAACGTGACAGCTTCCTGAGGAAAAAATAAAAGATTATTGAGAAAGTTGGCAGTGTTTCTTAAGGCCAAGACAAGTGCAACCGATATAATTTAGACACAAGGACACAAGAACACAATGGGGGCACTGGAGGAAGGAGACGTGTTGGCTGGAACACTACCTCCAACATGGTTTTTGTCCTCACTAGTTTAAACAAAAATCTTGCTGTAAACACAGGATCAAAACAGATGTGCAAAGACTGAAAAATGAGGAAAGAGACAAAATGAACAAATAAAATGCATCAATATTGTTGTGATTTTGAAACAATGTCTTAATAACAGACTCGAAACACAGGAGCTGGTGTTGTTTGAGTCTGCTGGGACTGCTTTCTGGGTTGCACACTGCTGCCCCCTGCTGGACCATTTCACCTTCTACACCAGAAACTTCTCATTCCTTATCTCCACTCCTCCAGCCTTCTTCAAGTTAACCCAGAGCTCAATACATCAGGCAATACATTTTATTAAAGGTGCCATATTATATATTCTTTCTTTTTGAATAGTTTCGGACACCATTGCATTAGTGTTTCATATTTTATATCAGAAAATAATGTATAGGTATGGAAAAGGTCTTCTTTTGTTTGCAGAGAACGCTTGGATTAGGTGTCTGTCGCCCCCTGCTGGCAACGGTGGGGACAGGACAGAGTACAAAATGGCTATTTAGCATGGCTATTAGCAACATGACAATAACAGATAGATAAATGAGTCAACTGCTTCATAGTGACGGCAGTTTAAGCGCTGAAATTATCAGAATGAGTCCAGTGAAGGTGTATGGACGGGTTCAGCGTACAGGATCACTCAAAATACTACTCCAGGTAACTTTTTTTGAGGTAGAGACAACATTATAACATGCTGAAAAGCTCCAAAAAGTCAATCAAGTGTAATAGGGGACCTTTAAGACATATCATGCTTCATACTTTTACAAAAAATTTGCCTGATTATAGCACATAATGTTGTGAGAATTGTAAGGATCATGTAAATAAAGTATTTAAACAGATTTACTCAGTTATTATCTACTGTAGACAACTCTTAAAACTGTTTAATCCTCCACATTCCAGCCTTTCACTTTACAGCTTTAATAAATGCCTAGTTTTTTTGTTTGTTTGTTTGTTTTACTGTATACAAACAGGTGCTCTGTATTTGAGAACATATTTGACGCCATCTGGTGGAAACTTTGGGTGACGAAGGGATCCTATTGATTCTGAACCAGCTTTTACATTAAAGATATAAAGCCCTGTATCTTTTCAGAGTATTTTGTAAATTTTTTTTTTCTTTAATCTGTCTTATGTCAAGAAAGTTCAGCATTGTATGGTCACATTCAAAAAAATGTCTGTGGTGAGCTCTATTTATGGATATGACATGATCTGCGTCAGTATGGAGGCGTACACTGAGAACACATGAGAACTATTTTTGCTGCTCTATTAATTTCTTTGTTTATTTTAGAAACAAGGAACTACATAAACCGACTTCCTGTTCCTCCCGTCCCCTCCTTGGGTCAGAATGAGCAGAGCCTTTGCAGAGATGTCCCCGAGCGCTGCCCCTGCTGTGTTAAAAGTGTGCGGTTGTTTCTCGCTCGGTTGGTTTTTACACATTGACTGTGACCCGACGGCGAGGACCGGCAGAGCTGCGGGCTGCACATGTGTGGCTCCTCTCCACAAAACGAGGCTCAGGTCAAAGGTTAAGGCAACACAGCAGCTGAATGTGTGAAGGACGCAGGAGGAAACCGGCGTAAATCAGGGAGGGGGTCTGGGATGGGGGTCTACTAACAGTTAAAATTATATTATTAACCTTTTTAGGCTTTTTTCCAACATGTTTTTGTAATTATGTTACTGGAGACTGGCAAAAATGTACAAGTTATTTATATATTTTGCTGTTATGGTAAAAGTTATCGTGTTTAAGTTCAGTTTTAGACTAAGGGGGATTAAATTCGATTATGGTGGGCTGCCATAGTCTTCTGAATTAATGGTAAATGGTGTAATATTGTATTGATGTTCATATACAGGATTTTTATTAAAGCAAGAGATGTTGATATTTTAATTCATGAATCTTCTTAAAATTATTTCTGGAGTCTATCAAACAACTATGGGCCTGAGAGAGACATTGAAGCACATCAGAATACATTTAAAAGGATTTTCTTTTAAAGTAGAGCCTAATGGTAAAACTGCAGATAGCTGAGCTATGGTAGCCCTGCAGGGACATGCTGTTATACTAAACCCAGTGGGAATAGGTTGATGATGGCTAATTTACACTGAAAGTTCCAAAACAAACACATCAGTTTATAGAAATTACTAGGGCTGGGAATCACAGGACGATCAGTGGTGGATAAAGTACCCAAAAGCTGTACTCAAGTAAAAGTAGTGTTACTCCAAAAATAATTTTACTCAAGTAGAAGTTAAAGTACCCAACAAAAATGTTACTTCAAAAACAAAAACTAAAACTACTTTTACTTCCCTCGACAGTTTTACTCAAGTAAAAGTAAAAATAAAATCATCCAAAATTTAAAAGTATGTTCTACAAAATGTACCCAGAAAGTACTTTTTCTTTATTTTTCAAATTTACTTAAGTAATTTACTAAGTAAATGTCTCTAGTTACTGTCCATATATAAAAAATAAAAATAATTGTCCTCTCGCCCTCCGTGGGCGGTTTCATCCATCCAAGCTCGGGTCCTCTACCAGAGGCCTGGGAGCTTGAGGGTTCTGCGCAGTATCTTTGCTGTTCCTAGGACTGAACTCTTCTGGACTGAGAGGTCTGATGTTTTTCCTGGGATCTGCTGTAGCCACTCTTCCAGTTTGGGGGTTACTGCCCAGAGTGCTCCGATGACCACGGGCACCACTGTTGCCTTCACTTTCCAGGCCTTCTCCAGTTCTTCTTTGAGGCCTTGGTACTTCTCTAGCTTCTCGTGTTCCTTTTTCCTGATGTTACACTCGCTTGGTATTGCGATGTCAACCACAACGGCTTTCCTCTGCTGTTTGTCCATCACCACAATGTCCGGTTGGTTCGCCACTACCATTTTGTCTGTATGGATCTGGAAGTCCCACAGGATCTTAGCTCGGTCATTCTCTATCACCTTTGGAAGTGTTTCCCATCTTGACCTCGGGACTTCCAGACTGTA
The DNA here is from genome assembly GCA_020698575.1 of Bostrychus sinensis. Lineage (NCBI taxonomy): Eukaryota > Metazoa > Chordata > Actinopteri > Gobiiformes > Eleotridae > Bostrychus > Bostrychus sinensis. Next base: position 10,046,630 of record CM036253.1, on the reverse strand, counting down.
CTCAGCACAGATGTTCCTGTACACTATACCAGTCACTTGGTTATGACGCTCCATGTATGCTTTCCCTGCCAGCATCTTACAGCCTGCAGTTATGTGTTGGATTGTCTCAGGGGCCTCGTTGCACAGTCTGCACCTAGGGTCTTGTCTTGTATGGTAGATCTTGGCCTCTATTGCTCTGGTGCTCAAGGCCTGCTCCTATGCAGCCATGATCAGTGCCTCTGTGCTGTCCTTCAGTCCAGCCCTTTCTAGCCATTGGTAGGATTTCTCGATGTCAGCCACTTCAGTTATCTGTCGATGGTACATCCCATGTAGGGGCTTTTCCTCCCATGATGGTTCCTCCAGCACCTCGTCCTCTGTTTTCCACTGCCTGAGACATTCACTGAGAACTTCATCTGTTGAGGCTATCTTCCTGATGTAGTCAAGGATCTTGGATGTTTCATCCTGGACAGTGGTTTTGACACTCACTAGTCCTCTGCCTCCTTCCTTGCGCTTAGTGTACAGTCTCAGGGAGCTGGATTTGGGGTGGAACCCTCCATGCATGGTTAGGAGCTTTCGTGTTTTCACATCTGTGGTCTGAATCTCTTCCTTTGGCCAGCTTATTATTCCCGCAGGGTATCTGATGACCGGCAGGGCATAGCTGTTGATTGCCCTGACTTTGTTCTTGCCATTGAGCTGACTCCTTAGGACTTGCCTTACTCGTTGGAGGTATTTGGCTGTGGCTGCTTTTCTTGTGGCCTGGTCCAGGTTGCCATTTGCTTGTTGGATTCCAAGGTACTTGTAGCTGTCCTCAATGTCTGCTATTCTGCCGTCTGGGAGTGGGACCCCTACTGTATGGACTACCTTCCCTCTCTTTGTCACCATCCGCCCACACTTCTCAAGTCTGAATGACATTCCGATGTCATTGCTGTAGATCCTGGTTGTGTGGATCAGTGAGTCAATGTCTCTCTCGCTCTTGGCGTACAGCTTGATATCATCCATGTAGAGGAGGTGACTGATGGTGGCCCCGTTCCTGAGTCGGTACCCATAGCCAGTCTTGGTGATTATCTGGCTGAGGGGGTTCAGACCTATGCAGAACAGCAGCGGGGACAGAGCATCTCCTTGGTATATCCCACATTTGATGGACACTTGTGCAATTGGCTTGCAGTTGGCCTCAAGGGTGGTCTTCCACTGCCTCATCGAGTTTGCAATGAAGGCTCTTAGAGTCCTGTTGATGTTATACATCTCCAAGCATTCCATGATCCATGTGTGTGGCATTGAGTCATATGCTTTCTTGTAATCAATCCAGGCGGTGCACAGATTAGTGTGTCTGGCTTTGCAATCCTGAGCGACTGTTCTATCTACGAGCAGCTGGTGTTTAGCTCCTCTGGTGTTCTTACCAATGCCCTTCTGTGCTGTGCTCATGTATTGATCCATGTGCCCACTTATCTTAGCTGCTATGATGCCTGACATGAGCTTCCATGTGGTGGGGAGACAGGTTATTGGTCGATAGTTGGATGGGGCCGTTCCCTTCAGGGGATCCTTCTGGATCAGGATTGTCCGGCCTTCAGTTAGCCATTCAGGGTGGGTCCCATCCTTTAGCAGCTGGTTCATTTGTGCTGCCAGGCGCTCATGGAGTGAAGTTAGCTTTTTCAGCCAGTAGGTGTGGATCATGTCAGGCCCTGGTGCTGTCCAGTTTTTCATACCTGAGACTCTTTCTTGGATGTCTGCCACTGTGATGGTTACTGGTTCTTGTTCAGGGAGGTTGCTGTGATCTGCTCTTAGATCCTCCAGCCACTGTGCACTGTTGTTGTGTGACGCCTCCTTCTCCCATATGCCTTTCCAGTATTGTTCAGTCTCCAGCCTTGGTGGGTCTGCTCTGTTGTTATTACCTTGCCACTGAGAGTACACTTTAGCTGGTTGAGTTGAGAACAGCCGGTTTATTCGCCTTGCTTTGATTTCTCTCGTGTACCTCTTTAGTCGGGTGGCCAAGGCTTGGAGTCTTTGCTTGGCAGTTTCCAATGCTTCAGGTATGGACATCTTGCTGTACCTCTTGGGTGCTTGTTGTTTCATTGCACCTTTCTGGAGCTCTGACAGTTGGCTCACTTCTCTCCGAGTTGCCTTGATTTTAGCTTCTAACCTTCTTTTCCATGGTGGATATGGATCTTTATGGTTGCTCTTTGGTTGATAGCCAAGCTCCTCAAGGATCACTGCTGCTGAAGTGTATATCAGCTCATTGGTTTCAGTGATGGTCATCGTAGGTATTGTTCCCAAAGCTGCATTCACATCTTCCAGGAGACTTTCTGAAGGTACTTCACTCAGCCTGTGTAACTGGTGTCGGGGTTGCCTGGTCTTCATTTTAGCCATGATCTTATCTCTGGCTTGTTATTATGGCAAATTTATGCCACTGGAGCAGCAACAGTTTAAGATTGGTACCAATACCAGAAATATCGTAATCGAAAGTATCAGTACTTTGGTATTAATCCTCATGTCACTAGTTTATAGACTTAAAAAATAAGAAATCACAACTTCTGTTTCCAACAGTAATACATCATAACCATAAATCTCATATTCATTTATTTAGTACTTAGGGATATTTTTTTGTGTGACAGTATTTGTCAGGCTTAGCACTTACAGGTTCAGTGCTGCCCTCTACAGTTCTGGCAGAATACTTTACCACATTTTACCATTACTATGCATGACGCCGTAAAGTATCGATATCGGTATTGAAGCATTGATATTGTTATTGGTTCAGAAACTATCGCGATATATCGCAAAATCTATATTCTGTCCCAGCCCTAGAAATGAAAGTGTTGGTGTGTGCTCACTGTTTCACGCTGAGGAAAAGGCAGTACACACATCAGCTGCTCTTCAGGAACATATTCCCCATTCTGAATACACCCAAATGCTATTCCTCTGAGTACTTTTCAAGTCCCACCTCATTGCTGGGAGGCCCCTGCTCTGCCTCCACATGGAAGTGATTACCCAGAGTGCACACACACAGAGAAAGAGAGAAATTACAGAGCGGAGCCGGGACTGGAGCCTGCTCTAACCACTCACTCATTCACTCAGCCCTGCACACGCTCAGTGGTTTGCATGGCCAGCCCTCCTGTCTCTGTCCTATACACTCTCTCAAACCCAGACACACAGAAGCCGTCCTGGGCCCGTACTCTCTGCCCGAAGCGGTACATTTCAACTGCAGCCGGTGTTAGGACAAGGCTCGCGTGTGTGCCTCTCTGCAAATTGTATTAAACAGGTTAAGGGATTGTGTGCCATTTTAGGACCAAAGATACAAACTTTATTTCTTTACCTCTGAAAGATATAAGGCCGTTTTTTGGCTCAATTGAAAGAGCATTTTCCCCTGAACTAAAATCTAAATCCAGGTCTTGGCACTGTATCTTCACTTCAGCAAATCCTCTGCCTCTTAGTGCAGAAATTTGCATAATGTTTTGGCATAATATCACTCAATCTGTGCTTCTTTGTCGTATGTCGTAGTAAATTCCTTCAGAGAGAGTTAATGCTTGCAGGACGTCCAGTAAAAGGAGGGAAGGGAGGCGCTCGCCACAGAGGAGCCGTCCCAGTAAGTCATCACCGAACCCTGAAGCCGAACTGGGGCCAAAGCAACCAACTATAGGCAAAGAGAAGGCATTTTAACTTTAATAGGATATAAAACGTGGCTATTTTCTTTTATTTTCAACTGGATTTGATTTAAAGTTGATAAATAATTTAGACCAACCTGCCAATGAGAGCATTCTTTATTTTTTGAGATCAGTGGTTCTCAAATGTTTACCACCAAGTACCATCTCAGAAAATATTTGGCTTTCAAAGTACCACCTTTATTTAACTAAAATGAACATTACTTTTTTTTTATTGTGATATTTTGTTGACAATGCAGTGTGACAAGACATTAACAATATTGGGAATATAATATATATAAAGGAAGTACTGCGAGATTGTGATCATGATTATTATTTTTTCTTTCTTTTTTCCCCCTAGTTATAATTTTTGTGGTAAAATTAGATGATGGGCTTTATTTCTTAGTCACTCCCAAACCTGGAGGAGCAGGCCAAGATGGCTCTGTACCTACTGCAGCAACCCCTTAACCCGGTACAGAGCTGGTCTGCTCCAATTAGTATTTAAATTATACCACAACACAGTTTTGTTTGCGTTTTCTTTGATTGGATGAGTAGTGAGAAGAGCAGTAGAGCCCAGGCAAGGAGAGAAAGGAATAGCAATGTGTCTGTTCGCCCAAATTACTCATTGCTGACAGTAATACATGGATGGTGATGGAGCAACGACTGCAAAAGAGGGGTGGAGAGGAAGAGAGAAATAGTAAAATAAATCATTAAAAGCATCATTCATCATGATTTAGCTGTAATATGTTAGTATGTTAGGTGTTATTATAATATTAATGTAATCCATAAGTTAAATTATGAATATATGTTACAGATAAGTAACTCCAATAACACACAGTAAAACTATTAATAAAAACAAATAACACAGTCACAATAATAATTAGTAGAGTCACTATAATTTCTATAGTCTCCGCTTTCCTCCAACCTCCCGCCATCAGTTTGTGGGGAATTGGTTCACAGGCAAAGGAAGAGCTAATAATTTAGCTGAAGAAAAGCCAGGAGTAAGGACCAGGGGGGTTCTGTATCTGTGTCAGTGTTGAAGGAGGGTGTGTAATAAAGTCCAGAGGGAGGTTTTTCCACTGTGCAGTATTGGTTTTATGCCTTGTTTTCCAGCTCATGAGGATTGTTTTCTTGGCGATAGTTAGGGCCACAAGGAGGATTTTATTATTGTTCAAGTTGGGTATGGATGTGTCGCCAAGTATACAGAGGGAAGGGGAGAGAGGGATGTAGCCGCCAAAAAAGTTTGATAGGGATGATATAACCTTTTCCCAGAACTGTTGGATGGGTGTGCAGTGCCAAAGAGCATGGCTGTAAGTGTCAGGGTTATTTTGAGAACAGTTAGTACAGATTGTTAGAAGTGAACCCCAGTCTTGATAGTTTCTGACCGGTGTAGTGTGTACGGTGGAGTATCTTATAATACAAAACATTACTAAACAAGGACCTAGCCAAAACCGGGACTAGACTAAGCCAGCACTTAATCAGAACAAAACCAGGACTAAACCTAGAACGAAAATTTGACTAAACCAGGTCTAAAGCAGGACTAAAACAAGGAGTAATCTGGGACTACTCTGCCTAAACCAGGACAAAGCAAAGTTCTACACCAAGTACCACCTCAGAAAACGTGGCTTTCCGAGTTCCACCCAGGGGCAACTGCACTGGGGCCCAGGAGTTTTAGGGGCCCATTAGAGTGAGCCCTTGTTACTCTATAGTCAAGCTCGTGTTTACAAATATCATAATACTTAGGAGAGCAGTTTTTAACATATATTAAATTTTAAATCCTGTTAAATTTGTAAACTCATAACAGAAAGAACCAAAAAATAAAAATCATGTATTTTTCTCAAGATAAACACAAATTGTAATAAAAAAATGAATATAGTTACACTAAATTTCCCCTAAATATTTATGAAAATGTCTTTTCTATCAATCTCCAGTAAAACAGCCACATTTTATAAATTAAAAAGCCTAATGCATGAACCTGAAATACTGAATGTGTTGCATAACTTTTGGGGCCCATTCTAAAATCCTGCACTGGGGCCCCACATTATCAAGTTACGCCGCTGGTTCCACCTTTATTAATGGACTAAAATAAGCCTAAATAAATCCAGAACTACACCAGGACTAAACCAGGAATAAAACAGGCTCTAAATTAAACTAAATCAGGAGATGAACTGCAAGAACCCTTTAGTACAACCAGAAGAGGTCCACGTACCATCAGCGGTATCCATACCACAGTTTGAGAACCACTGGACTAGATGAAGTCTAATTTTAGTGCGTTTTCAAATGTCTTGCAGTGTTTCAGCTGGTGGCCTTTGTTCATCTTTTCTTTAGAGCAGCACAGTTTCATGGACCACTGGTACTGTAATCTGTGATGTCTCCATCAGATGCCTTCAAAAACTACACACTACACCTTTAAACTAAATAAAATAATTATAATCCCAATAATTACTTTACTACTGCCATACGGAAACAGGTGACGGGACCAGCAGAGGGCAGTTCTGTTGTGCTGTTTATTTCTTTAAACTTTTTGTATAATACCATTTTACTACAAATTGAAAATAGCTGTGAGGAATCAGTGGAAACAGAGCTGTATATCTTTTTTTTAAATAAATGAATGAGAGCAGACTGGATGTAGAGGGCTTGTTGATTGGTCAGTGCTTCCTAGAGTGTGTGGGGGGTTTGTGGGAGAGAGCTCACAGAAAGGCAGTGCCAGAGAATACTGGATTACTCAAACAGGCGTGAATGAAACGAAACACAACTCTAGGTCTGTTTTTGATGAGGGAACAACAATGTATTTCACACGTGTGCAAGGTAAATAAAACTATAACCCAGAGAAAGCCACTCAGAGGAAAACATGCGCACTTCTGTTCTCCTGCGTTTCCTCTACTAAGTCTTCTCAACACACACTACAACTACAAAAACAAACTAGTAAGTAAAGTATTTATAGGACAATAAAGTAGCAATGAGCAGGACTGAGATGTGTCTCTAAGCGCTTCTTGAACTAAACTCCCCCAGATGCATTGTTATTATGCTCAATCCAAAATACGAACTGACACCTATCACCTTTTTGCGTGAAGACTTCAAGATAAACAGTACATTTTACGAGCCAAATACGATGCCCTCCTTTTGTAGCAGACAGCATACTTCACATTCCTCTCAGGAGACATGAACACGGTGAAAGGTGACACTGCAGAGCTGTGGGCTATCCTTGTATTTACCGTCTAACTTTATGTGGCAGACAAAGAGAGATGCCCATTGAAACTCAGCTTAGATTACGCCTACAATACAGTTTCTCTCACCCACAGGTTTGATGTAAAAAGATAGCAATGCCCAAGCTCTTAGCTACAGTTGTTAATGGACACACAAACAACAGGCTTCCCACAGGATTTAATCATTCTTGACTATTTTGTATTTTCTTTTAGAGGAATAATGTAATAGCTTACAAAAAATCCAGTTACTAGAATCATTATTTATAATTTTATCGCTTGGAGTTTTTCTCATTTCTCTGTGCTTTGGTTTAAACTTATTTTTTCATACTATAGTGGCCTCTAAGGGTCAAACTTTACATGGGAGCAGGCTCATAGGGTTGAAACTCAAACTACCAGAGCCTTGAAGAACTCAAACTCAAACTATAGCAGCTCAAGTTTGCAGCTTTCTCTAAGGTCATAGGGTAAAAAGAAAAAAAAGAAGCCTTACAGGGTCAGAAATCAAACAAACAAAGGAAACTTGGGGGGTCAAAAGTACAGAAGCCTCAAATGGTCAGAACTCAATACAGAAGCCTCAGAGGGTCACAATTCAATAGCATTACTATAGAGCTTTAACTCAAGGGAAATCCACTTTTTACAGGAGCCACAGAAGGACATAACACAAACTAGAACATTCTCAAGTGGTCAAAACTTAAACTACTGGAGCCACAGAAGGTCATCACATAAACTACAGTGGCCTCAGAGGGACAAAACAAACTACTGGAGCCACAGAAGGTCATAACACAAACTACAGCTGCCTCAGAGGGACAAAACATAAACTACTGGAGCCACAGAAGGTCATCACATAAACTACAACATTCTCAAGTGGTCAAAACTTAAACTACAGGAGCCACAGAAGGTCATAACACAAACTACAGTGGCCTCAGAGGGACACAACATAAACTACTGGAGCCACAGAAGGTCATACCACAAACTACAGCAGCCTCAGAGGGACAAAACATAAACTACTGGAGCCACAGAAGGTCATAACACAAACTACAACAGCCTCAGAGGGACAAAACGCAAACTACAGCAGCCACAGAGGCTCAAAATTCAAACCATAGGAGCCAGAGAAGGTAAAACCCAAAACTACAGTGGACTTAGAGGGCCAAAAATCAATGTGGAGAAGCCTAGGAGGGTCAAAATCTAAACTACAGTAGCCTCATAGAGTCAAAACTCAATCTACAGGAGCCTAGGAGGGCCAAAACAAATATACAGAAGCCCTAGACAAGAGGATCAAAATTTAAACTACAACTACAGAAACCAAGAAGGGTCAAACAATGCAATGTAGAGAAACCAAGGTAGGTTGAAATCTAAACTACAGAAGCCTCAGAGGGTCATAACACACTACATGAGCATTAGAGGGGCAAACTAAGGGAGCCTTTAAGGGCCAAAATCCAACCTACAGCAGCTTCAAAGGTCAAAGTTTACCAGAGTCATCGCTGTGTACACACTGTGGTGGCTGAGTTACACTTCTCTCAATCGAGCCTTTTGTTATCATCACACAGTACAGAGCTCCAAATGTGTGTCCCGCAGCTGTCTGCACCTCTCTAGGTCTGGATACGGGAACACTCTCCCTCTCCCTGCTGATACCGTCCCGCCCTGAACAAGCACTGCCAAAACTGTCTTCATTGGGATTTTCTGCTTCATGATACATTGATTCATGTTGAGTAAGATACACAAACTGACATCGCATCGCTGGTATTGAGCAATTGCTTTTCTTCTTGTAAATGCAGTATGCAAACAGACTAATTTGTACTTTTAATTTAACATTTTATTCTTATATAAATTATTTTTTTTACTCTTTTTTTACATTTTTTCACATTTTTGTCAAGTTTTATCTTTTCTTTTCAACATGTGCATCATAGCTACCATTTCTGGGTTTAATTTATATCTAAAAAAAAGTCAAACTGGACCAATTTGCCCCCACAAAATATAACTGACATCAAAATTAAGTTTAGAGAAGCACTGCCTGATTTGTATCCCTTGTATTTGAAGAAAACTAATTTAAGGAGTCAGCTTAGGCTGTGAGACCTCATCTGGGCTTGTGTTTTTGACAGAAGGGGAAGTAAAGCAGGGTTTTAATTTTTGGACCAATCACGTGTTTAGAAAAACGGGGGCAGTCCCATTTGCATCAGGGACACTTTTGAGCCCAAGCTCGTGCATGTCTTCATAGTCCACCTGAAAAGATACCAATTCCAGCACTGGCTTCAAGGTCTTATACCACAAAACAGCAGAAAAAACTAAACTGTAGACAGAAAAAGGAGAAGCAAAGTGCAAATCTGATGCTAAATAAAATAAAATGTGAATATATGAGAGGAGGAAAGCTTTTTTAAAACTTTAACTTTTTCCCCCTCATTCTCAAAAACTTAGGTAGTGGGCCTTTAAGTATCCTTGTATTGTAACCCTCAAAGAATGCAGGTCTGTAAAAGGCCGAAGACAAAGGAAATCAAGGTTGGATATAAAAGTGGAGAGGCACAACGGCTGTTTCTAATCAAATCTTGGCTCACGCTTCGCTCCATGAAAACACTAAGAGCCCAGTCATACACGATCCAGACTGCAGGAGAGCGGCCGAGACTTTCCACACAGCACTATCTGTCTCTCCCTGCATTTAAAACCTCTACAGGAAATGCATGATGGGACTTTTCCGCCCTGATGTTGCTTTGAAAAGACGTCGCGGTGAATGAATATTTTGGCAGCGGAGGAGATGTTTAAAAGTGCTTTTGGCTTTTGGACTTGGATCCAGGGCCTTCAGGCATAAACAATAGAGAGGACAGTCATAAGGAAACATGGCATACTCCAGCTGTTTCTCCAACAGAGTCACTTTTACGTGTGTTTTTGGTAGATGTGTGTTTATTAGTTTCTTAACATGTGATAAAAACAAAAACAACCCAAACTATAGAGGCAATTATGGAGAGCTAACTCCAATCTGTGAGGTCAGTTTTAAGGTTTATCATTTCATTGCACATTTTTGACCGTTTAAGCATGTTATAATGTCTCCCATATTACCCCATAGCTCAAGCATGTAAACGTCCTATTTTATGCTTTTTTCAGGCTTTTTAAAATAATTTTGGACATCTTTGCATTAGTATTTCATGTTTTATAAAATTAAATAATGTATATTGTAGAAAATGTCTTCTTTTGGGGAGCTATTACTTTGACTTTGCAGAAAATGCTTGGATTAGGTGTCTGTTGCCAAACGGCTATTAGCAACAGAATGCTAATAGATGGATAAATGAGCTGACTGCTTTATAGAGACAGCAATTTACGTGCTGAAATGATCAGAACGAGTCCAGTGACTGAGTACATGGGAGAAATTTCTGTTTTTATGTGTCTACATAGATCCGTGAGACCAAGCGTTTTCAGCTCTTGATAAGGTTATGGCCTCAGCATGCAGGATTACTCAAACAAACATGCATGAATGAAACAAAATACTACTCCAGGTCTGTTTTTGAGATGGTTAAAAACTCAAAAAAGTCATTTAGCAGAATAAGAAACCTTTAAACTCACTCAAACACACTCAAACTCATACATATTTTTCAAAAGGTCAGTGGGGAAAATGAATGGAAAATGTTCTCCGGAACCAGAGGTGGGTGGCCCCTGTTGAGCTCCAACGAAATGAGTTGGTCTTTAAACAGAATGCCAGGATGTACTACAGGATATACCTGTAGTTGTTTGTCTTTTTAATGTGCGTGTATACGGAGCTGAAATGGCACACTGACAAAGATAAGACATTGAAGTAGAAAACTCCCATAAGATCACATAAAGAAGCACAAAAGCCTAGAGTTAAGTTTAGTTTGCTCTGGTTTAAAATCCTGAAACGTGACATAATGCTGCTTTAACCATTTTCCAGTAACAGCTTTAAGTGACTAACAGCACAATCGCTCTTCCAACAACAGCGGCAGCATCATAATATCACTCCACAGGCATTCTTCCTGCCTCAGCCCCAAACCTGGCTTGTCCCTTCTTGCCCTCCAGCCGACAGGAAATGGCTGCATGCAAGATTTAAGACATGAGATCAACAAAACACGGAGAGACAGCAGCAAGAAGCACTCAGAACCTGCGCTCTAGTAAAAGTACTGTGACATCAAAGTAACACAAGTATGAGAAAAAGTGGACAACAAAATTATTACTTGAGTAAATATTTTCAAGTATTGAGTGTAAAATTATTACTACTATTACTATTATTGCTACTAGTCACTAACCACTACTACTACTAAGACAGTGACTACTAATACTACTACTGACCCTGCTACTATTTCTGCAGCTAGTATTACTAATATTGCTCTTGCTGCTGCGACTACTACTATTAATACTACTACTGTTACTATTGCTGCTACTACCTCTGCAGCTAGTACTATTACTACTGCTACTGCTACTACTGCTTCTACAACAACTTACTAGTACTACTACCACTACTGCTGTTATTATTTTTGCAGCCAGTACTATTACTACTCCTGCTGCTACTACTGCTATTGCTACTACAGCTTACTAGTACTACTGCTACTACTGCTCTACTACTTCTGCAGCTACTACTACTACTACTATACCATTGCTACTGCTGCTGCGGTTACTACTATTAATACTACTATTATTGCTACTACTTCCACAAAGACAGCTACTACTAATACTACTACTACAATAAAAAAATAAAATAATAATAATAATAATAATAATAATAATAATAATATGACTACAATCACTGTCTTGCTACTGTTATGACAACTATCACTACTACAGCTTCTACTCTTCTACTACTGCTTCTACAACCGTTGCTACTACTGCTACTGCATGCAGGGAGACAACAATAAGAAGTAGAATCTGTACTCAAGTTACACATTACATCAAAATAAGTAATAAATAAGTAACGCAAGTAATTTGTCAATACCATTATCACTTGAGTACTTGTTATTATGACTACTACCGCTGCTTCTACTGCCACTAATGTGCTACTACTGCTTCTGTTACTGCTACTACTACTACTGCTTCTGTTACTGCTACTACTACTACTGCTTCTGTTACTGCTACTACTACTACTACTACTACTACTACTACTACTACTACTACTACTACTACTACTTCTGTTACTAGCAGACAGGAAATGGCTGCATGCAAGATTTAAGATGTGAGATCAACAGGACGAGGAGACGACTGCCTCAAAACAACTGGGCAGAAAGAAGAGAGATTTACCAAGGTACATTAAGGCTGAAACATTTTATGACCGTGTTTAAAAGTACACTACTCTGTCACTATAACTATACCACAATATAATATTACTTGTTAATTAAAGGGGCCATACTATGCTTTTTGAAATCGTTTTGGTCACCTTTAGATTAGTATTTTACGTTTTATACTTAAAATGTGTGGAAAATGTCTTTCTTGGGGGAGCTGTTACTTTGACTTTGCAGAGAACACTAGGATTAGGTGTCTGTTGCCCCCTGCTGGCAACGATGGGGGCTGGACTGAGCTAAAAATGGCTGTTTAGCACGGCTATTAGCAACATGAGGCTAACAGATAGACGAATGACCTGACTGCTTCGTAATGACGGCAATGTAAGCACTGAAATGATCAGAATGAGTTTGGTAACGGTGTATGGGCTTTAGAAACGCACAGGAGCACTTCCTGGTTTCACGTAGTCTACACAGAGCTGGGAGACCTGAGCGTTTATAGATCTTGAGAAGAGGACAGCTCAGCGAAGACGATTACTCAGACATGCGTGAATAAAACAAAACACTACTCCAGGTATGCTTTCGAGGTGCAAATAGCATTTTAACCTGGTTAAAAGCTAAAAAAAATTGTCATTTTAGCAGAATGGGCAACCTTTAAAAGAAGAGCTTTGAGGCTCAGTAGATATAGCATTTACCCCTGAACTAGAAAAATCTTTGGCTTGAGTCCTGCCTTCTTCTTTTATTTTGTTTTTTCTCTTGGGTCACCATAGTAAGATATCTGCCTCAGGCTTTACGACAAATGCCCTTCCTGACACAACCCTCTACATTTATTCAGGCTTGGGACCAGCACAAAGAGTACACTGGCTTGTGGTAGAGACAACAGCTCTAGTATAAGTAATAGTAATGGAAGTGGCACTTGAATTAGTAGTGATAGTGGGAACAGAATACTTAACACAGAAAATGTTTTTTTTTACTTTTTAGGTAATATTATTTTGAAATAGCAGTACTAAGTATTTGCAGTAGTCCTCTTTCCACCTCTGTGAATCATCATAGCAGAAGATTTAGTTAAAGCAAAACCAGGTCTTTCCGTATTTGGATTCTCCCTTTTGTCTTTTCTTTGTAGTGGAGAAAGACAAAGCAACCAAATACTACACTGAATTTTCCATAAGGCTCTCCAAATCCCTCCTCCTTTAAATCCTAACCCTGGCTTGTACCACTGCCGGGACCCCACCCACAAGCTGAAACCTCTCCTCTGCCTCTCCATTCGCTGCTCTGCTCCAGTGCAAAGCCAAAGAAGCCAGTCATTAAGTGGAGTTAAGCGCAGGAAGTGGGGCCTAGGGGCCTAGGGCGGCGCTGTTTACAAGAAGCCAGTGGTGTTTCTCTTTGAAGACGGCAGACGGTCTGTCACTGCAGGACTCAGACACACTCCCCCTGGGGCACGGAGGGGTGGAAGAAGTACTGCTACTTCAAAATAATATTACTCAACAGAAGTCTTAAGTAGTACTGGAGTAAAAGTTGAAAAAATGTTGGGTGTAAAATGTATTTTTTAAAGACTTTTTTTTTGTCATTACACAGCTAAATCTACTAGAAATATGATTATTGCTGCTACTTCAACTACTTTTGCCAACTACTACAACTTCTACTGTATTAGTACTAAACTACTACTACTACCACAATGACTGCTATACTACTATTGCTCCTACTACTACTACTACTACTACTACTGCTTCTAATACAACTTATGCTGCTGCAACTAGTGTATACCTACTTCTGTTGCTGTTACTACTACTAATATTACTACGACCACTCCTGCTACTGTTACTGCTAAAAAGTACTTCTCTCACTTTCCACATCAGCAGAAAGGGAGGGGTACAAGCAGTACTCAGACTCTGTACTCAAGTAAATGTACTGTTACTGCAGTATAATTTTAGTACAAGTAAAACTCAACAAAATGTTGTCTTTTTAATTGAATAAACGTAAAAAAAGAGCACAATTTATGTAACTACAATATTACTTTTGAAAGTTGTAATGTACTACTACTATCACTACTACCACTGCTGCTGCTGATACTACTACTATTATTACTACTATTGCACAAGTAGAACCTTTGCTGCCACTACTATTATTGCTACTGCTGTTATAATACTATTACAATACTATTGCAACTTCTTCTTCTGCTACTATGACTGCTGTTACTAGAGCTACTATTGTTCCTGCTCTTACTTCTACTACTACTTCTTGTTTTGCTGCTACTAGTACTACTATTACTACTGCTACTGTTACTACAACTACTATCGTTGCTGCTCTTACTACTACAACTGCTCAAAAAACATACTTAACTAAATGACTTGAGTAAAAGTAAAGTTGCCGGAGGAGTGGACAGGGCTGGAGCAGACAGACTGTGCAGATGCAGATTTATGTGTTTTGTGCCTGGGAGGAACAGCCTCTACCTTTAATCACTACGAGTTGTCTGTTATTATGACTATCTTTATTTAACCTCAGATAAAGATCCTCAAAGACAAACACAGACTTGTCTAACAGCTCGTCAAACACAGAGGGAGCTCCACTAACATTAAGGTCTTACTATAGACTTTAATAGTCATTAAAAAAAGAGGAAATACTATAAAAGTTTTCCAACACTGTTTAAGAATTATCTCTATACACAACTGAATTTGAGAATTATATTCGTATTAAATGTAAAGTGTTTTTGTTTTAAATTATTATTCTGTTGGTTGGTTTGTTTGAATCAGATAAGAAAAGTAGGAATTCCAGAAATGATCAGTAATGGGCCAAGAAAGAAACAATTAGTTTTTGATATGGATCTGTATGTAGGCGTCAGAATAATAATTAAAAATTCAACAAAACATTGGGTGTTTCCTTGATTGCCAGGATCCCTCGCGGCTGAACCACTGGAGTGATTCACGTCATCAGCGCCAGCGCCTCGCCAAGTGCTGTTCCAACCCAAGAGGTTACATTCCCCACCTCCGCTGAAGCTCGTCTCCTCTGTTTGGCACCTTCCTCGCCTCCCTAAGTTGCCCACAATGCCCTGCGACCAACTTTCCACTCCTGAAGGTAGTGGATTTTTAATGCACAACTTGGTCACATGACACAACACAACCATGCAACACGCACGCTCCTAAGCCTGTTCTGAAGGCGTTCACATGCGGCATTAGTAGGACATTTGCCGTTGCTTCGAGGGGCTCACTCTGGAGAAAACGCTTCCAGAAGTTCATGGGTTCGTCCAAAGTCTCCAATCCCAGTATGTGGCTGGTTGTGACAGGAATCTGGTGTAAAAACCCGAGCCAAATAAATTACCACTGCGAATGATTTGCTGTGGTGACCCCTAAATGAAAGGGAGCAGCCAAAAGGGACAACAATTCTGCAAATCTGTAGCATTGCAAGACAGAGACAAATTTGCCTGTTAGCAGCATAATGTTAGACCAATGTAGCTCAGTCATCAGAGGGTCTGCACTTTATACACGAAGATATGAGATGGGATACTCTTAAATACATACTAACTCCCGTATGTCACAAGGGGTCAGTCAACTTTAAAGGAAAACTGCTATGTTCTTCACTGTTTTGATCACATTTTTCTTCAAAGTGCTTTCCATACATACATTTGGAGTAACGTAAAAACTCAAGAGTTGACTTCTGTGATTCTCGTTTTCTCCTCCTCATATCTGTACAATGGTTTCCTCTACCATGACAAAAACATCTAAGAAATAAAGCCATAGCTAGCTTGTTGTTGTGGCCAACCGGGATGTGTTGTTTTCTCACGAGACCCGAGGCTTCAGAGACACCAGGTCAGTGCTCTGATTCTTACAAGGCTAGTTTTTCGCCAAGATACACCACGAAAGGTGCAGGGGGCTTTTTTTCCACCCTGCAAACTCATTTAACCATCACATTGACTCTAAAACTGTTTAATTAAGGTAAACACGTCATTGTTTCCTTCTAAATGTCAAATTCAACTGCCTCTGATGCAATTTCATAGACCAACCAATCAGAGAAGGAGCGCAATGCATCAAGCCGAACACTACTTCATACTTAATTGCTAAGAAAATAAAACGGCCATATATAGTTTGAGAATATCTAAATCACAGTATATTTTTTCCTTTTTTTTTTTTTTTAAATGAAGACCCAAAACAAGAAAACCCTGTTGAAAGAACATCCCGCTGCAGTCACACAGTACATTCAAACCTCCCCTGAAGTTCTGAACAGTATCTTTTGTGTGCGTGCATGTCTCTAACCCCAGCTTTAGCCCTGAGCTCTGCTGCTTTGAGGCTGTGCGAGGATCAACTTTCTCTCCACACCCTCCGTCTGTGTGAGCTCACTGTGGGACGGCTCCAGTTCAGCCCTGCGTTTCGGCTGTGGGGGATTCCAGCTCTGCACTGAACGCAGAAACACTGAGTAAAGAGACCGTAACACTCAAAATTAAATTTGAAATGGTCTTGTTTTGTCTTCTCAGCTGACTGCAGACGAGTGGTTCCTAAACTTTACACATCAAGTACAACCTCAGAAAATATATGGGTTTCCATGTGGCCTCTTTAATGGACTCAAAAGAACCTAAAACTTGACTAACCCAGGTCTAAACACAGGGATAAAATAGGGATTAACGCAGGAAAATGCATTACTAAATAAGGACAAAAGAGCGACTAAACTAGGAGAAAACCAAGGAGAATGGAACATGCAAGAGGTGGAAAGTAACTAGATACTACTCTACTTTAAAGTACATGTTTTGAGGTAAATGTTTTGAAGTAAATGTACTTTCTTAGTACACCTTACCTTAAAACATACTTTTACTTCAACATTTTATAGTGGAAAAATTAACTTTTTAGAATCCCTACATGTGCAAAAGTATTTTTTGACCCAAGTGGCAAAGTGAGTAAAAATTGTAGTAGTAGTAGTAGTAGTAGTAGTGATAGCAGCAGCAGGAGTATTAGTAGTATTACTTGTAACTGCAGTAGTAGTCATAATAGTATGTCCACAGTGCTAGTGGATATAGAAGTAAAATGAAGAAGTTGTAGTAACATTAGTACTGGTAGTTGCAGTAAATACAGTACTTTCGACCTAAGTATACTTTTTAACCTAACAATTCTGAGTACTTTTACTATTATTCTGGAAATCACAGTACTTTTATATGAGCAGTAGTAGCAGTGCTTTTCCCACCTTTGTGAATCATGTTACCAAGAAATTTAGTTGCGGTATTCACTAAAGCAAAATCATGTCTTTCGCAATTTGCATTCTCTCTTTTCTTTGTAATTCTTTGACTAAATTAGGACTAAACCTTAACCAGAACTAAACCAGGACTTAACCAGGACTAAACCAGAACAAATCCAGGACTAAACCGGGACAGATCCGTGTCTAAACCAGTACTAAAGTGTGACTAAATCTAACCAGTGGTGTAAGCTTCAATTTTAAGCCCCAAACCAGAGCAGGACAAAGACAGAAATAAAACTGGCTCTATTTTAAAATAAAACAGGAAAAGACTCCTGAAGAAGTCCATGTACCACCAGCGGTACCCCTACCACAGCTTGAGAACCACTGCTGTAGACGCTGAGGGAGGCAGGGACATTTTGACACCTACAGTAGACCTTCCTGTCAGCTGTTCACGTTGATTTAGCCCAGGCCTTTCCACAATAAACACCTGATATTGCTATTTTCTTTAACACTTAAAGGTGACACACAAGCACGCTGTGTCAGGGAAGCATTTCCTCCCTGAAGTGTTGTCAGAGTTTACATGCTCAGAGCTCGATTAAGCTGTCTAACTGCACTTCTGTCTTTTGAGTTTACATACAGAAGAGAGAATGCAACTATTGAGAATACAAAAGGTAGTGCACTTGCCTTGTAATCAGAGGACTGTGAGTTTGAACCAGGTTGGGGAAAGTAGTAATAGTAGTAGTTAGCAGATGCAACAACTAACGTATATAAATACTCGTCAACTAATTTAGTAATCATTTAATCGCTATCTGGAGTATACATATTCTTTAAAAAATGCCTTGCTCTGAGAGAGGTTTTATTACTAAGACACAGGAAATCCACAAAACCTGTAAAAAAGAATGTCCATTTGATTTTTACAATGAAAAAAACCTCCTCAAGGAACTCACTTGTAGCTTTGTTTTTCCGAATTTTATAAAAAATCCAGCTCGGCCAGTAGGTCATCACACATTTACCCGCGTTTCTCTATCAGATTATTTAAAAAAAAAAAAAAATCAACAGATTAATCGTTAGTTGCAGCCCTAGTAGTAGTAGTAGCATCAACAGCAGCAAAATTATTTACAGAAAGTACTTTTTTGCAATAGTGTAGCATAAACTACTACTGTACTATTATTGCTACTCCAACCCCTACTATTACACTATAAGTACAATCATTCATCAGAACTACTATCACTACTACTACTCCTACTACTCCTACTGCTTTACTACTAATTTAATATTACTGCTACTATGATTACTGGGGACAAAAAACGTATTTCAAAACTTAAAATTACCAAAGTAAAAGTAAAAGTAAGTTTCAATGTACTCTACATTTCTTAAAACATGAACATAAAGGCTCTAGTTACTTTCCACCTCTGACGCCAGGGCTACTCGGCCTCAGAGTGAATAATGTGAATTTGCATGTAACCACACTGACATGCTTAAGGTCTGGCGCCAGTTTATGAGACAGAGAGACGCAGAAGTGGCATAAACTTCACAAATACTGACGGGACGGTGGATTTTTCATTTGACAGGTTTAGCGTTAGCACCAACAATGAAACTTTAACAGGGCGGCTTCTGCTGCAAGGGTCCGTTAGGAATGCCAATAACCTTTTTTTTTTTTTTTTTACGGCCGTTTGCCAGCCTGAGACAACAGCTGTTCAGGTGCGACACTCGCTCACCCATTTGTGAAAAAACAACATGGCTGCCCCCTTTATCCAGAGAGGAAAAAAGGCATCATTAAGAGCTGATGATTACAAAAAAGTAAGCAGTGTATAGCAGAGAGATTATTTCTTAGTGTTGAATGCTAAAAATGCTATTATTGATGCTGCTTTTACTGCTATAACAATAAGTAAGAGGTGGAAGAAGAAGTCAACATCTGTATTCAAGGAAAAGTACTATTACCTTCAAATAATATTCCTCATTTAGAACCAAAAGTACTCCACAGGGACGTTGTGAGTTTGAACCAGGTTGGGGGCAATAGTAGTAGCAGTAGAAGTAGTAGTAGCATTAGAGGCCGCAGTGAAATTTCTTTAGCAGAAAGTACGTTTTTGCAAAAGCGCATCATAGACTACTACTGTTACTACTACAACTACAACTACAACTACACTCAAGGAAAAAAGAAACGCACCACTTTCATTTTCTCAATTTGTCAAAAAATATTACAGCCAGTGAAAAATTACAGACTACAATGAGTTTAGCACTATTCTGAGTCAAAATGAAATGGTTCCGGTTGATTGATTTTGATGAGCAATAACAACTGTATTTTTGTATTAATCACCTATGTCTGGGTCATGAGTAAAACTCAGAGATGAATTGGACCTGTCCTCAATTGTGCACAACCATTCCCTATAAAAAGACACCAAAATGGAAAAAAAAGCACATTTGTTCACAATGCCACGACTGCTGCAACCAGAGAGAGATTGGCCTGCTTCAAGCTGAAGGAGCACACGGCTGTAGCCAGGAGTTTGGAGTCCATCACTCTACTGTTGTACGCCTTGCTGAGCGTTTCCACACCACTGGATCCTCCAATGACCGTCCCAGATCTGGTCGACCACATGTCACAACTGCTGCATTATTATTGTTTGGTCATGTTATTGTTATTGAAACTGTCATAAGCATTGATTAATTGGGTCTGAATATCAGGGACGGGTATATGGTTGATGTGCACATGGAATATTTCCATCAAAAATAAGTAACCAAACAAAAATGTGGTAAAAAAGCAGTGGTGCATTTCTTTTTTCCTTGAGCGTACTATTGCTATTTCAACAGAACTACTATTATTATTACTATTACTACTAAAAGTACTCAACAAGATTTCTACTTAAGGTATAAGTAAAATATTACAAGAAAATTTACTAATTTAGAAAGTACTTTTGTGAAAAGGAAACAAAAATGATGACAACCACCTCTCTTCTAGCTATCTCTACCAAAATTACTACTACTACTACTACTACTACTACCCACCTAGATTTAAAAAAAATACTTGCAAACATTTAGAGACTAAAAATTCCACAAAAAATACTCAACTATGTTTTAGGAAATGTAATGCAGTCTCAAGGCGTTGCAAACCAGTGTAGTGTTTGTCAGACCCAAGCCTGGATAAATAGAGAGGGCAGGAAGGCCATCTGGTTAAAAAAAAAAGCCAAGTCATTGAATGCTAGGAGGTGACCCCAGAAGGGAAAAGCCAAAAAGAAAAATGTACACGAAAATTTTAATTATTTAGCTACTTTCTGTCTTGTGTTTTACTTTAGGAGGTTTTAAAATGAAAGGACAGGAAGTAGAAGAGGAGAAAGGTTTTACTGAAGACAATGCAAGGAGTTAAAGCAAAAGTTTTATATTGCGTCATCAAAGTATGAATAATCAGAGGCGGACAGCAGAGTTACACACACATCACGGATACAAGGCTTTTTACAGTGCAACAGCTGGTGTAGATCTGAAAACTTCTTAAATACAAAATATATAATTTCACGTTTGTACAAAAATATTTACAAGTTCGTTTAATTACATGTGAAAAGACGATCGGCAGTTCTCAGTGTTGTGGATGATGGGTAAAGTTCGCTTAAAAAAAAAAAAAAAGCGCAGAAAACGAGGGAGCATTTGAGCGCATGATACCGGAGCCATGCTTGCTGCTTGTTGAGACAGTCAGATTCAGTCCTTGTTTATTCAGCTTGGCTATTGGCAGCCTCACTCTCACTTCAGCATACATACACTACATGTGGTTATAATGTTGAGGTATGTACCAGGGCTGCACAATATGTTGCCAATGTATCTCTGTATACTGCTTAAAATGCATTACTGTATGACCAAATGCAAGTCATGCTTAAAATTACTCAGGTCAGAGCTCTTTAAATCACATTAAGTTGGGTTTACATAAAATATTAAGTGAATCTGAGGGGAACTTTTGCTTTAAAAATGCAAAATGGGTGAGAAATAGATTAACTTTACATACTTGAAATAGTAGAGCCAAAAAAAATCAACCTACCGCAACACATTATACACTAATAAGTATTACCTCTTGGTCTCTGAACCCAGAATTAGCCTTCATGATTACCACTTAAACCTACTTTGGTTACGCTTTAGAATACCTCAAAACTCTTAAGTATTAGTTAAGGATTAATAACCAGTTAAATGACTATTTACAAAGCATTACTTAAACATTTATAAACACCACTGAGATATTTAAGTAGTTAATTCTTTAGTAATAGGCTCATGTACAAATATAAACATCAGTGGTAATTCAGGCTCTATAAACTAATCTAAGAAGTCATCAAATGATTGTTAATTACATATTTATTAATGCTTTATTACTGCTTATTAGTTGCATGTTATTCTATAGTGTTACCAGGTTTTGATAAATTTTGAAAGTTTTTGCAAAATTAGCCGTTTATAGAAACACAACTACTGGTGGCACCAGTTTTTTTAAGTAAATTTTAACTTTTAACTTTGAATTTTCCATAATGAGAAACTATTACATACTATTATACAACAGAGATATTATGGTTCTCAAACTGGGGTATGGGTATCACTGCTGGCACACAGGCTACTCCTGATGGTTCTCAGAAATGTTTTGAAGTTCTGACATAGTTAAACTTAGAGCTATGTTATTTGAGCTATGTTCAGTCCTGGTTTGGATGCAGTTTAGTCCTGGGTTTAGTCCTGTTTCAGTCCTGGTTTACTCCTTGTTTTGTCCTTATTTAGTAATGCTAATGTTGGTCCATTAAGATGGTACTTTGAAAACCAAATATTTTCCATTGTGGTACTCGGTGTGATAAGTTTCAGAATCACTTGTATATGGCATTTGTTCCTAATATTGTGCAGCTCTAGTAAATACTCATGTTGTACCAATCACATGATAAAAAAGTCACATAAAAATAGTTCAAGGTGTTATTTTACACCGTGGTCTCTCCGTGTTTGCCGTTCGTCAGCCTCGTGTAAAACTTATGCCACGAGTGCAAAGTCTTCCCGGACCAAATCCAGAAGCCGGACGTAATGCCCACTATGAGAGTCATTAGATATTTAATCATGTAGACGGTGAAATCTGGGGTCATGCGCGGCCCGCTGTGCATGGGGCAGGGGATAGCCAGTGACCTGCAGTGATGACTGAGCCAGGAGCGCTCCCAGTGCGGCCGAAAAGCTTGCTCGTAAAAGAAGCAAGCGATTACAATAGTGGCCGGGACAGTGTAGAGGACGCTGAAGACGCCAATCCGCACCATTAGCCGCTCCAACTTCTCCGTCTTGGTGCCGTCGTGTTTCATGATGGTGCGGATTCGGAAAAGCGATACAAAGCCGGCAAGTAAGAAGGAAGTCCCGATAAAGAGGTATATAAAAAGCGGAGCCAGGACAAAACCTCTTAGCGGGTCTAGGTTGCTGAGACTGACGTAGCAAACGCCGCTAAGAAGGTCACCCTCGATTTGGCCGATCGCTAAGATGCTAATGGTCTTGACGGCTGGGACGGCCCAAGCTGCTAGGTGGAAGTACTGAGAGTTAGCTTCGATGGCTTCGTGACCCCACTTCATACCTGCAGCTAGGAACCAGGTTAGCGACAAGATGACCCACCAAATTGAGCTCGCCATGCTGAAAAAGTACAGCATCATAAACAAAATAGTGCAGCCTTCCTTTTTGGTGCCTTGAACGACAGTTTTGTAGCTGTCCGGGTAGAAGACTCCATTGCAAACGACGTTATCCCCGAGGAAATATCCAGCTATGTATGCGATAGAGACCATAGTGTAGCATCCGGATAGGAAGATGATAGGCCTCTCTGGGTATCGGAAACGTTGCATGTCGACTAAGTAGGTGGTGACTGTGAATAAAGTGGACGCACAGCAGAGCACAGACCAAACTAAAATCCACAGACGAGAGAACTGGATCTCCTTTTCACTGAAGAACATGTGGCCACCGCCTTTAGCTGGCTCACAAGGTGCACCACAGTCCTTCTCATCCATAAACTTGTAATTCAGATATGGTGGGACTTTGAGAACATTGGGGCAAGAGAAGGGTCTGTCGTGTGGGGCGAACATGGAGTGGTCCGGAGTCACCGGGGCCGCAATCACAGGCGGGACGGTAGCAGGAGATGAGTCATTTTGTCCCACGCAGATCTGGCCATCTCCAAGTACAGGAAAGTTTTCACAGCGCAGGCGATCTGGCCATTGAAATCCAAATTTGTTCATGAGAGCTTCACAGCCCTGCTTGGCCCGCTCACAGATTGACCTGCACGGAGGAATGGCCTTCTCCAAAACGGTGCAGACAGGCGCATACATGGAGCACAGGAAGAATTTCAACTCTGGGGAGCACTGTACCTTTACAAGAGGATAAAACTGGTGCACCTCCAGGCCCGCGTCCTCCTGGTTGTAATGTCCCACTAAGTTAGGCATGATAGTTTGATTGTAGGCTATATCCGTGCACAGAGGGATTGAAATAGGTTGACAAAATCCATGCTCCGGGACCACTATCCCACTGTCCCCTTGGTACTGCGCTGATACGAGCACAGGCAGGAGTAGTGCGGCGCACCAAATCTGACGAAAATCCATCTTGAAAAAGTTTACTCCGAGCAAAAACAACGCTTTACTTTGTCTAAAACATCGACTCCACACGCTCCTGGTGTCCCAAAGTCACGGATTTAAAACGTACAAGCTTACCTAGTACCTGGACACAACTTTCTTTGTGCTCGCTCCTCTTTGAACACTGCTGCCTCACTTCTTTTCAACACAACTCCGATTCCTTCGCTGTCATCAATGCAACGGAGATAACTTCAAGCACTTCCGGTTTGCACTTACAAAATAAGTTTAAATCTTTCAACAATGAATAAATGATCACTTTTTGTTCCAATGTACGTTACGATTCACATTTCCCTGTCTCATAATATTAGTGCTCCAAAATCTAAAATAAATGGTATATTCTGGTTATGTATTGCTTATTTTTGTAACAGTAAAGAGGTGTTTTATTTTGAAAGCAAACCCACTATTCTGCTCGTTTTCTTGTTTGTCAAATTAAACTTGACAGCGCAGCTGGATTGCATTGTGGAGCTCAGCCCATGTTGCTTTAAAGGTATTTTATAACAACACAACGTTTTTGTATCATTGTCATTATTAAGAAATATTTCAAATTAATATGTAATAAATCCAAACAAATACTGATGAAAGTACAAACAGGTAAGTTAAGTGTAAATAATTATTACAATAAATGCAGTTTTAAGTGCAATTTACTTAATGTGACAGTTAATATCTAAAATCGTTAATAATTTGTCTTGTTTTGTGTCCTTTTACTGCTAAACTCCAGTGGAGTATTTTACTTTACTTAAATTTTCATGTATCTGTATCTCTTGTACAAGGATACTTTTTACTTTTACTGACATTTTTGATTTTGTTTGAGTTACAAAGCACTGTCATTTTTGGTTTGAAAATGTTTTTGCTGTTGCGTTTTATTATTATTATTATTAGTAGTAGTAGTATTTTATTTTTTATTATTCTTTTTTCACATTTACCAAATTAAGTTGTTGAAAGTGGGAAATACCTTTTTACTTTGTACTTTTATGCTTATGTGGTATTTTTACTTTTATTTGAATACATTATTGCCACTTTATCTGTACTCTTTTCTTGAGCAAATTGAGTACTAATGTGTAAAAACTGTTGACCCTTTTTTTGAGGTTGCACCCAACTTCCACTATTTACTATTCACGCTGTCAGGCCCTTTTACTTTGAAAGTCAGAGTCTGTTCCCGGTGTGGCGCTGTGTAACTCGGACTAACTTTACGCTGCTTCAAAAAGGTATCCATGATGACAACTTTGAACACGAAGCGGATCTTGTATGCGTAATCATCAAAAGCTGGTGATGAAAATGTTTATTCGCCCTCGTCTCGCTGCAGTGTCCTCGACGGTTAGCGTTAGCATGTAGCGCTACGTCATGCTAGGTGGCTAACGCGGAGTGATGCTAAGCGGCTAACACGAGCGCGGCTGTTGTTTACATCCAGTCCTAATGATGATGATGGGCCTGCCCGGGTAGGTGTGTGCGTGTGTTAGCTAAACCCCCTGTGTTACCCGAGTTTCAGAGGCACAGGGACGTCCTAGACCTGCGCCTGGAGGACTGGAGGGCGACCCCCGGAGACCCGCTGCCTCCTTTTGGGTGAGACCAGCAGGATTTCATGAACTTTCAAAATCAGGTTGGGGTGTCACTGTCTGTCATTACAGGTGTCAGTTTATTTTACCTTCGTCACCGCATAATGTAACAAAAACCCGCTGCTGAGTCCTTTTAGTGACTTTTGCAGCTATTTTGTAATATTTAAAAATGATATAAAGCGACGCTTATAGTTTAGAAACACTGCCTTCTCTGTGTACTGACACCTGAAGGATTACCTCAGACAGGTGCGACTATTTGTTGTTGTTGTTGTTATTGTTGTTGTTTTCCTAAGTAACGCAAGTTCATTTTTGCACTTTCAGTTCAA
This sequence comes from Bostrychus sinensis, assembly GCA_020698575.1. NCBI lineage: Eukaryota > Metazoa > Chordata > Actinopteri > Gobiiformes > Eleotridae > Bostrychus > Bostrychus sinensis. Next base: position 10,020,977 of record CM036253.1, on the reverse strand, counting down.
ACTTAAGTCACTTATTTTTTGAATTGCAATCCAAAATGTATTGTACGTTCAAATGAATGCTATTTGTTGAAAATATAAAAGAAATAGTGGTGTAACTTGGCACTGAGGGGCCCCAGTGCGGGTTTTTAGAATGGACTCTAAAGTTATGAAACATATTGAGCAATTTTCTAAGGCTCCTACTTTAAGCTTCAAAGTTATCATTGTTATGTAGAAAATCTATAAAGTAAAGTAGTAGCTTTGTTAGTTTTTTTTAAAGAACATTTTATTTTTATATTTGTGCTTTTATTTAATTTATTTCTTTTGATTTTATTTTTTACAAATTTTTTATTTACAAAATTATTTGCTTGTCTTGAGCTTCTGGTTTTCAGCATTCTAGTATTTGTTTATGTCAAAAACTGGAGGGCAGCTGGGCCAGTATTACTTAATCAGGGTAGCCCCAAAGTCTTAGGTATTAAATTTAATATTGCCAAAATCAAGGCCTTAAAAGTATTAAATCATATGGAGAGGTATTCATTTGAGTTCAGCTAGGTCTTAAATTGACAAACTGGGAAATCTAAGTCAAGTTTTTCAGTCTTTTAGTTATCAAAAATATATTATAGATCAATACTTTGTAAGTAACAACAGAGAAGTTTGTATTTTTTGCAAGCAGGATAAGAATTTGGCAACAAATTCTATCAATAGTGGTTTTACAAATATCTTAAAGTCACCCACTTGAAAGTGCTATTTATTTAATATGTTTTTGTAAGTCTACTGTTTATGTGGGCTGCATAATGTTGCAGGCATATTTGTTGCAAAAGCATCTCCACAATACAGGAAATCCTGCTACCACATAAATTTATTATTTGTTGTTTGTTTGTTTTTTTATGCAGAACTGGAGTTATTTCATCTGTATTAGACGTTGAAAATAAAACCAATGAGCTTCAGAGAGTAATACTGATATTTCATTAGTGCATAATTTGCACTGTTCATTACAGTGTTTTTTTTGCCAGGATTCTTTGCATTAAATTTTATTCTAAGTGGCATTAAAAAGTCTTAAAAAGGTCTTAAATTTCATGAGAAAAAAACCTGGAGCTACCCTGTTTATAAGCTTGATTCTATTTTCAAATATTAAATCTAAACAGAAAATCCACAAATGTTGAACCAGATCATTTTTTGTTAGAGATTGGGTCCACAAACTCTCTATAATAATAATCTTGTGGCTTAATGCTAAGTCTACTGACAACAATTAACACCAGTGTGACTGAATAATGTGACCTCTCTTTAACATTATAATGATAAAATAATTTAACTCCAGGTAATTGGTGTTGACAGAGAAGACACTGAACCTTGCGCCAGTCTTTGTTTTATGTGGATAGACCCAATAATTGCAGAGATATTAACCATAAACCAGGCCAAGACATCATATTCTACCATTTTAACCTGTCCTCAACCTCAATCTTACAACATAGGCCCCTCAGACTGACATGGCATCAAGTAATAACAGGAATTACAACATAATTGTTAACATAATGAAAGCAATAGTGGATTTCTGCTTATTAGTCATGACTTTAACAAATGCGGAATAAACAAGTTACTATAATTGTTGACATAGTTTTAGTTTGAATATTCCTGTCAATTGCCAATTCCTAAACACTGAATTGCCATTAATAAATCATATTTATGTAGTGTTTGCATTGTTTTAAGTGTGTAGCTTTAAGAAATGAACAGACTGCTAAACTATATTATGGAAAACTACAGGCCGTCCAATACAGCTAAAATACTGGACTTTATTTCCTAGATTATTACTCAGAATTTCAGACCAACAGCAGGCACATTAATACTGTGTCAAGTCACACCGCTAAGAGGATGATAAAAAAAGCTCACTTGCTTGGACTGAGCTGTCAAGGCATTACACAAATAGAAGGAAATGCATCAAAAACATTTATAGTACAACACATTATAGAGATACTGTCTGTCAAATCAACATCCTATCTGAGCCTTAAATAAAACGTGTTATGACCAAATATAAGTATTTAAAACATTTTCTTAGTGGTTATTTCCTTAATTTAGTCTTTGTGTCGCCTTGGTTTAGTCCTGGTGTAGTCTTTATTAAGTTTGTGACAGGGACTAAGAGATAATTAAACGTATTGTCTCAAAATACTACATCAAAATATTGTAAATTGTAAAATAAACTTCATATTGTTATGGCAGTATTAAACATGGTTATCACATGTTTTTCTCATATCGTGCAGCTCCTATTTTATCATAGGTTAACATGGATTTTATCACTTGTTTTGACACTAGCTATGACAGCTACAGTGTTTACAGTGTAACTTACAAATGTCTTATGTTTTGTAGTGATGGATGTGTCCTCTCGGGGCTTGCCTCCTCTGGTCATGGACCTGTCGAAAGGCTACTCAGTGGGACGTCTGACCGGCGGCCACACTCAGGCCACGGACATGACCAAGAAGCCTGAGTGGTACCACCGCCAGCCCCCGAACTGCAGCGCCGACCTCGCCTCTCCGTACCAGACCAGGTCTAGATCCATGTCCACCTCCTACAGCTCCCTGCATCCCGACTCCTCCGTCCGCTGCCGGGACCTAGATCAGGGTCGTGACGCTTTGGGGAACTACATGAACTCTGGTCTCGCTCCTGCCTTGGATTTGTATCATGACCAAGTTCATAGCAACCTGTGGCACCCGGGATTTTATGACCAAAGCGGTGACGCTGGTCCCGAAAGCAGCGGTGGAGAGGAAGAGGAGGAAGAGGAGGAGGACAGCGACAGTGATTCTGACGTTATATTTTTGGTTTCTTCATCTAAAGAGCCTCTCCTATGCACATCTTTTATCCAAGACAATGTAACGCACATTGTAGAGCCTCTGTCCCCTGCAGCGTCCTCACTGGACGAGGGGAGAAGCTGCTATCACCTACCTCAGCCCGTGACATCTCCGAGTCACGACAGTTCATACACAGACGAATCGTCGGACAGTTCCGTGGACATCCCCATGCACCACACACGGCCCATAGTCCTCCTCTCTGACCTAAGTGCAGTCTACGCTGACCAATCCCCAGTCGAAGCTTCCAGCGATGATAGTGACATTATTGAGATTTCGGTCTCTAATAAAGAGAAAAAAATATGTAAGAAGTCCTCTCAAAGGGAAGTAGAGAAAGAATCCTCCTCAAAAGTACGACGGAGCTGTAGAGTTAGAAAAACATCTTGCGATACACCGCCGTTAACCCCCAGACGCAGCTTGAGACGGCAAGTCAAAAACAGCGCAGTGGGGATTTACAATGAAAGCTACGACTCTGATGACGTACTGGATTTTGTCGCAAGAGTTTCCAGTTCGGACGAATCCGTTTCACAGCCGAGCGTCTCTAAAAGAATGAGCAGTAAAGCCGATGTGGACACTACGACACTAGAGAAATCTCCATCTAGGTCGCCAGAAAGGGAAGAGCCACCTCAGCGAGAGGCAGCGTACACAAAAGACGTTAGTAATAAGAGGAAAAAAGCACCCACGATTGCTAAGGCGAAAAAGTTGAGGATGGCAAAGCAAAATTGTAGAGAATCCACAGAGAGAGAAAAGGCTGTTGTAAAGAAGGTGAACAAAAAAAACATCTCAAGACGCAAGAGAAAGAGGCGATTTAAGCAAAGCGGTCCATCTCCTCTGTTTCCCACCATAGAGCCAGAAATCGCACTCAAATATGCAAGAAGGAAGAAAAAGGACCACAAATTGGACAGTTTTTCGCCGTTTGTTCATGTAGAGAAGCAGATGTGCACTGTGGTCAACTACCATGAGGAGGAGGAGGCGACGGCTCAGAGCAGGCCGGCCCCGAGCCAGAACGTGTCCGGCTTCGTACCCGCAAGTTCCTGTTACAACCTGGGCCGCGTCAGCCCCGAATCCAAGTCTAGCGAGTTTCTGAAGTGCTGCTTGTGCGGTCACACGGCCAACACCAAGTCGCTGGGGGATCTCCACGGACCGTACTATCCCGCGTTTCCAGAGGGTCAAGATTCAAGGACAGTAGTTCAAAACGGACATCCAGAAAACCACTCCACAGACACGGGAGGTGAACTTCAGAGTAAAAGCGTCCCGGATGACAGCTCGCTTCCGAACGTGCCTCTTAATTTGGAGGAGTGCTGGATTCACGAGGACTGTGGGGTGTGGTCGGCCGGCGTCTTCCTGGTCCGAGGGAAGCTTTACGGACTAAAGGAGGCGGCTCTGCTCGCACAACAAACGGTAAACAATGCTTTCGTATCGAATCGTTCAATTTAGACACAAAACAAGCTTACTGCTGTAACAAGAAAACACTTTAGTTGCCCCTGCAGACTTTGACAAAACACCACTAAATGACTCGATAGGTGCTGAGAGAGGGAGTAGAGGACAATCAACAGCAAGTACAATACAAAATGGTTTTACACAGCTGCACAAAGGAGAAGTCTTTCGCTCAAATAGAAATGGATTTGCTCAAATAGATTTTAAAATACAATCTTCTTCAGCCACATGGGTTTTATATATAACTTTAACAGAAAAATAAGACTCACCCAGAAGTAACACTGTCTTAAACCAAGCTCACTAACCCAGTAAAATGAACCCAGGCAGCATTTTTTGTTTTTATTTAAGCTGTTTATTCCGATCAATAAAGAACCCATTCCCATAAAGACTGCACATACAGGAAGATTAACATATGACTATTTTTGTGACAACTTAAAATCAAAACAATAATTTTAAAAATATGTGTTGTGTTACTGTATTTTGTAATTAACAGTTTATCATATTTTATTTATTTAGTTTTTATTATTGTGCATTGCAACACTTGTGGCCACCAGGGGGTGCTGCTACATCTCTAGTGACATGTTTGAAGACTGATAAAATATCCATAGCCACACAACTACTGACTGGAGTGCTTTGAATTATTTAGACCCTATTTTCTCAAATGGAAGCATCCCAGAGGTGCCTGAATTTTTGGGAGAAAGTAATCATAGTTATAAAAAGAAAACATTTATTCTAAAATGTGTTAAAATGATATGTTTATAGATTAAAATGGTAATGGAAATATATAACTTGGTATTTCATTTTACTTTCCTTAAAAACTGATTTATTTTTTTTCTATCAAAAATTCTGAAGCAATAGTTGGGGGTACTTAGCTGCCAAGAAATATCTTACCAGGGAGTACTTAGCTGAAAAAAGTTTGAGAAACACTGATTTAGACCAATATTTCTTATCTTTATTTGACTTTATATTAAATAAAAATATATACATAACTGATTTTCAAGTGGCATCACCTTTAAATGCGCAAAAAAGTGTCAGAAGTCAAAATGCTGTACATGGATGTGGATCTGTGTCTGTATCGTCTTTATTAATGGACTTTCATTACCAAAAACACACAGACTTATCACACTTAATTCATTAACATTAACTACTTTTTACTATAAACAAGTAACTTTATGCCTTACTCAATTAACCCCACATACTTTTATTTTTACTTGTGTAAACTTTTAGAATCTCAATCTTTTGACCCTAGTAGTAGCAGTAGTAGTAATAAAAAGTAGTAGTCATTGCAGTAATAATAGAAGTAGTAAGAGTAGCAGCAGTAATAGTAGTAGTAATTTTAGTGTGCAGTTGCAAAATACTACCTTTAAAAGTACGTTCTACTTTACTACTTTGAGTGTGTGTTGTAAAAATGGTGCAAATCCGGATGTGACTGAACAATTGGAGCAGCTGGATTCACATCTGGTCGAGGATTATTCCTTTTAATCTTTTAATTTATTCATTTGACTGATTAAACCTTTAGTCCCAGTGTTTCCTGTTAATTATAAGTGCATAAAACATTGATGACTATTATTATTGCTTTATTGAATAATGTATCATGTTTTTTTTTTTCTTTTAGATCTGTTCGTCATGCCAAGAGACCGGTGCAGTCATGGGCTGCTTCCAGAAAGGTTGCTGCAGAAATTTCCACTACACATGTGCCATTCAGTCAGGTACAGCGTGAGTCACACAGAGAGAGCCTCAAATCCTCTGATATTTTTATGGCCTGTTCTTGTAAAGGCGCTATGTTTTCGGGCGCCTGCGAAAGCGTTTCATTTGAGCCGGAGTTGAGTCACCTTTTTTTTAGTGAAGTGGGAAGGCTGTCATTCTCACTGACGAATCTTTAAGGAGACAGAAATGCAGCTCTGCAGACTCTGAGTCAGAGCTCCGGCGTTCAGCTAATCTCAAGCTAAGGCTAAATGCTTTCTCTGACTGATTTATTCCCACGAGTACAAACTTGTTAATTCTGTCGGGGCACTGTAAGATGCAAACAAGAGCGACATGTAATGAGTTGCAAGTCTATGAGGAAGTGTTTCGGATGCATGCAGTGCTTTTCAGTACAGACCTATGATGGTTTTTAACGCAGTGTTGCTTGAGTACCTGAAGATTATGAGCATCCAATACTAATAATACAGACTTTACCTTTCAAAAATGCTTCTTTTATATCAGTCTTACTAAAGTGTAGCCAATATGGAAGCAGAGTAAATTTAAATTATCTCTCCTTAGTGTTTGTTTGTTTTTTGTTTTTTGTTTTTTACCGTCTCATTTCCATTTTATCAACTGTAAAGTCATGTTGATGTTGACGTAATACATACAATACAACTGGCTTTTGCTGCTGTCCCAGTTCAGAAATGAGTGCACAGCTGCTCATAATGCAACGTATTTTGGTGTTGTATGGCAAAACTGGCAAGATGTTTGTTTTGCTTACAGTTCAGTGGTGCACTGCTTATGTCCTGCCCTTCATTTCTCTGATTTGTTACTTCATCTAGAAACAAAATTTAAGAGAAGGGGTACCAGACTGACTTCTTTGTACAGAATAGGCTAACATCCAGTACTAAAAACAGAGGCTTTTGTCTTCTTTTATACCCAGACGTCTTACCAAAGTGTTGGCAATTAGCAAATTTAGTTTCCAAATGCTCCTCCTGCTGTTTTTATTTTATTATTATTTTTTTACCAGCCTTATTTTACCATGTCTTAAATTTCAAGTCAAGATGCCATCAGAGCCCTAAGTCGATTTAACTTACAAATCTCCCAACTTCTGTCTAGATAATACACTAACAGGGATTTTAACAATAGTGGCGATATCATGATATAAAAAGTCTCACAATATCGTCATGGGCCCCGCTCTGCTTATTTATTTTTCTCTCCCAGTGTCCAGGGAGCATGAAACAGTGGCTGCTTCTTTTCTTGACTTGACATAAAGTTTTGCACCTTGTTATTGAACCCTTATTTAGTCTTAATCCTTTAAATTATGACAGTGATTATGGCACTAAAGGCTTGTCTCAAGTTTGTAAGTATCGCATCATACTGTGAGATTTGCATATTGTTACATCCCTATATACGATACTGTAATAATAACTACTCAGTCAAAAGTTTTATGTTTTAAATGTTTGTCTCTTTAGGGTGCGTCTTGAATGAAGACAACTTCTCCATGAGATGTCCAGACCACAAGGTAACGCCAATGTCCTAAAACTTGTCCTTTAATATTAGGGCTGGGTCATAAACGAATCACTTTATAGCTACATTGATAAAGTAAAATTTTTCTTCACTACTTTAAATTGTTCTTTAAAGGCAAATCACGGATAAAATGTCTGCTGTATAACCCCAGCACACTGATTAACATTGATTAAATGTATTCATATTAATTATAAAGTGACGCCTGATGAGGACAGCCTTAAGCTTTTTCAGAAGTTTTAATTTTAGTTGTCCTGAACTTTGGACAGTAATTTTAACACTAAAAAAGTCCATTCATTAACCAATAATGTTATTTTTCTTCTGTCAGAACAAACCGTGTGTGAGCAGACAACACTTGAGATGACCTCCCAGTCCTCTGCAGCTCTTGTGGTTAGTAATATTCCACTTTCTGCACTCAACTCCTGCCTTTGTTCAAGTTTAAATGAACTTGTGTGTGTTTTTCAGATGGAAGTGTGGACAGGCTCAGGGCACGACCTCAGCTATGCTCTTTTCTAACTTAATGTTGCTAAAGACACTACGTCTGGTGAGATTTCCCTTTGTCACAGCAGGGAGATCAACAAGGGGCCAATGTAGGATTTTATACAACGTATTGTGTTGTTTTCTGTGGGTTTTGAGAAGAATCGAACTGGCACAATGTAATCACGTTTCCACTGAGCAGTATGGTACAGGTTTGGTCAGCGCGGCACGATTTGATTTTGGTAACATGAAAAAGGTTTGGATTTATAATATTAATCAAGTTATGTTGCGCTCTAAATGAAATCACATTTAAAGCTGTGTACTGCTGCTATAAACAGTAAGAGATTAACAATTTAGTTCAAATTCAGAGAACTGTTTTCTAGAAGCTGGCATTTTCATTTTTGATTTTCTTTTATTTATTGCAAGATGGGACTTTGAATGCATTTTTTTTTTTTTTTTCAGAAAGAAATAATAGGTGCCAGACTGAAATGTGATTTTATTTTTTGTATTTTAGCCCACCACTTGGTTATTAATCAACAGACTTCAGTGTTTAGCTCCAACAAAGAAAACCAACCTCTATTGAAACCACAGCAGAGGGGTTTGCAAAGTGGAATAATCAATTTTTTAAAGAGACACTTTGATCCACATATGACAAAGGAACTTCTGAAAGTGTTTTTAGTTCCGCTTTCTTAACTTTAGATTTAAACCTAAAAGTTCTGTATTATGCTAAATCGACTTTTTTGAGCTTTTAACCATGTTATAATATTCATCTGCATCTCCAAAACATATGTGGAGTTGTATATTGTTTCATGTTTCATTCATAAGATGTTTTCCATACATATACATTATTTTAAGTTTTAAAACATGAAATCCTAATGCAAAGATGTCCAAAATGATTTCAAAAAGCCTGAAAGAAGCATAAAGTGGCACCTTTTTAAAGTTTTTAACTTTATATATTTCCTACATTTGCGGACTTTTCACTCGCACTGGGATGTTTGTGGGAAAAAAGGTAATTGAACTTAATTAGTTTAATTTGAGAATGCACTGACATTCAATTATCATTTCAATAAGCTTCAGATGCGATGCATACGCCACAGGTCGGGTGTTTCGTTGCAAGATCGCCTGAGTAAAGAGGCAAGTAGAAAGACCTAACATTGAGGAGGAAATTCATAAGCATTGGTTCAGGCATGTGTGCAGGATGGCTGAAAATGAAACCCGCACAGTGGAAAACGCCCCCTACAGCCCCAAAGAAGGCAAGACAAACTGAACAAGATCTGAAGAATCATAGACTCAACCTGGCGAGAGCAAAACAAGCCGCCCTAGGTCGCCTTCAGTTTTTATTTAATCCACATCTCTGCACCACATTTTAACCACTGACCATATAACAACATGAGTTTAACCAGTGTTTGAACCAATCTAAACTATAAATTACATGTTTTGATTTTTGAGGAGAGAGCGTTACTTCGCCAAACTGGAAACAGCTGTTGCTAATATACGCTAGCTTTATTTTTCAAAAACATCGTCTCAACATTAAGCTCATCTTCTCCTGTAATACGGCCGTTTATCTCAAGGACAACATTTTCCTTTTTATTTCTGTCCTTTGGCTTTTTGTTTTTGCTGAGTGAGGATTCTCTCTCATTCATCAACTCGCAGCAGGCCACGCTTAACCGTGCTGGGCCCCTTCCTGAAAATAGAACGGTTTGGACTACATTTTGGGAACCTTGGAGCACTTTGGGAAGTGGAACTAGAGGTCGACCAATATGTGTTTCTCTATGGCCGGTGTTGATGCTGATTTATTAAAATTCAGAGCAGCTGATGGCCGATAAACAATGCAGTTTTTTTGTTGTTCTTTTTTTTTTTGGGGGGTGGGTCTTAATTCTATGAAAGAAATTAAAATTATATAGCCATTTGTCTTAGTAATATTTATTAAAATGCAAACAAATGTGCGAGAATCAGACAGTGAGAATGCTTTTTTGAAAAAAACAATAAGGCAATCTCAATCAAACCTGCTGTCCCGAGTAGAGTTTGGGGTGAGTGATTTTGGATGTTTCCTATGAACTCCAGTGATATGATACCAGATGGGTGGGGAAGCTGCGGTCCTTCAGTCACATGGTTGCCTGGACATGTGCCTGACCAAAAATCGGCATAAAAGGACAAGAATTGGAAGATTGCCGATTAACGAAAAAAGACAAAAATCGTCCCGATATATATTGGCTAGCCCTCCAGTGGAAACAATCCCAAACCAACCCTTTCTGTCCTATTGGAAAAGCACCTTATCTTGGAAAACAATTGTATGTACATACAGTTGTCCTGCGGCACCCAGAGCGGCGTATCAGACACATCGACAGATTCACCTCAGCGCTGTCTAAGAGAGCTACTCAATCTCTAGTTTTTAGCTCCACCTTTTGGTAAACCACATCGTCTGCCGTACTGACCCCTGTACCATACAACTCTAAACTAGTGTGACTGGAAATGCTTTTGATCCTCTGTTCCTGTGTAAGAGCCACACCATAAATTCAGATTGTTATTATTTGAATACACTAAAGACACAAAGAGCTTTACGACGTTGTTGTACAGATGAAATTGTCTTTGTATGCAGTGAGGCTTCTGCTGCTTTCTACACTTTTCTACCACTTTTCTATGATACTGTTCACCCCTCAGCTTGTGCCTTACACTTGGGTTACTGAGATGGGTGTTGGTCTAGGCTCTAAACTCTGGCATTTTCTAAAATCATATAATACTTTTTTCTATTTTGAAGTTTTTAATTAATAGGTAGGAAGTTAGCACAAGGATGTCCTAAATCGAATACATAGCCCAAGTAAATTTGCTTGCTTATGTGATCTGTGCTCTTTCGATGCAGATCACCAAAATACCCCAATTTTGCTATCACTAATTTTCATGCAACACTAATCATTTTGCTTTTGCCAAGTCCCTATTTTAGTTTCAGTTACATTGTGAATAATAGAGAGGTCCTATCAAACATAATTACATTACACTGATGACATAATTTGAAAGAAAAAATAGCATTGTGAGAATTACAGTAGCCATTATACAACTAAGACTGTCTTTTTTACTGTCTTTGCCTAAATCTGGTCTGCAGTGGATCTTGTCTTTTCATTTTTTGGAGATGTGGGTTTGCCAGATTGTTTTTCTCTCAGCGAGGTAGTAACTCAAAAAGTAATGGTCATGTAAAAAGAAAACCAAGCCATTACAGAATTAAAAAAAAATATCTTTCAAGTTAATAACATCATTTTACAATTAATTTTCTTTTGCTAACACCAGGAAACATCAGCACATTTTTTACAGTTCAGAGTACAATATGGCACCCTTTAGAAACGAGAATCTGTAGAGCACACACCTCCACCAAGGCATTATTGGCCCTGTGTCTCAGTGGTAACAATATTGTGCCCAGACCTGGACCTGAACCAGGATCTTCTAGTTCAGGGGTTAAATGCTCTACCGATCTAAAGCCACAAAGCCCTCGTCTCTCACGCTTCTCTTTCATTATGAGACGCTCAGTCATTCCTTTACTGACCCCTTGTGGTTGGAGTTAGTATCTATATCTGGCCCAGAATGATTTAAAAAAAAAAAAAAAAACTTCCTTGGTCCTACCTATATTTTTTAATCTTTCTAACAGATATACAACCCTTGGAAACTCACACACAATTTACATTTTATCAGCAGTGAGTAGAATAAAAATTCGAGAATATTGTTACTGCAAAATAATATTACTCAAGTAGAAGTATAAAATATGTTAAAAATAGTTATGTTTTAGGAAATGCATTCAGTGTGGACAGTGTTTTCAGATTCCTGTACATAAAGCCCATCTCATTGACTCCAGTGAGAGGCACGACCAGAGGCAGAGACTTAACTACAACCTAATTTATTTTCCTCATCTTGCATGCACTTTACATAGTCTCCTTTTAAACAGTAATACCATTTATTATTTATACTATAATTATGTTCTTCCTTTTTTTTAATGTACTTATTTAGAGGATTTTAAGATATTTAATTTAATGTAAAGCTGCACTAGGCATGATTTTTGTCTGTAAAAGAATAATTTAAGTGGTTGGATCACGGTCGTCACATGATTCACATTGATCAAACGTGATTATATGGATATGAAAAGTTCTTTAATTACTTTTAGTTTTAGTTTTTTATTATTACAAATTGTATGTACTAATCACAAAGGGGTTTTCAAAAAGTGAATCATAATCTCTCAACTATCAGTGTATATTTTATAGTTCTACATTTTAGAGGTGCAGTGTGTTGTTGCAGTCGCTTTAATTACATGCCCATATTTTCTGTACAGCATAGGAGCAAGGCAAGTTTATTTGTAAAGCATAATTCATACACAGGGTAAGACAAGTTAGACATGAATTACAATTAATACAGATTTTTATTTGACCTGTATTGACCCAGAAAGTCTCTATGATATTATAGTGGAGTCCTGTGAACCTAGTGTACATGTTTTTACATCTGGAGGTAACCTAACGTACAGACTCCACACAGAAAGGCCCCGCACGGTCTGGGAATCGAACCTGGGACCTTCTTGCTGGGAGGCAGGAGTGCTCACTGCTATGCCACTGTGCTACAATACGATAAAACACTTTCAGATGTCCAACACAGAGCTAAAAATAAGCATTTTAAGACTTAAGACTGTATAAAACTGAACTGAAGGGGCAATGCTACGGTAGCCCTAGAGGGACATGCTCTAGTCTAGAAAGTTATTATCTGAAGAGTTTAAATGAATTAGAAAGAAAAGTTAGTTACTACGATGTACATGCTTTAAAACTTCATAACTTATTGTGTAGAAACATGAATGTGCTTCTTCTCCAGCAGTGCTCAGTTTGTCCGCTCTGGGCAGCTGTAGGAATTTAATATTTTGCCTTTAAGTTTATTTGTCCAGGATAGATAATGCAAATAGGATTACAGAGCCCACAGAACAGGCTACCATAAAACTACATACACATTGCACCTTTAAAATATCTAACTATAAAACCTGTTTATTTTCTAAAAACAATGGGGAGGAATAATTTCTTCACAATGTGAGTGTTATTTTTTTGAAAGTGAATTTACTAATCATTAATGAAACTTTGTGACTTGAATACAGTTGAGCTTGAGAAGTATTTGAAGCATGGCACATTTTGTAAAGAACCCTGGCTGCAAATATACAGATATTTTTTTTTATAAACTGTTGTCTGTCAAAATATCTGTGTATGTGTAAACCTAGGCCCAAAAACACAAGATTCAATTATTACTTTGTTAAAAATAACTCCTAAATACTAATTTGACACAGCCTTAAACCAGAAAGCACAGAACTGAATTATGCATCAAATTTATTAAAGGGGATATTTTATGCATCCTACCAGGTTACAATGTTATAATGTTGTTCCCTCATCAAAAACATACCTGGAATTGTGTTTTGTTTGATTCACGCCTGTTTGTAATCCTCTATTCTCTGGCGCTGAGTTTCTGAGACCTCAAAACGCTCCAAGCACTGACCAATCAACAAGCCCTCTAGACAGATTGATAGATACTTTATTGATCCCGACGGAAATTCAGGTTCCAGCAGCAGCATCACAAAGTAACACAATACAAGGCACTCAGCATCCGGTATTAATAAGGTGCAATACAAAATAATATAATATTATATAGAAATACAAATGAGAACAGTAAACATCCAGTCTGCTCTTATTCATTTATCCAGAAAACGGTGTAAAGCTCTGTTTCCACTGCTTTTGATGTAAAATTGCACCATTCAAAAAGTTTAAGGAAGTAAAAACCTTTTTTTCTCGACACTCTACTGCCCTCTGCTGGTCTCTTCACCTGTTTCTTTATGGCAGTGGTAAAGTATTTATTGGAAATGCGCTTTATAAGATGCATACGAGGATAATACCCCTTTTAATGCGTTGAGACAAAATTGTAACAAAACAAAAAAAAAGCCCAGTGTTTCAAATACTTCAAACCCAAGCTGAGAGGGTTTATTTTTGTTATAACATTTCTGTTGTGGCCTTTTCCCCTGTTACACTGACCTCCTGTTTCCACGTGGCCATTGTGGACCTTACGAACACTACGTTTCTTAACCCTGTACTGACTTCTGTTGTTGTTGATGTGAAGTTGCCTGGTGCAGCTTCATCCACCGTTCATCTCTGTGTTCACTGTCCTGTATTTGTGTGAAAAGATGGTCTATATAAGTTGTTTGTAAAATGAGGGATTTTCCGATTTGTCCTTCTTCTGTTTCATGACTGCACTTTTTGTCTGAGAAATCATAATTAATGTATTTAATATAAGTCATTAAAACTGAACTGTTGACATTATGTTGTTGTTAATGTATTTGATAACACTGTGATTAAAAGCATGTAACATCTAAGGTTTTAGGTCACTTCTGAGCCAATACAAACTAGCAGTTGATTGATATATTGAGCTGATTTTTGCTTTTTTTTTTTTTTTTTTTAGACCACTGGCAATTCTTGCACTTTAATGCCAATTTCTGTTCAGGCACATGTCCAGACAACCATGTGACTGAAGGACCCCAGCTTCCCCAACCATCCTGTAGCAGTTTGAGCTCTTACTCTGCACTTCACAGAAAACATCTAAAATGGCTTAATCTCGGCCTGAAAAGCTCAAAACAGCAATTAAAAGATTTTGCTCATTTCTCTGGCACAGAACATTGTAAAATAAAAATTTTAAATGCATTTTGTAGCTCTCCACTTGCACAAATAGTTTGAGATTGCCTTATTTTTTTCCTCAGAAAACCTCATCTTTAACTGTTCTGTTAGTTCTAACGCATTTGTTTCTGTTTTAATAAGCATTACTTTACTAAGCAGGGCGGCAGTAGCTCAGTTGGTAGAGCCGCTTGTCCACTAACCAGAAGGTTGGCAGTTCAAACCCCACTCCCACCGGTCCCTGGGCAAGACACTCAACCCACCTTACCTCCAGTGTCTGCACACACTGGTGTGTTAATGGGTGAATGCTTCCTTGATGTAAAGCACTTTGAGTACCCATGAAGGTAGAAAAGCACTATATAAATATGACCATTTACTAAAAAAATAGCTGAAGTATAATAATTTCCTTCATAAAATAAAGAAAATCAGTACAAAAAATTGGCAGAGATTATTGGCCATCGGCTGCACTAAAATTTAAAAACAGAAAAACCCATATTGGTCGACCTCTAATACAAATTCTTCCAGATGAACACATGTATGCACTGATCAGGAAAAAACACCCCCTGCCTGTTATTTTTAGTTGTAATGTTATATGTTATGACCACCAGCCTAATATGCAGCCCCATACACAACAAACTTTCTTTCAGAACCACCACTAACTTCTTCAACAAGTATCTCATCTGTAGGATCTGACCACACGGCTAATTCAATTCAATTTTATTTATAATACCAGAACAGTCGGCTCAAAGGTCTTCACAAATCAAACATAAACACACAATCAGACACAAACAATAACTACAGACCCTCCTTCTCGGTAAGGAAAAACTCCTAAAAAAAACACATTATTAGCAGGTGCTGTACTGAAGAGATAATCTGTGTTTTTCACGTCACCTGTCAGTGATCAAAATGGCCTGATCTGTGTAAGCTTCCATACCGATTATGCTACACAGTATTATAGGTTTTTAATTGTTTCCCAATTTAGACCCAAACAGCTGGAGGTGTGGGCCGCGCTGCTTCAGTTTCTAACGCTGCATCTCTAACACGGCGCTGTAACATCTGAGCTGTCCTCTGACGTCACTCCTGTATTCATCCTGAAATGTGTTAAATGTGCATCAGATCTTTTTTTGGGCTGCTCCATGTCAACCTTTCCCAACCTGAGTGTGAAGCTGTTCTCTGTGGACCTTTGGATGAAAATAAATTGCTCTTGCTCTCATCTGTCAAAGGAAACAGTCCAGAAGCATATAATAGTTTAACATTAGTAGCAATGGTAGCTTGTGTGTTGTATGTGACTGGCACCACCTTGACAGACGTTTAAATGCAAGTAGGCAAATTCAAATTCGAGTCAGCCTCTTCTACTTTCTTTTTGAGATCAGGACTGGTTCCTGTCTCGCAGCAAACCGTTTCTCTCCGCTCGATTTGGAACTGGCCTATCACAGCCAGTTTATCTGCAGTCTTACGCACAGAAGACGAGCGAATTTAATAACTTCTCTTGCGGCGTTTTGTGCTTTCCTTCGTCACCTGTTGATTCTGCTGAAGTCCTTGTTGTTCTGTCCTGTGTGGGACTTTTTTCTTCATCTTGTTTCCGTTTTTAACAACAGTAAAGTCCAGGTGACGCTTTATTTTGACAGGACAGGTAGAGATGTGACAGGAAATTTTGGGACTTTTCTTCCTATATATCTCCAGCTCGACAGCTCGGTCTTCTTATCTCTCCCTGTTCACTGCCATATCTCCTTTCAAGGACAAGCCACAGAACTGAACTTGTAAACATCTAAGTTGCGGCTCCAACTTTCTCAAAACACAATCTCAGACTCTTACTTACGTCATGCCTCCTCCTTTTTCCTTCTCTCCCTTACCCATGTCCAAACAAAAATTCCATCATGTGACCACGTGTACTGTGTCTTGTTATGTTATTGACGCTCTACCCACTGAGCTGTACCTCTTACATTTTTACCTCTGCTAAGGAAGTTGTTTTTGACATCATTGGTTTGTTGGTGAGCATGACCAAGGACGAAATTATTACTTAAAAGAGTGTGTGACATTGCAAGATAGGGCCAGAGATAAATAGTGATAAATACAAGCTCCCCTGTGTTTGATGCAGGAAGTCAGGGGCTCAATAAATTGACGGAAATTGATTGATTTGTTGTGGCAACCCCTGAAATAAAGGTCACGGCCTCAAGGGGCTTTTTACCATTGTGAGATATAGGGCTTTGAGGGTGAGAGCATTTACTCTTGAACTAGAGTAGGAGTTTATGTCCAGTTTATGTCCAGGTATATCCCTTCCTATAGACAAACTACACAGCTGTATAGAGCCCCACAAACATTAGAGGGCCCCAAAGCTTATCCATCATTTGCTGATTTGATTAATTTGTAACTGTATTTAATGAATACTCTTCTTGTTATTGCCAGTCATTTCTGAGAGCCGTCCATCTGTGTTTTATGAACTGTTAACCTGGGCCCCCCTTTGCAGAATTTGCAAGTCAAAAATGTCCCACAGCATTCGCCCCCTTAGAAAAATAGTTCAGTGTTTTAGGAAATAAAAGTTATAAAGTAGAATTTAACTGGTCCGAAAAATGTCTTGGTGGAGGTGTAAGCATCTAGCTACCATAACATTTTATCACATTAAAGAAATATTAAATTGCATAAAGACACATATATATTGTTATATAACTCTGTGTCTTCCTTCATTTTTTCTTCCAACCCTTCCTCCCTCTGTGTCTTGGCTCTGTGTGGTCGTGCACCTGTCCTCTTTGTTCTGGATCCACTCAGCCTTGTATCGTCCAATTACATTCTCTCTCTCTGTGTGTGTGAAGTGCAGATCAGCCGCTGCAGGTGCAACTCTCTGCTTCAGAAAACAACCCCCGCCCGACATTAAAGAAAAATACAACAAAAGGCATTCAGACTGCTTCATGTCCCGTTGCATCACGAGAAACAACAGCATCTGAGGAACACACATCTCCTCAAACGAATCTGATCCCTGTTCTTTGAAACACATTAGTCCTCAGTGTCTGTCAGCGTCACTTGTATCTTTGAGCCTAATTCATCAAAGACCCATTCAGCCTCTCTTCAGTGGGTTTGGTCATCATTATAGTTTGTAAAAGACATTTAAACAGCTCATCTGATGATACTGGCAGAGTCTGCTTCAGCTCTTTACACTAAAACCTCTAGGAAAAGGGTGTCCAAACTTACTTCATTGACTGCCACACTCTGTGAAATATAGGCACCATAATAGCAAGTCCTATGCTTCTTAAAAAGTTGAAATATGATACTATAGATGAGCTAATGGACTGCTAGACACTTTTACTGCCTCCCTGTCCTGGGAGTGGATCTCTCCTTCAATGTGGTTCTCCCTGAGGTGTCTTCTTTTTTTCCTCACAGCTGGGATTTTTATGAGTTTTCCCTTCCCAACAAGGAGGGTCTAAGGACAGGGGATGTCCTGGGACCGTTTTGTTTACCCTATTTTCCGGACTATAACTCTCTCAGGGGGAGTAGAAGCTGCACTAGCCAAAAAATGCATAATGAAGAAGAAAAAAACGTATCTAAGTCGCATTTTGGGGGGGGGATTTATTTTACAAAATCCGACACTAAGAACAGACATTTCATGTTGAAAGGCAAGATATAGTAATAATAGAATAGAGAACAACAGGCTGAATAGGTGTGCGGTTTGCTAACGTAACACATTGATGGTTATTCAGCTACATGAAGCATAAACAACGAACTGAATAGGTGTCTCGTATGTTAACGTAATATATTAACAGTTATTCACATAACTATAGCATAAAGAACATAATATAACAAGTTCACCAAACTCACCATCTCACTCCTAATCACTAAATCCTTTAA
Organism: Bostrychus sinensis; assembly: GCA_020698575.1. Taxonomy (NCBI): domain Eukaryota; kingdom Metazoa; phylum Chordata; class Actinopteri; order Gobiiformes; family Eleotridae; genus Bostrychus; species Bostrychus sinensis. Next base: position 10,002,532 of record CM036253.1, on the reverse strand, counting down.
ATTCTTCATCCTCTGTGTCGCTTCTGAACAACTCCACCAACTCTGGAGGTAGACGAAGCGCCGCTTCCTCCTCTGCGTGGCTGTCGTCAGACTCAGCATCAGTTCCATTTCCATTTATTCCGCTCTTTCTCAGTTGTCTTTATAGCCTAAGTTGTTGTTGGTAATGTTTACATGTTAAATTGTCAGTGGTACAGGTGCAGCAGATGCTGGTACACAAGCCTAGAGCGCCCTCTAACCAACACCTGAAATATTTTAATATATAAGTCACATCCTGAGTATACGTCGCACCCCTAGCCAGACTATGAAAAAAAGTGCGACTTATAGTCCGGAAAATAAAGTAGTTATTGTTTGTGTTTGACTGTGTGATGAATTGTTTGTAAAGTCCTTTGAGGTAACTGCTGTTGTGATATTGGGCTACATAAATAAAATGATATTGAAATTGAACCTCCCACCTGACATCATTTGGCTGTTTCATTATGTGTTTGGTACATTATCATCACTTTGACTAAATGTTGCTTATGAGTTTACTTTGCATTGTACCTCTTTGCCTAAAATGCTGCTTATGTGCTGTTATACATCACCCTGGCTTTGGCAAGTCATTTCCGTCTGTGGCCCCATGACAAATCTCTTTATAAAAAGGTATAATTAGTCTTGAATTATTGGTTCTGTCAGGTGCGAGCGTGTTCTTCCAGCTGGCAGGAAGCGGCGCATATAAAATTGGTGACAACTGTGTCTTTGCCAAGGCGCCTGTGTTTTTCTGTTTCTCTGTGTCCTCTCTGCTTCTCAGAAATGGTCAAATTCTCAGAAAAACAGCTGTAGTTTTCAGAAAAAAACTTTTTTCTAAGTCTCTGGTAAGTTCTCATAAGGATATTCTAGTATTTTTATAAAAGTGGCTCTATGAAATATTTGACTAAGCAACTTATTTCCATAGATGGGGGTTAGCTAACTCCCAGTTTGGAGAGGCAGACAGGAGCAACAGCACAGTCTTTGTGTTATGTATGGAGGCCCAATGGCTGCCATTAGGGCCACTGAGGTAGAAGGCTTCTGGACAAATTCACCACTACAAAAACAAACCATGACAATTAGGGCTGACCTTAAACTAAGCTCTGAGCTCAGAGTCAGACCCATACAGTCCCAGTTATCTCTGCCAGGTAAAACATTTTGTTGCTGCTGTTTCTTTGTGTTAGCAGACATTTGTGAGTGATCTAATGGATTAAGTTGTTTCCCAAATATCTGATTTGTGTTTTTTGACGAATAAACTTTGAGAATACATTAACAAACTATTGTAGGTCGTCACTTTTTTTATAGCAATTTGTCGAACATAAGAAATCAGTATCTTTTTGTAGCCCTTCGCTTATGTAGCACTAATGGAGCTCAACAGTTCCCACCCCTCCTTTGGTGCCGGAAGTACATTTTCCATAAGTTTTTACCAGAGACCTTTAAAAAAATTCGTATATTAAGAGTTTGAAAGCTCTGGTGTAACTCGTGACCTTTTGTTTCATAAAAAAAACATATAATAAACTTGAAAAAACAGCTAAATACATTTGTAGCTTTGCCTTTTTACAAGTTTCAGATTATTTTTTGGATTGAAATTGGTGCATGGGTGATCTGTGTGCGAGACTTGTCCGGTACATGTATTCTATGATTATATTTTTAATTTTGTGTTCTTCCCTGGAGTGGTTACGCTTAAGTGGTTAAATTAGGGTGACCAGATTTTTAGACACAAAAACTGGGACACTTTTTTTTTTCACTAGTCACAGTGCATTTGAAGTCACCACAAAAAACTTTCGAAATCCATACAATTTTCAGTCATGTAATTAAAGTACATGACGGTAGGGCCTAAAGGTTTAATTTTAATGGCAATTTATTACTAAAGATAAGGACATTGTAAATCATTTTAGTGAAAGTAATAAGACAAATGTGTTTTAAGTTTCCTGTGCTTTTCTGTTGGTTAATATAGGGACAACTGGGACAAGGAGTCTAACACTGGGACTGTCCCAGGTAAATAGGGACGTCTGGTCACCCTAACTTAAGTTGCTAAAATAACTTACTGTAGCTTGTACAAACTCATTTATAATAGCGTTTTAAGACAATAACATTAAACCAGAGTGTGTGAGGCAAAGTACATTATTAATATAACACAATGTTTTTAAAAAATCTACAAATAGCAAAAATCACAACAGCACAACAGAAGCCCTATATCAGTTGATGAAACTTTTTTACTCTTATATATACACCAGAATGTCAGTGTCCAAACCTTTCAGTGCACTAGTGCTGCAGTAAACAGTAAGTGAGCGATTAGGGACTCAGAACTGAGACCAGTATGTCCCTTATATGCTCAGGGAAACTCACTCTCTTTCTCCCTCTCACTTACTTCCCAAAATGACGATAATGACCCAAACCTTAACCCTATATTCTTATTTTTGCAAAGACAAGTAAGAAAAATGAAACAATACTTTCAAAGGTATGCATTTAGTTTAGGTTTATTACATATCTATTTATTTCTGTATTTATTTTTGTATAAAGACAATTATTAAACTTAATAACGTTGTTTAGTTGTTATTAAATACCTATAAAAAAACGTGAGCCGAACTTCACAATGCAATCCAGCTGCTTTGTCAAGTTCCGTTTGACAAACTAGAAAACAGGCAGAAAAATTTGTCAAAATAAAACAACTTATACAAACGAGCAATATAAACCTCATTTTCTAGTTTATTAGATTAATTAAAGATTAAAGTTACGCCATAGTGAAACGTGTATCATAACGTACACTCAGTAGAAAAACATCATTTATTAAGCAATAAAGACATTAAACTTATTTTGTAAGTGTAAACCGGAAGTGCTTGAAGTGATTTCCGTTGCCTTGATGACAGTGAAGGAATCTGAGTTGTGGAGAAAAGAAGTGAGGCAGCAGTGTTCAGAGGAGCGAGCACAGAGAAAGTTGTGTTCAGGTACTCGGTAAGCTTTTTAAATCCGTGACTTTGGGACACCAGGTGCGTGTGGAGTTGTTTTTGCTCGGAGTAAACTTTTTCAAGATGGATTTTCGTCAGATTTGTGTCGCGCTCCTCCTGCCTGTGCTCGTATCAGAACGTGTGGTAGCAGTTCATGGTCGAAATACCTTGTCAACCTATTTCAATCCCTCTGTGCAACGATACATTCTACAGTGAAACTATGATACCTAACTTACTGGGACATAACAGCCAGGAGGAGGCGGGGAAGGCGGTGCAGCAGTTTGACCCTCTCCTGAAGACACAGTGCTCCCCAGAGTTGAAATCATTTCTGTGCTTCGTGTATGCGCCTCTCTGCCCCTTTTGGGAGCCCGTTCTTCCGTGCAGGTCAATCTGTGAGCGGGTCAAGCAGGGTTGTGAGGCTGCAATGAAGCAACTTGAATTTCAGTGGCCTGATGGTCTGCGCTGTGAAAACTTTCCTGCATGGAAGGAGGGCTGGCTCTGCCTGGGACATCAGTGACTCCTGACAACTCCATGTTCGTCCCCCACACAGGCCCTTCTCTTGCCCCAATGTTTTCAAAATCTCACTGAATTACAAGTTCATGGACACGCCTTGTGAGTCAGCTAAAGGCGTTAGCCACATGTTCTTCTCAGTTTTGTTGAATATTTCTACATATAGCTTTGCGTATTACCACTAAACTTATATTTTGATGTACTATTGCTAAGGTTAATAAACGCTTCAATATTAGTAAGAATATTTTGATTCTAAAGGATGTTTTTCTCCTTTCACTCTAAAGGTCACTCTGCGATTAGGTACATTGTGCATTTGCAAAAGTGCACAATAATGAGCTGGTTACAAAGTTAGGAAACTCAAGGTTACAGGTGGGGGCTCCCTGCCGTTGCGTGGGACGCTCCTGAAGATAACGAAGATTAAGCACTGCAGGAATGAGAACTCTGGCCTGGCTCGAGGCACAGGAGTTTGTTGAAGAAAACAATATAATGATATGCAGAGATCGTCATACATTGTCATACATAATATAAAAACTGTGACCACTCCTTTTTGGACGGCTTGCTCACCCTATCCCTTTCAGCGGGGCACAGCTGTTGTTACCTTACCTGTGTGATACTAAAATAAACCTTCTGACTTGATTATACTTCTGAATCATCGTCCTCTTTAATGCTTACACCCAAAATGAACAATCCTAATAGTTTGGTGGGTCATCCTGTCGCTAACCTGGTTCCTAGCTGCAGCTATAAAGTGGTGTCACGAAGCCATCGAAGCTAACTCTCAATACTTCCACCTAGCAGCTTGGGCCGTCCCAGCCGTCAACACCATTAGCATCTTAGCAATCGGCCAAATTGAGGGTGACCTTCTTAGCGGCGTTTGCTACGTCAGTCTCAGCAACCTAGACCCGCTAAGAGGTTTTGTCCTGGCTCCGCTTTTTATATACCTCTTCATCGGGACTTCCTTCTTACTCGCCAGCTTTGTATCGCTTTTCTGAACAATTTTGTTATTTTTTGGGGGTTGAAAGTGACAAAAGAAAACTGGCCAATGTCCTCGTCTAAGATGCGTAGTTACTGGGATATGTTCTTGTAATTGCAACCCCTAAAAAGATGAATAAATCAGTGTTACAAGGCATGTGCAGCTCTCAGGGGAAACAAGGTTGGAGACCCCTGGCCTAAGCCATCTTGGTTATTCCTAATGTTTTGTGGCTAATGCTGAATTGTCTGTTGAAAAGGTTTTTATACTGATAAAATGTGAGATGAATACAATAGGCTTGGTTGGACCGACTGCATATCCTCACAATTACTATTACTACCACTGCTACTACTAAATATTACTCTGTTATACCAAACCTGTGTCTCAGCCTTACCTCTTGTCCATCCCCAGCCCAAGTAAAATCGCTCATGTATTTTGTCTGTGTCCTGTATCTGTGGGTGTGTTATGTAACTCTGAGCTGGGGCGTGGAGACTGTTTCATCACAGTGGACTCACAGCCATGTCTAAGAGCTTTTACAGCTTCCAGGGCCAGTCTGAGGTCATTATGTGATGGAGGTATAAAGAAAAAATGCACAAAAAAGACACATGCTTTAACCAGTACATAAACAGGATAAACCGTGATGACTAATCCAGGACTAAACCAAGTCTAAACGGCCTGAAACAGGAATAAAACTGGCTCCTAGTTAAACCAAATTAGTTCCTGAACTGCAAAAGGGTAACACCAGAAGAAGCCTGAGTACCACCAGCGGTACCTGAACCACAGATTGAGAAGCACTGGTCTACCCGGATTAGGAAAAAAAAGTCTCTTCTAAGTCTAAATGTCCAAAGTACAGCAGCCAAAACACACTGATGGTTTCTTTGGCCATACAGCTTGTAATGGAGATGCCCTCCATTATTATGTTTAGTGTCATTGAATGTGTTTAATGGTAGTTTTAATCTTGATTGTAATTGTAGCTTTTAATGTTAATAAAACGCACAGTCACATTTTAAAATATTAGTTTATTGATTTGTAGAGAGTAGTATTAACATACTTACATGTGGTGTTCCTGAGCCAAATGCTTGTTGTCTCCCTTTTGAATGGGTGGAAGAAACCATTTACTAATTAGAGGGGAGTTTGGGTATTGGTTATACTCTTATTGTTTTTATTTTGATTATTGATTTGCTTAAGGATTATGTTTACCTATGTTTTGTGTAAATACTTTATTTTTGGATTTCAGTTGTGGTTTAAAGGGCTTGTTTTTGTAAATATGTATAGGTCTTGTTTGTGATGTTTCTCCTGTTGTTGGTTGAGTCCTTCTTTTGTTCCCTGTGCAGGTGGGTTATTTAAGGGGATGAGTTGTGATTTGTGTGGGTGTGCCAGGAAAAAAACATGAAATAAAGCTAAAGCCATGGTTTTGTAGATTTGAGTTTGCCTCCGCCGGCCATGCTGACTCAGCTGTAGTAGCAGCAGTGAAGATTCACAGTCACAAAAGACAGTAAAGGTGGCTTTGTTATTGTTGCAATGAAGGTTGGGGTATGAGTAATGTTAGTATTATTCAATGAACATTTTGAACAGAAAACACGTAATACGCTCAAGGGGATGAGCTAAATTAGCTATGACTCAGAGCACCTTCAGATGTTCTTGTCCAAAGTCTAAATAAAGTGTTAAAAGTACGCTGTGTAGCAGGTGAAGTAATAATAATGAATTTTCTTATTAGTACATTTAACAGGGAACAAAGTAGGTTTTTACCTTAATTAAACAGCCTTGGAGTCTGTGTGATGGCTAAATGAGTTGTTGCAGGGTGACTAAAGCCCTCTACACTTCCCCTTGGTGTTTCTTGGTGAAAAACCAGCCTTCCAAGAATGGGAGAAGCAACCAAGTGTCACTGAAGTCTCAGGTCTTGCAAGAAAGTGGTACGTCTCGGTTAGCCATAACAAGAAGCTGCTTTATATCTTAGATGTTGGTCGCATGGCAGAGCAGCCAAAAGGCAGAGGAAAAACCTTTGTACAAATATGAGGAGGAGAAAATGAGAGGCAAGTCAAGCGAGGGGTCACACAGGAGTCAACTGGGCTTGTGAGTATTTATGGTAATGCTTTACTCCCAAATGTAGGGGAGCCCCGTAAAGAAAAATGTGACCAAAACAGGAGAAGAAAGAAGCGTGGTTCCCCTTTAATTATACTGTATGTTCTTGGGTAAAATACAATCAGGGTTCAATGAGTTAAATTTAAGACCATTTTTAGACCATTTTACGACCACTGTTCAAGAGAATTCAGACAAAAAATGTATATATATATAAAAAAGACCAAACTCTCTAATTTATTTATTTAAATTTATGTTTGCTCTGTGTTGTAAACAAGGCTGTGCCGTTTAATTGTGACCATTTGCGACAGCGAGAGCCTCAAAGCCTTTTGGTTTTGAAAAGTTATGAGCTCTTATGTCCACGACGGTAGAAAGACTTTGAGCATTTAAGTGGACATTTTATAAAAAGCCAGTGAACAAAAGTAGCAGCATCAAAGGTGTGTGATATATGTAAAATCTGTTTAAACGTATTTAAGACCAAATCATCTGCATCTCTGCAAATTTAAGACTTTTTAAGACCTTGCAGAAACCCTGATAGAGACACACACAGACAGACAACCATTCACTCTCATATTCATTAACTATGGGCAGTCTATAGTTTCCATTTCTCCTAACACATGCAGCGAGATTGTGAGTTGGTCGGCCCAGGATCGAACCTACAACCTCCTTGATGAGAAGCAGGAGGGCTAACCACTCCATTGTGCACTTGTTCTTTTGTGAACAATGACTTGCCTTAACCAAATGAAGTTGAATATAAACCTGTGTTTTCTGTGCTATTATTCAGAGCAGATAAAAAGTAGACTGAGTTTGAGTCACTGAAGCTCTTTTTGATGAAGTAATGAGCAATAAAAACGTTGCACTCGAGTCAGTCTTCTCTGTTGGTTTTTATTTCAACAACTGTTCACCACAGGAAAGGAACAACATGCAATATTTTTAACACAAAACTCCTTCAAAATCCAAAAAAACTCTCACCCTTCTCACATTTTCAGGGTTTGATTTTTTTTTTTTTACAGTATTTCTCTGTCAAGTAGTAGCTTAAACTATCAGTAAACCCCATTTTAATCCTGGAACATGCTTTTATTGTCCAAATCTTACATCTTCAGAAACAGTTCGACCAACTCAAACTGAGCGTTATGTGAACACTGTGATACGTGTCCATAGAAAGTCACTCATTGGTAATTGCTACTATACACAGGGTTTAGGCATCACGGGTTAAACAGTCATTTTAAGTTTTTGAAATGGTAAATATACAGTGCTTTTATGCATGGGATACAACAATAATATGCTAATGGTTAAAGGTGCAATGTGTTGAAATTTGTAGCATAAACATAGCTCCCTAGCAGTGAAAAAAAGCAATTAATTTTGATAGTTCCTGTTTCTGCAAATATCCATAGAAGACAAACTAATCCAAACAAACTGCGTAGTACAACAAAGAAACTAGAAGCATTCGGTAAAGAAACAGAGCCCAGACCTGGAGTCAAACTGAAGATATTCTACTTCAAGGGTAAATGCTCTTTCTATTAAATCACAAAACCCTTATCTCTCACAAAGGTGAAGAATCTACTAAACCAATCATTTGTTTAAGGACTCCTTGTTGCTAGACTTTTGATCCTAGCTTCAACTTATCATTTCTTTCTTGACCTATTACTGATCTTTCCTGAAAAAATAATATCAAACGCAACCATTGTGTGTTAAGTTATCTTGCTAACAGACTAAAGGGCTGTTCAGACAACAACACTGGCCAGGAAAATGCAACAGTCATGTTGTTTTTGATTCAGGTCTACACGGAAATGCTCACAGCAAAACACCTCCGCCAGCATTTGCAAAAGACTCTCATGTAAACTTAAGGCCAAAATGCAATCCATTCATTGTGTTTTTGGTAAATTGCATTGTCATCTAAAAGGCCTCTAAAAAAACCGGTGCTGAAGAAAACACCCTTCTTGACATACAGTAAGTGATGAGTTGAATAATTAATTGAAAAATTAATTTAACACATTTTTAATCACCATTTGCTTTGTTTGATGATTACAACACACAAATAATCTCAAAGCTGCTAACAGTAAGTATAACATCTGCTAGTAGCTACAACATAGAGAAATCCTTTTGCAGCTGAAGTTAATATTATTAGCCTATCAAGCTAGCATTATAAAGAAATCGACTTAAATCTTGTCTTTATACACAATCACGTGTAAAGAGATATTAAACCAAATTGTTCCAACTCACTCCTTTATTCAAAGGCAATATGTCCCTTCAGGGCTACCATAGTTGCTCTCAGACTGTAGAAATTAGAGGTTAATGTTTTCAAATTGCACTGTATTTTTTCCAGCAGGTGCTACCAAAAACTACACATTGCACCTTTTACATGAAACGTCACATTTTTTTGTGCAACAATGAACAAATTATAAATACAATTTTTGTTTTAAATAAAGAGTTAAACTTAAAAAAAAATCACTTTATACAAACAGGAAACCAGTGCTATACTACTATCAACACAGATTTGTCAGTCTCTTGTATTCACAAATTGTCCTGGTGCCATCTGTAACTGCGCTTGTCCATCTATTTCAGTGTAGTGCTTGAGCTGTCCCATTTAAGTTAAACCATCCACAGCTATAGACGGTCTTCATTGCCTTTTCTTCAGTCAATCCACAGTGAAGATTCAAGCTGTGTGGGGCATTTCTGACCCAGCTTCCTTGTCTTCTATATATCTCTCCTTATTTTGGAGGCATCTTCCACTTCACACATTAATCATACATGTGTGGCTGTGATTTTTCTCATGTCGCAGAGCTTGTGCTACACCTCTACACGCAGATTTCGATGGGGGTGGCCACTAGGAGCCGCCCTCTCTCGTTGTTTTCTCTGTTCACTCGGTCGTAGCTGGAGTTGGAGGATGGCGAACTGTTAGCGGACACCGAAGAGTAGTGCGTGTCCATCATGAGCCGCTCTTTAGCCACAACGCAAGCCGGAGACAGGGTTTGCTGCTTAAGTCTATCCACCAAAACATCCTCTTCAGACGAGGATGAGCTCATGTCAATTTGAGGGGCGCTAGTCGCTAGCCCGGCATTGCTAACGTTCCCGTTCTCAGTGTCCAGCATCCAGCATTGACTGAAGTAGCTGAAGACCTCTTTAACCGAACAGCGCCGCTCTTGTTCGATGGAAAGCAATCTACGAAACATACGCAACGCTTCGTCGGTGAATCGCCTCCACTGCGACGGGACAGTCCCGGTACGGCGCCTTTGCCAACGCACAAACTCCTCATAAAAGGCGTCGTTGGGCATCGCTTTCTCCCATGGGAAGTTGCCGGTGAGCATGCAGAAGAGCAGTACCCCAAACGCCCACACGTCGGTGCTATAGTCCACGAAGAAGCCATCGTGTCGAGAGGTGTCGCACAGTTCGGGGGCGGTGTACGGGATGGTCCCGCTGACGCGTTTGACCGGGCAGCCAGCGCGCCTCGTCATCCCGAAGTCGGACAGCTTGACCTTGCGGCACTCTTTGTCGAAGATGAGGATGTTTTCGGGTTTGATGTCGCGATGGACGAGCTTCTTACAGTGAAGGTAGTCCAGAGCAATGGCTACTTGATGAACACAGCGTTTCGCCACCGCCTCCGGGAGCCCCACCTGAAAAAGAAGAGACGGGACAGTAAGATTAATGGGACGTCAAGGGGAAAATAATTAGTAGTTTAGAAACACAAGTCTGCTACTGGGGTCAGATATAATATTATATTCAGCTCTGCTTCCTCATTACAAGAGGGCAAGTTCCCATTAGAAAATGCTATGCTGTTTTTAGGAGGGACAGAAAAAATAAAATCTTGGATAATGAACCTTTAATTTGACTTTATAAAAGGGATGCACAATATATCGTGAAATTATTGTTACCGCAACATCAGCAAACGCAATATCCATATCGCAAGATTCTAATACCCCTATGGTCTTATAGATTTACACTGAAGAATCATTTTCCTACCAGAGCCTTAAAAGAAAATGTGTTGTGACTAAATAAAAATGTATAAAAAGTCCAATTTAGTGGTCACTGTGGTCACAATTTAGCCTTATTTTATTCCTGGTTTAGTCTGTGTTATGTTTTGACTTTGACGCTGTTTTGTATTGTGAATACAGGGACTTACATTTTTGTTTTAAGTGAATTTAACCTGCAGTGTCAGAAAAGTAGGCCTATTTTATATATAGCCTATTTTAAAATATCACAATAATATCACATATTGACAGTTATGGAATATCGCATGTTTTTTTCCATATCGTGCAGCCCTACTTAATAATTACATTTAAGGCTTGGACTAAATACTCCGGGTTAAACAGCAAAGCAACACCAGCCCAAAAGCCCTGAGTGACTTCCCATGGATTTAATGTAATAATGATTCACAATAGGAGTTTAGTGGAGTGTCTTTTTCTGCTGAATGTCAAGTGAAAATGATACAGCAGTAAACAACTCAGCAGCAGTGTATGAGCCACAGTCTGTAGCTTTAGTGGCTTATGCTCCACTCCAACATTTGGGGGATTACACAAAATAACACGCATTATGTAACAACGATGATACATGGATTTGGTATTTTGTTTTTCACATCGATGAGGGAGGATTTGTGGGTTTTATTATTGAAAAAATACATTTGTTATTTTTGGCTATTGGCGATTTAACAAGGAAAATTGTGAAACCATGTAGATCACTTGGCATTCCTGAAAAGAGGGGGTCAGCCCTATGTTCCCCAGTATCTATGTTCCCTGGGCTAGGGTTAAGGAACACCAGGACTTACCTACATTCTCCAGTACTGATCTTTCCTGGTTTCTATAGCCCAGGGGAACATAGGGACTTTCTCAAATGTGCAGTTATCTATGTTCCCCTGTACCTAAATTTCCCAGTCTATACAAAACGGGGCACATACTGTAAATACTGGGGATCAAAGGTAGGTACACACGCCTGAAAATGTGATCAAACTCTGATGATTACTTTTGCAAGTTACTCACAGTACAAAACCAAACCAGCCAATGGGAGAGTCCCTAACTTGAGACCCCCTTGTGTCTAAGCATGTGATTGGCCTAACCTTGGCGATACGTGAACATTCTCATTAAATAAAATGTTAGGGAAAAGTAAAATTATTATTATTAATATTATTATAAAATGTGCCCTTTTTTATGTTTTTTATTGTGATGATTATGTATTATTCTAATTTTATGATACTGAATTTAGGTTTTCATTAACTGTAAGCCATAATCATCACAACAACAACAACAAAAAAACAATGCTTCCACTCTGTGTCCTGAATCTATGAATGCGTTTCAATGTGATTTGAAAAACTTAAAAGTGCTATAAGCAGTATATATTTTTTATATTTCATAAAAATTACCCACATGTGCCAGGATATGATGTAAATATGTTTAAATCAAATATTAGCTTTACTGATAACAATGGTACCGCTTTATTTTATTTTAAAAAAATGTCCTCATTATTATTATTATTATTGTTATTTTTTTATGTTATTAAGTATTATTATTATTATTATCATCATTATTATTATTTGCGTCATTATTTCTAACTCTTCATGGAATTTATTTACCCACATAGAAGATAAGGAAATTATTATTATTTTTATTATTTTTATTATTTATTTATTTGTTATTTTTATTATATTTTAGTTATTTATTTTTATTTATTTATTTATTTATTTTTTTTTACATCAATACATATTCATATCCGCATATATATTCATATTCATATTATTATATACATCTGTTATATGTTGTTTGTTCCTTGTAAGTCATAATATTGTTTTGTTTGTCTCATGTCTTATGTATTACATGTAGGTATGTCTGCACCTGTAAAAAAAACAATGGTACCGCTGATTTATTCAGAATTTAAAAAAATATTTTACATAATGCCCAAGTTGTTTATTTCATCCAATCAGAAAAGAGCCATTGTTTTGATTTAGACTGCAGTGTTGTTTTTAAACCAGTACTAGCACATGCTACGTCTAGTACCTTTAACTATATTCACTTTTTCCACAACAGTCAGATTTTTGGACATGCGTCTGTAAATCCTGGATGTCCTAAGTGTTATGGTCTGACCTGTGGAGGGATGATGTCGAAGAGGTCTCCGGCCGGGGCGTACTCCTGAGCGAAGATGTAGTAGTCGTCGGTCTCGAAGGCGATGCCGTACATGTTTATGATGAAGGGACACGGCGACAGGTACAGAGAGATGCTGTACTCCCGCAAGAAACTCTTCAGCTTTGTCGTCTTCTTACGCAGAAACTTCAGCGCCATTTTAGTCCCTGTAAAAAAAAAAAGACGACAGAGAGGAAAAAGGTTATAGCAGTGGTTGCTAAATTTTTTAAACCAAGTACCACCACATATTTGGCTTTTAAAGAGCCATCTTCAATGGACTAAAATGAATGTTACTAAAAAGGACAAAACAAGGACTAAACCTGGACTGAACCTAGACTAAACCAGAAATAATCCAGGACTAAACCACCCAGGTCTAAGCCAAAATGAATCTAGGTCTAAACAGGATCTAAACCAGGTCTAAATCAGGACAATAACCAGGACTAAACAAGGGCAAATGAGGACTAAACCAGAACTGACTAATCTTGGGCTAAACCAGGATTAAACTGTGCCTGAACCAGGATTAAGCAGCGGTCTATATCCTCAACCAGAGAAGTACTAAAACAGAAAACTGTCTCTAAATATTTGCCACAGCCGCCCTGGGGCAGACTGACTGAGGTGTGGCTGCCAATGGCCATGACAAAAAAATCACACTCATACATTCATAGATTCATACATTCATACACCAGTGCCACAAAAACTGGAGGCAAGGTGGGAAGAGGGGAAAAGTCTTGCCCAAGGACACAATGGCAGTATGCAATGCTGATAGAGGGGATCGAACTTTTCTTGCTGCTGTCTTTAATGAAATAAAACAGGACTAAACCAGGAACAATCCAGGACTAAACCCGGATTAAAACCAGGATTAAACCAGTACTACACTAGGGCTGCATGATATGGAGAAAACATGCGATATTCGAAAACTATGTTAAAAATTGCGATAACGATATTATTGCGATATTTGAAAATAGAGCCTACTTTTTGAACATAGTAAGTTAAATTCACTACATTTCACAAAAAAGTAAGTTCCTGTATTTACAAGTCAAAAGAGCGACAAAATCAAAACTAAACACAGACTAAACCAGGAATAAAACAAGGTTAAGCTGTGACTAAATTAATTAAATTACCACTAAAACTGGACTTTTTAAACATTTTTATTTAGTTACAACACATGTTCTTTTAAGGCTCTGGTGGAAAATGATTCTTCAGTGTAAATCTCTGTCAGATGGAAAACCACAGCGTTATTGTGATATATTTAGATTCTTGTGATACGGATATTGCGTTTGCTGATACTGCGATAACGATAATTTTGCGATATATCGTGCAGCCCTATACTAAACCATGACAAAACTAAGTCTAAACCAGGACAAATAGGCTACAGGACAACAACTCCACTAAGCCATGTCTAAACCTGGATTAAACCAGTATTAAACCAGGATGTCACATTAACACACCCTGTACCACAGACACTGGAGGCAATGTGGGTGAAGTGACTTGCTCAAGGACACAACGGCAGTATGCAATGCTGGTATCGGAGATCAAACCACCAACCTCCCAGACGGTGAGTAGGCTAACAGCGCTAGCTACGGCCGGCAAAGGCTAGAAGTGTTACATAAAGATATTTTAAAATCCTATTCCTCGCTTCTTGTTCTGTTTTGAAACATTTGGGGATTTATGCCTCGGCTTTTAATTGCCTCTGTGAGAGTTAATTAAAATCACAGCAAAAGTAATCAAATATTAAAACCTCCAGCCTCTCAGACATTATGACGATTATTTAGTTTTAAATGAAGCCGACTGGTTATGGGATTTACATTGAAGTTATAATTGTATGTGTAAACACTGAAGAGGAGATGAAGTCTGGGCTTTTTTTTTTTCTTTCTAAGGAAATTACTTTTCTTAATGTACTAATAAGATGGATGCACAAAAGCACATTTGGTCAAAACACAGAAAAGCAATTTGCAAGGACATGCGCTGGAGACTTGTCTGGCCTCGTCTACCCTCCTCACACACCGCCAAAATCAAGCGAATGGTATTGAGAAAAACAAGGGGGAAAAGCAAGAAATGCCCCTGATTATAACCCGGAGAGGAGCTGTGTTGTCGGAGAGAGGCTGCAGTGAAGAGAGGAGACTGGGACACTTCTCCAATAGCACCAGCTCAGCGCAGGATAAGTGCTGTTTTTACACTGTGCAAACGCTTTGGGGCGAGGTCAGAGGGTTCGGGCCAAACGCCAGGAAATGGGAACAAACAAAAACAGCTACGACAGGACTAGGGCTGAGGAAGGACTGCTGAGTTAAATGTGATAATGTAGGATGAGTAAAAGTTAGATTTAGATTAATGAACTGGTATACGCTTTAAGATGTTAATATACACGAGACACTGTGGGAGTGATGGAGTGAAATAAAACTGGGATTAAAGCTAGGATTAAATCATTACTAAACCAGGATGAATAATTCATGACATAAACAGTCCTAAACCATGACAAAACTAGATCTAAACCAGGATAAAAAGGCTACGGGACAAAGCCTCAACTAAAACCAGGTTTAAAACAGGACATAACCAGGACTAAACCAAGACTAAACCAGGAAGAATCCAGGACAAAACCAGGTATAAATCAGGACAAAAGTAGCACTAAGCCAGCACTAAACTAGGTCATAACCAGGTCTATACCATTCCAGGATGTAACCCAGACTAAACCAGCATATAACCAAGACAAAACCAGGAATGAACCAGAACATATCCAGGAAAAAACTAAGTCTAAACCAGGACAAATACAGGACTAACTCGGACTAAACCAGGACTCAACCAGATCAAAACCTGCACTAAACCAGGACATAACCAGGTCTATCCCAGCATACAACCAGGACTAAACCAGGTCTAAACCAGGACTAAACCAGGTCTAAACTAGGTCTAAACCAGGACATAACCAGGTCTATCCCAGCATACAACCAGGACTAAACCAGGACTAAACCAGGTCTAAACCAGGACTAAACCAGGTCTAAACTAGGTCTAAATCAGGACATAACCAGGTCTATCCCAGCATACAACCAGGACTAAACCAGGACTAAACCAGGTCTAAACCAGGTCTAAACCAGGACTAAACCAGGTCTAAACTAGGTCTAAATCAGGACATAACCAGGTCTATCCCAGCATACAACCAGGACTAAACCAGGACTAAACCAGATCTAAACCAGGACTAAACCAGGACTAAACCAGGTCTAAACTAGGTCTAAATCAGGACATAACCAGGTCTATCCCAGCATACAACCAGGACTAAAGCAGGACTAAACCAGGTCTAAACCAGGACTAAACCAGGACTAAACCAGGTCTAAACCAGGACTAAACCAGGACTAAACCAGGACTAAACCAGATCTAAACCAGGACTAAACCAGGACTAAACCAGGTCTAAACTAGGTCTAAATCAGGACATAACCAGGTCTATCCCAGCATACAACCAGGACTAAAGCAGGACTAAACCAGGTCTAAACCAGGACTAAAGCAGGACTAAACCAGGTCTAAACCAGGACTAAACCAGGACTAAACCAGGTCTAAACCAGGACTAAACCAGGTCTAAGCAGGGGTCTACACTTCAAATTTTATCCACAACCAGAGCAGGACTAAGTATGAATTAAACTAAATCAGAAGTAGAAAAAGACTCCTGAGTACCACCAGTAGTGCCTGTACCACAGTTTGAGAACCACAGATCTACACATTTCCCCCTCAGGTGCACCATGTCTTAGTCCAAGGTTATTTAGAGCTGAATGATGAAATGTCAGCTGCTAAATGTCACCTCTGATCACACTCTGCGATCCCGCTATCATCTTCTTCCTGCTAAAGACTGTAAATAAACCTGTTTCCATGGTGACGCTAGGCTAATTAGCATGTTGTTAGCTAACGTTAGCAGCCTGTCGGACATGTTAGTTTGTTGTTTGTTTACATCGAACAACCAGCTGCCTTTGAGTGTACCATCTGGACTGAGCACGGCTGAATCTTGGAAAGAGAACAATACTGAGAGGGAAAGAAAGAATGTTATTACACACACCGATCAGGCAAAACATTATGACCACTGACATAACAGATTATCTTGTTATCATGGCTCCTGTTAGTGGGTGGGATACATCAGACAGCAAGTGAACATTTTGCCCTCAAAGTTGACAACAGTGTTCAACAACAAAGGTCATACTGTGACAACTGTAGACGACCTGCAGCTCTTGTGGGGCGTCCCTGGCCTGCAGTGGTCAGTATCTGTCAAAAGTGGCCCAAAAAGGAACAGTGACAGACGAGATACAGTTGTGCAAATTGCTAAATAATTTGGAATAATAATCTTATGCCTGATTGGTGTATCTGAAGTTTTTTGGCAAACGTCACTGTGAAGCATTTGCTCTGGGCCTAATGGAAACCATGTTAGTCACTGTATTTAAATACTCCCTATCAATTCCTTTTCACAGGATTTCTGTAAGGTCTTAAAAAGTCTAAAATTGTCTTAAATTTAAAAATCATAATTTAAGGCCTTAAAAAGTCTTACATGTGCATAAACGTGGAGTTTTATCTCTTGAATACGCTTAAACAGGTCTCAAATATGTCAGGCACATTTGATGCAATGAAGCTTATTCTAAAATGCTCAAAGGCACATTACAGCCGCCGATACAAGAGCTCAGATCTTTTCTTACTAAGACCAAAATGCTTTGAGGAACTCACTGTCGCAAACAGTTGTAAATAAACAGTTGCAATGAAATAAATTTTGTGAATTTTATCTTTGTTCATTTTTGTACACTTTGTGCATATAGAATGGGTCTTAATTTTCTTGAACAATGGTCTTAAAAAGGTCTAAAAATGTCTTAAATTCATTTTGTTGAACCCCGCAGAAACCCTGTTTTTATATTCTAGAGCTGACAGACTCTGGTCGCTTTGTCAATTAATCGGTCGGTGAGGTCTTGGTCAACAAATATTTTATTGGGCGATTAGTTTTATTAACTCTTTGCACCAAAAAATCGGGTCTACTTTGTATACTTCTTTACTTTTTTGTTTTATTTAAGGTAACATATTTTTAGATAAAATATTTTACAGCCACCTGCAGTTATTATTGTATCCTCTAATTAGCTCGGGAAAACTGGTTGATTAACAATTTCTTTGGTCGACTACAGCCCTACTATCCTCACCGTTCAGTGCAACAAAGTAGGTAAACCTGAGAGCAAAATGAGAATGTTTACAGACTTTCTGAGTTCTGATTTTGACGCCAAAGCCATTTAGCCCTGTGTGGGTCGGCCCTGATGGACTTCCCACCTGCGGGGTCCACTGCTGCCTTCAGAAATACAGAGGTAAAAATGTAGACACACACAGCTGGAGATGAATGCATTCACAAAACAGGGCTTGTCCAAGAAAGGAAGGAACTGCAGTGAACCAGCAACAGGTGACGCACGAGGTTCTGACAGAAAGTGTCAAAATAAACAGTTTGTTGCATGTGAGGCTGGTGGTCATAATGTTATGCCAGATCCGTGTATATTTCTGTGCTAAATCTACCTCAGTGTGGCTCTAATTAGCGCTTGCTCTGGTGTAAGGCTCGCTAATGCTGACAGCTCGAGTGACAACAGCGCGACCTAATTTTCCACAAAAAATAACACAAAATCAAACCATACAGTCACAAGTCTATGTAACAATTTCGATTTGACGCTTTTTTGAAGTGAGAAGAAGACCTGAGTGAGCTATTTAAAGGTGAGCTATTCTTCTACGCTCAGATATACTTGTTCAGGTAAAAAAAAAAAAAAAAAATACAACCAAAGCCACAAATAGAGCAGCTTTCTCAAAAAAGTGCACACAATAGCTCCCTGCATCCTCAGACTGTTACACAGAGGGTTAGATAAACACTGGTTATGTTTACTTATACTGTATACTTAAGAAACTTTAAGAAACTTTGGCCTTTGTGATTACACAACTACAATATACTGGGAGGAATTTTTACATATTGGTTGCAAGATGGGTAGCAAGAATGTCCTAGAGGTTCAAACTGTAGTCAAGACAATGATAAGAAATTCAGTACTTTTTGCTTAAATTATTAGATTTTAGATCAAAAGTATTTTCATTATTGTAAGACATTTTTAATATTGTTATGAACTTGTTAAAGGTCCCATATTATGCTTTTTTCAGGCGTTTTGAAATAGGTTTGCACACCTTTGCATTAGTATTTCAAGTTTTATAACTTCAAATAATGCGGCTCAGCATAGGATTACTTAAACAAGCGTGAATGAAACAAAACACTACTTCAGGTCTGTTTTTGAGGAGCAAACAACATTATAACTTGGTTAAAAGCTCAAAAAAGTTAATTTAGCAGAACAGGGGACCTTTGAAGTTTGAGTACTCTGGACAATATATGCAAGTTGATCATTTGATTTTTTTTCTCATGGTATATTGTGTTTTATCAGTATCATGTATTTTAGCATAATAAAATAAGTCAATTATTTAAAAAAGAGCCAATATAATATTTATTTATTCATCTTCTTCCACTCTCCCCACCTTCCAAAGACATGCATGTGCTCGGTGTATCTGTGCCTCTGAAATTGCCCCATAGTGTGTCGCCCCCAAGTGTTAGCGGTGCGACTGAACAGCCATTGTCCAGGGTGTATCCTGCTTAATGCCTAGTTGCCCAGCTGGGCTTCTTTTTAACACCATGGGCTGGAAAAAATAGCATTTGGCTGGTTTATAAAATTTGGGCTGCTTTTCACAACATTTGGCGGTTTTTCAGAAAATATTCTGGAGAAAATACCAACAAAACTGTTCTCATTTTATGGCAAACAAAGTAGAAATACTTCCAAAAGTATTTGCTCACCTACCTTTACACACAAATGAACTTTAGTGACATCCCATTCTTAATCCACAGAGCTTAATCTGACATCGGCCCACCCTTTGGTTGTGATTTGGGCTGTTTTTTATTGTGTTGGGCAGGTTTTAAGTTCTGTTTGGAATCTCAGTGAGTCCTGGCAACCCTGTTAGCCATCTGTAATCTCCTACGAAACTCCTAAGTCTCGATAGTAAACATTTAATACAATAGATCTTTGTTATAGTTGAAAACAGATCTACAGTTTTATTTTATTCAGTCTCTCGTCTGAAGCCCTCTCCAAGTCTCGAGTACGGCTGGTTGTAAGTCATTGTGTTAGCCACTTAATATTACAGTACCCTTCTGCAGCAGCCTGTGCTGAAACGTACTGCAGACAGAAGAGTACAAAATTATGTAACAACTCAAAATCACCGCCTAAGTACCTCCAAAAGTACATCCATTACTTTCTGTGCAAAAAGAGCAGTGTGCTGCAGCAGATAAAGTAACCTCAGGACATGCCGGGGTTTTTTTTCTTCTTTTTCTATGGGCTCGTCTCTGCTCATTTTAGCGTCTTCAAAAAAATGTGAGTTTTGTTGGCCAACCATGAGTCCTTCACATCAGCTTTGTACCAGTATCAAAAAGATGTTTTGAGGCCAGCGTGAGCAGCGTGACATGGTCTGTATCGAAGCAGTGAATAGAGGAGGGCCTGACCATGACCTGGGTACTGCATGAACTACAGTGAGGACTCTGAATGATACTTTGATGTGTTCACGTGGCTGAGGCTAAGGGGTTTGTGTGAAAAGTAGCATTTTATTCATCTGGAAATGCCACAAACACGTGATATGAAAGTAATTTTATACCCCAACAGCACACAGGTCTGCAGGTCTGAACAGTTGGCCATTATGAGCCATTTGCGCTATTATCGATGAATTTAGTAAACAAATTAACCTCATTCACTGTATACTGTATGTGCAGGTTTGTGAGAGGCTTCTTTTGTTTGTTTAGTTTGATTTGAGCCAGTAGCCGTGACCTCTAACAGGAATAAGCGGAGGAAAATGAATGAATGAATCTTTAAGCATATGGAGCCTGAGATTATTAAAATAACCCTGTCGTAATTGAAAAATGATACTGAAAAAACCCTTTTAAACTCTAAAGTGTGGTTCAGAGATTATTATTTGTGTGTGATGGTCAGAGCTTGGCCCCCCATCGGCCCCCTCCGAGTGGTCCTGCGCGACGGGCTACTAAGGGCCATAATTACGTCTTTGCGCAGCTGCTGTAAAACAAACAGGCTTAACATAGACACCCGCAGCTAAATCATCCTGACAGATAAGACCTCAAGCTTTGTGTCAGTTTTTATTTGGCGTTGATAGGTTCAGGAATCACAGAGATATGCACCGTTAAAGTTTGGAAAAACATTTAGGCTTCATTACAAAGCATGTGGTTTATCACCGCTCCATCTGAGAACAGCCGCAGTGTTGTTGTTTTGTTTTTTTAGGTCCAGTGTCTCTTTTACTCAAAAACTATTACAAAAGAGATAATTATTTCCAATAACTTCATTGTTAATTATTATCAAAAGAAAGAGGAGAGATGGAGAAGAGCAGAGGAGAAACTGCAGCTGGAAGGGGAAGCACTGTAAAGTTTCTGTTAACAGCAATCGACCACCTCTTGTGATCCTTCAAAATAAAGCTTCATCCTTTTCCAGCAGCAGAGACAACTTTATTGTGGCAGAGCCTGAAAGGAAAGGCATTAGCACTGCACAGAGGAGCTGACAGGAGCTGACAGGAGCAGACAGGAGCAGACAGGAGCAGACAGGAGGAGACAGGAGCTGACAGGAGCAGACAGGAGCAGACAGGAGGAGACAGGAGGAGACAGGAGCAGACAGGAGCTGACAGGAGGAGACAGGAGCAGACAGGAGCAGACAGGAGCAGACAGGAGCAGACAGGAGCTGACAGGAGCAGACAGGAGCTGACAGGAGCAGACAGGAGCAGACAGGAGCAGACAGGAGGAGACAGGAGCAGACAGGAGCTGACAGGAGCAGACAGGAGCAGACAGGAGCTGACAGGAGGAGACAGGAGCAGACAGGAGCAGACAGGAGCAGACAGGAGCAGACAGGAGCTGACAGGAGCAGACAGGAGCTGACAGGAGCAGACAGGAGCAGACAGGAGCAGACAGGAGCTGACAGGAGCAGACAGGAGCAGACAGGAGCAGGCAGGAGCAGGCAGGAGCAGACCTGTGCCACAGCAGTGAGGCTGCAGCTGATCAGAGCTGTAACTGAGCCTTCAGTCAGATATTAAACAGAAAGATTTTCAGTCTTATCTAAACCTTATCTCTCTGTTGTTGTTGTTGTTGTTGTTTTTTTCTTTCTTTTATGAATAATTTATTTGCATTTCATCATTATTTGAGATGAATTGTTTCAGTAAAAAAATGCCTACATATTTGAGTGAGCCAGCTGTCTGTGGTGTGAGCAGAGAGGTCTGTGACGTGCAGACTGTGAGAGGCTCTTAGACTGTCAGGAAAAGTTGTGATGTAGACAAAGTTATTAGTTGTTAGTTAGTTAGTTGGTGTAAGTTTGTTAAAGCAAAAATATCTAACACATTGCACTAATTAACAACAAAATGCTTCCAGACAGTCTGGCTCTCCAACACACTACATATACACACAGGCTATAGAAATATGCACATTGTATTACTCACTCTATAGTCAGCTAAAACACTTTAAAATGCACCAGGATACAGCAAATATTGTCTGTTTTATTGATTTTTTTCCCTGTGGATTAGTTACATACCTAACACCTGTGAGTCACGACCTGCTCTCCTGTGAGCTGCAGACATCAGGGCTCAGCTCCTAACTTCCTCAAACCATAAAAAGATCTCTGACTCCATCCAAATAACTGGCTTAGTTAAAACAGAAGATAATTCACATTTTTTGTATTATTCCTATAATAATAATCTGTCATGTGCCTGGCTATGCCCCTGCTCTTCAACCCAGACAGACAAACAAACCAAACCAAACCTGAGCATCTCTGGATTAGTAGTACTATGAAGCAGAGTATTAGCTCAATTAACCTTGGGTTTCTCTTAGAAATTAGTTTTACTCAGCCTTGGTCTTTGTCTTGAGCTCAATTTTACTCAATCTTGTCTCATTCTCGGATGTTTTTTTTGGATTTTATTTTATTTTTTACCAAACATTATGAGAAAATACTTGGCCCAGGAGATTGTCTAGTTCACCAGAGTCATGGAAACACAAACAGGTTATGGGGCTACCTGTTCTAAGGCGTCCCGTATCGTTCGCCCCAGTGGAAAAGCACCTTTAATGCGACCTGAAGACGGAGGACTGTTATCATGTTGACAGGAATCTCGCATTCATCCACTGGGGGTCATTCAGAGTCACCAATTCTTTTAACATGTGCATGTCTTGGTACGCATGCATGTCTTTTTATCACACTCACCTCTGATTTTGTGCACGACGAGGTCCACCTTCCCGTACGTGCCTTTGCCGAGCTCGCGGACCACCTCGTAGTACTTATGGATGTCCAGCTTCTCCAGGTTTTGGGCCGCGATCAGCTGCAGCTCGTCCAGGATGTCTATAGACGAAGAGGAGGATGAGGAGGAAGAGGAGCGGGAGCCGTGGGCCGTTGAGTTCATGATGCCAGGACGGGACGGGGATCAAAGGTCAAACGGCGCTGCTCAAAGGACGTCCTGGAAAAGGAGGAGCAGGAAGGAAAGGCGGTCAGTGTTAATGTCTGTTCCCATACAATAACAATGTAAACACAGAGTGACAGATATAAAGGAATGTTTTTTCTCAATAGGAAACGATTGGTGCTTTGTGTTCAAGCCAGAAACTCAGAAACTCTTATGTAACGTGTAAAATGTATTGTTCAAAAAGGGAGAGGCTTGTATAAGGCTCTCTCTATTGTTATTTCTATCAGATAATATTAAAGGCAGGAATGCTCTTTGTTGTAACCTTTAGTCTATGCCCAAAGCCGCTCTCTAGTTCATTACTCTTAAATCACTATATAATCCTGCAGTATATGTTAAAAATCATTACTCATTGGGCTGAATGATTAAAGGAGATCTATTATTATGCTAAATCTATTTTTTAAGCTTTTTACCATGTTATAAAGTTGCTTCCTCAAAAAAATACCTGGAGTAGTATTTTGTTTCATTCACGCAGGTTTGAGTTATGCTGTATGCTAAGGCACTGCCTTTCCCAAGAGCTGAAAACACTCGGCCTAACGACTCTACGTAGACACCTGAAACACGAAAAATGATAATCGTTTGTTATGATTACCAATTAATCGATTAAAGAAAGTTAACCAAATGTGCGTCCCTAGCCTGCATGTTTCTAAAGCCCACACACCGTCACTGGACTTGTTCTGATAATTTCAGCGCTTAAACCGTGGCCACTACGAAGGAGTCAGCTCATTTATGGCATGGTATATGTTTTATTTTGTACAGAGACAATGCACAACAACACATTAACCTAGAAAAAAATCAAAAGGAAACATGCTTGGTGCCAGGTTATAGCAAAAAACACTAATTTACACCTGTAGTCCCCAAACAGGTTGATGTTATACAAATAAATAAGAGTTTATCTATATGTTAGCTTCATGTTGCTAATAGCTGTGCTAATTAGCCATTTTATCATGCTCCATCTATGCCCCACCGTTCAGTACAAGCACTCTGAGATTCTTCTTTCATGTCTGAACTCAAATCCTCACAACTTTATTTACGTATTTACGCAGAAGAGCCGATGTAGACCACAATGTTTGCAATGGGCTTGAGCTGATAGAGAGAAGTGGGCGGGGCCAACAGAGCCTTAAAGCGACAGGCACCTAATCCAAGCGTTTGTCAAAGTGAAAGTAACAGCTTTTCAATATATAAGAAAAGCATAATCTGTCCCCTTTTACAACATTCACAGACATATTACATGCTTGCTCCTTTTTTACCTTAAGTTTGGAAAATCTATATTTCTTTTTCTTGCACATTTTTTGTTGCTGTGATATTTAACTCATATACAGCTATTGACTCACAAAATAGGCTACAGCTAGGTTACTTAAGGACAGAAATACTGGTTTTATGGTTAGCCGACAGTGGTGCATGAGTAGCTAAAATGTCTATATTTTTGGCAAAGGGCCAGTTTTACAAAGTCTAATTTTAGGGCCAAAAGTTTTCTGTCTTTTCTTTAGGCGAACTCACCAAAAATTTCTATGGCAACAGCAGGAACAACTTAATGAAAAAGCAGAAGAAACTATTTTATTCAGAGAGTTTAGCCCTTCTGGTTGTCCAAGCACATATTTTGTCTGTTGGATGGGACGACACAGGCCTCAGCCTTCACTCCCCTATTTTTTTTTTATTTTTTAAGTAAATTAAACTCATATTAAAAGTTCTGTAAGCAGCATGCGCTCTACTGGTTTGAAACGGTACTGCAGTCTAAATCAAAACAATGGTCTGTGGGTTGTCAATCTTTCCGCTTTTCTGACGATCGGTGATGTAGGGTTTTAAAACCAAAACAAAATGTAAACAAAAACAACTTGGGCATTATGTTCAACATTGTTTTAATTGTTATTTAATCAGCTGTACCATTGTTATCAGTAAAACTAATATTTGATTGAAACATGTTTACATCATATCTGGGCACATATGTGGGTTATTTTTATGAAATATAAAAATATATGCTGCTCACAGCACCTTTAAATTCACAGAAAATTATATAAGATATGATAAGTTTTATTTGTCACATGTCATACATACAAAGTACAGTGAAATGTATTTTTGTACCTGCATCCAATAGCAACAGCATAAAATCGGCAATAAGTCTTTGAAACAAACTATTATGTATGTATTATCTAACAAAATATAATATTCAAGTAACATTTTAAGATTTTTAGCCTGCTCTCTCAGTCATAAATTTCAATAGTACAATATAAAAAGATAGCAAATGTTTTTTTTTTTTAACATCTATTCAAGGAAGAAAACTATTATTATTAAATATTCCAATTGTACCCCCTGCAAAGTGCTCGTGTACCACTAGGGGTCACCGTGCCCCTCGTTGGGAAACACTGGTCTACAGCCGTCACAATCGCGCCTTCGTCAAACTCACTCAAATCCTTACACTTGGCCACTTTTCCTGCTTCTAACAAATCAACTTTGAGGACAAAATGTTCACAGGAGCCATGAAGAAGAGATAATCTGTTATTCACGTCACCTGTCAGTGGTCATAATGTTATGCCTGATCAGCGTATGCTCCTTGTTTAAAAGGTTGGCTGAGGTAAAAACATTTTGCTGCATAAAATCAACCTCTAATCACAGACATTTTTCTTAATGAACGTCTAATTTTGTTTCCATTCTCAGCAAGTCTCTCACACCTTCCTGCTTCTGCTAACACCAAGCAACACTTCTTCTTCTTCTTCTTCTTCTTCTTCTCTCTCTGTCCCGTCACACGCTAAGTGAGTGAAAAGACAAATATATATATATCAGTCCTGATGGCGCGGCAGGATCCGTCCCGTCGCTAATTAACGCGGATGAGAAAGTGTTGAACAAGACAGGATGCTAGCTCCGTCCTGTGTGCACTGCCTCTCCATCTGCGCCTGTGTTTTTGGACTGGAGCCTGTCTGGTCTGTGTACAGCAGCAGAGTGTTTTTTGAATGGGAAAAATGTGTGCTCAGAGTGTGAAAACAATGAATGCAAAACAAAAAATAAGACAGTATGCTTCAAAAGAAAGGCTTCAAATGCTAAAAGTGTTGAGAGAATTGTTTTTGTTTTTACATAAAGCTTCAAATATCAGCGCCAGTATGTTTACAAGAAGAGCTTAGTCAGTCTGCCCTCATGTCCTATCTGCTTCTTTTTAATTGTATTATTTTGGCATTGCCCCTATCTCGCAATGGTAAAGATATAGTGCCTTTTCTTCTAGTTCTGGGGTTAATGCTCTATCCACAGAACCACAAAACCCTTACCTCTCATTACAGCTCAAGAATCAACGAAAACGTAATATTAGTTTCTTTACTGACCCCTTGTGGCTGGAGTTAGTATTTTGGTCCTATCTCACAATGGTACAGACTTGTTTAAAACATTTCCAGGATCCAAATGGTGTTTAAGACTGACACCAAAAATGAATAATAATTAGCTTTTATTCAGTTTATCAATGCTAAAACTCAGATTTTACAAAATGAACGCACACAAACACAACAAAGTCAGAAAATGTTATCCCTATCACGACAACTGCGACCTTAGTTGTGGTACTCGGATGTGTTCATGTTAAGCTTTTCTTTGTAAAACCAAAACAATTCACAGAGAAGTTTAGGCAATGGTACCTTAACTTGTATCTGTGAGGCAGCAACTTGTCCTTCCAAAAAATATATATATAAATGCATTATTAAAGGGGCTAGATGGTGCTTTTCAGGCTTTTTGAAATAGTATTGGACAGCTTTGCATTATTTATTCATGTTTTATAACTTAAAATAATGTATTTGTATGGAAAATATCTTTTGGGGAGCTGTTACTTTGACTTTGCAGAGAACGCTGGGATTAGGTGTCTGTTGCCCCCTGCTGGAAACAGTGGGGAATGAACGGAGCATAAAATGGCTATTTAGCACGGCTAATAACTTCCTATTCATGTTAACTGTTAATTGCACACAAACCTAGCAGAGCTCTGCGTTCTGCAGGCCAACACTTGCTGGAGGTCTCTAAACTTCTCTGTTTAGACTTGCTTTTAGTACTTAACTGCATTGTAACACTTGTATTACTATTTTGAAAATGTTTTACTTTTGTTTTAAACTGTTATAGTAATAGAGGAAGTGTCCCTGGAGAGGGAAGTCTGGGCATCTTTGCTTAGACTGCTGCCTCCACGACCCGGTCCCGGATAAGCGGAAGAAGATGGATGGATGGATGTTTATAGTAAATTGTTTTTAGTTGTTTTTATTTATCCTTTTATTATTGCACTTTGGAAAGCACTTGGCTTCAGCTGTTGCTGTTGTAAAGCACTATACAAATAAAGTTTGGCTGATTTATTGATTGACTGCTTCGTAGTGATGACCATTTAAGTGCTAAAATTATCAAAATGAGTCCAGTGATGGTGTATGCTGCCACACTACTTGAATGTATCAGGTATCAATAAACTATTTTATGTGCAATATGAACTCTTCTGAGTAATTTTACCACCTGTGAAATACTCTGTTTACATCTTATTTAATACTACCTGCACCTTTGCATTTTTATTTTATCTTTTTTTATTATTATATATTGTTTTTTATTATATGTTATTTTTGCAAATATTCTTATCATATACTATTATGTATGCTAGTAGTACTTCCTCTTAGCGAGTCAAACGGTTCTTATGATCCTAAGCATTTCATTGCACTGTTGACCCTGTGTTGAACTTGCATATGACAAATAAACAATCTTGAATCTTGAATCTATGGCCTTTAGAAACGCGCAGGAGCACTTCCTGGTTTCACGAATCTACGCAGAGATGTGAGACCTGAGCGTTTTCAGCTCTTGAGAAGGGGACAGGGTCAGCAAACAGGATTACTCAAACAGGCTTGAATGAAACAAAATACTACTCCAGGTATCTCTGTAGAATCTCAGTCATCCAGGAAAAAGTATGTGTTTGAGGTGGAAACAACATAAGCAACTAAGCAAAACTGGGCTTTTTCAACATGAGAGGCCAAATTATTATTATTATTGCTTCTTTTGTTCTCTGTTTCTTATTCGGGGTTGCCACAGTGATTTAGCAGGCTTTTACGCTAAAAATATATGTCACTGGTCTACAATATTCACCCTTAAACTAGAACATACTGTTTGTGAACCCAGGTCTTGTACTTGAGCAACGCATTTTTAAAACTCCAGTTATCGTCAGTCATCTAAAGCAACATATTTGTCTTCCTCCTGCGTGTACCCACAGTGTCTGGATGCTGCTGAGCAAAGCCAACACTGACAGGCAAACTGAAGATTCAGCTGAAGTGCGTGCGTCTGTCAGCGCCGGGACTGGAGTCGGCTTTGACAAGGTCGATAAAACACACACGGGAACGAGCTGCCGAGACAGAAACTCACCTGCAAACAGCGTCGTACATCCTGCTCCTGATTAAAATTCAAACCACCGTCTCCATCGCGGATTGAACGCGAGAAAGAAAACAAGCCTCGCAGAGATCGATATGTAATGATAATTCAGAGCACAGAAGACACTTAATTAGCTGCTTCGAGACTAATTCAACTCTGATAGTTTGGCGGTGACGTTTGAGAACAATGTGTCTTGTTTTTTTTTCCATGTCGCTCCTTCACAAGCCGCCATTATCCAAACTCTGAGCAACTCTCTACAAAGACGGCCACAATAAAAGACAGAAAATGAGCCATAGAGCTGCACAATATTACAAAAATAAGTCACATACAATAACAAACATTTCTATAACAATATGACCATTCTCTTCACATTTTTAATTGGTCATAATATTTTGTATACAGCTGCTTAAAATGCTTTGGCTGGTGCACTTATTTCTGTTTACATCTCAGGAAAAGGTCAGAGGGCAGCCACTTTGAAGCTTATTTTTGGTTTATGTAAGGCGCTCATTATTTTGCTGGCTGCTCGACTGCTTTCCTGATCGAGCCTGTAGTGTTGTGTTGTGTTGTGTTGCGTTAAGTCCCAGCTTCACTTTAACTACAGGGATAATAACAGCTTTGACACATATCCACAATGCACTCATGTCAGGCTGCTGTCAAACCAAAGCTACGAGAGACAACACTAATTAGACCTGTGTGTGCTGCAGCTCCCGCTTGGTTTTTCACATGGAAACACTGCTGCAGCTTTGCCCTCCAGAGATCTTCAACAAGGGGCCATTAGTGTGAGGGCCCATGGGACTAGACCCGTACTGCGGTGTGCATTGTAACATGTGGCACACAAATCAAAGCTGGAATAGAGCCTGCGTCCTGCTCAGATCATCGGGAGCCCAGTCTGGTTTTAGTATTCAGTTCTGAGGGGATGTGAGTAGAGCTTATAATGATTAAACCAGATCATGTTGCTAGTCTCTGAACTTCTCTGTGCTCTCTGTGCGCCTTTGTTTTAGCACTGAGTAGCAGTTTTTTACTATTTTAAGGTGAGACACTACAGGCAAAACACAATCTTTATTTCAATTTTGAGGTTTTGGGCCAGTATGCTCACTTGTGTCCATAGATTTCTATTGGAAAAAAACATTTTATAATTTGTTTTTTCTCATACTCAGAGTCTCCACTTCAGTAGCTCCCACAAGCACCACTTCTCCAGTATCATACTCAACAATATTTTGAAGGCTTTTACTGAAGAATTTATTGATATATCATTCCTAGCCTGATTTTTTTGGCATTTACACCTTAAAAAAAGGCTAAATTAGATTTTTGTTAAGGCTGTTGTCAGTATTTTCTAATTTACTAATAAGATATCCATAATCCCTCCTGTAAAAGTCTTTTAATGTAACATGTCAACAAAAAGAATTGTTTTTAAACCTGGCTCTTTCCAATAGTCAGATTTTATGTTTTGAAATGTGCAAATTAGCACGTTTTTACACATATGATGCCTTTTTTTTAAATAAAAACATTCAATGACACAACTTGTAATACATTTTTCCCCAATGTTTATGTCAGTAATCTACAGGAAAGGTTTCACACTGATATCTGTGAGTTAAAAAAAAAAAAAAAATCCCTATTCACCTTGAGTGTCTCGCCTTAACAAAGACTTTCCAACCACTCTCTGGTTAAAATCCCACATTACTGTCCTCAGAGGAGTTGCCCTTCTCTTTCAGGGAGAGATAAACTTCAGACTGTGGTCCACTGAGAACATCATGCTTTATCTACTGAGCCACAACAAAGCACTTTTCATATTTCACAACGGTAAAGGAACGCAACAACAAAAGGACGTTCAGAAAATTATGGGCTGCATGTGTTTGATAAAATGTTAAGATAAGTGTTATTATGATATAGGGTGCATCAGACTTCGTTTCCAAGGGGCCCATATTACAGAATGCTGTAAACTGTGATCCAATGCCCTGGACTGGTTTGACCTTACACAGTTCACAAACTCATGAAATCCATCTTGTCCTGCTCTCACTGATGCTGTGGTACTGCCGCGAGTGGGTGGGTTTTAGGTTTGCCGACAGCAACAAGCACTTTTAGCGATACTTGTTAACAACATGGCGACGCAGAAAATGTAACATACGCTTCTCTACGTTTACAAAAACAGCAAAAATCTTCTAGCAACATCTTTATTGTGTTGTTTTACTGTCATAGCGGTTTGTTGTTTAGCTACAGAGCTGGCGCTTTATTTTTATATTATTTTTTTCCTTACTCTTGCCCATTTTTACACATCTGACACATCAACTTTGAGGACAAAACATTCACTAACACTAACAGGAGCCATAAAGAGATAATCTGTGTTATTCACTGCACCTGTCAGTGGTCATAATGTTATGCCTGGTCGGTGTTAATTAATCATATGTCAGTGCGTTTGTAGACTATGAAGAAAGCTGAAAAACAGAACGCTTTGCTGCATTAAAGTAAGTTTTTGGACAACTTCTAACATAATACAAGACCATAAATGTATTCATGGGTTTCACGATTTCTATTCTGTTCACCCAAACATTAGAGAAGCTAAAACCCAAGTCTAAATTAGTGTTTTGTGCGGCTGTAGAGAGAGAGAAAAAAACACCTCTGCCAGCTCAATTGTTCTCGAGCCAACATCGACTTGTAAAACACAGTCGTCTAATTAATCACTCGTAAAGCTAAATCGATGTGTCACCGTCTGAAAAATCCTTAATGGACAAATTACTGTCTTGAGGCTGGTTAGAGCTGCCACAAAAATATGTTTCAAAGTGAGAGCAGCAGGTGGCGGCTCACTCTCGGATGAGGAATTTCAGACCCAGTTAATTGAGGTGTACTGAACTGGGATCAAAGGGTACATTAAAATGACCAAAATACTGCTTTTTAACTGGCCACTGTGCAGGATGTACCCCGCCTAAGGCCCATAGTTGCTGGGATAGACTCCTGCCTCCCACAGCACCCAATGGGAAAAAGCTAAAGAAGATAAATGTAAAATAAATGTTCTAGAAAATTATTCCATTTGAATATTGAGCTGATAAGACGTGGTTAGTTGCCTGGCTTTGGTGCTTGGAGACTCTTTGTCCTGGTCCAAAGCCTGGATAAATTAGGTTTCATCCGGAAGGGCATCTTGCGTAAAAACCTGCCAAAGTACCTTGTGATTAATAAAAAATGGGAGCACCTAAACAGGTCTGGAAAGTCAGAAGAAGTGGACGAAAAGTACTCAACAGAATTATTAATTAACTAAATGTAGGAAAGTATTCAAAGTAGGGCTGCACAATATATCGCAAAATTATCGTTATCGCAGTATCAGCAAACGCAATATCCGTATCGCAAGAATCTAAATATATCGCAATAACGCTGTGGTCTTCCATCTGACAGAGATTTACACTGAAGAATCATTTTCCACCAGAGCCTTAAAAGAACATGTGTTGTGTCTAAATAAAAACGTTTAAAAAGTCCAGTTTTAGTGGTAATTT
Source organism: Bostrychus sinensis (assembly GCA_020698575.1). NCBI lineage: Eukaryota > Metazoa > Chordata > Actinopteri > Gobiiformes > Eleotridae > Bostrychus > Bostrychus sinensis. The sequence continues at coordinate 9,970,578 of CM036253.1, read as the reverse complement.
AATGAATTTAGTCACAGCTTAGCCTTGTTTTATTCCTGGTTTAGTCTGTGTAAAGTTTTGATTTTGTCGCTGTTTTGACTTGTAAATACAGGAACTTTTGTGAAATGTAGTGAATTTAACTTACTATGTTCAAAAAGTAGGCTCTGGTTTTAAATATCGCAATAATATCGTTATCGCAATTTTCAATATAGTTATCGAATATCGCATGTTTTCTCCATATCGTGCAGCCATAATTCAAAGAACATCTTACTGTAGTATTTTTACAACTGCACTGCTTCTGCTACTATGACTGCTATTGCTACTACTACTACTACTACTACTACTACTACTACTACTACTACTACTACTACTACTACTACTACTACTACTACTACTACTACTACTACTACTACTACCCTGTACCCAAACTCAGGACCTTCTGGTTATGAAGTGAGTGTCAGGGGCACAACATCGGGCAGTGCAGTGCAACTGGGGCCCAGGACGTTTAGAGTGGGCCCTTGTTCATCTATGGTCAAATCTGTGTTCATAATAATTAGGAGCAGCACTTAAGATAAATACACAAATTGTAATTAAAAAAAAAACAAATACAGTTTTTATAGTAGTACAAAATTGTCCCTAAATATTAATAAATAAGCACCTTTTTGTATCAAACTCACTAAAACAGCAACATTTTATAAATAATAAGCTCAATGGGTGAACCTGTAGTACTGAATGTGCTTCATAACTGTAGGGCCCATTCTGAAATCCTGCACTGGGGCCCCTCATTACCACTGGTGAGTGTGCTACTCACTTTGCCACTGGGGACAAAAATAGAGTTTAAAAATCTACTTGAAGAAAAGTAAAATTTTTAATAAAAGTGAAATTAGGTTGTGGGTTGAGAAAATGTTATTTAAAAAAGTACTTAGAGGGAAACTATGCAGCTTTTTTGCCTTAATTAAAGAGTGTCAGAGTAATGGCTAAATGAGCACAGCCCTCTGTCCTCTGAAAAAACAGCTTTGCAAGAATGGAAGAACTGACCTGGAGTCTCTGAAGTCTCGGGTCTCGTGAGAAAGCGGCACGACCTTGTTAGCCATAACGACATGCTAGCAATGGCTTTATTTCCTAGATTTTTATAGTGGCAGAGCAGCTAAAAGGTAGTAGGGGCACAAGCAGGACAAAAAAGTCAAACAGGATCCAACCAGACTTGTGAGTTTTTACCTTAGTGCAAAATGTAGGGGGAGCTCCATGAAGAAAAATGCAACCAAAACAGTGAAGAAATGAGCAAAGTTGCATAGTTCTGCTTTATACTGTGTACTTACTTTCTAGCTTTGATATAACTTTGGATATTCAGACACTTTAAAAGTCAAAATGAGCCAGTTCAGCATCTCCCTGTGTGACGTACTAAAACTTTATATTTAGAAGTCATTGGCTTTGAGGTCGCCCTACAATATTAATGCATTTCCCTTCTATATATAAAAAGCGCAGCACATTTGTGGCACATTTTTTTCCATAACATTAACTATTCCTACGCATTTTAAAGTGTTAACAGACTCACCGCGAGCCGCAGGCATACTGTACACATCTAGTCCATTTTGCTCGACTTAACTAACGCGGTGAAAGAAGCATTCATGCATTTTGGATCCGACTTTGTGCCACGGCTGTAACATCTGCTCATGTGAACTGCATCTGACTTCACAAGCTGCAGCGACTCAGGGAATAGAGACAGTGCTTTCTGATTAATAAACTCGCGCCGTCTCAATTATTTATGAGGCAGAAGACTGAGGGGTTTGATATTTAGCTGCTCTGTAATAAAAGAAATACAAGAAGGCTATAGCTTCTAAGGATTTCTTCAGTCATCTGCTATTAATAAAACTAAACAACACATGAGCCAATGAACTAGACTTGAACCTACTTCTATCCTGACATGGCAGTCTGGGATAACCAGAGGTGAAAAGTACTGTTACCCAAGTCATTTATTTAAGTATATGGAGGGTCGTCGGTACTAAATCGGGACACAACAATCTGACTTTTTCAGATACCGATACCAATTCTAGGGCTTTTACTATGAACCAATACCAACCGATACCAGAGCAGAGACTAAACACATAAATATTTCAGTTCTTATTTATTTTAGTTGTGGCCAAAATCCACTGTAGATTAAATTCTACTTATATATGGAGTAAAACTGTAATATATTGGGCATACCATATGTCACTTTTAAACTGTTGTGCATTAAAAAATGTTTGTTTACTACTTATTTCCATTTTTATCTCTAACTTATTGTAAGTGCGTGACAAGAGCCAGAATTCTATAATAATATAATCTGTGAGGAACAGATTTCCATGGGACCAGACTTGGCCCGCGGACCACAGCTTGGAAAACACATGCGTTTACTGTGAGGGTCTGCAGCGAAGCACTCAAACAAACTCACGTGAGACAAAAGCCACATTGTCCTGTCTCTGTGGCAGCAGCGGGACTGAGACAGCGGGTGGACATTTAGTTTAGGTAAGACTGGCGTTATGAAATAATAATTTATCTTTTGTTTTTAGCAGCTTTGCGAAACTAAGCACCTGTTAGCGGGACATTTACGTCGTTTTATCCTCCACTGAGAGTGAGGCTGCTCCGCATCAGAGACAGGACATGCTCGGTCCGCGCTGGCTCAGTTCACTCGGAGCGGACTCTTTCTCTCTCACCGCTGAAACGGGGAACAGCTTTCACTAAACCTCACAGTGAAAGTCTGGAATACGTGCACATACATTTCATCTTCGTGTGAGGGTCAGGGTTATACCATTATTAATTAAATTCCTCGCAACTGGTTCACTGTGGTAACCCTTAATCAAAAACATAGCAGCTAAAAGATTAAAAAAAAAAAAGTTTTATACAAAAAAGAACACCAGCACTGTAGATAACAAGCCATGTTACTATGACACAACTTCCACTCCACTCTTTTCAATCTAACAAAACACATACATTTGCATTGGAAACCATTACTTGTGTATGCTGTGCAACCAAAATAATTACAGCATTTGGGAGACTAATCCTGCACCAGTCTCTTTGCCTTGTGAACTTGTACGAGCTGCCAGATTACCGCCGGGATTAACATGTTTGTAAAGTAAATCTGTGCCGCGCCGCTTCCCGTTCCCGTGCGTCTCTCTGTGTGAACGTCTCTCAGCCTGCAGTCTGTGTCTTTGGGAGCTCTTTACAACACAGCAGCTTCACAGAAGCCACGGAGCAGATCAAAGCAGCGAGTCCCGCAGCAGCCCGGCCTGACGCGGCACAACACTAATGCATGTCTACTGTACTGTTGTCTTTTTTTGTCAGGTTTCATCTCCGCTGAGTGAGGACAAGCGTTATTTTCAGTGAGAGCGCTCGAGTCCAGGAGGATTTAGAGTTGAAGGGAAACAATGTGCTGGGAACAGACTTTGGGGCTACTGGTCTAACCTGGTCACTGAGTCAAGTGGGACAAGAACTTCTCCTATTCAAAAATAAAGTCATCTGACATAACATTATGACCACCTGCCCATTATTAGTGGTCATAACCTGCTTAATATACAGCCCCATACGCAACAAACTGTGAAACAATGTGTATTTGGACACCTTTCTCTCAGAATCTTCAGCAATTTGAGCTACAGCAGCACCACACGGCCTCAGTCTGCACTCCTCACATACATCACCTTTTCTCAGTTCATATTGGTTCCTTCCTTGGACCACATTTGACAGATCCTGACCACTGCAGGCCAGGAACACCCCACAAGAGCTGCAGTTTTGGAGACGCTCTGACCCGGTCGTCTGTAGCCATCACAATCTGACCTTTATCAAATTTTCCTGCTTCTGACACAACAACTTTGAGGACAAAATGTTCACTTGCTGCCTAATACATCCCACCCACGACGAAAAGATAATCTGCGTTTTTCACTTCACCAGTCAGTGGTCGTTATGTTATGCCTGATCTGTGTATTTCCACCAAAATCACACATACCCGAGTTGACCAAACATAAACAGAGGTTCTCTTTGTTCTCTTTGAATGAATCCATTCCAATACCAGAACTTAAACGATACCTGGTTTTTGATACCGGTACCTGAGCGATACTTTTTCTGATACCTATGGTGAGCTAATTCACCTTTTACAATCATAAAACACAATAATATTGAAAAAAATACCACCTTTTTTTAAGCAAAAGCCTAAAACCAGCATTTTGTGTGATTTATTCTGTGTTATTTATTTGATTCATACATGCAAAGGAACATTAAAAGGAAACTTATTTTCTCAATACCAGCAGTATTGTAACTTTTCTTTTGATACCACAATGGTATCATTTAATGTTTCCCAGCCCTATGCATCAGATGGACAGCTCATGTTAAATGTTTGGAAGAGCAAGTAAGATGGTTTGGACATGCACAGAGGAGGGGTAGTGAATATATGGTCAGAAGGATGCTGAGGTTAGAGCTGGAGGCTTAGAGGAAGAGATTTGTGGATGTAGTGGAAGAAAACATGAAGTTATAGTTGGTGTGAGAGAAAAGGATAGGGTTAAATTGTTTATATGGAAAAATACTATGCCTTTTTCATTATAAGCTTGTGTTTTTACTCTAAAGTCCACTCTGTATCCACTAAAGCAGCACTAATCACTGCAGCCTTTTCTCCTCCGCGCACACAAAGCCTATGTCCAGATCTCTACAGGACAGCGAGACATGGATGGACCTGTCCCCAAACGCTGTCGGTACACAAAGAAGACGTCAACTGTGTGGCACGCTCTGCAGACACAAAGCCCATGCATTATGAGCGTGAGAGCCGCGCTGCACGTGAGCCAGCTCGTGGAAGAGACGGTGCAAACAACATCTATATACGCGAGATCTTATTGAGGTGTTTCCACGCGTAAGGCTTGTGCTTTTTTTATGAATTGGCTGCGAAAAGACCCGTTAAAAGCAGCACTGTAGCTACACTGTTGTCAACAGAAGGACGTGCAGTCAGGAAATAATATTTTACTATGCAAGCCTCAACAATGCAGCGGGTTACAGATGTGGGCTATCGTGGGCAACGGTGGCAGCGCAATATTGTCCCAAGACGCAAAAAGGCAATGGCACGTCCAAATTCCATCGTTTAAATGCGCTTTAGTGTGGGTTTCTCGTCTTTACAAGCGGTTAAATTAGCAAAAGGTGCCAAGCCAACAGTGGGACATAGATTAATGTGAGCACAGCAGTAGGTAAGCGGTTTGTAATGGTAAAATGCATGCAAAAAAACTGCATTTTTAGAGAGAAAAATTGACTAAAACAACACAGAATGGCGTTAAATCGTAAAAAATGCTTAAATATATCAAACTATTAAGCCTTACCTTGTACAATATGCTGCATGCACCGGTGTCTAAGGCTGTCAGTCCATAAAAACGCGGTTAGGAGAGATGTAGAGGAGGTTTTGTGGATCCGGACATTTGTTGTTTTTGTGTTGGAGAAAAAGAAGTAAAAAAAAAAAGAAGCTTGTGTGTCTCTCTCTTTAGCTGCTGCTGCTGTTATTACGGTCTCTGACTGTGGCACTTTCTCCAGGACACAGCCGCTTTCTATTGTCTGTCCGCACACCGCCCCAAGCCCCGCCCACCCCGCGGCTTCCGGGCCAATCAGAGCGCAGAGCGGCGGAGCGGCGCACGGCTTCACGTACGGTGGGAATAAACACAGGATACGGCCGCTCTGTGTGAGGTTATTGTTTGAGGAAATAAAACAGAAGATACTAATGAAAGATTTGGTTCGTTTTAATGTGATGGATAAAAAATAAAATAGTTTTGAGGTTTCAGAGGAAGATAGTAAAGTTTGATTCAGCTTCATTTATTTGCCATTTTGAGGTAAAATAACAGGAAAGCAAGCAGCAAGGATCTCAATACATACAAAACATATAACATGGGTCTAATTATAATTAGGCTAGTATCAACTGATCTCTGTCTTAACACAAAACATAATATAACATATATTTGTATTATGTGAAAAATATGGTTTAAATTAGCAAGTTTCATATATAAGCCAGAATGATTACCAAAACTACAGATATAAATATAGCATGCAGTCTGCCCCCTGCACCTGCTCTGTGTCCTGCTGTGAACCTGTGATGCCACGGTCACATGACCTCAGGAGAGAGTCAACCCCCTCCTCTCACTGAAAACACTGTACTCCTAAAACTAACTATTAGTGAACATTTTTTAATGCTGGGATTTGTTGTACTGCGCCACATGAGCCACCATGTTTTTGTCTTAATTCAATTTAAAAAGCATAATGCTATACAAGGCTTTTATTACAAAAATAAAAAATAAAAAATCAAAGGAAACACACAGCACATTTTTATAATCATAGTTTGGTGCAATATTTTATGAAAAGTTGGGCTCTGTGAAAATAAAACACAGGTGTCACACATGGGACATGAACTGCCTTTATCTGCACTTAGAGCCACACATTTTAGTGTGATCTGTTAATCCGTCCATACACAGGGTTCACAGAATGTGTCACATCAGTATGACTTATGATGAATAACATCACTGTACACGTAATATTAATATTAGTACTAAGGTTTCCTCCATATGTTGTCATAATGTGTAAGACTACAAGGTTTTTACATAAAAACAATCTGATGAAAAAAAGGTTAAAGCAACATTCAGGGTCCAGATATTTAAAGTGGTTATATTCTGCAAAAATGGACTTTTCTGAGCTTTCTACAATGTTATAATGTTGTTCCCTCATCAAAAACATAGCTGGAGTTGGGTTTTGCTTTGTTCACAGCCTGTTTCAGTAATCCTTTATACTCTGGCACGGCCATTCTGAAGCCTCAAAACGCTCGGTTCCATAAACTTAAATGGTTTCTTTTTTTTTTCTTTTTTTTTTTTTGCCAAAGCTGTTTTTTGTTTGTTTTTTGTTTGTTTTGTTTTTTCCTTACCGAAGGTCTAATGACAGGAGTGTCCTGAGTCTGTTTAGTTTAGTGTAGTTATTGTTTGTGTTGATTGTGTGTTTATGTTTGATTAACTGTTTGTGAAGCCATTTGAGGTGACTGCTGTTGTGATACTGGGCTATATAAAAAAACCTGAATTAAATTAAATTAACTAACCCTCCGCCTCTCCCATAAAGCCCCGCCCACTTCAGGAAGCACTGACCAATCAACAAGCCCTCTACATCCACTCTGCTCTCATTCATTTATCCAAAAAATGGTGTACAGCTCCGTTTCCACTGATTCCTCACAGCTGTTATTTCATTCTGTAGTAAAAACATACTAAAAGTTTAAGGAAGTGAAGTGCTCTTTTTCTTTGGCTATATTCAAAAGATCTCAACACTCTGCTGCCCCCTGCTGGTCTCTTGCTGCTCTGACCTATTTCTTTATGGCACCAGCAGGGTACTTACTAAAAACGTTCTCTTTTTTTCCCACATAATATTTTTAAAGCTTGTAAAATGTGCAATGCTGTTTTAGAGGCGACCGAGATTGGTTTAAAAATATGAATAAAAGCATAATACATCCCCTTTAAGTCACATACTGTACGTTTGATGTGAAAATCATGTTAAACACTGTTATTGCAAGGTAAATAAAGCAGTTTTCCTCAATATTCGAAAAAATATCATACTTCAAATTGTGACCTTATAATTGTCTTTATAGTCACGTGCCATATAAATATAATTTTCGTTACTGTATGGCTCTGAGGAACAGATAGGAGGCCAGAAAAGCCAGTCTGAGATGGTTTGGACATGAATTTAGGAAGGATAGTGAGTATATGGGCAGAAGGATGCATGTAGGGAAAGCTGAGAGTGAAAGTTATTTCGTCTGAGAGGATTTGTTTATTATTTTTACCATTCCTATGTGGTCCTTAAACGCAGCAGGCTGATGGCAGAAACCAAAGCACAGCGTGTACTGAGCAGAGCCGCGCGGAGCTGCAGACAGAAATCAATGCACTTCAGAGGAGGAGGCTGCAGCATCCGTCAGCTGTCGGTATGAGCCGCAGCAATGCATTCATTTACAAATAAACGCTTTCTCCTCCAGCGACAGTGAGTTAAAGCTGCCAAACATGACGTCTTTTAACCTGTCTGCTGCTGCCTGTAAAAACAAAAACAACAAACAGTGAGAGCCTTCTTGCACTGCAGTTTGGCCATTGATTTAGTTCAAAACAATGCACTGGGATACAGGCTTTGTTGTGGGAATAAACAGCACTTTCTCAGCTACAGCCCTGGGCCACAGCCATCGTTTTTACTCATCATGAAAACTATTTCATTTGGCCTTGTGATAATAAACTTCTGATTATTATAGCTTCAAATAACGACTGCTTTTTGAAAAATATATGATCACGATAAAGAAGTGGGTCAACCTGCAGCTTTCTGTACAGGGCATTAATGAAATAGTACTTTGACTGAACTGGGATGGAGTTCCATATGGTTTTATGGCCAATTAAGGAGTTAACTGGGGCATAGTTTTACACCGTTGCTGCTGCAGGGATTAGAAAGGATTTAAGCACTAATCAGCTACAATTAAAGTCCATTTATCAGACATGAGCACAGAGTTGGCTGGGATACATTTGACATGTAAAAATAGGTTTTGTAGACTGTTTTAGCGTTTGTAAACAGAACAGTTGCTTTTCAAAGAATGGTACCAGAGGTTAAACAGGCGATAACACATTTTCTACAGAGCAATTAGCGTTAGCCACCAAGGATTGCCAATTGTGAATAAACAAGATGGTTTTGGAAACTGGCAACCAATCAACCATACGTGAGTAATATCAGAGCCTGGTTAGAAAACATTAGCATTGTTTTAACGTTAAGCTGTTTTATTGAGCAATTAGCATCTATAATTAACATATAAGCTAAAGGTTATGTTACTGACCTTTACTCATTTTAATGGACAAGTAGTTACATGAATGTAGCGGGCCACTGTGTATATAAACAACCATTTGTTCCTGCTGTCTGAAAGCATCTAAATAAATATTTTTATTTTGCTCCTCTGTAAAAATGAATAGGAAAGAACGCTAATCTTATAACTAAATTGTGTGCGCAACTGTCACTCATTGAAGGGTCTATATACTGCATATTACACACAGATTAATACAGCCGCTCGCTTGGGTAAATTCTGTTTTCCTCTTGACGACCATGTTTTTTGAAACCATGTGATGCTTTTTGTCTACGTGAAACCTAACTTCAGATGTTTAGATAAAAAAAACTAAGTATACATTTGGTTTTGGCAGCACATAACTGTTTGAGCAGTTATAAAACAAACCACCGCTACTGCACACCACTAGGGTGTTTAGTTTTTGGCTACACTTTTGACTTCACCTTCATTACAGCCTGTGAACCAAAGCTGGGAAAAAGTGCTCAGATTATGAGGCTCCTTTAAAACAATCATCTGTCTTTTCTCTTTTATTTACTAAAAAGTGTCAGCCCTTTTTTTTAAAGGGGCCCTATTATGCAAAATCGACTTTTATGAACTTTCTACCATGCTTTAATGTTGTTCCTGCATCTGGAGTTGTGTTTTTGCTTCATTCACACATGTTTGAGTATTCCTCTATTTATTTACGCTGACTTCCTGAAAGGACAGAAACATCTTGTTTCACTGATGTCTGCCATTTCCACCTGACCACGCCCCCCCCCCACCTGACCACGCCTCTCTCCCCTCACGGCCCTGTCCCGTTCAGCTCACACCTCCCCCACAGCAATCAAATAAACACACCACGGTTGCAGCAGCACATGTGAGCCTGAAGGGGCGTGACAGCAGCTGGACAGTGGGGAGGGAGGACTCTTAAAGGGACAGGGACCTAATCTGAGCGTTTCTCACAGAGTCAAATGATGAGTTTCTTCAAATAAGGTTTATTCAATAATTATTGCGTTTTCTGACCAACAAAACGTAAGATGCTGATCTGGATGTGTCCAAAATAAATTTAAAAGACACACACACACACACACACACACAAAAGCATAATATGGCCCCTTTAAGCGACCAAACTACAAACATTAAATATAACATTTTTATGGCATTATTATTAATAAAGGATTACATTTATTTACATTTATTTTGTTAAGTGCTCCTCAAAGCGCTTAACAATTGTTCATTATTCATTCACTCAGTCAGACATCTGCAACCTATGGTTTTAGTCCAGCTCCTTGGGCATCTGACATCTGGCTCTGTAAAGTCAATAAAGGAATAGGTAGAAGAGGATAACACAACCTGCATCTGCATCATCTTGCATTTAAAATAAAACTTTCTCCCTTTTTTCCAGTATATGCTACAGACTTCACTGTTAAACTGTTATAATAAACTATTTCAGCCTCAGTTTTTCACGCAGTTGGCCTCTCCACTCACACATTCATACAGGTGAGATGGGTGAAGTGCGAAGTTGTGTGCATTGCTGATAGCGGGGATTGAACCGCCAACCTTCCTACTAAGCTACTGCCACCATTAATGACAGGTTGTTGCTTGTTAATGGTTTCCAAATAATAGCACACAAATCAGGTAGCATGTTGCATTTGTCGCAAGTGAATTTAAGTAGGATTTGTGGTGAATGACATTGTTCCCCTGCAGTGGTTCTGTTAATACTTTTTCTGCATAACGTAAAAAATTGTTTGCATTTTTTTTTTGTGCTCCTTTACAAAAAATTACCAGGCTAACCAGGGTTGTAGTCAGTTGGATGCAAAGTCCCAAACCCGTCTTTTGCAATATTAGCTGGATAATGCTAACTCCTCCATAGACAATGTTTTGCAATACACTTTACCTATTGTCCCACAATGCATGCCCTGTCTGTGTTGTTTACAAACACTAAAAGAGTCTGAAAATGCACTGAGAAATCCCTTGACATGTTCCTGCTCTCCACATAGCCCACACTTGCGTCCCGTGTATTTGGTTGTAGTCCACTCTTTGTTGTCTGTGTAACATGATGTCATCTTTTCTCCCTGAGTCACTGCTGCGTCACTCTGGTCATTACTATTCAGCAGAGCCACAGCTGGAGCCTGGGACTGAGATAAACAAGCAGCAGCCGCCAAAGCCACGAGAGAGAGAGAGAGAGAAAGACATCGATTTTACTCTCGGCCCAATCACCTCTGAATTAATTCCTGTGTCAGAGCTGATTTTTTCATTTTCATCCTTCAGCAGCTCTGTAGCTCCTCTCCTCGCATCAGCACCACTTTAAAGATAAGCTAACCAACAACAGAAGAGTTATGATTACAGCTATTAAATTATTATAATGGTGCACACCCAGGACAGTGACCAGGTAGTTGCAGGGCTGATATTTAGAGGTATACACAGACACACAACCATTCACTGGGGGCAATTTAATTCAATACATGCATGTCTTAAAATACTAATACATGACACAGAAGTTGTGTTACATAAATTTAGCTAATCTTAAAGCAGAACTCGTTTTCTTGTTTCTTTGCTGTTTTTGCCTCATTTTCCTATAGCACCCCCTACATTTTGGAGCAGAGCCAGAGCTAACCTTTCTGATGCCCTAAGCAAAAGTCAGCTCTGTGGCCCTACTATCAGCTATGTCTCAGTCGGAGATGTATCCATGCTAACTTTCATTTAATTAAATTAATAACCTTTAAGTGAATTGTTTATTTTTTACTTAAACTGTCATCCTGCCTGACCTACTCTTAAGACATGTTTTAATTAGTAAACATTTTATTGATTACTTCAGTGTAGGCCTTAGTTTTTTAAAGCCAACTTTATAATAGAATATTTAATTTAGATATTTTTGATATTTTTCTAAATTAGGCTTAACATTTCACAGATGTACTGTAATATGCTTCAAATAAATGAAACATATTGGCTGCTGTAGCCTATTTAAACATTCTGTGACCCCCTTTAGGGCCCTGACCCACCATTTGAGAACCACTATGCCAAACTCACTTACACTTGCATCTAACAGATTCTTGTTCTAACAGGACCAGTTCAATATTGATGGTTATTGGCTTCAAACAGCGCGTCAGCCCTCTGGAGTTTAGTAACTGTCACGCAAGTCTCTGACACTGCCTCTGACTCTGACTCTGACTCTGCCTCTGCCACTGCCTCTGCCTCTGACACTGCCTCTGACTCTGCCTCTGCCACTGCCTCTGCCACTGCCTCTGCCACTGCCTCTGCCTCTGCCTCTGCCTCTGACACTGCCTCTGACTCTGCCTCTGCCTCTGACACTGCCTCTGACTCTGACTCTGCCTCTGACACTGCCTCTGACTCTGCCTCTGCCACTGCCTCTGCCACTGCCTCTGCCACTGCCTCTGCCTCTGACTCTGCCTCTGACACTGCCTCTGACTCTGCCTCTGCCACTGCCTCTGCCACTGCCTCTGCCTCTGACACTGCCTCTGACTCTGCCTCTGACTCTGCCACTGCCTCTGCCTCTGCCTCTGACACTGCCTCTGCCTCTGCCTCTGCCACTGCCTCTGCCACTGCCTCTGACTCTGCCTCTGACACTGCCTCTGACTCTGCCTCTGACTCTGCCACTGCCTCTGCCTCTGCCTCTGACACTGCCTCTGCCTCTGCCTCTGACACTGCCTCTGCCACTGCCTCTGACTCTGCCTCTGACTCTGCCTCTGACTCTGCCACTGCCTCTGCCTCTGCCTCTGACACTGCCTCTGCCTCTGCCTCTGCCACTGCCTCTGCCACTGCCTCTGACTCTGCCTCTGCCTCTGCCTCTGACACTGCCTCTGCCTCTGCCACTGCCTCTGCCACTGCCTCTGCCTCTGACACTGCCTCTGACTCTGCCTCTGCCACTGCCTCTGCCACTGCCTCTGCCTCTGACACTGCCTCTGACTCTGCCTCTGACTCTGACACTGCCTCTGCCTCTGCCACTGCCTCTGCCACTGCCTCTGCCTCTGACACTGCCTCTGACTCTGCCTCTGACTCTGACACTGCCTCTGCCACTGCCTATGCCACTGCCTCTGCCTCTGACACTGACTCTGCCTCTGACTCTGCCTCTGCCACTGCCTCTGCCACTGCCTCTGCCTCTGACACTGCCTCTGACTCTGCCTCTGACTCTGACACTGCCTCTGCCTCTGCCACTGCCTCTGCCACTGCCACTGCCTCTGCCTCTGACACTGACTCCGCCTCTGACTCTGCCTCTGCCACTGCCTCTGCCACTGCCTCTGCCTCTGCCTCTGACACTGCCTCTGACTCTGACACTGCCTCTGCCTCTGCCACTGCCTCTGCCACTGCCTCTGCCTCTGACACTGCCTCTGCCTCTGACTCTGACACTGCCTCTGCCTCTGCCACTGCCTCTGCCACTGCCTCTGCCTCTGACACTGCCTCTGACTCTGCCTCTGACTCTGACACTGCCTCTGCCACTGCCTCTGCCACTGCCTCTGCCTCTGACACTGACTCCGCCTCTGACTCTGCCTCTGCCACTGCCTCTGCCACTGCCTCTGCCTCTGCCTCTGCCACTGCCTCTGACACTGCCTCTGACTCTGACTCTGCCTCTGACACTGCCTCTGCCTCTGCCACTGCCTCTGCCACTGCCTCTGCCTCTGACACTGACTCCGCCTCTGACTCTGCCTCTGCCTCTGCCACTGCCTCTGCCTCTGACACTGCCTCTGCCTCTGACACTGCCTCTGCCTCTGCCACTGCCTCTGCCACTGCCTCTGCCTCTGACACTGCCTCTGACTCTGCCTCTGACACTGCCTCTGACTCTGACTCTGCCTCTGACTCTGCCTCTGACTCTGCCACTGCCTCTGCCTCTGACACTGCCTCTGACTCTGCCTCTGCCTCTGCCACTGCCTCACATTTGCATTACAAAACCCAAAGCATTACATTATAAAAAAGTGCTCCACTGACCCAACACGCTCAAATCGCAAAATGCATCTATATTTATAACGTTTAGTCTATCCTACTTCATAGTTTTACAATGGACAGATACAAAAAAATCAGTATTTTGTGAAAATGTATGGTTACACTTTTTAAAACAAATACAGTACATGCAGTTCTGTGGTGGAGGTAGATGTTTGAAGTGCGATGAAGATGACTAACGCAGCTTTAACCACTGCATCCCCTCCCTTTCTCCTCTCCTTCTCTCTCTCGGGAGTCAGGCCTGTGTTAAAAATTGACGAAGTGACAACACCTTAAATCAGAGCACAGTCCCGGTGAAAAGCAGCAGCAGCAGAAGAAGAAGAAGAAGAGGAAAAAGCCTGTCTGTGTTCATGCTGTATCTCCAGAGACAGTGCGTGTTCATGTGGTTAGTGATTACTGGAGCGTGCACACACGCAGAAAGGGCTTTTGTTATTCTCGCTAGAAGTAAAAGTGAATGAGTTTTGGATTGTAAGGCAGAATTATGTCAAGCACAAAACATGGTTAAGCCTTTTCTAATTTAATGATTATACAAAAAGTGAGTTACTGTAGAAATAATTCAGAGCTACACTGCCCCATTCCTCACAACAGCAGAGCCAATAGCCTATAAATCCTCTAAATACATGAGCAATATTGGGTTTCCCTTAAGGATGCATCGCACTATACCCAATATATGCTGGAATATCCACTTTTTTGTCAGCAATTGATTTCATGTTGACAAGCTGTGTAGACCAGCCAGCTGATAGGAGCATTCCTAACCTGAGACAACCCTGTAGGTCAGCATGTACGTGGTTGACTGAACATTCTGTATATATATATCTATAAACATATTTGATAACAACGACTGGAGTAAGTCTCCTCAGCCCTGCTCCCCTGCTGCATTCTTACAGACTTGAACTATTTTAGCATCAGTCCTGGACACATCTGCAGCCTGTCCCGTCCTGGGAGTGGATCTCTCCTTCATGCGGTTCTCCCTGAGGTTTCTCTTTTTCCCACAGTTGAATTTTTGTTTGTTTGTTTTTCCTTCCCAAGTAGGAGGGTCTAAGGACAGAGTAGACTCATGAAATCAGGAAGTGCTTCTGTGCGTTTCTAAAGCCAATACACCATCGTCGGACTCATTCTGATAATTACAGCGCTTAAATTGCCGTCTCTATGAAGCAGTCAGCTCATTTATCTATCTGTTAGCATTAGCATGTTGCTAAATAACCATTTTATGCTCTGCACAGTTGCCACCGTTGCCAGCAGTGGGCAACACAGACACCTAATCCAATTGTTCTGTCATAAAACATCCCAAAATAAGACATTTTCCATACATATACATAATTTTAAGTCATAAAACTTAAAATACTAATGCAAAAATGTTCGAAATGATTTCAAAAAGCCTGAAAAAAAGCATAAGATGGGCCCTTTAAGATTTTTTTATGCTATTTAATGAGCTCATAATTGAAATCAGCCACAAGGGGTCACAAATCAGTGTATAAGGGTTGAGTAAGGAAGGGCATCCAGCATAAAACCTCCATCAAATCAATAAGCATCACTGCACACTTGGAGGCAGATGTGATTCGCTGTGGTGAATTCAGAAAGGAAAAGCCAAAAGGAAAGAAGAAAAGCATAAATTTAAAGAGCTTTTAGTGTCAGAATACATTGGTCTCCTTATTCCCATAATTTTGTTGAAAGCACGCACAAACTTTCTCTTTCAAACGACCTTCAGACAGCATCTCACTCACACAAACATCATTATGAGTCAGTCCCGTGTCTGCCCAAAGTACAACGTGCCCTTGAGCATCGAAGGTTGATCACTGGGATTCGCTCTTGTCATTCGGACTGTAAAAAAAAAACGGCGTCCTTGTCTGACAGAGAAGTACAGGCCGTGCTTGAGGAAACTGTGGATCCATGTGGTGAAAAAGAAAAGAGACTTTTTTTTTTCTGAAGTAGCTCCCAAAACAGATCATTATTTGGCCCGGCATCATAGTGTCGGGTTGTTTTGTCCAATCAATGCACCTTCTGTAAAAGTAATGAGGATCTAGTGTGAATTGGCCAAGCGAGAGGACTTGCTACAGCAACTTTTTAATGAGATTTAACAACAGATTTGAGCATTTAGTTGACTTTTCTGCTCATCATAATGCTGCATGTAAAATAACTCCACAATACATAGGCTGCTGATTATTGGCTATTTCAAAAAATACACAGAAGATCCACAGTGTGCATGAAAAACCTTTAACACAACACTTGATATTTTTAATAGCACATTTGTATATTGATTTCATGTTTCATTTGTTATGTTTTTCATTTCCTTGTTTCTGTTTGGTTGAGAAGTGCTGAGAAGGTGAGGATGATGCCGACGGCGGCCCAAATGTGGACCAGACCATGTCTAATTTGGTTTCCCTTTAATGTGTTTGGTAATTATTTGTTGGTATGGCCCAAGTACTATTTAAGTTGCCTTCATGTCCCATTTTGTTAGATCAGTTTAGTTGTGGTTAGTTTTATTTTGACATTCTGTTCCTTGTTAAGTTATATTACTTTGACCTTTTAGGCTTGTATATTGTTGGCCAATAAAGCCTATTTTTGTGATTTATGACCTTTGTCCTGTTGCTTCACTGCTTGGTCCCTAACAAGCCCTTTGCTAGCATCTAGGTGAGGTAGAGAAAGTTGACGGTTAAATTCTGCATCCCGATTTTCACGTTTTTTTTAGTTACCTAGGGCCAAGCATTTAATCCTGCCTCCAGTGCCAATGTACAGTATACGGTGTGTTTGGAGGTCAAAAAGTTTGCAAAACATTAAGCCATTTACTGTTTTAATTGTAACAACACTCTAAGAGCAAAGGCCTCCACCCAGACATTGGCCCTATCTCACAATGGTAACGATATAGTGATCAGACATAGGTAAATGCTCTGTCCATAGAACTTTTTTTTTTATATCTAATGTCCGGTTAGCGCTTGTCTTTGCAGCTAACCTTAAAGACACCCACCAGCAGCCGGACAAAGGCTTCAAATGATTTCATGAAGAATTTATTCATGATTATCGGGGAAAGCTTAAATGCTATCCACAGATAAGCAATGTAGTATTCATGTTTATTATAATTATAATATAGCACGGACCTGTAGTTACATATAGTTACAGCTGATTTTGACTCAAAGTAGGATCAGTACTGTTCTGTTAATAAAATCATGCTCATCTGTGAAAATAGACGACCTATTTTATGTAATATTATGTAATAACCTGTATCTTTAGTCTCTGTATAAATTCAAATGTAGTCGAGGGGCTGATAGCTGTCAGAGCAAAGAATTTTATTTTTTGACTGATTTTTACCACTTGCTAATGCTACCACTAAGATAACCAGAGATAACATGACTTTTAGTTGAAAAAGGCCTATTGAGCCACAAAGTTCTTAAGCCTTACAATGGTAAACAATACAACAAAGCTATTATATTTTTTCATTACTGACCCCTTGTGGCTGGAGTTAGTATCTCAGCATGCAGCAGAGTCTTTCAAAAGGTCAGATGTTAAGTTTGGTTAATGACAAAAAGCAAAACACAGGTGGACTAACATGCTTTACAAGCCACAGAGATGATGTCTATGACAACATTCAGAAACCTAGTATTATATTATTTAGCCTTTAGCTTACATGCTAACTGCTATCAAATGAAACTTCACACTCTATTCTAGCCTTCTAGCCTTTTCAGCGTTTTCTAGCTTTTCTACCCAGGCTCTAACATTACACACTGCAAAACAATCTTGATTATTTATAATTTGCGATAGGTGGCTAATGCTAAGTCTATGGACTAATTCTGAAAAGTGCCCGGACTAGTTTGGCTGGGACTTTTGACGTTAGCTCCCACAGTTTGTGTGGCGTCAACGTATTAATGTCTATGGGGTACACTGTTGTCCAGCTAATCACAAGGCTCTCACATTCATTTTCATATGGATGATTTACATTCACCAATTTACCTACACATGTATTTTAAATAATAATATAACCACTAAAATCATTATTAATGCATTATGTAACTTCATTCTTTAACTTGTCTATGCATGAACATCAAATACATCACATTATAGTAGGTTTGTGAGTCTAAATTTTAGCGGCTCACATCCGTCCTACTCACACCCGCCTTGTTTTCACCACCACCAAACGAACAAAAACCCACCAACAGCTGGAGCTCCTTCCACCAAGGTTACAGGCAGTGTCCCTGAACGCCTCCTCTATCCTCGTCTCCTTTGAACGCCTCCTGTCTCCTCCCCCTTTGGGCCAGTTCCAATGTTTTTAATCCGAGCAGCCAAAGGGAGCAGAGAGTGTCCTGTGTGTGATAACCAGACGCCGTTTATTTCCTCTGACAGATGAGCTGACAGACGGAACGGGCCGGGTTATGTAATTACTCTGATAAATGGTGCGTTTGCTTAAAAAATCGGGATGCGGAAGAGGGCTCATGTTGGAGATTATTCAGCCTGACTGTGTCATAGTCGAGTCGAGTCCAAATCAATCCAAGTCCAACTGCAACGAAGGTGTGTCCAAGTCAAGTCCGAGTGCAGGCAAAATCAATTCAAGATGACTCTAAATGTACAAAGGGTAAGTAGAAGTCCAAGTCGAGTCCAGGTCAGTGTCGAGTCCGAGTCCAAATCAATTCAGGTCCAAATGAACTGAAGTGAGTCCAAGTCAGAGTCAAGTCCAAGTCAATTGGAAAAAATGTGAGTCAGGTCTGAGTCCAGTTCAAATGAACTAAAGGTAAAACCAAGTCCGAGTCGAGTACGGGTCAATTAAAAAAGTGTCAGAGTTGAGTCTGAGTCCAGTCCAAATCAATTCACATCAAGTCCAATTAAAGTTAAGGTGAATCTAAGTCCAAGTTGAGTCTGGGTCAGTTAGAAAAGTGTCAGAGTCGAGCCCGAGTCCAGTCCAAATCAACCCAAGTCAAGTCCAAATAAAGTTAAGGTGAATGTAAGTCCAGGTTGCGTCTGGGTCAAAGGCAAGTCTGAGTCCAGTCCAAATGAACTAAAGGTGAGTACAAGTCCGAGTCAAGTCTGGATCAACTAGAAAAGTGTCAGAATCAAGTCCGAGTCCAGTCCAAATCAACCCAAGTCAAGTCCGCATGAACTGAAGACAATTCCAAGTCTGAGTTGAGTCTGAATCCAGTCCAAATCAATCCAAGTCCAAATGAACTGAGAGGGAGAGCAAGTCCGAGTTGAGTCTGGGTCAATTAGAAAAGTGTCAGAATCAAGTCAGAGTCCAGTCCAAATCAACCCAAGTTAAGTCCGCATGAACTGAAGACAATTCCAAGTCTGAGTCGAGTCTGAATCCAGTCCAAATCAATCCAAGTCCAAATGAACTGAAGGTGAGTCCGAGTCCGTGTCTGGGTCAGTTAGAAAAGTGTCAGAGTCGAGTCCGAGTTCACTTCAAATGAACTGAAGATAAATCCAAGTCTGAGTCGAGTCCAAATCAATTAGAAAACTGTCAGAGTCGTGGCCCTATGATTATAGTATTTAACATAACTACTCATTTTACAGAAGCGGCAGATATTTTTGTATTGATACAGTGTTGCCAAATAAAATAAAATTGCAATATTAATCCTACTAGAAATACAAGAAAAATGCATTATTTGTAGTAAGTAATTTTTATTTTCAACAGAAGTACAGCTTTTGACCACTCCTATCTGTTTAAGACCCAATCCTGGTTTAATCCCACCTTTTTTATATCTTCTATCGTTATTTCAGGTAAGTACAATGATGCAACACAGCAGAATCAAACTTGTCTTGTATACTATGGTATATTCAACTATGATAGCTTGATAAGGACGAAATACATTACATTTATCGTCAAAAATGTTATTCACATGTAAAAAGTGAATAATTTGTGTAACTTGTGGAGCCAAAAACAAAAAAAATTCACAAACTCACAAAAATTGTTCTTGTGTGGCTCAAGCCTATCTGTTTGCAGTCCAAATGAGTGGTGGTTTAGACCAATGGTGTGGCAGTACTGTGGGGTGTGGGCGGGTTTTAGGTTTGCCGGCAACAACAAGCCTCTTAGCCATACTTGTAAACAACAAACACGCCAATTAAGGTGTAACGTAAATCCAAACAGGAAGACTGATTTCTTTTCCATGTCTACACTCATCACCTGTCTGTCACTGTCAGCCAATCACAGCCTGCCTCTCATCACCTGTCTGTCACTGTCAGCCAATCACAGCCTGCCTCTCATCACCTGTCTGTCACTGTCAGCCAATCACAGCCTGCCTCTCATCACCTGTCTGTTTATTCCTTCAATAAATCATCCTTTACACCAGTGTTTCCCAACCAGGGGTACGGGGCCCCCTGGGTGTACGCGAGCAATTCACAGGGGGTACTTGAAAGTCATTTATATTTTGAAAAGAAAATATTTGCAATCTTTTTATATTACACCATTGAAACTTGTGAAAGACAAACTTTAGAGTCTCACTGACAAGTGATTGATTAAAAATTATTGATTTAAATGAGGTGAAACTACTAGAAATATTAAATGAATAGGCCTATTATAAAGCCCCAACTCTGTTAATGACTTATTTAAATTGTTTTTTTTTTTTGTTTGTTTGTTTTGTTTTGTTTTGTTTTCTTGTCAGTTAAATAAGAGTTTTAGTTCATTATTGGGAAAATATAGCAAATGTAATTTACTTTCTTTTTATTTTGTCTGTGAAGACTCTCACTCGTCCAGGGTAATTGCATCGCAACAAAAAGTTAAAAAAGCAGTCATCTGGATTGGATTTTTCAAGTTAAAGACATTTCACCTCTTATCCAAGAGGCTTTCTCAAAAGGCTTTCTCTTTTTATTTTATATTATTATTTTGTTATATTTTTTAAATTTTTTAATATGTATTGTTTTTTAAAGGGATGTTATTTGTATCTTGAATTTAATTTTCACTGCAAAAAATGCAGGAAAATTTGCTTTTTTGATAAAGTAAGTATAAGATCTATTTTTACTAATAAACACAGATGAGCACTCTATGACCACTTGACATGTGACGTGTAAAAAAGGTTTGGGAACCACTGCTCTGCACATCACTCTTTCTTTCTTTTTTTATCTTTACTGGTTGAAATGCTGTACATTTATAATAACAGCAAAAACCCTCTGCCAACATCTTTATTATTAGGTGATTTTACTTTTGTAGAGTCGTCATAATTAAAAAGGTTTTCAGCAGGAGACATCCCAGATTGATATAACATCAGTGCTAACATAATCATTAGCTGGACATCTCCCTGAAGTCATCTTTTCACATTTGTGTCCCTATGAGGTCAAGACGTCCCGAGTGCTGAGTGGGTTCACATGTGGACAAAACAAAAGCTGGGAACATCTGCCGTTTATCCGGTGTTTAATGATAGACCACGAGCATCGAGCCGCCCACACACAAACCAGACACCACAGCCCGAGCAGCGCGGGCTCCTCCACGTGTGCCTCTGCGTGGACACGTGCACGAACAGAACAGACAGCCACCGACTTTTACTAACGCATCTCCTTTTTTCTTTTTTTTTCTTTTTTTTTTTTACAAAATTCATTACCTTCTCAAAGAACAAAGGCATAAAAAATACTCTAGACTGGTTGTACTTTTGAAGAGGAGGACTATTAAGATGATAAAATTCTGTCTGTGGCCCGGGCTTAAATCACAACGACTGGAATGGCAGGATAAATAGACAGACAGAAGATTACCCAGCATCCTTTGCAAATAAAGCTGTGTGTGGAGAGCGGCGCTATCAGACTAATACCAGTAATAATTTAGAGGCAGCTCATTGGCACAACGGCAAATGCCAACATGTACGAGTATTTTTTATTGCTTTATGAATGTTACAGAAGAATGGTGCACAGTGGCAGAGAGGTTAGCTTTTCAGTCTCTCAGCAAGAAGGGCCTGTGTCTTTACTGTCTCTCTACTGTTCTCTCCACTAAGGGGCTGACCCTATCTCGCACTACGGTAAAGATATAGTGCCCAGACCTGGACTCAAACCAGGAATCTTCTAGTCTGGTTTAGACCTGGTGTAGTCAAGTTTTTAGGAGATTAGTCCTGCTTTAGTTCTTGTTTAGACCTGGTTTGGTCCTTCTTCTTTTTTTGTCTCGGTTTAGACCTGGTTTAAGCTTGATTTAGTCCTGGTTTATATACCTGGTTTTGTCCTTATTTTGGCTTGGTTTAGACTAGGTTCAGTCCTGGTTTAGACTGGGTTTATACCTGGTTTTGTCCTGCTTTAGTCCTGGTTTGGTTCTTGTATGGTCTTGGTTTAAGCTTGATTTAGTCCTGGTTTATATACCTGGTTTTGTCCTTATTTTGGCTTGGTTTAGTCCTGGATTAGTTCTTGTATTGTCTTGGTTTAGACCTGGTTTATACCTGATTTAGTCCTGCTTTAGTCCTGGTTTAGATCTGTTTTAATCTGGGTTTAGACCTGCTTCGGTCCTTTTTTGTCATGGCTTAGACCTGGTTTAGTCCTTGTTTAGTCTTAGTTTAGACTTGGTGTAGACCTGGTTTATACCTTTAGTCTGTGTTTAGACTTGGTCTTTTTTTTTTTTTTTTTTTTTTTTTTTTGTTTAGAACTGGATTACTCCTGGTTTATACCTGGTTTAGCCTTTGTTTAGACCTGGTTTAGTCCTTGTATAGTCCTGGTTTTGACCTGGTTTATTCCTGGTTTCCTCCTGCCTTAATCCTGGTCTAGACCTGGTTTAGTGCTGGTTTAGACTTGGTTTAGTCCTGGTCTGACCCCTTGTTAAGTAATACACCTTCTCCTGTCGGGACGGTCCCATTGGACGCAGCAGCCTCTGTGAATATGAGCCCAGTGATTATCAGTGCATTACAGCTGCTCAGAGACAGAGAGGAGGAGACCTGAGCTTTTATCAGCGCCTGCACACTGAAGGTTTATCTCTGAGGCTTTTGTTACATCTCCAGGTCACAGATGCTGCTGTTCCTCTGCATTGTCCTCTTCAATTGGGCATAATCAGGTCCAATAAGATACAGCGAGTGTGGGTGCACAAAACAACTCATCAGTGAAGATCTTAAAGGTGGAAGAAGTACAAAAAGATCTGTCTGTAATCCAGTCTGACAACACACATCTATAGAGGATTCTCAACAAAAACAATCTCCTCCAAGGCATTGACCCTATCTTACAATGTTAAAGATAGTGTCTGTGTTTTTTTCCATGGAATTGGCCTATTGCAATGCGTCTTATAAACACGGAAACTAACCAAAGTATTGCTGGCCATAGAAACAGAATAGAACACAAGAGTGGCCATGGCAACTGCTTCAGTGGCAATTCCGGCGGCCATCTTGTGACAGTAGGATAAGGCTAATTCTAATGGTAAGTAAGGTAAAAACAGACACATAAATACAAAAAAATAAATGTTGGAAATTGAGAAACTGTGTCTCAGTCAGTACGTTTTTCACAGAAATACAAAAATAATATTAACATTATTAATATTGCAGAGGTGTCTACTTTTATCCAGATCCACTGTATGTTTGTATTTGTAAAGATGTTAGAACAGATGATTTAAGAAGTTTAAGAGTGTAAGGAATTAAAATATGCAATTATACCAAGTTGACTGAGAATTGTCCAAAATGTTTCTCTGCTGAAGCAAGTAAGACTCGACAAGGTCAAGCAAAAATACAAAAAAGTTATCAAATTAACAAAATAAATTAAAAGAATATCATAAAAGCAAGTGTAGCTCCCTGTTAGTTTACACAGCACTTGGTAGAATGACTACAGTCACAATATGGCGGCTGTTCTGGAGGTCACTTACTGCAGTTCACCATTAGAGAGTGCACTCTAGTGTTTTATATATCTCTATGGCACTACCAAGCTAATTTGATAACATCTCTGACCTGATCAACAGCGTTTAGTGCTTTCTTTGTCACCTGTTGATTCTGCTGAAGTCTACGTTATTGTTCAGTCCTCTGTGTTTTTTTTTCTCTTCATCCTGTTTCCATTTTAACAACAGTAAAGTCCTGTTGACTTCCGACATAACGGCCACATTCAAACAAACTTGACTTTCTCCACAACTCTTTGTACAACTGGCTTCTGCCGCTGTCCCCGTTCAGAAGTAAGTACAGAGCTGCTCATAATTTGCCATATTCTGGTGTTTTATGACAAAAACGGCAAACCACCATGTTTGTTTGGGTCAGCGGTGCACTGCTTACGCCCTTCGTTTCTCTCTTTTTGTTTGTTCTGCCCATGGAAACAAAATTTAAGCGAAGGGGTATTAGACTAACTTCCTTGTAAGAGCTTGTGTGGCCAGTCAGGCTAGAGCAGACCTCTTGTATGCGAAATTGGCCAAAGCTTGCAACCACATGTAAACACCAAAGGTCAAAGGTCAGCGTGACACACTTTGAAATCCTTTTTTTTTCTCTTTTGTTCATTTACTGCCTGGGAATGCTTCTTTTTTCATTTAGATGAGATGTCCGGTATACTTTCTTGCAGGAATGGCCTTGTTTAAATGGTCAATGGCCAATATTACGTTTACACTGGAGGCAAGGTGGTTAATGTGTCTTGCCCAAGAACACAACAACAGCATGCAATGGTGAGAGCGGGGCTTGAACCACCAACCCTCTGGTAATGCTTGGTTCACACAGCAAGATTTTAAAATTGTCTGAAGATTTTCGAAACCTGAGAGACAAAGATATAAGAGTTTTGGTGCTACAGTGTGTGGTGTGCGGCCAAACGGCAAAGACAACACACCACACACAAACAGATTTCACTCACAAACATTCCCAGGTCAGACGGGAAATCACAAGATTAAACGTGACTTCGGCGTACGCAAACATGGCGGATGACGAAGAAGCAATTGTTATAGTTTGTAGACTATTTCTAACAGAGGAAAAACAATACACACAACACCAACAACGACGGACTTTCTGGTGCACCACGATTTTGATTTTGGATTCCCCTCCGTGCTTCCGTCACCTCGCTTTCTGGTTGGCTACACGTCATTTTCAACAGCGCTCATTTGTCCAAGACACTCCAACATGTTGAATATCCCTGATTTGAGATCGGAGCGGTCCTGACGTCCTTCCGAGCAGACCAGAGCACTTTTAACACACCACACACAGCAGGAATATCTGATAAAATTATCTTTAGTGCCATTACGATAATCAGGGCAACCTTAAAATTGTCAGAATGGGAAAACTGGGTTAAAAATTGGCCGTGTGAACCAGGCATTAGGACAAACGGCTCAACCACCTTAGCTCCTGTTGTCTGTTTACTCTCTGTGAAGTTACCGAAGTGGTTTGAAACTGTGTCAGCGTCATTAAAACTGCAACAACAACTGAGAAAATCTGCATAAGTGGAGCAGTACTGAAGTCCTTTATGTAAAAAGAAAAAATGTAAATAAATACTTTAGCATATGTTAAAGTAGGCTAATGGATTACATTCAGCTGCACAACAACAAACAAACGTTACGCAACACTGTGGCCTTCAATTAAACCAGAATACTGAATACAAACCAGATATGAAAGGAGCCAGTGATCCTGTGAGAACAGACGCTAGTTTTCACTTCAACGTGAGTAATATTATTTTGAAGTGGCTTTGCTCTTAATGGAGTACAATTCTTGGCTACCTCTGGAGATGAATGGGGAAGGCCTGGCTGCAGATTTAGAGACCGTTGCATAAGACACAGCTGAATGGTTACATATGAAGACACCGGGCCATATGTTGTGTAACCTCATTTATCCAGAACCTGTTAAAAGATACAGACACAGCACATATGTCACTGGGTCAATGCTGCACAGTTAAAGGGATCGGACTTAAAGGGAAAGTGTCGAAATGAGGAGAAACAGCTGGTGTTTTGACAGATGTATGGCTAATGACAGTGACATCATCTGGATATAGTTAGGTATAGGAAGTGATAACCATATAAGGGAAAGGTCGTAACTTTATATCCTACATGTGCAAGGTTCACTCTGCATATTAAAGGGAATATATTCTGCAAAATCAACTTTTCTGAGATTTCTACTATGCTATAATGTTGTTTTCTCATCAAAAACACATCTGGAGTTGTGTTTTGCTTCATTCACTCCTGTTTAAGTAATCCTGTATTCTCTGACAAAACCTTTTTGAGGCCTCAAAACTCTGAGTTTCGTCTCTCCCACGAACCCCCGCCCACTTCAGGAAGCAGTGACCAATCAGCAAGCCCTCTACATCCAGTCTGCTCTCATTCATTTATCCAAAAAACTGTGTGGAGCTCTGTTTCCTTGGCTTAAAAAGAAACCCATAATCAAATTTAAAAAACAAAAGACAAAAAATTAAAATAAACGTGTATATTAAAAAGGAGCATCATTAAAAATGTTTTTGTCCACTACAAAAATGAAAGCAGAAGATTTTTAAATGTGTTGCATCAAAAAAGAAAACCATCTCTAAAAATTAAAGTCTATTAAAATAAAACTCTGTCTCATTTTCTCTCCCTCTGCTTTAAACTATTTTGATTTAAATGTTTTGTCTATTCTTTTTTAAATTTGAGGGATCTTTATAAGGCAAGATTTATAGAAAAAACTACCTCTGCTTTTGTTTTTCTAGTGGACAAAAACTATTTTGACGTTGCACCTCAGGGCCACCGTAGTTTCCACTGATTCCTCGCAGCTATTTTTCATTTTGTAGAAAAATCACTACATACAAAAAAGTTTAGGGAAGTAAAACACTGCCCTCTGCTGGTTTCTTCAGCTGTTCTTTTTAAGGCACCAGTAGAGTACTTATTAAAAATGTTTTCTTTTAGTCATGTAATGTTTTTAAAGGTTATAAAATGTGCAGTGCTGTTCTAGAGGAGACCAAGTATCTATAGTTTCCACCTCTGGTTTACAGTCGACTCACTTCCTCTCCTTTTGTTTTGTTGGTTTGGGCTCCTCGCCTCCATGGAAACCAGTCAACAAAAAGAAGAAGAAGAGACTGACGATGAGACCAAAATGGAGGACAGACAGAGGGACAGAGGAGCCAGTGAGAGACACGTGAGTCACTTTAACACTGAGCTGATCCACAGTAAATGTCAGGAGGCCGATGAAAGATGGAGAAGGCAAACGACAGATGACAGGACATCGATTCATAAACGTCTGAGCGTCTGAGCGATGAGTTTACAGAGAGCACACTACAGAGGAACAAAAGTATGACGTCAGTTTACTTTTTAGTCCCAGGTGATTGTCGTGGAAAAGAGAAAACATCTTTACCCTGAACATTTTGTGCTCAAAGTTAATGTGTTAGAAGCAGGAAAAATGGGCAAATGTGAGGATTTTAGTGAGTTTAATGGTTATAGATGACCGGGCTCCTAGGAGTACACATGCACTTTGCAGGGGGTACTTGGATTTAGTTCATAATTTCATAAAAATTTCATAATTGATTGTGATCTTTGCATATTGGACTATTGAAACTTATGAAAGACAAGCTCAAGTTTCTCACTGCTAAAGAATATTAGCTAAATATTAAACTGTATTTTGTTATATAATTTTTAGGTTCAGTAGTTTCACAGGAGAGTTATTCTAATGTTTTTTTTGTTTTTTGCAGTAAATTTACTTTCAAAATGACTATATATTTTTTGATTTTGAAATTGTTATAAATATATAGTAAAATAAGCAAATGTAACAGGAGTTTATATTGTTGTTTTTATTTTATTTTCTATGTTAAATTTGAGTTTAAACAACAAAAAAAGTACTAGTAACAGATGTTTTATATAAGCCCTTTTTCATGAGTATAGGGTCCTCAGGGTATGACAAAAACACAACAAAAAAGGTTGGGAACCACTGATGTATAGGGCTGCATAATAAGCAAGTGGTCATAATGTTATGCCTGATCAGTGTACATGAGTATTGTATGATATAGGATTCAAAGCATTTATTATCTCTGTACAAAAATATTTTATGCTGTTGACAATGAAAGCAGCAAACACAGTTACTATAGAAAAGTGTGCATCAGCTTAATGTGCATTATCTAAGAAAATATGCACAAACAGCACCAGATACAGATAATTATTTACATATATTTTAAGTTTAACATGAGCAGCAGGTGCAGTTAGAAATAAACGTGGGCCCTCAATACTTTCTCTTGCCACTAGATGGCGCTGTGGCTCAACATGTACGGCTGCAGCTCTGCTTTGTGAGAGTTTGGCACCAGAGAGGTTTTTACTTGTCTTCAGTCACAATGATGAGTTTCAGTGTGAGAGAGGTCTAGATCAGTGGTTCTCAAACTATGGTACGGGTACAACTGGTGGTACGCAGAGACTTATTCCTGTTTTAGACATTGTTTTATTGTTGAGACATAAATTTAATGTGAAGACGAGTGCTTATAGTTTAGTCCTGGCTTTGTCCTGGAGTTAGTTCTGTTTTAAAACTCCTATATTATGTTTTTGTTTTTTGTTTTTTTTACCTTTAGTATTTGTATCATTAGTATTTTATGTTTAATAAGTTAAAATAATGTATTTGTATGGAAAACGTCTTCTTTTGTTACTTTGACTTTGCAGAAAACCCTTGGATTAGGTGTCTGTCGCCTCCTGCTGGCAACTGTGGGGACTAGACAGAGCATAAAATGAGTCATTAGCACAGTAGTTAGCAACATGACGCTAACAGATAGATAAATGAGCTGACAGCTTCATAGTGACGGCAATTTAAGCTCTGAAATGATCAGAGTGAGTCCGGTGACGGTGCACTTCCTGGTTTTTATGTGTCGATACATCTCTTCAGCAAACAGGATTACTCAAGCATGCGTGGATAAAACAAAATACTACTCCAGTTACATTTTTGAGGTGGAAACAACATCATAACATGGTTAAAATAATTTTTAAAAAAGCAGAATAGGGGACCTTTAAGCGCTTTCAGTCCGGGTATTGTCTTGTTTTGTTCTGGTTCAGGTCCAGGTTTTGTCCTTATTTAATAATTCATTTTTTTCTGGGTTAATCTCTTTTATTTTGTTCTTCTGTTTAGGCCTGGGTTAGTCAAGAATTAGCACTTACTTTTATCCATTAAATACAGTACTTCGAGAGCCAAACATTTTCTACAATGGTACATTTTACCCAGAGTGGAAAGTTTGAGAATCACTGGACTCTGCACCATGTCTTGTTACATGCACCAATCAGCCATAACATTATGACACCATTGCGCCTTCCTTGGACCACTTTTGACAGATCCTGACCACTGCAGACCGGGAACACTCCAACAGAGCTGCAGCTTTGGAGTCAGTCATCTGTAGCCAACACAATTCGCAAAACTCGCTCAAACTCTTACCCATTTTTCCTGCTTACGACACCAACTTTGAGCACAAGACGTTAACTTGCTGCCTCATACGTCCCGCCCACTAACACGAGCCACGATGAAGAGATAATCTGTGTTATTCACTTCGACTGTCAGTGGTCATACGCTGAGTTTCTGTCCACCTGAGTGCTTGAGTGATCTCTTTGACCACTCACTGCCCAGCTTCCTGCTTCAGCTCCGGCCGCACACCTGCGCCCCTTTCCTTTCTCTCTCCTTTCTCTCTCTTCTTTTCAAAGACTTGTATTAATATGTATGAGAGGATTTCAGGACGAGATCAAAGCCTTAAAAGCCTGAATCATGTTACACCAAAGCTCTCCTCTCTGTCTTATGTTCGACTTCTGAGGAAAAAACCTGCATCCGTAAGAGTTTTATGCAGCAGCTGCTTATTACCACAACAGTACAGCGTGTTTTTGTACCAAAGGAAGCATGTGAATCTTAAAGTTTGTTACTCAACTTAAACATTATGTAAGAGGATTGTGCTTTCCTCAATTCAACTGGATCACTGTACTTAACTAAAGTTATGTTGCTCCTGTTCAGCAACTAAAGTCTCCCCATCATAAAACATCATAAAATATGTTATACATTCATACTTTTTCTACTTTCATTTCATAAATCTTTTAATCAACTTCTGCCCTGACCATAAATACAAAATATTTTATTATTTCCTTGAAATATTTTCAAATATTTTCAAATATTATTTGAAATATTTTCAATATTCTCAATGCAAAGTGATTTTTTGTTTGTTTTTTTTACGAGGGGCTTATCACAGCCTTGGGTAGGTCAAAGAATACTATAAATTATAGTATTTTTTTTTTCCTTTCATTCAAATCCATTAAAACTGGTTATAATGTTTTGCTAAAAAAAAAAAAAAAAAAATCTATCTAAATCAGTGTTGTTGGTAATCTTTGCCATATTCAAGGCTGTAGTAACCCAACCTAGAAAAATCCACTTTGCTTTGAGAATATTAAATATATTAACTTTTTTTTTTTTTTTTTTTTTGCTATGACATACACATATGGCATATATGGCATAAAAGAGTTAAAATTCTGAATATAATTAAATATTGGTATTTATGATCAGGGCAGAAGTTGATTAAAAGATTTATACAAAAGAAATTTGAAAAAATATGAATGTATACATTTTTATGACGTTTTGTGACGGGAACACTTTTGTCACTTAACACAAGCAACTTTTTAAAATTGGGGTGTAAAGGTTGACCATTACCTCAAAGCGCTAACACATGAAGCTAAAATATGCAAGCCAGCTACATCCAGTACATGAAGTAAAAATAAGTTTGGACTGTTTTAGCAACAAGTTCTAATAATTTGTCTGCCAATGGATGTTTTGTACTTTTCCATTGTATAAAAAAGATCCTGCGTTATAGCATGGATATAGCAGTTATCTTGAGGGAATCAGAGTCGGTGGTCTGATACGGGACGTCCTGGTTGGGGTGCGTTGGTGATGGGACAGAGGTGTGGTCTGTGGTCTTCCTGATCTCATTGTTTCAGATGGACAGGAAGGATGAGTCTGTTCAAAACACAACAGTCACACCGCCTCCGATCACTCCGCAAAACGCTGAGGTGTGAAGAAAACGAGAGTTAATGTGATCAAACTGTAGTACACGTATTTGTCCAGCAAACAGCGCTGTGCTCTCTGCAAATGCTCCACACCACACAGAGAGGAATGAGCAGAGGAAATCAAAGTCCTGTGTAAACAATTATAGAAAACTACTGCTACTACTTTTTTTGAATACTGGAGCTATGCAGAAACACGTGAAGACACCAGCAGAGGGCAGCAGAGTGCAGCTCTGTTGCGTTCTTTTGGGCAGAAACCAGAAAAACACAAACTTTCTGTATGATGCGGTTTTACTACAAACCTAAAAATAGCTGTGAGGAATCAGTGGAAGACAAAACCTAAGCAGACAAGCTTTGTGTGTGATAAAAGTTATATTGTTTTTGTTTTACAGTAAATACACAGAGCCTCCTTCTTCATAAAACTGAGAGAAAAGTGAAAATGAAGAAGAGAAAGCAACGTCCTCGAAAGTCCACCAAAACAAAACAGAAAAACGTGAGTACATTTTTTAAAACAGTTTGATTAGTTTAATGTTACAGTAGCACAGGTAAACCATTAAAGGCATCTCTGCTCGGTGTTTTGAAGCATACTGTCAGAAGTACAAAGTTGTATATGATCAGAGGCGGGCAGGGCCGCTGGCAGGTTTACTGGGGCCCAAGGCAAGAAGCCTTCACACGGGACCCTTATAATAGAAAACATAGGACCATTTCTGGGCTCCTCTGACCCTGAGGCCTGGGACAACAGACCCCTTTGCCCCCTTATTAGTTATTATTCTGACGATTTCCATTCAGACACAAAAAAATAAGGAGATGCTTATTATCTTGACATGTTTAAACTGTACTGTACAGTCTTCCTCAGAAGTGTCACATGACTGCTGTCATCAGCTGATCTTCACAGGCGTGGTCAACCTGACAGGTGTATCAGACTGACCACGCCCCCTGCAGTGTGGTGGTCTCTGGAGGAGCGAGTCCCGGGTGTGTCAGTCATGTGACGCTGCTGAGGATGACTGCAGAGTACAGGTGAAACATGTCAAGGTAATAACTAACTGTCTGAACAGAAAGAATCAGAAATATAATCTATAAGAAGACATGAATAATCTGGGTTAAATGTCTTGCCCAAGGACACAACAACAGTATGCAGTGGTGGGAGCAGGGTTTGAACCTCCAACCTTCTGTTTAGTGGATGAATGGCTAAACCACCTGAGCTACTCCTGCCCATTTATATTATGAAAAAGTGAGAAGCTTTGGAAATATGTGTTTCTTGTTTTATAAATTAGATTTATTTTTGTATTTTTATTAAGATGTTTTTTATTTTTACTATTTTTATTGTTTATTATTCTAAAATACCAGAATCTGCATAATATTTTCTGTTTTGTGTGATTACATTAACTCTAAGACAACTCACATTAGATGGTAGTTTCTTCACCAAACACCTTTTTTTTTGTGCTTCAACTTGAGTAATATCAGTTTGAAGTAATTGCTATGTTTAAAAAATCAAAACAATTGTGACATTTGGTCCCATACTCTTCATAAACAATCTCTGGAAAGGTGTTTCTCAGAACAGTCCTGGGACACGTCCTGGGAGCTCTGTGTTTGGGATAAAAACAAGACCTGGAGTGGCCCTCATGCACACACAGGATGTCCACAAGAATGTAGAAGTGCTTATAAAAAGTCAATTATACAGTAATAGTAATCCAGCCACAGTAGGTCACAAGCCAGTGTACTCTTTGTGTCAGTCCCAAGCCTGGATAAATAAAGATAAATGCCGAAATCTCTGCACATTACAGGCAGATGATTGGCTGTGGCGAATGGAAAAGAGGAAGGGAAGATGACACTAAAACAGAAAAAATAAAATGATGTATTTCTAAAGGTATCCAGGAAAGCAAAGACCCAGACCCTGACCTCCAGTGGGACAGAGATCCAGGCCTCTGACGGGACGGGGACAGAGACCGCCCCCTCAGAGCTGGGCAGGTGGCTGAGTGAGAGGCAGCTGCAGCTGGAGGAGCTGCTCACAAACAGAGACCCAGAACAAAGTGGAACAGCGACTGGAGAGGACTTTGAGCTGGGTAAGACATCGGGAAGTATCTCGCAATGGCAAAGATATATGTTTTAGTTCTGGGGTAAATGCTCTAGTCATTGAACCACAAAATATTTATCACACAATGGTAAAGAATCCACTGAAAACAGCAGCCAGGGTTGCGTTTCTTAATCCTCAGGCCCTGACTTTAAAAAATCACATTCTTCCACTTTAAGCCCTTTTAGGTCACTGGGTCACATTTAAAAATATAAAACATTAAGAAAAAGAAAACATTATTTTGCGTTTTGATCATTAACCCCTGTCCTCATCACAGAGAGCAAAAGTGATATTATTTTTATATTTTTAACCCTCTAAATGCAGTTTGTTTACATAATCCACACATATTTGTAAATAAAACATGAATTATTTACTATTTAAAAATGAAAAGTGTTTTTTGTTTGTGCAGGAATTACCAGCCTGGGACAGGTAACACTGTGATGCATTTTTACTTTTTGTGCCATTACAAAAAAAGAGCAAAAAAAGGGCTGGTCTACAGTCAGTGTTATCTAATGGGAATTATAAGAGAAATATTGCCCACAATGCTATGAGAAAAATATGGATTTGGTGGTGATTTTTGTTTTGTTTGTGTACTTTTTAGCCTCTGACTGAGGGTTACAGAGGAATTAACATGATTTAACATTTCTGTATTGCAACAGCGATAGAGTGAAAATAAATGATTTTAATGTAAGTGAATGGGACCAAAAAGAGCTTTAAGAGGAAGATTTTTTTTTTATCTAGAGAATGAGAAAATTCTGTTTGTTTTAGTTGTGAGGCTGAAATTTATTAATGAACATCTTTGTAAAATATCATCATCCTAGCATCAGAAATGTCAAAACGAGAACAAAAACAAAATTTGAAAAACCCTAACAGGGAGCCAGGGAGGGCTGAGGGCTCAAGCAGCTGCAGTTAAAAAGCTCGTAGATGGATTTCAGGATCGAGCTGACCGTCCCACACGAGGCAAACCACTGTCTGTCCCAAACCCCTGCCTCTCGGCGCCCCCTCGATGCTCTCAGCAGCGTGTCCTGCAAGGTCTGAAGGTGTGGTCACATGAATGCCAAAACAGGAATAATGGAGGATTGATTATTTCACTTCTACTTGAGTAATATTATTTTTGAAGTGACAGTACCTTTACTTGTACACAGATTTTGTGTACCTCATGTAACTGAACGCCTTTGTCCTCACACTGTCCTTGTATTTGAGCTGCCATCGGGACATTTCTCAGTCTCTCTCTGTGATGTTTGATCCGGAGAGCGCCGCTTCACTTCCTGCCTCTCCTCTCGTCTGCGGGACTGATAAGAGCAGCAGGACCACACAATGTCCCTTTGTGAGACCGCCTTTAACATTTCTGTGGGACAGACTTGGACTGGACCCCTGGGCTTTTGTCCCCACAGACGCATTTGAGAGTGGATAGAGGAGAAGAGAGCATAGAAGAGACCTTTCTATGTGACAAATCTATAGAGGAATGTTTGGTCTGTTCTGTCTGTTAGCTCATGATCTTCAGGTCCTTAAGTGACGCTGCATTAAAAACAGACATTATTCTACTATTTTTCGCAGACAATGGCTTCTGGAAGTGTTCCTGATCCATGCAGTGCTGTTCAGTACAGGATAATGTTATTAAAGTGTAATTTAGTGCTGCTTAAATGAACTTTTCTAAGTTTTCTACCATGTTATAATGTTGTTTCCTCATCAAAAAGATTCAGTGTGTTGTTTCATTCACGCCTGAATTTTCTGGTGCTGAGTTTCTGGGGCCTCAAAACACTCGGTTCCACGAATCTCCGCCCACTCCAGGAAGCACCGACCAATCAACAAACCCTCTACATCCAGTCTGCTCTCATTCATTTATCCAAAAAACAATGTACAGCTCTTTTTCATTTTGTAGTAAA
Organism: Bostrychus sinensis; assembly: GCA_020698575.1. Taxonomy (NCBI): domain Eukaryota; kingdom Metazoa; phylum Chordata; class Actinopteri; order Gobiiformes; family Eleotridae; genus Bostrychus; species Bostrychus sinensis. The sequence goes on along the minus strand of CM036253.1, from coordinate 9,936,082 downwards.
ATGGCATCGTACAACAAGTTTAAGGAAGTGAAGTGCTCTTTTTCTGTTTATGTTCAAAATACTGCAACACTCTGCTGCCCTCTGCTGGTCTCTTCACCTGTTTCTTTACAGCACCAGTAGAGCAGTTTTATTTTACTCAGATAATGTTTTTTAAGTTTTTTTAAAACATGCTGCTGTTCTAGAGGCAACCAAGATTGGTTTAAAAATATGAATAAAAGCATAACATATCCCCTTTAATTGTCTAATTGGATATTTTAATTACATTTGTGGTACTTCTTGCAGCTTTATTGGAGCTGGGCATCCCATGTTCTAAATCCCAGCTCTGCGTTTTGACCCAAAAGCTAAAGACGCCCAACAACAACAAGATCAGCTACAAAAACCTGGCCTCGCAGTTAAAACAGCTGAGGTACGACAGATAACAGACAGCACAATGTTTAGAGGATATCTGTAGTATTTTATCAGCATTTTTTGTGATTGTCTTGTCTGTGTTGTGTGAAGACTGACAGACGGAGACGCTGTGGACACTCAGATATCAGAGGAGGACAGACAGGAAGCAGCAAAAACAGAAGACGTCTCCTCTAAAGAGTCTGGCTCTAAGGAAAGGTACAGCGTTTATCAGTGTTACATGTCATTAGGATGTTTGTGACCTGTTTTTGTTTGGCTGAATGCTTAAATGAGCTGATATTTGCTCATAAAGCTAGACATTACAGCTGACTTGACTGGGATCTATATTATTGTTTGGCATTTTTTGCATTATTCAACAAGCTCTTATAACCTTACAAATTATTATAAGCTAAGTTAATATGCAGGAAAGAATAAAATAACTAGGATCTTGCACTATTTTTTCTAATTTTTTTGGCAAAGTGGGTAGTACTAGTAGTAGTAGTAGCAGTACTGGTGGCACAGCGGCTAAGTGGTTAGCACTGTCAGCTCACAGCAAGAAGGTTCTGTTTGATCCTGGACCGTGTTGTGTTTCCATGTTCTCCCCGTGTCTGGGTGGGTTTCCTGCGGGTGCTCCGGTTTCCTCCGTCAACCAAAACATACACAACAGGAAATCCTCCAGCGAGGTGCTCCTGACCAGGATCCTGCCTCAAAATCTGGAAAAGGCTGCAATTACTATAAAAAAAATCAAAAACTAGTAGCACCTGGAGAGTGCTCCTTGACCTCTGTCTGGGGCGGTAAGGCGCCTCTTTAAGCTGGTTGCCAACCGCTGTAAAGAAGCCAGGAAGAAGAAGACCTCTGTCAAGGCACTGCTCCTATTTGTGCCCAGACCTGAAGATATACACATAATCCCACAATAGTCATCAAATCTCCATCCATCTTCTTCCTCTCTATCCGGGGCCGGGTCGCGGGGGCAGCAGTCTAAACAGGGACGCCCAGACTTCCCTCTTTCCAGACATTTCCCCCAGCTTGCCCGGAGGAACCCCAAGGCGTTCCCAGGCCAGCCGGGAGACGTAAGCTGTGTCCCAATTCAACGGCCGCAGCCTTTGACGGCTACATTTGAAGGCCGATTACGTCACAGTCGGCTTGAAGAGTAAATTAAACAAGCTAAAAAATAAATTAGTAATTTAAATGTAATTTCTGGCTCCATTTCTGCTCATGTGACCAATGAATGAAGTGAATCAGCGAGCGGCTGCGGTCCTGGTTGCTAGGCGACAGCGGCGGCAAACATGAGAGGAGGAGCAGCTGTTGACGTACGCTCCGTGGACCGGACCGTCCCATTTCGGATCGGCCTTTGCGGTCCACGAAGGCCACAAGAAGGAGTAGCCTCCATGGACCGCGACCTTCGAAGGCTGCAGCTGTTGAATTGGGACACAGCTATAGTCCCTCCAGCGTGTCCTAGGTCTTCCCCGGGGCCTCTGGATGCCCGAGCCACCTCAGCTGGCCTCTCTCGATGTGGAGGAGCAGCGGCTCTACTCCAAGCTCCCCCCGAGATCCTCATCTCTAAGGGAGCACTCAGCCACCCTGTGGAGGAAACTCATTTCGGCCGCTTGTATCCAGGATCTTGTCCTTTCGGTCATGAACCAAAGCTCATGACCACAGGTGAGAGTAGGAACTTAGATGGACCATAAAATCTACTAAAACTAATCATTAGCTCTCTTGGTGTGGAAGTAGCTCTTTCGGTAGAGACCTTTGCCCACTAACCCAATGGTAGGTGGTTTGATGCTTGCTACCTGCATTGCATACTGTCGCTGTGTCCTTGGGCAAGACACTTTACCCACTTTGCCTGTAAGAATGTGTTTGGTGGTGGTTGGAGAGGCTGTAGGCACAGACTGGCAGCCACGCTTCCATCAGTCTGCCCCAGTCTGCTATATAAGACTACTGCATTATTATTATTATTATTTATTATTATTATTATTACTATTTTTATTATTATTATTACTATTATTACTATTATTTTTATTTTATTTTTTTCTTTTAGTGAGCAAAGTTAGTATCTTTAGTTTTTATCTCAAAGTGTTACAGAAACTCTTAAACTCCTCCTGGATCTAAACAGAGATCTGGATACACATTAAAATGAATTATTTTGCCCTCAGCCCATTATCAACTTTTCCTAAGACTTTCATAACAAAAATGAACAAAATAAATTCTCTAAACTCTTTTGGTTAACAGCATTTTTAACTAAAATCTTGCTTGGTACATTGTGTTTCTACATGGGACTTATTGCTCATTGTCCCGCTGCAGGTTTATCCGCCTGAGAGTCCGAATGGTCCCGTTTGATTGGCCGTCACATCCGGGCAGCTTTGTGGTGGTCCTGTCCATCCAGAGACCGGTCCTGAGTCTAATGAGGTTAATCCAGGAGCGCGTCGGGATCGGGACATCCCAGCTGAGAGTGTCGCGGGGGAGCAGGCAGACCACAGAGGAGGACCCCTGTCTTCTGTCTCCGTTCAGGACTCTGGAGGAGTGTGGGTTTAGGGGAGGGACGGAGACGAGTCCAGAGGAGGCTACTGTGTACTATGACTTTACCCTGCCCCGAGCGGACTGTCCCATACTCAACTGTGATCACTATTTTACTATGAAACAGTCGAGGACCACTCTGGGATCAGGAGTTACATAAACACAGAGAGAACATGCAAACTCCACACAGAAAGGCTCCACATGGTCTGGGAATCAAACCCGGGACCTACAGTGCTAACCACTTTTGGTCATAACCCACAGGTATTATTTTACTTTCCTGGGTTTGGGTTCGGTGGCTGTAGGGTGACCAGATTTTCAGATTTTTATTTATTTTTTTAACTAAGTGACAAAAACGCTTCAGAAATCCATGCCATTTTCTGTCATGTAAGTAAAGAACATGACGCTAGGGCTTAAGTATTGAATTTTATGCCATTTTAATAATAAAAATAATGACATTGTAAATTATTTTAGTGACAAAAGTCTTTAGACAAATGTGTTTTATGTGCCCTATGCTTTTCTGTTAAAATGGGGACAACTGGGACATGGTTTGTTGAAAACTAGGACATATTAGTGTTTTTACAGATACACTATATTTCCAAAAGTATTCGCTCACCCACCCAAATAACTGAATTCAGATTATGGTGTGGGGTTGTTTTCAGGAGCTTAGTTCCTTGCTTGTTGAAAGGAACTCTGAAAGCTTCAGCACCAAGAGATTTTGGACAATTCCATGCTCCCAACTTTGTGGGAACAGTTTGGGGACGGCCACTTCCTGTTCCAACATGACTGCACCAGAGCACAAAGCATGGTCCATAAAGACATGGATGAGTGAGTTTGGTGTGGAAGAACTGGACTGAACCTGCACAGAGTCCTGACTTCAACCTGACAGAACACCTTTGGGATGAATTAGAGCGAAGACTGAGAGCCAGGCCTTCGTCCAACATCAGTGTCTGAGGTTGGACGATGTAGATAGATGCAAAGGCTGGGCCCACATCAGATTAGACTCTACAAATTAAGAATGGGATGTCACTGAAGTTCATGTGTGTGTAAAGGCAGGTGAGCTAATACTTTTGGAAATATAGTGTATGACTTGGGACATGGGACAAGAAGCCTAAAACTAGCACTGTCCCAGTGGCTGGACCCTATATCCCAGCTATACCTTGGCCCTAAAGTGATTGTGGCTGACTCTATTCTGCCAACAAATATATTTGCCAATGAATGACAGATAACATTTAAGTGAGTCAGCCATTCATAGGCTTTTTGTGGATAACTTACAAGGCAACTATAACATTTTGTATCATTACCATTTGACTGAAAGCAAATTTTCTCACCATTTTACTAATTGAGCAAATTATTTGAATCAGCAAAACATGGCAAAAAACAAAACAAAACAAAACTTGGCCTTCTGTAAGATTGGCGACAGTCACTCCTTGTCTCTGTCTAGTTTAAAAGTCCCTTATTCTGCTAAACCTTTTTGAGCTTTTAACCATGTTATAATGTTGTTTCCTCCTCATAAACATACCTACAGTAGTATTTTGTTTGAGTATGTTTGCTGTGGCAAGAGCTGTCTCAGGAGCTGAAAACGCTCGGTGCTCCTGCGCGTTTCTACAACCCATACACCATCACCGGACTCATTCTGATCATTTCAGCGCTTACATTGCCATCACTACAAAAGCTCATGTATCTGTCTGTTAGCTTCATGTTGTTAAAAGCCATGCTAAATAGACATTTTATGCTCTCTCCAGTCCCCACCGTTGCCAGCAGGAGGCGACAGACACCTCCTCCTAGCGTTCTCTGCAAAGTAACAGCTCCCCAAAAGAAGTTTTCAATACATACACATTAAGTTATAAAACATGAAATACTATATGCAAAGGTGTCTAAAACTATTTTGAAAAGCCTGAAAAAAGAGAAAGATGCATGTATTTAAACAGCAGGGGGCAGCGTCTCGTGGCATCCTTAACACTTTAATGACCCACTCACACAGGCTGAAGCTGCTGAAGTTAAAAAAAATACCTCTAAAATGTTCTTAACAGGGACGTACAGCTGTGTTTGTGGTCGGGACGGGGGCCAGGCTCGGGAATAGTAGGACTGCGGCCCATTGGAGGCAGTGGAAGGAGCTAATGCTGATGCTGACCACAGAGAGGCTATAAACAGTGATTGGTGTGACCGCGAAAGTGTGCCGCGCAGGGACACACCCGGCCGGCCTCGCATGTGCTCCACCAAAACTGCTTTAGACGACATCATGTGAGCCCACCCAAACATAACAGGGGTGTTTTATGCATCAGGGAGGGGAAAAACAAGCTGCCAGTTTAAAATAAGTGCAAATATTTATGCTTTTTTTTTTGTATTTGTATATTTATGGTGTATGTCCCTCAAAAGGAAAATGGTAAATGTGCTACTGAACGTTATTCAAATAAAATTGTCTACGACGTCAAGACCTGGAGTTGTATTTTAGCTTTCACACATTTGATTAATTCTGTTTACTGAGTCCCTCCTCATCTAACAATCTGAAAACGCTGGGCTCTACACAAACCAGGAAGTGCTCCTGTGTGTTTCTGAAGCCCATACATCATCACTGGACTTGTTCCAGGCTTCCTGCAGGCATCAGCAAGTTCTAATTTAATGCTTTTTAATGCAATTTTTTAAACATTTTTAAGGCCACAAACACAATCCTACAGCTTACACTGTCAATATTTATTTGCAAGTCTTGTGGAATGCAGTTCTTAAAGCACCAATAATGCTGAAAATCAAACATCTGGTGTTTAGGTTTTTTTTGTTCTTGCTGGAAGTAAACTCGTTTCGCCGTCTATCACACTCATGTAGGTTACAAAAATGGTAAATTATTTATAAATACATATTTATGTTCAAGAATAAAACTAATGTCAGCGATTTTACTTCAAAACTACTTTAACTTTTGAATTCCTGTTGGAATCAAATTTAATGCTTTTTTATGACATTTATGGCCCTAATTTTTACAAAATCAATTTAATGACTTAATGCTTTTTAATGCCCCCCAGGAACCCTGTGTTCTGATAATTTCAGTGCTTAAATTGCCGTTATTGTGACGCAGTCAGCTCATTTAGTTATCATGTTACTAATAGCCATTTTATGCTCTGTACCTTCCCCATTGTTGCCAGCAGGGGGCGACAGACACCTAATCCAAGCGTTCTCTGCAAAATCAAAGTAACAAAAGAAGACGTTTTCCATACATATACATTATTTTAAGTTATAAAACATGAAATACTAATGCAAAGGTGTTCAAAATTGTTTCAAAAAGCATAATCTAGGACCTTTATGTGTTTACTTCTAACTTGATTTCATTGACTGGTTTTATCCGTGTTGAATTGTAAGGCGATCTTGAGAGTCTTGAAAGGCGCTCACAAATAAAATCTATTTTATTATTGTAGTACCCAAAGTAGTAGCATTAGTAGTTCTTGTAGAAGTACTCGTAGTAGCAGAAGTAATCATTCTTATATTCATGCCATGCTAACACACAGCAGGAGTATTTTGCGCATTAGAAAAGTGGAATACAAAAAGCCAGTTTAAAATATGTCCATATATAATTTTATTCCACAGCTCTGAAATACTGACAGATATAAATATTACAAACTGAATACTTGCCTCAGTGTCCTTTCACACTGAACACAGCCATAAAACACCATGAAGTCACAAAAATGACTTGTCTTATAAACTGATGCTGTCATTATTGCTATTATTTTATCTGTATACAGTGTAGTGTTGTGTGTAATGCTTTGTCTACATAAAGTACAGCTCATAAATACGTTGATGGACAGCTCCAATCGCTTTGGTTTCGAGATAATTTAAAACCTGACAGTGCTAAAATAAGCCTGGATCATATCAGTATAGGATCTGAATTAAAACCTGTACATCGTTAAGAGAGAAGTTGCGCCAACAGAGATCCAGAATAAAGAAGGTCACTAACTGATGGTCTACCTGCATTTTTGGGTACAACTTATCCAGGAGTCTAAGCAGGGACGCCCAGACTTTCCTCTCCCTGGACACTTCCTCCAGCTCCGAATGGGATCCTGACACGATCCCAGGCCAGCGGAGACATGGTCCCTTCAACATGAGCTAGGTCTCCTCCTGGTGGGACATGCCAGGAGGAGTCCAGGAGGCATCCAGGAAGTATTCAGCCTGAGCCGCCTCAACTGGCTCCTTTTGATGTGAAAGGAGCAGCGACTCTACTCCGAGCTCCTCACCCTATTCCTGCCATCCTGGGGAGGAAACTTAACTCAGCCGTTTGTATCTGGGATCTTGTCATTTCAGGCATGACTACAGTGGCCACCTGTCCCACTTTTGGTTGTACTGCACAGCCCCCGTCCCACTTATTAAGATAATCTCCCACTTTTTCAGTAGATCTTTGCCTTTCCAAAGTGAGATTCAAGTTAAGAACAACAAGGTCAGGTCAGTATTCCTTGTGTAAAATGTAGAATAAATATTTGTGATGCATCCTATATCTCACTGGGTTGGAGTCTCAGTCTCAGTGGGTTTTTTTTTATTTCAATGAATAAAGTCTCAGAAAAGACATTACTTTGCAAAATGTGCGTTTTAGCAGCTGTAACGTTTAGGTAAATGAGCTTTAAACTCATTAAGCTAGATTATGTCAAATAGCAAAGCTTTTATTTCTGGAGTCTGTCCCTCCTTGTCCCATCAAATAGCTCAATCATCCCACTTTTAGTACACTTTTAGACTTAAAGCTCATGACTGACTGGTAAATCGAGAGGTTTGACTTATGGCTAGATAATTAAACATCTTACCCTCAAAAAAGTGCTACACAGACAGAGTGCTACTAGCCTGAACTGGTTTCCTTCACCAAACTATTCTCTAGGAACCCATCAGCGTAAAAAACGAACTGAAACTGAAGTCAACAGAGATGTTTCAAGTCTCTCTCTCAGCGGCTCTACTTCAGGCGAACTCTGGAAAATCCTCTTGGTAATAAACTGTACGAAAGATGCAGGGAAAGGTGAATGAGGTCACATTTGTTTCCTTCTCACCACTGTATGAAAAAGACAAAGTTTGATGCCTTTCTGTAAATATACAAACCTGTAGGTTCAATATTAGCCTGCAGAACAATATAAAAACAGTCTGTCTCAATTCTTTTATATCTAAAATTAACTAATGCTGTTTAAAGTCACTTGGGATCCACCTGACACAGCCTTTCTTTTAGTTTTTAACAATTTTAAGCTGTTACTTTGGGCTTAACAATTACCAAGTGATTTCACAAAGTGTGTCCAATAATCTTCTAATATGAAATTAAATGTGTACATAAATCCTTTTTGACAAAACAACTTGGTAACGTGTCTTTTGCAGTGTTACGTTTCACATTTTTTCAAACATTTCTAAAAAGCAGTGACTTAAAAACAAACAAATCCAGCTGAATCTTCTCCTCTTCGTCGTTGTCTTGTGTGTTAAATACTGAGCAGTTTTTCTGTAGCCAGCGGTCATCTCGTGTACAAATAGACTTTTAAGGATTGCAGCATTTCTCACCACAAGTTTACGAGTTCTGGAGCCAGACTCGAGTTGTGTTTATGGCCCAAATGTAGCTGCATTTGCAAAAATATGTGACTTGTATAAACTTGTCTTGACCAAAAGCGAAAAGCAAAGTTGAATGCCCACAAAAGTTCAGTTTTTGGTTGTCAACATGAGTCAGTGGGCTGTGCAGGGTATCTGATTGTCTCGTCGCGCTGTGCACATGAAATATTTCACAAAACAAGGTAAAATAATAAGTAGGTTGTCCATTGTTCTTTGGTTGGGGGTAAACCCTGTTAAAATACTGACTTTGGAAACCCTTGCAAAGGAAAAATGTGTTGAAATCCTGTCCTTTCGCTTCTTCCCGTTGGACTTCAGAATAACCCACAGCTCTCTCCTCAGCATTTGGTGGTAATGGTCGTTTTGTTGATTATTTTGGGGTCAATCTTGGCCACCAGCAGCTTGAGAGTGTTTCCTGAAGATCGGATCAGTTCTCTCCCACTGTAAAAAAAATGAAAAGCAGATATGTCAATTTAAACATCACTGTGCAAAAATAATAACTTTTTATTTTACTCAATTTTTTCAAGAAAAGGTGTGTCAGCCCCGAGACTAACTGGCCACTGGCAAAGTGTTTTAGGTGGTAAGACAGGTTATTTCAGCAAGGGTAGTAGTAGTAGTAGTTGTAGTAGTAGTAGTAGTAGTAGTAGTAGTAGTAGTAGTAGCACTAGTAGTATTTGTAGTAGTAGCACAGTTCCTTACATTTTAGGGTTTTAGTATTTAATTTAATAAAACAGTGATCCTCAAACTTTTCACCACCTCAGACGATATTTTAATGTTTTAACTTTACAACTACAATCTTCAATGGACTAAAATGAAAACAAGGACCAAGTCTACACCAGAATAATACTGTACTAAACCTGGACTAAACCTGGACTAAGCCAGGGCTAAATCTAGACTAGGAATAAACCTGGACTAAACCAGGACTAAACCTGGACTAAGCCAGGGCTAAATCTAGACTAGGGCTAAACCAGGACTAAACCAGGACTAAAACTGTACTAAACCTGGAATAAGCCAGGGCTAAATCTAGACTAGGACTAAACCAGGACTAAACCAGGACTAAACCTGGACTAAGCCAGGGCTAAATCTAGACTAGGACTAAACCAGGACTAAAACTGTACTAAACCTGGACTAAGCAAAGGATAAATCTAGACTAGAAATAAACCTGGACTAAGCCAGGGCTAAATCTAGACTAGGACTAAACTAGGACTAAACCAGGACTAAACCTGGACTAAACCTGGACTAAACCTGGACTAAACCTGGACTAAGCCAAGGCTAAATCTAGACAAGGACTAAACCAGGACCAAGCTGTGCCAAAATCAGGACTAAGCAAGCAGCTCGGTGGTATAAACTTCATATTTCAGCCCCAGCCAGGGCAGGAAGAAGAGAGAAATAAAACTGGCTCTGACATTAACTAAATCAGAATTGACTCCAGCGTACCACCAGAGGTCCTCGTACCACAGTTTGAGAAACACTGTAATAGAACATAATGCTTACCTTAACATTGGAAACAGCTGTTGCCAATAATATTAACTGAATACCATGTAATATAATGCACTTCTCTATACTTCCTCTGCCAAATTACTATTACTCACATGTTGTAGTCCATCCCGACGAGGCTGATCCCGTTCACAGCCAGGATCCGGTCTCCGATCTTCAGTTTGTGACAGAGAGCCGCCGGAGATTCAGGCACCACCGACTTCACGTAAATCCCGCTCATCTTCAAAGGAGTTTTCTGTCCAAGAGAAAACAAAAATGAGTCAGTACCTGCTCAATAAAAGGTGACAATATATTCAATAACCTCAGGAAGAATGGTTTGAGCATCAACCCCTGAACTAGAAGATCCCTGGTTCAGATCTGATCAGGACCTTTTTAATGCCACTTAGAATAAAATTTATTGCCAAAAATAATCTGTATAAATGTTACACGAATAAAATATCAGTATTACTCTCTGAAACTCATTGGTTTTATTTTAAAAGTCTGACAAAGCTGAAATAACTTCAGTTCTGCATTAAAAACCTCAAAACACAATCATAAATTTCATTAGTAACAGCATTTACAGTGTTGTGGGTGTATGCTCCATGTTTTTAGCAACAAATGTGTAAACTTAGCTTTGAAAAACCAACTAAATAAAGGTACATCTGAGTGGGTATGACCTAAAGATATTCGTAAAACAACTACTGATAGAAATTGTTGCTAAAGTAATTAATGTAAAATATATTATTGACAAGTACAATGCTCAAAACTTGACTTAGATGTCCCAATTTCACAATTTAAGAACTAAATTAACAAAATTTAATACCTGCCCATATGATTTAATAATTCTAAGGTCTAGATTTTGGCTTTACTTTGAGTGCAGTGTTGTGGTGTGATTTGTTTGTGTGCTTATAAATCTACAGAGGCTGAAATCCCACAGTTTAGCGTCTGATCTGATTAATCATGAGACCTGCTACTTGTTTTTTTTTGTCCAGATTAAGCGGTTTGTAAAACTTGTGAGCCTCAAGCTGCTGCGGATCTGAAGCACTTTTCTTTCAGATCCATCCTGTGCCTCCAGTCTCTGCAGTAAGTGCCCTGTTAGCTGGGATTAGGGTGACGAGTGTTTGATGGGGTAAAACAATGTTTCCCAACCAGGGGTACAGGGACCTCTAGGGGTACGCGAGCACATTGTAGGAGGTACGTGGAGTTATTTTATTATTTAAAATGCACCTAAACCTGGACTAACCCAGGACTATGCTTAGAGATAAAACAGGGATTAACAGAAAAATAAAGAACAAAACAGGGACTAAACCAGGTCTAAAACCAGAACTAAACCAGGTCTAAAACCAGAACTAAACCAGGTCTAAAACCAGAACTAAACCAGGTCTAAAACCAGAACTAAACCAGGTCTAAAACCAGAACTAAACCAGGTCTAAAACCAGAACTAAACCAGGTCTAAAACCAGAACTAAACCAGGTCTAAAACCAGAACTAAACCAGGTCTGAAACCAGAACTAAACCAGGTCTAAAACCAGAACCAAACCAGGTCTGAAATCAGAACTAAACCAGTTTTAAAACCCTGAATAAACCAGAAATAGACTAGGTCTAAACCAGGTCTAAAACCAGAACTAAACCAGGTCTAAAACCAGAACTAAACCAGGTCTAAAACCAGAACTAAACCAGTTTTAAAACCCTGAATAAACCAGAAATACACTAGGTCTAAACCAGGTCAAACCAGGGCTAAACTAAGACTAAACCAGAAAAACACAGGTCTAAAACCAGAACTAAACCAGGTCTCAAACCAGAACTTAACCAGGTCTAAAATCAGAACTTAACCAGTTCTAAACCCTGAATAAACCAGAAATAGACTAGATCTAAACTAGGTCAAACCAGGGCTAAACTAAGACTAAACTGGAAAAATACAGGTCTAAAACCAGAACTAAACCGGGTCTAAAACCAGAATTAAACCAGGTCTAAACCGTGAATAAACCAGAAATACTCTAAGTCTAACCCAGGACAAACCAGGGCTAAACTACGACTAAACCAGAAAAACACAGGTCTAAAACCAGAAATAAACCAATTCAAACCAGAACTAAACTAAGGCTAAACCAGGTCTAAATCAGAACTGAACTAGGACTATGCCAGGTCCAAACCAGGACTACGCCAGGTCCTGGGGGTACACAAGACAAAAAAGTTGTTAACCCCTGGTATAAAAGGTCGTATGGTGGTGTGGTTTCATCGTATGAACAGTAGAAAGTGGTCTCGTACCGTCCCATCCACGAGGGCCAGTCCCAAACCGTGCGGCCCTTTCCGTAGCTCCACTGTAAACACTTCTTCACTGTCGACTTCCTCTTCCTCTGTCGTCTTCTCTGCACATCCATTCGCTGAAAATGAAGAAAACAAGAAGTTCAGAGCAGGTTAGTTTGTCTGTGAGGACTCTCAGTCATCCAGGCTGTCACAATCCAAACAGACACAGTTAGAAAGAAGTCTTCTGGGCGTGTTTTTCAGAGTTGAAGATGTTTTCGTCATTAAACTGGTGAGAGCTGGGTTTTGGAGGGAGGCGTCTTTGACCTGAAACCTAATTCTGTCATAATTCTAGCCAAAACTATTTTAAGAAACAGCACATCCTGCTGACCTTATTTGTTTTGAGTAGGCGAGCTTGTTGTCACAGAATAGATACTATTATTAAAGCTACTGAAGCACCCTAAAAGCTATTCTGCTGAAACAAGTTCAACTCTACGACGGCGTTTTAGGGCCACATGGTAAAAAAAATAATAATAATGGCCACTATGAGAATAAAGTTGTAAAATTTCGAGAATAAACTTGTAATTTCATAAAAACAAACTTGTAAAAAAAGCCAAAGCCAAAAAAAGTCATAATTACACAAGAATAAAAGGCAAAATCTTACAAGAATAAAGTTGTCATTTTATAAGAATAAAGTCGTAGCCAAAAAAAGTCATAATTATACGAGAATAAAGTCATAATATTTCGAGAATAAAGTCGTAATTTATATAAGAATAAAGTCATAGCCATAGCGTTTATATTTTATATTTACAATGGTACATATTTTTGCTTTTTTAGACTTTTTCTTGTAAAAATGTTACCTTGCACCTTTATGTTTTTGATGCATGCTGACTTTATTTTCTTGCTTTCTGCACTTTATTTTGTAACAAGTGAATTTCTCCACCGTGAGATTAATAAAGTTCAATCTTATCTCTCTCTTACATCCTGCAATGTTACGATTGGTTTAAAGAAAAGAAAAAAAAATTCTGTGGCAAAGGCAGTGTTTCTCAGCTGGTCTGAATTTTATTGCTGATCATTTCGTGACCCACTAAAATTAGGCTCCTTTTAAGCTGAACACTGAAGCTCTGGACTGTTTATCCTTCACCCTCTCCATGACCCACTTTCAGATCCTGACCCACCAGTTGAGAATTAGGAAATGATTTGATCTTTGTGCCCTTTGAACAATGACTAATAAACATATCAGACACAGAAGCGGGGCGTCCCTCCTCCCTCAGTCTGTCTGTCTCATGTAGGACATGCCGCTACTACAACATCATCACATTCATATAGTAATAGTTCCCAAAATGCAGCTCTATTCCCAGCCCCTCCTCGGACGCTGCCCCCCTAGCTGCCTTCACTCACCCGCGCGGGACCTGCCCCGAACAATGCCCCTCTCTCTCCACCAGGATTCCTCTGACCAAGCCAACTGTAAATTCCCATGACGGACCTTTTCTCTCCTGACATCACCTCCAATCTGTGATTCTTGGGCTCAGATTAAAGGATTAACCAAACTTTCAAAATAACGTAAGCCCGCCGTCCCAGACCCCCAGAGGTATGGACATATGGGGCGGGCCAAGGCGGGACATAAGGACTTTACCATTGCTTTTTTATATAGAATAATGTGCATTAAATGGGGGATCGAAATGGCCTTGATTGTGAGATATTTTTCGACATTCTATGAGCAGCAAGTCCCAAAATACATCTATCAGCCATAACATTATGACAACCCGCATTATTGGAGGTCATAATGTTATTTGTTATAAGATCTGCCTAATATACAGTACCATATGCAACAAACTGTGATGCACTGTGTATTCGGACTCCTTTCTATCAGAACCAGCATTAACTTTGGTCCACATGGCCCACAGCCTTCGCTCCCCTCGAGCATCACCCGTCGCTGGTTCACCACTGTTCCTTTCTTGGACCACTTCTGACAGATCCTGACCACTGCAGACCGGGAACACCCCACAAAAGCTGCAGTTTTGTAGACGCTCTGAACCAGTTGTCTGTAGCTATCACAGTTTGGGCCTTGCCAGACGCACTCATATTGGCCATTTTTCCTGCTTCTAACGCATCAACTTTGAGAATACAATGTTCACTTGCTGCCTAATATATCCCATCTCATATTATGCAAAATTAATAATGCATGTTTACAGGTTTTTGACCACAAAGTTGTGTGTAACTTTATATAGTATCGACAAAAAAGTATACTAGTAAACATTTTAAAGATTGAAGTAAGCTAGCCTGGTATCCAGGGCTGAAAGTAAGCCGGTACGGCCCGGTACTACGTACCGGCATAAGATATAGAGGGGGTACACAGTACCGGGTAGAAAGAGATCAGCTGTCCGACCGGTCTTTGCAGCTTTTACACATATTAGAAAGCAGCGGCGGACCGCGGACGCTTTTATGAGGAAAAAAAAATCTGACGCTACAGCATGTGAACCAGGCAGTGCTTTATCTCATCATATCTGTGTCTGTGTGTTTTTTAGTGGCTTATGATCGCTCCGTGATGTGATTTAAAGCACAGAATGTCCCTCTCCACTCTCATCATTCACTGATTGTCTCGCTTCCTTAAACAAACGCATTGAGCGTGCGCGTCTTAAGCCCAAAGCACACCTGGAGTGCCGCCTAAAATTACACCAAACGCTTGAGATGGTTTTAATCAGTGGTCCTCAACCCGTTGATCGTGATCTACCGTCGATCGTAAAAGCAGTGCGGGTAGATCGCGGAGCCATGTCTTTCCAAATAAAGTCATTTGCCTATGGCATTTGAACGCCCCGCAGATGGATCAGTCTGAGATTCTTTCTAAAACACGAGACACCGCAGAAGCGCGAGGAAACCGCACGAGCTACGAACTAAACAGAATACAAGCAACTTAATAACAATCAGAGTTTGGCCGCTTTCACTTCAGTTCTGTTGTGGAGGCTGCGGGCGGCTCGCGCTCCGCGGCCGCTCTGAACACTGTCATGGGGCTGACGCACACACACACACACACACACACACAGACACACACACGCTCACACACACACACAGGAGGAGAGGCAGCGGTGTCAGGGAGGAGACAGGTGAGGAAGGAGTCAGAGCCTGATGTATGTCACCTGTTTGCTTTGTTTTTGTTACTGCAGAAGTACGGGGGCCATGTGTGCGCCTCATAGAAAACAATAGGGGCATATTTTTTGACGTGCGTCCGGTGTGTGTTGGCCTTTATAGGGTGCGTTTGATTTGTTTTCAAACCCTGTTAAACCCTGTATAAGCCATGTCTATATTTTTCATTTATAGTCAAGATTCATTCTTAACCTCGTATATCTGCTTTTTCTGATATATATTATATATATATATATATATATATATATATATATATATATATATATATATATATATATATATATATATATATATTATATATATATATATATATATATATATAGGCATAATTTGTTATAGTACTGGCATAAGCAAAAATCTACTTTCACCCCTGCTGGTATCCCTTCCCCTGGTAAGTTTCATTTCTATGGGCGGAACTATCACAGACGGAGTAACCAATCAGAGAAACAAAGGGCAGGATGTAACTGCTGATCCAAACAAACATGGCGGATTGTTTTGGCACAAAAAACCAGAATACGCCATATTATGAGCAGCTCTGTACTTATTTCTGAACGGGGACAGCAGCAGAAGCCAGTTGTACAAAGAGTTGTTAAAATGTAAACAGTACACAGACAAAAATCCCACAGAAAACAATGCGGACTTCAGCAGAATCAACAGGCGACGAAGGAAAGCACTAGATGCTCTTGGACTCTGTCTCTATTTGTAAGACGCACTGCAGATAAACGGCTGTGATTGGCCAGTTCCAAATCAACCAGAGAGAAACAGTTTGCTGCGAGTGAGGAATCGGACTGTCCTGCTTTCGAAAAGAAAAGAGGAGAGGTTGGAGTCGCCAAGTAAGCAGGTTGTTGTGAAAATTGTAGACTGAACAAATGCTAAAAAGGATTGATTTATAGATTATATAAAGTAGATAAGAGCTACACACATCTGAAATTTACTGAAGTCCTTCTAACGCAATGTTCTGCTCCCAAATAGGACCATTAATTTGACTCAACTTATCATCCTAGAATAGTACAGACATATTATGAATAGGGAATGTGATAGAGAGGCTGACTTTATGTTTCTAATTTAGTAGGCTTTAAACACTCCACATATGTTCAAAGAGAGGCACAGATGGTTTTAATGTAATCCTCGGGCCATTAGAGCAAATGACTTCTAATAAAATCACTAACAGAGAAAAACGCAGTGCAACAAGTGTCCATTGAAGGTAATGCTATTTGATTAAGACAAAATCCAGCAGCTTAGAGCCTTTGTGTGATTGGCCGAACGGGGTCTGGTGCAGGGGAACGAGCTGAACCTCTTAAATCGAGTTTGTTTGAAGGTTGTTTAAGAGCTTGAGGAAAGCAGGGGGCGTCTAGCACAACACTTGCACACTGGCTGCTTCTCTCTCCTACTCATGAGCTCATAAAGAGGAGGCATCAAAATAACATTAGCTTGATATTTTCCTCTTAGAAATCAAATCAAAGTTTAAGCCACAATCAAAATGATAATGTTTATGTAACTGGAAGTTTTAAATGAGCTTCATACAACTGTCTACTTTTTTTGCGAGTGTATAGTTTTTATAAAAGAAAACTAGGAGCTGGAGGAAGTGTCTAGGGAGCAAAGTCTGGGCTTCTCTGCTTAGACTGCTGTCTTCCTCGACAGCATGTTGCCAGCAGTCAAATAGGCCCAAAAACTTGATCTGAACAGTATTTTTACACTGGCAACATTTAATAAACAGAGTAAATCCTGGTGTGTGTATGTGGGAGGCTGGTGTGCGTGTCTGTGTGAGGCTGGTGTGTGTCTGTGTGAAGCTGGTGTGTGTCTGTGTGAGGATGGTGTGTCTGTGTGAGGCTGGTGCGTGTCTGTGTGAGGCTGGTGCGTGTCTGTGTGAGGCCGGTGTGTGTCTGTGGGAGGCCGGTGTGCGTGTCTGTGTGAGGCTGGTGTGTGTCTGTGTGAAGCTGGTGTGTGTCTGTGTGAGGATGGTGTGTCTGTGTGAAGCTGGTGTGTGTCTGTGTGAGGATGGTGTGTCTGTGTGAGGCCGGTGCGTGTCTGTGTGAGGCCGGTGTGTGTCTGTGGGAGGCCGGTGTGCGTGTCTGTGTGAGGCCGGTGTGCGTGTCTGTGTGAGGCCGGTGTGCGTGTCTGTGTGAGGCCGGTGCGTGTCTGTGTGAGGCCGGTGTGTGTCTGTGTGAGGCCGGTGCGTGTCTGTGAGGCCGGTGCGTGTCTATGTGAGGCCGGTGTGTGTCTGTGTGAGGCCGGTGTGTGTGTCTGTGTGAAGCCGGTGTGTGTCTGTGTGAGGCCGGTGTGTGTCTGTGTGAGGCCGGTGCGTGTCTGTGTGAGGCCGGTGTGTGTCTGTGTGAAGCCGGTGTGTGTCTGTGTGAGGCCGGTGTGTGTCTGTGTGAGGCCGGTGTGCGTGTCTGTGTGAGGCCGGTGTGCGTGTCTGTGTGAGGCCGGTGTGTGTCTGTGTGAGGCCGGTGTGTGTCTGTGTGAAGCCGGTGTGTGTCTGTGTGAGGATGGTGTGTGTCTGTGTGAGGATGGTGTGTCTGTGTGAGGCTGGTGTGTGTCTGTGTGAAGCCGGTGTGTGTCTGTGTGAGGATGGTGTGTGTCTGTGTGAGGATGGTGTGTCTGTGTGAGGCTGGTGCGTGTCTGTGTGAGGCCGGTGTGTGTCTGTGGGAGGCCGGTGTGCGTGTCCGTGTGAGGCCGGTGTGTGTCTGTGTGAGGCCGGTGTGTGTCTGTGTGAAGCTGGTGTGTGTCTGTGGGAGGCTTGAGCTAAAGCTGTATTAGCTTCAGTAAACAGGAGGCTACTTCAGGTTTACCTCCAGCTTTCTGAGCATTAAATTCACTGCTCTGCTCCACTTTAACACATTTTAACCACTGAACAATAAAACCACATGATTTTAACTCGTGTTTAATCCAGTTCAAACTAAAAATTAAAAGTTTAGATTCTCAAAGCAAAAGCCATGTTTTGCTAAACCAGAAACAGCTGTTGCTAATGTATGCTAGCTTTATTTTTAGAAAAAGTCACCTCAACATTAGCTCATACTCTGTTGGAATACAGCTGTTTATCACAAGAACAAGAAGGTGTTTGATTAAAAAAAAAAAAAAAAAATTCCCTTTCATTTCTGTTCTTTGGCTTGTTGTCTTTGCCTGAGTGAGAATTTTCTCTCGTCCAATCAGCTCGCAGCAGTGCACACCTTTAACCTTTCCAAAAGCTTAACCGAGCTGGACCCCATCGGGGAGAAGTGCCAAAAGTAGACCGGTTTAGACTGCTTTTTGGGACACTTTGGAAAGTGGAAACACCCCCAAACCAACCCGTCCCGCCCCGTTCCGACCTAGTGGAAAAGCGCCTTCTAGTCTGGGCTTTTCTGCTTTGACTGCTGTCCTCTTTGATGGCCTGTTGCAAGCAAAATAAAATGGATGGATAAATGGAAGATTTATAAAACATAAGTAAAATGAGGTACTCATTTAAAGCAGCACAATGTAACATTTGCTCTCCAGACCTAATTCTGACAACAACATATCAATATCAATATAACCTGCTCCCTGAGTTACAAAGTGATAGAGGAGAAGCGCTCAGGTGTCAGTTTTATAACATTATTTTAAATCCAAATACTACATAGTGTTGCTTTAAAGTAATTTGTATCGGCAAGTGACTTTGAATAAAGAGAAACAAGTGTCAACAAGTGTATGATTGGTGGCCTCTGGTGCAGGGAACAAGCAGAACCTCTTAAATCGAGTTTGTTTGAAGCTTGTTTAAGAGCTGGAGGTGGTCCCCTTTCACACTGGCCGCTTCTCACTCCCACTCATGAGCTCATAAAAGGGAGGCGTCCAAAAACAATAGTGGTGGGAGAGGAAACACTCCTTCCTTTACGCACAGAGTCCACCCGGGCACAGCCTTTCCACTTCAAATTCCTGACTTCAGACTCACACTGAAAGATGACGGGGACAAAAAAAAACGGGAGGATGTTAAACTCAGAGCTTTTATGTTTGGGGCACCTCTGAAAAAACCTGGACCGGCCCGGGAAGACAAGTATGCAGCGGTGCAAAGAGGTCAAGCTACTAAATGCTTTCCTTAATAGGTACCGTCAGTCAAAGAGGCTAAATGTGGAGTCAGTGAAGGAGCTGGGGGCGGCCATATTGGCAGTGACAGAGCGGTGCGTCACTTGAATTAAAACCTGATGTGGACAGGACGTGAAAAGGCCTTTCAAGGTGGTTTATGTTAAAGAGATGAGTCTGATGTTGAGTTTCCCAGCTGTTTTTGTGGCCTTAAAAGAACAACATGAACTCTAATAGACTCCAGTCCTGTTTAAAATATAGCTGCACTAAATAATACCATAATAGGCCTCCTACGTATGATTTTTGACGTAATACAACTTCAAAAGGTACCATTCGACTTAATTTTGAGAGTACTGAAATAACTAAACAGATCTAGGATAAATATAAACTCCTTAAAGCCGTGTTCAATTAGTCTCCTCCTCATATCTGCCTTTTAGACACTCTAGCCATTATGAAAATCGAGTAATAAAGCCATCGACGTGCCTCTTTCTCGTGAGTCTTCAGGGACACCCATCATGCATTCCAAAGACTGGTACAGAAAGATAAAAAAAGATGATAATACATTTCTAATTAAGGATTTAACGTTAGCCACCAAACATGTGAGTAATGACAGAGCCTGGTTAGAAAACATCAGAGAGTGTCAACATTAAGCAGGTTTTCTTTAATGTACAAATTGTCGCAAGTGTCTATAATTAGCATACAAGCTAAACGCTACGTAATTTTTATTTCTTAATATCAATGTTAGGCAGGATAAGTAGTTACAGAAATAGTTTGACACTGTATGCTCAGATTTATTTAATCAATCACTACAAATCCCACTTTAATAAGCTAACTTTAGCAACTGGACCTGATAGTCAGATCTAGGTGATATTATTTTGTAATTTTTAATAAATATATAAACAACAACTATTCATACCTGCTGTCCAAAAACTAAATGAATCTAATCTAAATTAATAGATTTGTTCTGCTCCCTTGTAGAAATGAATGAATGGAAGGGTCTATTCACCCTATAACATCATTTAACCATGACACTGACTTCGACATTGCTTATTTAAGGTAAAAAAGTTGCATTGTTCTGTTTTAATAGACTAAATTGAGTATTACTAAATAAGGACCAAAACAAGGACTAAAAGTGGACTAAACCAGCCCATAACCACTTTAAAATGTGCCTAAACCAGGTCTAAGCCGAGGCCTATAGTTGTTCCCCAACCAGAGAAGGACTAAAACAGGAATAAATCTGCCTCTAAACAAGAAGTGACTCCTGAAAATCACCAGCTTTGTACAGACTCCAGTGTTGTTGTATAAAGTCACCTTGTTTATGTTGTGGACAGGACGTCTCCCACCAGCTTACACACTCCAAAGTGGAAAAACAGGACACATTTAAGAGTGTGGTTCGAACACAACGCCCTGATCACATGAACTTAACTGTATTTAACTGTATCAATTGGTGGAAACAGTGCCTTTATAAATAATGGTTTTTATATTGTTTTATTATAAAAACAATATTTGACCTGAGAACTAGGGCCATGAGAGCTCACTAATTAAATTTTACTGCAATACCAACAAACGCAATCACAGCTAGAAGGAGTCATAAGCCAGTGTGCTTCTTGTGCCAGTCCCAAGCCCTGATAAATGGAGACAGTTGCATCAGGAATGGCATCTGGCATAAAAACCACTGACAGAAGAAGTGAATAACACACATTATATCTTAATCCTGCCACCTGTTAGTGGGTGGGGGGATACATTAGGCAGAAAGTGAACATTTTTTCCTCAAATTTGATGTGTAATAAGCATATTCAATATTCAAAATCATTATTGAATATGTAGGCCTTTAGTTACCTTTTTTTCGTAGCTGGTTGGCCCCGTCCTGCAGGTCGGCCTCCAGCTCGGCCAGCTCCATGCCCTGGGGCGTGTTGGGAGGGGTGAGCAGACAAGATGGGTCCAAGGCCAGGCTCTTGTGGGACACCAGATCGGCCTGTCCCGGCAGAGCGTTCTGTATCTCCAGACTCTTGAGTTTCTGGGCGAGGACGGCCTCACAGCTGCTCAGGTCGGAGTGGGGACTCCGGGGGTGACATGGCTCTGCGGGGGGACTGTCCTGGTCCGGGACGTCCTGAGGGGCCAGATCCGGAGGTACCGCCAAACAGGCCGAGGTCGTAGACTGGCTGTCTGGAAGAGTCTGAGGAGAGAGTATAAAAACAATCATTAGCAGATGGAGAGCGCTTTTAAACAATGTCATAAATGTCAGCCTCAATGTTTAAAGTAATGTTTATTTTTAAATAGTGTGTAATAATGATTTTACAACAATACAGAGTATTAAGAGTGCTTTTATAAATACAGAATTGTATTTTTTTAGATTTGTTATGATTCATTAATTTTGGTGTAGCTCTAGATCCCTGTTTGGATCCAGGAGTGTGGTCAATGGTCCAGTTTTTTGTTTTTTTGAGCTTTTAACTATGTTATAATGTTGTTTCTCTTCTCAAAAACATACCTGGACTTTGTTTAATTCACACGTTTGAGTAGTCCTGTTTGCTAAGCCCGTCCCCTCCTCAAGATGTGAAAACGCTTTGTCTCACTGCTCTACATAGACACGTGAAACCAGGAAGTGTTCCCTCACGTTTCTAAAGCCCATATACCGTCACCAGACTCATTCTGATCATTTCAGTGCTTATACTACTGTCACTATATTATTTATGTTGTAAAATGTAGAATACCAATACAAAGGTGTCCAAAACTATTTCAAAACTGAAAAAAAGCATAATGTGGGTACCATTTTGAGATACAAACCAAAGACACTAATTTCACTCACAGAAAAACAAATAATTTTTTTTGTAGATATGAGCGTTTTGGCTCAATGAAAAGAACATTTACCCCTAAACAAGAATATCTTCCAAGTTTGAGTCTGGGCACTATTTCTTTACTGATCCAAGATAGGACCACTGTTCAAATTTGTTTGTAATTTTGTGTGTTTTGGTTCATTGATACACCTTTCTTTATTCATAAACAAACTTTCTATGACTTCTGAACAGTGCTGTACTCTATATTGTGTGTATTATAAGCATATCCATGTTTATGCTGAACTTTTTACCTGCTGAACCTCATCAGTCTCGGTTGTTGTTATGTCTTTTTGCGGTAGCTGCTGTATAAACCGCTGCAGTACTGTGAGCTGCTCGAACAGGCCCTGGTCCACTATGGGCTTCCCCAGCTCCAGGTTAAAGGTAGCGCTGGGCAGGATGAGCGGCGGGTGGTTGTCAAAACTCTCCAGGATGTCAGCTACAAGCAAACAAGAAAAAACAACAAAATAGACAGTCATTTATCACATTGTCATAACTTCTCTAATGAAGCATGTAGCAGCTCTGGGTAAAGCTGGGATAAGACTTGATTAACAGCAGTAAATACAGAATGGGACAGGTGCCATAAGACTGGATTAATAGTTGACGTTTTGGTCAGCAGGACGCCATTAATGTGAGGTGTGTAAGGAGAGGAAATCCCAATATTTTCTGTGTGGTGGTACTTGGTTTGAAAAGTCTGAGTCTCATTGATCTCCATGTTAAATATAAACTTCGCAGCATAGCGTTCTGGAAATGGGTGGCTGACGTTTGACTGTTTTGTTTTTTTATTTTGTCCTGTGGTGACACAACTTTGAAATTGAACGCAAAGAATATTAAATAATTATTTCAAATATAAATCAGTTGCATAAAAAGTGTAAAGAGAGCTTTTTGTAGGCAATTCATAATTTTAAGCATAACTATTATTTCTACATTATTTGACATTGTCCTGTGGTGTGAATTTTTCTGTCACACCGCAGGACATTCAGTACAATTTGGCAATTTTAAATCTTGTCACAAATTATTTAACATATCCACTCTGCTAACTTGATACATATTTCCCCTGTCCCATGACAAAATGAACATTTTACTAAAATGAATAATAAACTGTTTCTGTTGGCCTTTAGCTCACTGCATTAACTCCAGAGGTCTTTCTAGTCTCTGAATGACAGATGAGCTCTTGTGGGTTTTGTTGTAGCTGCGTATTTAAAAAAACAGATTTTTCATGTCACACCGCAGGACGCCATTTTAATTAAAAAGACTAAACTTACTTTTTATTCTTTTTATTGTAGAATTTATATGCATTAAAAGTGCTGATTTAGTAAAGTACAAATATTTGACATTATGCCAAAGATATAGTCAACTGTCCCACACACTGTTTTGACTAATTTTGGCAATATTTGTATTTTGTAATTTGAAAATGTTACCGTCACACCACAGGACATTTTGCAGTTTAACATTAAAATACAAAAAAATGACACACAACTTCTGTCTAAAACTTTAAAGGTTTTGTAGTAAGCCCTAGGTTGCACTGCTGACAGAATTTTGGAGGGGGAAAAACATTAGTTGGCAAAACCTTTCAAGTGATTACAGAAAAATGGGCATCACGTCAACAACCCAAATACAAAAGCAAAAAGACATCCTTAGAGGCCATAGACACACAACACTAAAATGTAATGTTTCCTGTGTGCTGTTGTCCCAGGTCAGGTCTGAACATGCAGTCAGACATTGTTCAGAGTCTGGTTACTGCCATTTACAGTAAATAGAGCTGTGTTGTTGCAAGGACATGTCAATCCTGCGCATATGGAAATAACATCATCTAAAATTACCACCTTGGGGCTGTAGACTTTGAGACGCAGCTGACAGCTACGTCTTTGTACGCAACAAGATGTGGCAAAACACATACGTTTGTCCCATGTGTTGCTGGGTTTAGTCCATAAGCTCGATGTTTATGTTGAAGATCTTATATTTTGAGGAACAAAGAAAAAATATCTGGCCTTTAAAAAGTTGCAGTTTTTAACAAGTCTGTTTCATCAATCGATACTGTTTTCCCTCAAGTGTGCATCCTTCCAGACTATGATACTATTAATGCGCTAATGGACTTTATTTAACAGTCCAAAACACATTTTGCCTGTCCGTCCTGGAAGATGATCTCGCCTTTAATGTGGTCTCCATAAGGATTCTTTTTTCCCTCTAAAGCTGTGTTTTTTTTAGGAGTTTTTCCTTACCGAGAAGGGGATGTCCTGGGACTGTTTAGTTTAGTGTAATTATTGTTTATGTCTGATTGTGTGTTTATGTTTGATTGTGTGTTTATGTTTGTAAATCCTTTTGGTGCGACTGATACTGAGCTATATAAATAAAACTGAATTTAATTGAATTGTGCCTTACTATAGTTAAATCACTGACTGCATCCAATAATACACTGACCAAAAACACTTTTATCAATGTCATTTTGCAGTCCCCAGTTTCTATACATTCATTCATTTTTTTTTTTTAACTTTCCTTTATGCGTCACAGGCAGCTGGAGCCTATACCAGCAACTATGGGCAGGGACAATTTAGATTTATTAGTCCACATGCACTAACCACTCTGCTACTGTATACAGATAAAAAGTTAAAATTGTTGTAATAATTTGTAAATTGTCAGTCCAGATCTCATGAGCTTTAATCTGGACTAAACTGTTGCCACGGTGCATAAAAGCATTTAATTTTAACCATGACACATTCAAACCAAGAAAAGAAAAAAAAAAAAACATTCTGAGTTTCATGGGAACCCTTTTTGGCGCTAACATTTTGAGAAAATAAAGTAACCCAAGGCCACAACGGGCAAGCACCTGTTGAGATAGGAGTGGCATGTTTTTTAAACACCAAGCTGTTTTATAAAATGTTCTCACACAGGACGTCTGTATGACTTTTGCTTTCCCACCCTTTTACCCACCTGTCCTGAGAGCGGCCTCTGCGTCCTCCCCCGAGGGGCTCCACGCGGCGGGACAGGCCCGAGCCGAGCTGTACTCCCTCAGCATGTGGTGGAGCTGGGCTGGATGCAGAGCCGCGAACTCGGCCCTCAGAGCGGACCATGACGCCTGAGTGGACAAGAGACAACAAGCACAACGTGACGCGGGACAGTAGCGAGGCCTTAAATAACATGAGAGGATTGGAAAAACAATATGGAGGGGGGCTACAAAGGCAAACAAGGAATTTCCCATAGAGTTTGTATAGACACACTGCCAAGTCCATGCTACTCTTTGATTTAGTATCATGTAAGGTATTTAGTCAGGTTACAAGAATGAGTAAATAGTTTCTGTTCCTCACACATCTGGTAACAAAGCCTCCTGGGAACGCACTTCTCTGTGTGAACTTAACCATTTCCGCTGGATCATATCTCCTCTACGTAAACAGTACATAAAAGTATTTCTAATTAAAAATGCACTTTGATTTTTTTCTCATTTGTATTTGAGGAAAACAAATTTTTCAAGTCATTACTCAATGTCCCTCCATTTCACTTGCAGTGGATTAAAGATATTTTGCTTTTTGTGAAAATTGAGAACATTAGGCACACTCTTAATGGTATACCAACTAGGCTTTATGATTTTTATGTTGTCTTAACTGTGTCAGGACTAATTTCTATGTTGTGTTTATTATGATATTTCTTTTTATCTCTTAGTAATCTATGTATTTCTGTCTATATTTGTTTTTTTATTTTATTTGTTTTGTTTTATTATTATTATTGTTTGTATCTCTGTTTTCTTTGAGTGGGAGGGCCTGTTTTTGTGTTATGTGGTTTATACATGTTTTTCAGTGCTTTTGTATTGTTGTTTTAGATACATAAATAACCTAAAGTTTAAAAAAAAAAAGTAATAAATAAAAAAATAAAAAGTAAGCTCTGAAAATGATTATAAAGCATTTATTTGACAGAGGGGGAACTAGAGCTGTGACTGAACTTTTTGACCAATCACACACTTGGAACAAAGGGGGGTGGTCCCATTCGGGTCAGAGACAAGCTCGTGCACGTCTTTATTCACTGGAAACCAAATCCAACACTGGCCCCAACTGCTTACACCACAAAACAAGAGATTAAAAAGAAAAGCAGACAGAAAAAACAGAAGCAAAGCGCAAATCTGGCATTAAAAGAAATAAAATGCAAATATTTATAAGAAAGGACTCTTTCATTCTCAAAAACTTGGGGATTTCTTGTTTGTCTGCTTTGTTCTACTTCTAAGTTTACAGATTTCTATCTAAAAACGCGTCCATTCAAGCAGCAAATATAAAATAGTTTTTAATCTTATCTTATATTGTCTAAATTATTGACATATTATATTGTTGAAAGTAATGTTTGGCAGGACAACTCAGTAACACTGAGCAGCAGAAATGTAGCATGGAGTGTCTGAAATTGTGCATTATATAATTGGATACAGTTTGTAATAAAGTTAGTATGATCTCAAAATAGCAGAGTAGCTTGTGGGGAGGTTTTGTTTTGTTACTTCATGTTCTCGTTTTGACTTTTGTGTCTTATTTTTAACACAATATTGCCAGGAGAGGAGATACAGGACATTTAGCCTCAATTGATTTTGTTTCTAATTCTTTCATCATCAGATTGAGTTTTTTTCCTGCAGGGCAATGTGCAATGTCTCAACTCCTGTAGCTAAAGACTAATCATTGGATATTTAAATGTTTTACAAGGCTACTGCACCCTTCATGGTTTCTATTGCTGATTGTAAAAACAATGAGCAATAAAAGTTGTAGGTTTCACTTGGTGTTAATATACGCACATGGTAAGAACCTTTGCAACCTTACAAACCTCCAAAATCCTATTAAACTAGACAACGATACTATTATTTCTGAGCTGCAAAATCAGTAAGACTCCCAGTTAATAGGCTCTAGCAAGTACAGCTATATACAACTATGGTGTTAACAAATAAATACCATTGTTCTGCATCCTTTAAACACTTGTTTAAGCTTCTCAGTGCTTATCGGTCTAGCTCCTATTACAATATTTGATTTAGTAATGACTGTAGAAAGTAGCTCGGGTAGAGGAAACAGGTGAGTCATGCACCAGAGCTATTTATGTGAAAATTATGTGGAAATTAAAAGATAAACTCCACACTGTTCATTCAGCCTGCTTCACTTTCAATTGGTGGAAGTCCGACGTTGCCCAGACTGGCAGGGGCCAGAGCTAAATGTTGTGAAACTTTTTGCCCTTAAATCTAGCCTCAATTCAACTCCAAAACTCCAAAATGTTATGTCTGGCACTACACATTTGTCAGCTCAAACTCCCAAAATAAGTTGTTTTCTCCAAAGCTGCTTGCCACATCCCAGTAGTGTAATGCTGTGTAATTCAAAGAGGTGCCAGTCAGCTTTTTGAAGGCTACAAAATCCAGATGGAAAAAGCCTAAAATGTGCAAAAGGGTGTGTGCCCCATTACAGCAGCCACAAAATGACCTCATGACAGGAGCGGTAGATGTAAGCCTCCTCACGGACCAGCTGTACTCAAAGTTAAAGCCATGTGTCAGGTGATGTGTTGTGTCAAAGTAATGTTTAATACGCAGTGAGTCATGGAGGGATAGAGCTCATAGATAATCCAGGAGTTATTCCACTGACACAGAGACAGATCACCTGCAGACTAATCCTCAGGTTCACTGGGTTGGCAGAGAGACACAGTTATAGAAGTGAGGTGATTCATATTCGTCAGTCACCACATATCCTGCTTTTCAAGTTAACTTTGGCATCACAACTTGTATTTGAAAATATTTTTTAATTACATCACACACAAGAGCATTTGCTAATATTTACTGTAGTGTCCCATAAAAGAAAGCGATTTGAATACATTGTACAGAGTGGTTTTATCACAATATACTTTTAACTTCTACTTGAGTAATATTATTTTGAAAGGCCTCTTATTCTGCTAAATCAAACTTTCTGAGCTTTTAACCTTATTATAATGTTGTTTCCTCCTCAAAAACATACCTGTAGTAGTATTTTGTTTCATTCATGCATGTTTGCGTAATCCTGTTTGTTTCCTCTGAGCTCTCAAAAGCTGAAAACGCTCGGTCTTACGTCACAGCTGTGTTCCAATTCAACGGCTGCAGCCTTGACGGTCGCGGTCCACGGAGGCTACTCCTTCTTGTGGCCTTCGTGGACCGCAAAGGCCGAGCCGAAATGAGACGGTCCGGTCCACGGAGCGTACGTCAACAGCTGCTCCTCCTCTCACGTTTGCGCCGCTGTCGCCTAGCAACCAGGGCCGCAGCTGCTCGCTAATTCACTTTATTCATTGGTCACATGAGCAGAAATGGAGCCAGAAATTACACTTATTTAATTTTTTATTTTGTTTAATTTACTCCTGGAGGAGTTTGAGCAGCTCTCTCCGCCTCTGCCATCTTCGAACGTCAGACAAGCAGCGCGCAGTGAATCATGGGATATGTTGGGCCGCGAAGGATGCACCTGATGCAGCCTTCGTTCGGCGGGAAAGGAAGGCCGCATTCGTGGGCTGCATTTGAAGTAGGCTTCGAATTGGGACAGCCCTGTCGTGCCGACTGTGACGTAATCAGCCTTCAAATGTAGCCGACGAAGGCTGCAGCCGTTGAATTGGGACACAGCTATAGACTCGTGAAACCAGGAAGTGCTCCCGTGCGTTTCTTTTTTTTTTTTTTTTTACTTTTTTTTTGTTAACAATAACATGATACACATTTTCAATGTACTGCATAATCAGCCTTAAAATAATCAAACCAAAGATAATATATATATATAAAAAAACAAAAAAACATGGAGTATTAATATTAGATTAATAGAGGCTTCTTACTGTCTCCATCAGGTTTTATCTCCCACTTTTAACAATATATATAATAATAGCTCCCGTGCGTTTCTAAAGCCCATACACCGTCACCGGACTCATTCTAATCATTTCAGAGTTTAAATCGGCGTCACTATGAAGCAGTCAGCTCATTTATTAATCTGTTAGCACCATGTTGCTAATAGCTGTGCTAAAGGACCATTTTATGCTGTCTTTTCCCCACCATTGCCAGCAGAGGGCGACAGACACCTAATCAAAGTGTTCTCTGCAAAGTCAAAGCTCCATAAAAGAACAAGTTTTCCATACATATTATTTTAAGTTATAAAACATGAAATACTAAAGCAAAGGTGTCCAGAACTATTTCAAAAAGCTTGAAAAAACACAATATAGGTCCTTTGAAGTATAACAATACTCTTACTTGAATCCATTTTTGGTTACTCTACCCACCTCTGTGTATTACTCTTGTGAAATATAAGGGGAGAGTTTACCTCTGATCTAGAAGAAGCAGATTTGAGTCCAGGTCTGGGCACTGAATGTTTACAAATTGGATGTTTGTTCATTAACTGCTCTGTCTACCTCAACAACAAAATAGAGGTTGCAGAGTTGGCAAGAGCTCATCTTTGGATACAACATATGGTTTAAATGTGCATTCAAAAAACATTCTGTAAAACCTCATTAGTGTTCTCTGCACATGTTGCTTTTCACACTTACCATTATAACTAAAATGATTTGTTGTGTAATTCTAAAGGAGACATTAGAACAGCACATAGCTACTTCTGTGCCAAAACCCCGAGCCATTAGAGTGACATAACATTTCCAGGAGGCACAAACCTGAGAGCCAGGAAAAGGTGTTTAATCCGTCACACCTGACCAGTTTAACGTGATGTTTTGTGTTTATGAGAATTCCACAGTGAAGTGAGAAAGGGCAGTAAACAGGAACTGAAAGAGTTACCATACAAGTACAGCATGCTTATGGAGGATTAATAGCTAAGTACTTAATATACAGTGAAGAAAATAACAGAAATGCTGCTTATAAGTACAAAAACTGTAAAAAGAAGAGAAAATGGCAGTGTTTTGTCAAAATCTTAAGGTAAAAAAAGTTTAATTCTTTGTGCTTGTAATAATGCAGAGACCTACTTTTACATTCATGGGACAAAACTGATATCAGAGTTTAGTATCTCGTAACTTAGTAGCTGGCGGATCAATCCCTGCTACGAGCATTGCATACTGTCCTTGGTTTATAGAAAAGCTTTGGATAAAAATGATTGTCTTGGATTGAGGTTTCCAAACGGTAGGTCACAGAGAGGTTGAATGTAGTTTAGTTTAGTTTAATTTATTTAAACCCTAAATATTTTGTTTGTTTTCTTATATTTCAGCTGCTCCATTTGTTTGCTTGTTTATGTTTGATTGTGTGTTACATCTGATTCTGTAAAAAGTGTGTCCCAATAAAAAGATCCAACACCTTTATACTCACAGGTTTAGTCGGAACAAACTGTCCCAGAGTAATGTTGACAAACACAAAGACATTACACATCATTACCAATGAAATAAATCACAATGACATTTCCTTGTCACAATGACATATTCATCATCAGCCAATGCTTTTACACCACTGTTTGAAAGAGATAAAGGAAACTGGTCTATTTATATCTCACTGTGTCAAAGATACAAAAAATCTGACAAAAGTTAAAAAGTGGGAGCCTCTATTATGTGAAAGACTTGGGTAGGTTACACTTACTTTAATAAATTGTACTTCTAAGAGTAGTTTTATCACAACATACTTTTTACTTGCGTAATATTATTTTGAAGTAACAGTACTTTTACTAGTGTAGAATTTTGGCTACTCACAACGCTGTATGTGAATTATGTATGGATCTCAAAAGCTTAATGAAAGAGAGAAGATTTGGAAATTTCTTGTGGATTATATTGATAATTTTAAAAGATGAAATTCATTTTATTTGTATTATTTATAGCTTGTTTAGTGCTCAGAAATACCAGAATTTGCACATTATTTTATATGTTTTGTCTGATTCCACCAACATTAAAACATAAATCATATGTTCTGCTCACTAATGTTACTCAGTACTCATAGTTTCCTGGTTTTTGATACCAGTGTGTGAGCAATACTTTTTCTGATACCTATAGTGAGCTAATTCCTCTTCTACAATCATAAAACACAATAATACTGAATATAGAGCCCTAGTACATGAGTATTTTTTTCACCAAATACTTTTTTACTTTTACTTGAGTACTTATTTGGATGACTACTTTTTACTTCTACTTAAATAATATTATTTTGAAGTAACAGTACTCTTACTTGAGCACAATTTTTGACCACTCTACTCGCATCTGCTTAAGACTGGACAATACCATGTGCAGTTGAAGCAGTGTATGCAGCTGAGTGGTGATAAAACATCAGGCAGGCGCTCAGCTAAGTCTGTAATAATATGTTACATAAAGTGCACACCACCAGCACTTCTTGAGTAACTTATTCCTCAAAACTTTTTGGCTCTGTCACTGTTTGGTATTTTACCCGAGCCATTTCCAGCTCGTTTAAAGACCAGAAGATTAGTGAAATCAGATGGGAGCGCTGTTGACATGCCCCGAAGTCTGAGCTCTCCACAATGACCCACCAGGGAACCATTACACTGTTTTTGTTTGGGTCAGAGTAAACAGACAAAGTTAAATGAGTGGACTTCTGCAGACACGCGCTTCAAGAGGCATCTCAGGTTATACACAGAAAAAAAAAGAAAATACTGTTACTTATGAGCACTTTAATAACTACAGGAGTTTAAGTTTTATTTTATGATAAACATTTCAGAAAAAGTCAGTAATGCTGCATCCTTACAGACCTGAACTATGATTTTATATGAGCTAGATCTCCCCACAGCTGGGTTTTTTAGGAATTTTTCCTTACCGAGAGGGTAGGTCTAAGGACAGAGGATGTCCTGGGTCTGTTTAGTTTAGTGTAGTTATTGTTTAGGTTTGAATAATTGTTTGTAAAACCCTTTGAGGTGACTGTTGTTGTGGTACTGGGCTATATAAATGGGCTATATATAAATATAAATGGGACAAGGACAAACTGGTTTATTTTGGTGTGGATGCATTCTGTAGCATTTTGAAATGGTACTTACTTCACTCACTAAAAGAACAAATGATTCGTTTTGCGAGATGGGACCAGTGCCATGACAGCAGTCTATGCTCTGCCCTGCTTCTGCTTTAGATTTTTCTTCTTTTTTTGCAAATTAAAGCATTTTTGTTCATTGATACGCCTTTCTTTGTTCATAGCCTTTCTTAGAACGCTAAGACTTTTGGACAGTACTGCTGGACTCCATACTTAGGTCAGGTAAAGTTCAGTTTTGATTGATTTAGTTTCACCTCGACCATAAACACACTCCACTAATGTCGCACCTTCAGTACAATGAAAACACGGGTCCAGTGAGTCAGCCCCACCCCAAGAGAAGACAAACAGGAAGGGGATAACGGACGTGCTCTGACCTGGAGCAGGGTCTCTTTGGGTGTAGCCAGCAGATTGACAGCAGCAGAGAGTTTCTGGAAGAACTCGGAGGCGACATCGGCCAGACCAATGCTCTGGATCCAGTCCATGAGCAGGTCCAGGTTGGCTCTGATCTGGACGCCCCGGGACCACTGGTAAAACCCAGCCACAGAGCCTGAGGTACAACCAAAAACATGGTTTTAGTGGGATCACTTTTTACATGATTAAAAAAACTATAATTAAAATTTGAATATCCTTTTACTTTTAAGTTTTTTTTTAGTATTGCAATGAAACATTCAACACACCAAGACATGATAATGATGTGAATGAAAGATAATCAGAATAAATGACAAAGAACTCATTAAATAACAAAAATATTAATTGTTACATATCTGAGTTATTTTGACAATTGACTAACTTTAATGTTTAAATGAAAATTCGATAAATTGGCATGGTGGCTAAGTGGTTAGCACTCTCGCCTCACAGCAAGAAGGTCCCGGGTTCAATTCCCGATTACTGTGTGCCTTTCTGCACGGAGTTTGCGTGTTCTCCCTGTGTCTGGGTGGGTTTCCTCTGGGTACCCCCCCACATCAACCTAAAACCTAAAACATGCACAATAGGCTAAATCCTCCAGTCCTGCGGTCCTCTCACCTCGCTCCATCAGGGCGTTGAAGAGTGAAGCGTTAATGAAGAAGAAGAGGTAGGCGCAGAGCTGCAGGGAGATGTCTGGATGAACCTGGAACGACGTGAGGAGCTTCAGTGCCTCCTTCAGGACGTCCAGCACCTCGCTGAGCCCCTCTGGGACCTTCAGCTGTCCAGTATCTGAGAAGGGGTTCCCATCCAGCAGCCCGGGCAGCGCCGAGTACATGCTCTGTGGACAAGACACATCCATCAATATGTAAAGTACTAAAAGGCTAAACAATATATCGCAAATGTATTGTAACTGAAATATCAACAAACGCAATATATATCTTTATCGCAAGAAACTAAATGTGATTTGATTCAGCCCTCATTTTTCAGTTTAGTCTTTTTGATCATTTTTGACTCAGTTTTGACTTAACATTGCTGCTTAAACTGATTTGAACTTGCTATGTCCAAAAAGAAATCAAAAAATCCAGAGTTACAGTTATATTTATCACATTATTGCAGTGTTTCTGGTTTAGACCTTGTTTAGTTCTGTTTTAGTCCTTGCTTATTCTAGGTTTAGTCCTTGTTCAGTCCCAGTTAAGTCTTTGTTGTGTCCTTATGTAGTCTGTTGACGACTCTGAAACCCATTTCTTAGTGGTACTCTGTGTGAAAAATTTGAGAATCACTGGTATACTGCATGTTTTTATAATATGGTGTCGCCTGCGTAATATCAGTGGAGATGGTTTGTTAGTGTTGGTGGTAGCAAAAAAAAGGAGGCAGGCATTCTCAGAATATACAGGAAATTGTGCAATGAGCAGTACAAAAGGCCCAGTGTAGGAGTGTAGTTCTGAAGCCTATGGTTACACAGCAATTTGAGTAATTTTAAACTGTTGTGTCACAAAAAGGGTTAAAATAAGCTTAAACTTAGACAAAAATAGCCTTTGACTGCCTGGTTCAACAGTAGTCCAGGTTACGCAAACATAAAAAAATTTAGATTTATTTTTTTCCAAGAAAGGCTTTTGTTAGTTTAAACACATTTTGTATAATTTTTTCTATCCACAGAACATCTTGCATTTATTTAGACATATACAGACCCTACAAGCACATTTTAATAATAATGCATTAGTCTTATATAGTGCTTTTCTAGGCACTCAAAGTTGCGTTACAGTTTGGCGCATTATTCATTCTCTCCTCAATTTATAATACAGACTTCTCAAGTTAGCGTTGACAGAAAAGTATTCTGATACTTCAGTGATAAATAGTCACCAAGAGTGACAAAGCAGTTAAAAGAGTTGTCTCAAGACTCGTTTCTTTACTTTTTTATTCTCCTGTGGCTAATGCTGCTCTATTATATTTTGCTGTCTGTGACCGCTAACATGGTCGCTACATGACGCAGGTTCTCGATCTCTATAAGTGCTTTAAAGACTTTAGCATAGCAATAGAAAACAAATAATTAGAACAATAAAAGTATATAGTAAAAAATATATATTAGTATTTGTTCTGTTTAATGACTGCTATTACTTTTACGTAGCTTAACTTAAGAATGAATGTTGAAAAATTGTGGATTAGCACTGGTTCATTTGCTTGAAGCTAGTGAATAAAGCAAAGCGAATGTTATTAGACTTAAGGCCTAGCGTGACCGACGCAAATCTGGCAGTAACAAAAACAGTGAAAGGACCCATTTGTTTTGATACTTCCTGTTTTTACAGCTGCCAAAACAGGACAAATTGACCTAAATGTGGACAAACCGAGCACCACTGGAGGAGAAGCAAATTGATTTGAAATGATGGTTTTTTTAAAGACTTGCATGACTTATGATATTTATGAACTATAATTATTTACCTTCATGGCACAACGTCTATTTTGAAAAAAGTTTCACCATATTATGTAATTAAAACTTAAATAAGCTGAAAATCCTCCCCATGACCCACTTTTAGGTCCTGACCCAACAGTTAAAAATCACTGCTTTTTACCAATTTTTCTGTATTGATTGAGACGGTTAGACAGAAAACGTAATCTTCAAGATGTTGCAAAGAGTCAAAGGTACAGCAGTGACACAAGACTATACTTTGTACTCAACGCAAAGCAATTTAAATGTTTTCAATGGGAGTGAGACAGACCGAGGCCACCACTGTAGCCATAATTTGACACTAAAGCTGCCAATCCAAATAAAGTCAGCTCTCTCATGTGGGGCTGCTGTTTGGATGCCTTAAATTCCTGTTTGTCACATGAAGACACTGAATAAATGAGCGTATAGTGAGAAGACGTGAATGTCTAGAGCACCTCAGAAAATGGCTTTTCAAATTCTGTCTTTAATTGACAAAAATGAGTCTATATCTGGAGTACTCTATGTCTAAACCAAGAAATAAATAGGAATTAACCCAGAAAAATGGTAAATAATGATTAAACTGTGCCTACACCAGGTCTAAAGCAGGACTTAACCATGACTAAACCAGAATTTAATCAGGACTACACTGGGTCTAAACCAGAGCTAAACTGAGAGGCTAAAGAAGAACTTAAACAGGTCTAAAAACCATAACCAAATCAGGTCTAAACCAGGATTAAACTGGGTCTAAACCAAGACTAAACCAGGGCTAAACCAGGACTAAAACAGATCAGATCTAAATCAAAGCTAAACCAAAACTTAACCAGGACAAACCATTGGTATACACTTGATCAAAATGTAATTTAACCTAAATGTGGACTTAAACTGCAAAAGGCTCCCAAGTACCACCGGAAGAGACTTGGGTACCACAGTTTGAGAAACACTGGTCTAGAGAGTCTGCAGTAGCTTGCACATAAAAAAAGAAAACAAAGAACACTGTAATATGTCAAGATTTAAAGTAAATTTACAAGGCTAAGAGTCATTTAATATCTAGTTTTAATTATACAAAATTTCACTTTGTAATAAGGAGTTTTATTAAAGTAGCTTTGAAGTATTCTCGAGGTTGTAAATCTTTATATATAGGTCTGAAAAGTGCTGAATATATCTTAAAGGGGTACTATAAACATAATTAGAAAAAGACTGAGTTTTGCCAGGGCGGCAGACTCATGTTTCAAGACATTTTATTGACCTGCTCTCAGTCGGTCTTCACTCAGATCCGGCTCTTATCTCCAGTCTTTGGACTGACACCATGGACCATTGTTTAAAGCCATGACGTCACCTGCAGCTCACAACATGACTAAAAACATGACCTGGGCAAACTGAAAGGAGAAGTGAAGTGGACCATAAGCTGCATTCCTGAAGCAAAACGTCAGCCGGTAGTTAAAAGATTTAACACTGCTCTGATTATCAAATGTTGTGTGACTCTAAACCCTAACCCTAAGATGCAATGAATGGGAAAAGGAATCACAGGAGATCATCAGTCAAGATCACCAAGAAAAGGTGGAAAAAGTACTCAAAATCTGTGCACAAGTAAAAGTACTGTTACATCAAAAATAATGTTACTCAACAAACTTATTTCTTGAGTAAAAGTAAAAAATACTGTGTAACATTTTTCTTAATGTAGGCTACTTACACAGAAAAGGTAAAGGTATGTTTTAGAAAACATGGTGCCTCTAACTAACTTTGGCATGAAGAAATCTTGTTATCGTAGTCTTTGAAACCAAAAGAATAAATGCATTTGACCACTTATTACACGGGGCTAACCAGAACTTAACCAGGCCTGAATCAGGACAAAAGTTTTTCTATGGTCGATGCAGATTTTTAAAAGTCAGAGCAGCTGATGGCTGATAAACACTGCTGATTTAAAAAAAATGTTTTACCATTATACCATTTTACCAATTTTCTTAATTTTATAAAAGAAATTAATATAATATAATCATCTATTTTAATAATACTTGCTTATAAAAACACAAACAAATGTGAGAAAACCAATAAGGCAATCTCAGTAAAACTTGTTGTGCTATTGATTGTCTAAAAAATGCAAAAATCTGCCTGATATGTTGGTTGACCTCTAAAACTAAGACCATACCAAGACAAAACCAGCACTAAACCAGAACTTAACCAGGGCTAAGCGACTCTTTATTACTGGATCAAACTCTAAATGAACCTAAATCAGGGCATGAATTGCAATAACAGTTTAATAAACATTGGCCTAGAGTCTGCAGTAGCTCACACATAAACACATACATACAAATGTCTTTTGAATTTCAGTAAATTCAAGAAGATAAAAATCTAAAAAACCTAGTGTTGTGACCACACAGCTGGATGCTGGAGACAGTTGTACTTGTTGTGTTTCCAAAAACACTGACTTTTTCTTATTATTAAAAGTAATAAGTCGCACAACAAAGACAAAAAAAATCTATCTTCACCTAATCAACACTGACTCATTCTTCACCGGAAATTTAGATTTTAAAATACCCTCCTCCCTTCCTCTCTTTCCTCTTTTGGGTACAACAGTTGACAGTTGTCTTCCTCTAAAGGAAAAACACACTGCCCTGCTGCCCAAAATATTACAGAAATGACTAAAAACTTCCAAAACAAGACAAACAATCAGACAATATACAATTTTCTGCTTCTAAAACAAACCTGGGCTAAGTTTTGTGTCTGGTATTTGAGTTCAGATTCCAATTTAGTAGTTAGTTTGTTAAATGCAAGTGATCCTACAGATTATAATACTATAATGCGTTGTATGTTGTTTTCAAAAGGACAGTAGACACTTTTCCTTTTTGTATTTGTGGCAAAGCCGTAGTAAGCAGTGTCAGTGTAATGTTTCTCCACCTTTGGTCGACTGGGCTGCGCCTGAGCCTGAGCCAGACGGTTTAATGGAGAAGTTGGACGTGGGAAAGTCACATAAAGCTTTTCTGGGAGTGTCATGTGGGCTGTAAACTGGAGATTTGTCTGTTGTCATCTGCACACACACCACAGACATACTCACATTCACAAACAAGTGTAGACAGGAAGTATCGCCTTTTGTAAACTACTGCAATATATTCAGTATAAACCTTTTTTGAGACCTACATTTTTTAAATACCAAAGAAATTAGGATCCTGTGTGAACTGACAGTTA
Source organism: Bostrychus sinensis (assembly GCA_020698575.1). Lineage (NCBI taxonomy): Eukaryota > Metazoa > Chordata > Actinopteri > Gobiiformes > Eleotridae > Bostrychus > Bostrychus sinensis. The sequence continues at coordinate 9,898,000 of CM036253.1, read as the reverse complement.
TGTTTATTTAATCTAAGTGTTTACATAGTAATGTTTTTCATCTCCAGCCACTAAAGTTTCTCTTCTTCCTTTTATAGACATGAACTAACACTTCTTGATGTTTTCACCTCCCAGAAAATCTAATGGTATTTGAATGCAAAAAATATTATTTTACTTTTCTTTCGGCTTTTCTCTTTCTGGGGTCACCAACATCCTCCACACACAACGCTCTTCATATATGCAGGCTTGGGACTGGCACAAAGAGTACACTGACTCATGATTATTTAGGTCATAATTGGAATCACAATTATTTAAAACAATTCATGTTCTGCCAAAATAATAACCTGTAGAGGAAAAGTAGTTTTTATCATTTATTTGTGTTAATTAATTGAAAGAGCCTAGTATAAGACTGTGCACACCGGTCTGGACAAAGACAAGTGTGCGTCTAGCTTTGACAGCTGTGTTAATTCTAGATGTAAAGACTTAAATATGTGTCATTCAGAGTCTAATGTAGTTTAATTTATTAATTGTTTTTTCTCAATTATATAGATTTTGTAATCTTTGGGAGCCAAAATTGTAAATCATGATTAAAATTTTATTAATTGCACAGCCACTAAAAGTCACTTCTTTTACTTGCAGAGCATACTCTGAATATGCTCACTCTCCCTCTTCGGTCCGATTTCTCCAGAGAACTGTTCAAGCCACTCTTGTCTCCATCTACATGCACAGCAAAGAGCAATATTACTGAGACCACAGCACTGTGAGGTGTTTAAGTGTTCTGGGGATTTACCATGAATACTAAAACTTTGTAGCACTACATGCTAATAAACACGGCTAATATACACGGTAGTCATAGTTTTACAAATACTTATAAACGGTAACACTTTTATTTTACTAAGTAAAGTTAGAAAAACGTGTTCCTCACATGGTAAATGTGTCTTACGCAGCGCCATAAACGTATCTAAGCAACAGTAGTCAAACTTTCACTTTTAAACCTGAACACAAGAGAATAAAACCACAGCAGCAAAGAAACCATAATAATTGCCTGAGCTGGTCTAAATTGTGTACGTCTCTAAACACTGGACTAATGCTGTTCTGTCTAGTACTAAGTGCTGATGAATGCCTCCCCCAGCTTAATTGGCTACGCTGTATACATTCAAGAGCAGTCTGACGATCTCTTCCAACAAGGCCTGGCTCACAGTCTTCGCTCTAATTCATGCCAAAGGTGTTCTGTTGGGTTGAGTTCAGGACCGTGCTTTGTGCTCTGGTGCAGTCATGTTGGAACAGGAAGTGGCCATCCTCAAACTGTTCCCACAAAGTTCGGAGCATGGAATTGTCCAAAATCTCTTGGTGCTGAAGCATTCAGAGTTCCTTTCACTGGAACTAAGAGGCCAAGCCCAGTTCCTAAAAACAGCCCCACGCCATAATCTGAATTCAGTTTTTTGGGAGGGTGAGTATATACTTTTGGAAATATAGCGTATTTAGGCTACTATAGATAAAGGCTTTAAGCTACAAGCCTGGCGGTATATAAATAAAGTTGAATTGAACTGCACAAACAAAATGGCTGGAATGCAAATTACAGTCATGCGGTCCATTCACTAATTTCAGTTGGGCTTTAATTAAGTTGAAAAATGTGAGTAAGTGTAAACAACTATTTAAATCCACAAATGAATCCAGGCCCTGTCTGTGTCAGAAAAAAACCTTCAGAAAGTCTTCAAACCTAAACTTTCTCACCGTTATATTTTCAACAACGGGCCATTACCGCGGGAGACCAGATTGTGCATGTTTATGTTACAGTGAGTTACAGAGACTCCCAGGTCTCTATCTTGCAGGCCTTTCCTGAGAAAACGCTGCTGTTTCCATTCACTTATTGTGTTTTCTGTCTGGACGTTGGTCAATCAAAACAGAAGATGTTGTTTGCACAGGCCGGTATCCGCTTCACATGCAATGGGGGGAGATCATACAGGTCAAAGGATGGGAAACCTGATGTCAGCGTGAGTGCTGCTGTGTTAAGTCAGGGATTCTCCACTGGCCTCATCTTGGGACACTGTTTTTTTTTTTTTGGTTGTAGTGAAAAATGAGTCACCTTCGAGTTGCCTTCCACGAGATGGAGTGTGATTAATACAACTCTGAATGCAATTGCAAAGACTTGCAACTAACCATTCAGAAAAATAGGAAGATTCAGAGTAGACACTTACGATTGGACAGCTTAGTGTTAAGACCATGTGGAGAGAAGGAGTTCAAGGCCCACTTTGCAATGATAAGAAATTCAATGGGCCTGGCTGGCTATGCTAACAGTTTTTATAAAGCCATGCAAAATAATTTTTCAGGCTTCAGTAACTTTGCTCATTTCTTCACTGTTTTGCCTTATTTTCCTCTATAGAGCTGACCCTACATTTCGGACATAAATACTAAAGTCCAATTGACTCCAAAATGACCCCTCGTTTGTCTTTACTTTTGTTTTCCCCTCCGCGGATCTGTACAAAGTTTATTCTGCCATTTGGCCGCTCTGGCACGACAAAAATTGAGAAATAAAGGCATCGCTAGTTTGTTGTTTTGCTAAATACGATGTGGTGCTTTCTCGCGAGACCCGAGAACTTCTGTGACACCGAGTCGGCGACACTTGTACTTGCAAGTGTCATTTTGGGCTGAGAGACACCAGGGGTAGATGCCGGACACTTCATTTACCTCACAACAACTCATTTACCCATCACACGGACTCTGAAACTGTTTATTTAAGGTAAAAAAGTTACTCAGTGCTGCTTTAACTTGTTTAGCGATCACAATTAAGACTATAATTTTTAATGTACATTTTCCATGAATTGCCATTATAATAACATTAGTGAACTGTACCTATACTATATTTCCAAAAGTATTCGCTCACCCACCCAAATAACTGAGCTGGGGTTATGGTGTGGGGCTGTCTTCAGGAACTGGGCTTGGCCCCTTAGTTCCAGTGAAAGGAACTCTGAATGCTTCACCATAACAAAAGATTTTGGTCAATTCCATGCTCCCAACTTTGTGGGAACAGTTTGGGGATGGTCACTTCCTGTTCCAACATGACTGCACCAGAGCACAAAGCACGGTCCATAAAGACACTGATGAGTGAGTTTGGTGTGGAAGAACTGGACTGGCCTGCACAGAGTCCTGACCTCAACTTGACAGAACACTTTTGGGATGAATTAGAGCAAAGACTGCAAACCATGCCTTCTCATCCAACATCAGTGTCTGATGTTGGATGAGATCGTCAGACACGTGGATGTCTGATGTAGATGGATGCAAAGGGTGGACCCACGTCATATTAAACCCTACAAATTAAGAATTGGATGTCACTTAAGTTCATATGCGTATAAAGTCAGGTGAGCTAACACTTTTGGAAATATAGTGTATGTCATAATAAAATAATTCTGTGAGCCTAGCACAGCTACAGGGTACATCCTGGACAATGGCTACTCACTTGCAGGGCCCACACTTAAGTGACAACCATTCACTCTCCTTTCATTCTCAGAGGGGAAATTTGATTCACCCATTCCCCGATAAATCCATGACTATGAATGGTGAGGAAGTCGTAAAGAACCAACAGTAACAAAGGAAGGACATGCAAACTCCACTTAGAAACATCTGAACTATTTCTATTTCAGTACAACACTGTGTATATTTTAGCTAGAACCTCTGCAACCCACAAACCAACTTGAGGCCCTGACCCACCAGTTGAAAATGATGGTGTTAAATCGCGTACTTGTGTCAGAGCTAACCTTTGTGATATAGTAGACCGACTGCTGGAAGGTGAACATGATGACCTCCTCCAAAACCGTCATGGCTTCCTCACAGGCTGTACGAGTGGACGTCATCTCAGAGTCCAGGAGAGCTAAAAACCCACACACTTATTCTTAGTGAAACTTCATTAAGTGTAGGGCAATCCCAGTGTTATTATTTTTTCCATACTTTGGTCATCTTGGTCCTGTCCGCATGGCAGTAGCTGAGGGACCTCATGTTGGATAAAGTGTAGCAGTTCGATTGAGTTGGCCATCCACAAAACCAGAGGCCGCAGACCTGGGATCAGCTTCTCTGTGCCGAGCTCCTGCTGCTGCTCGGGTTGACCATCACTGGAGAAAAGTGATTAAAAGGACATTCAAATATTAAATTATTATTATTTCTTTCAAATAGCAGAACAGCTAGCTCAGACACTCTAAGTCTAGGAGACATATTGGTAAAGCTATATTGACTTTTTTTTTTTTTTTTTCTTATACAATCCATTTATCAAGGGTACTACATAAATAAGCGTCAGCAGTATAAAAATCACTAGCACATAGAATAGAAATGTAAAAACTATGAGTTGGCTGTAGCTATACGAGACATTACTATGGATTATTTCGAGAGGTTCTCTTTAGGAATGTTCCACCGCTTTTTCCAACATTACTTATTTTTGGTTTTACTGTCATTATCCTAATTTGAAGTAAAATTTGTCCAAACAGAGAACAGGGGAAGGTGTTAATAGTTTTGCAGTAAAAAAAGAAGTCAGGAAAAATACTATACTAAAAATGGGGCCATGAACTGGCATTGGTATGTGGACTATCCTAGGCATGTTTTTTATTGAGATGTGTGGACCCAGTAAATCTGCTAACATGCCTCTTCTCTTCATTACAACAATACTTAAATGTAAATATACTTTGCAAGATTAGGCTACTTCCTTGCTACTACTTGCTCTCCCATCCTAGATTATGATAACTAACTTTGCTGGGCAGCTGTCTTCTCAACTCAGATCTCTCTCCCAACAAATTACAGCTAGACAAAGACAAAAAAAACAACTTTATGGCAGGAGTTGCAAGATACTAAAGCCATTAAGGCAAAAACCTTACATAGTGATGCTTTGAATCATGCAACAAGCTCCTAGTAAAACTGATAAAAGTCATTCCTATTTCAGGCTTCACTTCACTGTTTATCTGCACTCCCCTAAAGGTTGTCATACTCTGATAGCCTTCCTCACTCCCTGAAATGACCCTTATTTAGCCTCTGAAACAATAGAAAACCACTAGAGTCCTAAGAAGTGAGCATTGTCTTAGAGGAATGAAAATGCATATTGTTTTCTTAAGGACTGCATGTAAAACCACACTGTATTGAGACAGTCGGGTGTTGGGTGTCATAAATCTTTGGAGGCACTGCACCGGGACATTGTTGCGTATTTCTGGGACAGATCTCGCGGTCGCTCTACTCACGTTTCTGGTTGGAGCGCCGCGAGTTCCTTTGTCTTGTCCTGAAAGTGGGAAGAGATAATGAGGAAAAAAAGAAAAACCTCTCCATTTCACGCCAGCGAGCAAAACTAGCAAACTTCCAAGCTGCATCTTTGAGTGCATACCTACACCCTTGATGGCACATTTGATTACATGACATTCTTCAAAGTACAATGGGCAAATTTAGCGGTGAATAGACAGAGTTAGCAGCTCGGTTTCTGGACACAAAAGCTTGTTTATCAGAAGGAAAATAGGGTTTATCCTTACCCACATAACTTGCTGGATTTGGCTGGCTATCCGAAGTAGCAGTTGTCTAAAGTGTGTCAGCTCGAACGTGGACGCTGAGTGCTGGATGCAAAGACTTAGCAGGAAAGCCGGCGTCAATTTTGGTTCGCTTCCATTGGGGTCCAACAACTGCAAAATCTTTTCCAGGACTTGTTCTTCTTGGTCTAAATGATAGCTGAGCAACGCCTCTGCGCCCTCTAAGTCTCTCCAACGTGGCGCTAACGGTTTGCTTTGCAGTTTTTTGGAAGAGCCACACGATAAACAAGACGTCTTTGGGTCAGAGTTGGGACAGAGTTTTGTCATCCAAGGAGGAGTTTGCGAGAATGTAGTAGTGCTTGTAGGGTCTTTAAACATGAACAAATAGTGTTTCCCAAAACCGACCAGATCTCCAGGGCTGAGTTCGACTTCCTCTTTGAGAAGGAAGCCGTTCCTGGTGACGGGTGCTCCATGCAGGGGCTTGAGCATAGTAGTCGTAGTCTTTTTGGGCTCCCCTGCCGAGGTGGAGTTGGTACAGTCCAGCCGTCTCACACAGCAGTGTTGGGGTAAGACGTCGGGTGCGAACAGAAGGATGTCCACCTTAAGGCGCTCCTCGTCCTCACCGTTACTGTGCTCCCGACAGCAGCCAAAGATGGTGGTGGTCCCGCTCATTAGATAGATCACAAAATCCTAGAGAAAGAAAACAGTATTAATACTGAATCAGAAAAGCATTGACACACACAATATCTTAACCTAGACAAGTCTATAGATTTGAAATGGGTTTAAAATTCTTTAGTTTCACAGTCTTTTCCACTGTCAACAAAATGTAAATGTTTACCTAAAAAGGGGCAGGCTTTATGCTTTGCTTTCTTCTTCTGAAGGTTCCAGGTCAGACAAATTCTTGGTAGTGCAATTCCAAATGTATTCCCTCCCCTTAGCATTTTTCCTTTAATGTTGATGTACAACCAGGATTTTAAATGGATCATTAGGAGGTTTGTATCAGTTTACATCACATGCCGTCAATTATGAAGATGCAAAATATTTTTTATTGTGAAGCAAACAAGAAATATGACGAGATGGATTTTAGGTGGTTGTCTTTAGGCCGGTTTGGTGTGGATCCCTATATTTTACATGTTGTAATGATTAATTCAATTGTGTTTTGTAGCATTATCACAGTTGAATATCAGACAAACAAACCTTATCTAACTATTTTTGTGACCTCTGAGGGTAGATACCACCGGGTCTTATTTCAGGACCTCTTTAAAAAGGAGCTCAATACTTCTGCACACTCAATTTTTTCTGTAATATTTCTTGTTTGCGTCACAATATAAAGTATTTCTTCATAGTTGTTGTCATGTGATGTAAAGTGACAGGCATTAACCTCCCAATGATCCATTTAAATTCCAGGTTGTAAAGCAACAATAAAGGAACAATGCTCCCGGGGTGAACACTTTTGCAAGGCATTGTAACAAAAAGAGAATAGGTAGACAGGCTAGGCTTATCTTACATGGACAATGATGACCTCCAACTCAACCTTTGGTTTAAGTGCACTAATTGCTCTTTACTTTCAGCTTTTCCCTTCCGGGGTCGCTCTAACAAATTATCTGTATCCTGGTGGGCTGTAATTAGCATATTGGTACAAGTTTTTAAGACACATGCCCTTCCTGACCCAACGCTATTCAATAGGGATGTGCGAATCAATACCAAAAGTACCGATACCTTTGATACCTGTGGATTTAATTGTGGTATTGATACCAATCTTAAAGTATCCATACTTTGGTAGTAATGGCAAACAATGTTATTAGTATAATACAAATTCCACTGGATCCTTCATGTGTGCTCTACAATTAATAGTAAATTGTGCATGCACATAGGCTTTTAAAATTTACAAAAATGAAAATAATATAGAAGAAAAAACAATGGTTGTGACTGACGGTATTGGAATCGGTATTGGTATCGTCGACACCAGGCTTGGTAGCGAATGGCATCAAATCGATGGTGAGAAAGCTGGTATCGTACATCAAAACTTTTCATTTATCCAGGCTTGGAACCGGCACAAATAGTACACTGGCTTGTGACCCGCTATTCCTGCATTAGTCTACCAAGACTTCATCATTCTTAATTAAATGGCTTGAAAGTTTCAGTTTTAATAGGACCCAGTTATTGAGCTATCACAATCATCATTAAAGCATTTTCCTGTTTGTTACTTTTCAACATAAGGGTTTAAAATCAAAATATTACTTGCTTGTACACAGTGACTTTGAAATCAATGGTAAGGGCGTTAACTTAACTTCAGCCCAAAATGTAAACTCCAACTTGTGACATAACTGGGATTTACTCTGCAGTTACGAACACATCTTGCTCCCATGTGAGCCCTAATCTGGAGGTTGGGGTTGACTTCTTAAATTTCCTTATGTAACATTTTGGACCGGGACCAGCGGTGCGTACATGTGTGAAGGCAGTGTCTGGATGGATCAGCTGAAGAGGCACAGGCTGCACCGACGACAGGAGGTGAGACAGGAACGGAGGAGATTAAGAGGGAGACGGCGCTGATGTCAGTCACCTCAGGGTCAGCTCTAAGACTATTAGTGAGGGATGATAGTGTGTTGTTAGGAGAGGAGGTGCCAGGCAGACTCTGAGGTGAAGAGGAGTGAATGAACTGCTGTGGGCCTTGTTATTCACATGTGCAAACCACCATTAGCGATGTTTTCATATATACAGAGCAAATAAAAAGCACTTCACTGCAAAGTTTTTGTACCAGTGAGACGAGCAGTCACTAAAGCAGTGTAGCTCCAGGTTTTGTCTTGTGAAATTTAAGACCTTTTTAAGACTTTTTAATGCCACTTAGAGTGAAAGCTAATGCCCGCATCGTCGACAACAGAACAATAATCTGTATAACTTTTACACTAAGGAATTATCTCAACTCAATGGTTTTATTTTTCAAGTCTAATGCAGATGAAAATGCTCCAGTGCTGCATTAAAAATATCTTGAAAGAGAAATAATGCATTCAAAAGATTTCTTGACTGAATTCTTCAATAAATATATTTTGTTATGGTGGTAATACTACTTTTTTGTAATAATAACATAATGTTTTGACAAATTCTAAGGCCTACATGAAAAAAATGAATACCTACTCATAATATTTAAAACTTTTAAGGCCTTAATTTTGACACAATCAAATTTAATACCTTCTTATTGCTTTTAAGACCTTGTGGATATCATGTAAAGATTAGTCTACAGTACAGCAGTGGTTTCTTTGACTCAATTTTATCCACTTTTTAGGGAACCAGAGAAGTTATTGCTCTAAATAATTTTGTTTCAACCTGTAACACTTCCCTCTATTTACAGTGGGGCAAAAAAGTATTTAGTCAGCCACCAATTGTGCAAATTCTCCCACTTAAAAAGATGAGAGACACCTGTAATTTTCATCATAGGTATACCTCAACTATGAGAGACAAAATGAGAAAAAAAAAATCCAGAAAATCACTGTCTGATTTTTGAAGAATTTATTTGCAAATTATGGTGGAAAATAAGTATTTGGTCACCTACAAACAAGCAAGATTTCTGGCTCTCACAGACCTGTAACTTCTTCTGTAAGAGGCTCCTCTGTCCTCCACTCGTTACCTGGAGTGGCCTAGCCAGTCTCCAGATCTCAACCCCATAGAAAATTTTTGAAGGGAGTTGAAAGTCCGTGTTGCCCAGCGACAGCCCCAAAACATCACTGCTCTAGAGGAGATCTGCATGGAGGAATGGGCCAAAATACCAGCAACAGTTTGTGAAAACCTTGTGAAGACTTACAGAAAACGTTTTACATCTGTCATTGCCAACAAAGGGTATATAACAAAGTATTGAGATGAACTTTTGTTATTGACCAAATAAATTCTTTAAAAATCAGACAATGTGATTTTCTGGATTTTTTTTTTCTCATTTTGTCTCTCATAGTTGAGGTATACCTATGATGAAAATTACAGGCCTCTCTCATCTTTTTAAGTGGGAGAACTTGCACAATTGGTGGCTGACTGAATACTTTTTTGCCCCACTGTATACCCAGCAGTGGGGAATCACTAGTCTAGAGCCCTATTTTTCTTTGTCTATGCAAAAATGTTAAATGTGTTCTATAAAAAACTAATTTAAAATGAAATTACTAAGCACACAGGTTGGCAGCAATGTCATGTACTAGGAAGCCATTAGGAAGTAACCACTTATTTACTGTACTGTCTAACATAGCCTCATATTTTCATTATATTTTCATTAAAAGATGCAATTAGGGCTGCAAGATATGGGGAAAAACATGCAACATTTGATAAACATGTTGAATACTGTGATGATATTTTTGCAATATTTCAAAATAGGACATAGTAAGTTAAATTCAGCTAAAACAAAAATGGAAGTCCCTGTATTTACAAGTCAAAACAGCGTTAAAATCAAAACTAAATTGTGACTAAATTAAGCAAATTATCACAAAACTGGACTTTTTAAACATTTTTGTTTAATCACAACACATTTTTTATTTAAGGCTCTGGTAGGAAAATGATTCTGACAGTGTAAATCTGAGATGGAGATTTCAGATGGAAGACCATGGCATTATTGTGATACAGATATTGCATATGTGGATATTGCAATCACAATAATTTGTCAATATATTGAGCAGCCCTAATGCAAATAATGTTAGAATACAAAAGACTGTTGCAATGTGTAACCAACCAGTGACAATGGGAACAATAATTTTAAATAGTAAATATCTGCAGCTACACATGCCCATATTTAGAGATCCTTGAAATTTTTATTTAGGCTGAATTATATAACATTTAAAAGACACTGGTTCTAAGTGTGCTTGTTTGAAATAGTTGTGTGCTGTCATTTGATCCCTCCTGTATCACGCTGGCCTGCTGTGAGTTGACCTGTTGTCACACACAGTTGTATCTCAGTTAAGATTAGGGCTGCCCCAGCTCTGAGTTCAGGATCCTGCACACTCAGCATTTCCACTGCAGCAGCAGCAGCAGCACAGACAAACAAGAACGAGCTTCCTGTTCCTGGAAATGGACCGGACTAAAGCCACTGCCACACTGACTCTGGGGCACTGTCAGAAATTAGTTTTGCGCAACACAAAACATGATCTTTTTCAAAGTAGTAGAGCAGCACAATAAGTAATTCTTTGCTGAAATATCTACACGAACTAATGCATTCTGGGTTCATACACTTTTTTACCAGGAATTTTCCATGATGTGTTTAAATAGTATTCAAAATGACCAATGTGGTATATTACTTTTGCTGCAATTTCATTTGTTAAATTTGGAAATTAGTCAGTTGAAGAAAAAAAAAAATTTGGGGCTCTTCCCCCAGAAATATATTTTTCCTCTAATTTTGCAGACTTATATCCTATACACCGGTGATTAAAAGAAAATGATGCTATATTAGATATAAACTAATCATCTATGCTATTTTAAAGCATTGCAGAGCCAGAGACCAGCAAAAAAAATTATTTAGTTCAAATATTGTGACTATCTATGGCCTAATGCATGTTTTCAATGTTGTCCTGCCCTACAAATATGCTTCCACACGACTGTATTCGTCCCACCTCATCTGTTTGTTTGTTTATATACAGCATTCTAAGAATAGTGTCTACTGTTATCCTCCCCCAATTGCTCTTTAATTAGGGTTATCTCCGTGTTTTGTCAAATGTCCCGGGACAGGCTTCCTCCTGCCTGAGCAGCGACTCCTGTGTGGCTCCTCTCATTGGGGCATGCTGACAGACGGGCCGTCCTGTGGAAGGTGGACGCTGAGTGCTGTTTCTGAGCTCAAGGACAAAGGATCACCTGTTCGCAGCACATTTTTGTAGGGCACTTCTTCCCATGCCAGCTCTTTCTGGGAACAGCAGTGCTTCCATTTGGCCTGTTCTAACACGGCTGACCCAGGACCTGCTCTGTGACTGGGATTTACCCACTACACAAGGTTCTTAACGTAAGACGGTCAATCCCACAACTCCACGTAAACCTCCTGTGCTTGTTTACGCCATAAGCTCATGGTTGCAGGTCATTGCCAAGAAATTCTTTTTGTTCATTTAATGATAGCTCCTCTCATCATAAAAAAATGATTATTTTTAGAACATTGACAAACATATAACCCAGACAAGTCCAACACTTTCTAAATCTAAGCATTTGACTTTTGTCAACACAGATGAAGCCTTAACAAAAACAGCCATAATACTACTGATGAAGAATAATTCAAATTCAAGAAGATAATTCAAATTCATTTAACAGATATAGAGATACAGTTAAACTTGGGCAAACAACTAAACAGTTTGACTATTGAGTTGGGTGAGTTGTTTGGGTCTGTTAAAAGTTAAGCTAAACTTATCCTCATGGCATATGCATGCTCATGTCCTTGTCTCTTTGTGCCCCTAGCTCTTAACTAAAACATGCACACATTGCCTAGCCATAGCTACAGTAACATTACTCCCCTTCAGTTATTTTTGACGGTGTTAGTGCCGCAGAGATAGCCTGGCCCGCCAGACAAACTCTTTTCCTCCTCTATACAAAGAAGTTAGTCTGGTATCCCTTTGCTTAAAATTTATTTCCATGGGAATAGGAACACTCACAGGCGGAGTAACCAATCAGAGAAATGAAGGGCAGGACATAAGCAGTGTCCCGCTGACCCAAACAAACATGGGAGTTTGCCCGTTTTACCATAAAACACAAGAATACAGCGTATTATGAGCAGCTCTGTACTTATTTCTGAACGGGGACAGCAGCAGAACCCAGTTGTACAAAGACTTGTGGAAAAAGTGTGTCGTTATGTCTCACGTCAGTGGGACTTTACTGTTGTTAAAATGGAAACAAGACAAAGGGACAAGTCCTACAGAGGACTGAACAACAACGCAGACTTCAGCAGAATCAACAGGTGACAAAGGAAAGCAATTAACGCTATTAATCAGATCAGAGAATTTCTAAAATTTGCTCGGAAGCCAGTGCTTCCTTGGTTAGCTTTCGTATTTTCAAGACACACTGCAGATAAACATCTATGATAGCCCAGTTCCAAATCGACCGGAGGGAAACGTTTCACTAGGAGTGAGGAACCAGGCTGTCCTGCTTTTGAAAAGAAAGTAGGAGGACCTGGCTGGATAGGCTACTTGAGAGATGCTCACACTGACAAAGAAAATGTATAGTCTATGCCTCATATTTAGCATACTTCTATATGTAAAATCCTGTTTTAGATTACCCTAAGTAACCAATACAAATCTTACAGCTATTAGATTTATCCATTTTGCTCCTAGACAGCCTCCCATATTTTAAAAAGCAATAAGGACCAGTTTGAGGTATATTATCCATATAATTGTGAGATATCTAGAACAACATGCAATGCAACAACACTACTATATTCTTGCTAATTACAACCAACAAGGCTTCTCCAATACAGACCAAATGAAAAGTCAAGTCAAAGTCTTCCTACTGAAATAAAATCAGTAAAAAGCAATAATAAATTGGAAAAAACATTCATTTGAAAAGGTGATTTCTAAATTCCTTTGGCGAGGCGTGTTGGTGTTCTCTCCTGATAAGTAGCTTGTGCTAGTCTGCATGCATTGTGGTTAACTAATGACTTTATCCATCATACATTACTGTTAATAAATAACTGGGTCCCCGATGACTCTGGTGTGTTAAATCTTTACCTGTCTGTGGTTGTAGCCTTGAAGCAGGAGGAAGTATGGGAAGTCGAAGGGCGGGTGAATGGAGTATTGTGTTGTATTATCGTCGCTGCTTTCAGTCTCTTCTTTCTCCAAGCCCAGTCTTAAAACGTCTTTGTCTGCCTCGGCCTCTGGGTCCTCTCTGAGGGTGGTTTGTTGAGCTCTGAGCGCCTCCTTCCCCATCGCAGATACATCCATGTCACTGAGGCTTCTCCAAATCCCAAGTCCGTCCACATCCTCGCTGGTGCCATCCACAAACAGAGAAGCAACTCTGGAGCGGTTCTTCTGCAGCTTACGGACCTGGGCATTGAGACCTGGAGAAGAAGAGAACATATTCTGTTAGGACTCTACGGTACTAGACATTGTCCCAGTAACTATGGGCCTTAGGCGGGGTACACCCTGGATAATGGCCACATTGTCACAGGGCTGACACAGAACCAATCACTCTCACAGATAACAGAATTAAAATTGCAGAAACCTGCTTGTTGCTTTTGAAGTTCTAGTGACAGTGGGCTACGTAGGAAACGCCATTGTCTCCACCAAGGAGGAGGTTTAGTTTGTTGGTTTGTGTGTCTGTATTTACTTAGACTCAAAAAGTAATGGTCTTTAACTTCCCAGTATTTTTGTACAGACTGTATCCATATTTCAATTTTTTTCTTTGCTCAGGTGGCTTGTTCCCATACAATGAGTATAATGAGAGGTTAAATTTCTTGTAAACATTCAAGTAACTGGGCTCAAGGCAGGATACACCAATATATCTGGACGATTTTTGCATTTTTAGACAATCGGACATCAGATGATTCCTGCACTTTTATGCCGATTTTTGGTCAGGCACATGTCCGGGCAACCATGTGACTGAAGGACCCCAGCTTCCCCAACCTTGTAGCAGTTGGGGCATCTTACACTGCAGTTCATAGGAAACATCCAAAATCGCTTTAGCTCAGCCTGAAAAACTCAAAAAAATAATAAAAATCTTTACTAATTTCTCTGACATAGAACATTGTAGAACAAAAATAAAAATGTATTTTGTAGCTCTTCCCAAGCTCGACCTGGCACAGCACAGCAGATGAACTGAGATTTCCTTATTGGTTTTCTCAAAAAGTCATCTTTAACTGGCTATATTAAATTCATTTCTTTCATAAAATTAAGAACACATATTGAACTACATATCGGTCCAAAAAATCTGCAGTGTTTTTCGGCAATCGGCTGCCCTGAATCGAAAAAAAAAAAATTTGTATCAACATAAAAAAACTTAAGTCGGTCGACCTCTACCTTTGACAGTGTTTGCTCAGGCTAACTTATATTTGGTTGTTTGATCTCTCACATAAAAAGTCTAAAATGCATTTAGCTGCTAATTAGAAGGCACAGTTACTCAGAATACAATTATCCAATGTTGAGTTAATGTGCTTTGAACACAGCCCATACTTCACATTCATCATATCACTTGTCACAATCCTCCAACAGTGAGATTAGCCTTCTCAACACAATCTCTCCACTTTGTTCTCATAAAAGGAATGTAACTGTATTATTGCTTTTACAAATACCATTACCAGGTTCCCACAAAAGCGATATAAACTTTTGTGTGTAACTCGCACCGTCAGGGGTTCAGGACACTGGCTTGATTTCAAAAGTAACAAACGAAGAGGAAACTGAGGAAATGTGGAGGGAAAGTGCGCTGTGGCCACCGCTCTGTGTGTGATAACAGCGCTCAAAGTCGCACAGTGTGAAGTGACAGCAGCACAAATACCATTAGGCTCTGTGGGTCCATTAGGCTCAGGAATGTCCAGAGCTTCACGGTCAGAGTGGACGGCTCTTATCAGCTGTGAGAATGGCTGCTTTTTAACAATGTTCAGGTCCAGAGTGACAGAACAGGCTCAGAGGGGAGATTCTGGTGACTCCAGCTTTATCTCATTAGTGTGGTATTACTGTGTTTGGGTGATATTTAGTATAAGGGAGTCTTTCTGTCACACTGCAGGACATTCACTACAATTTGGCCATTTAAGTTCTTGTCATACATTATTCAACATGTCCACTGTGCCAACTTGATACATATACCTGTTCTACCATTTAAAAAAAAAAAAAGTTAACATTCAGAATTTAATTTGGTGAAAAATACAGCTGTCAGACTGCAGGACATCTAACAGGCACACGTTAAAATTTTGGGAGAAAATGAGAATTTTACTGTAATTATTGATAAAATAACAGTTTCTTTTGGCCTTTAGCTCACAGCCTTAACTCCAGATTTTCTAGTCTATAAATGACAGACGGGTCCTGTAGGTTTTGTTGCAGCTGCGTGTTTCTAAACCTGATTTTTCATGTCACACCGCAGAACAACATTTTGATTACAAGATTAAACTTATTGAAATTTTTATTGTAGGATTCAGGCGCAGTTAAAAGTGTTGTTTTAGTAAAGTACACATATTTGACATTATGCCAAAAGCTTTATAAGTGTCCCAGACTTTGGAAATGTTTTGAAATTTTGGAAATGTTTGTATTTTGTAATTTGAAAATGTTACAGTGACACTGCAGGACATTTTCCAGTTTAATGTTAAAGGTACTGTAAGCAGCATGCACTTGTGCTGGTTTATAAACAGTACTGCAGTCTAAATCAAAACAATGGTGTCTTTTCCGATTGGATGATTGGTGATGCAGTTTTAGAACCAAAACAAAAAAATGTAAACATAAACAACTTGGCCATTATGTAAAATAAATGTTTAATTGTTAATAAATCGACTGTACCATTGTTATCAGTAAAACTAATATCTGATTTAAACATATTTTGGCACACATGTTGGTCATTTTTATGAAATATAAAAAAACATTTACTGCTCATAGCACCTTTAAAATACAAAATAACACACAACTTCTTTCTAAATCTTTAAAGGTTTCATAGTAGGCCCTATGTTGCACTGTTGACAGAATTTTGGAGGGCTAAAAACATTATTTTGCAAAACTGGAAAAAGTGTGCATCTCGTCAACCATTCATTTGCAGGTGCATAGCCAGTGGGTCTTCCCCTTTTTAAGAAGCATTATCAATACTAAACAGAAACCGTCTTTTTCTTCTAACAGGTTGGAAAGGTTTCTTATCACCACTGTGCAGACCTCCGCAAAAATGTATGTGAGAAACACCATTCTTAATCAAATCCACCAGTCCCACACTGCTCTTGTTATTCCAAAACACCAGTAGCACCACCAGCACATGAGCAGCCCCCACACATTTAAGCCAAAGTCAACAGGCTGCTGAAGATCAGGAACTAAGAACAACAGCAGCAGCTACAGGCCCAGCGTGAAGAGCCAGCAGTGCCGCGATGCTGCACAGAGCTCGGATGATGGACCCTGGTAATAAAACACAGATAAGATTTGGGGCAGAGCTTGACCTCCTCTGTCCTTCAGTGTGTAGCTTTTGTTCCTTTTCTGACCCCTGTCTCCCTCTGCCTGCCATCTCTCCCCCCGTCCGAACTGGTGATAGGGTGAACAATGACTGTTGGGCTGCAATCAGAGACAAGGATAAAGGAGCCCCCCATGACACCGAGTGATTGATTGCAGGGATGCTACACTCACTGATAATAGGGCTGACGCATTTTGGATAGAAGTCCAAATTTATACAGGGTTCTTTCATTACAGAGATGTGAGGCTCAATGTAACAACTCTGATACACATGCAACACGTAATGATGGACATACACCAGCTCTAAAACCAGGGTTCACACTTTTTTATCAACAATATCCGATGACTTTTAAAATAACTTACACATTAATAAATAGTATTCAAAATGCCCAACATGGTACATTACAAACATACTTTTGCTGCATTTTAAATTAGAAATTAGTTCTAGTTTGTTTTTGTTTTTCTGGTGGCTCACTTTGAGTTAGAGCTGGGCGATATGGCCAACAAAAAAAAATCTCAGATTTTTTCACAAAAATTCGATTTACAAAAAAAATCTAACTGAAGACAACAGAGAAATTTTTCAAAACAAGTTTAGCTTTACTGCTTTGATTCCCTCTTGAGGTTAAAGTGCAATCAGACAAGTCAAATAGAAGAGAAGGCCGTGTGATTTTGCGGGGGATTTTCTTAAAAGTTGCGCGTCCTCCGCGCTGCGCCTCCGCGCTGCGCCTCCGCGCTGCGCCTCCGCGCTGCGCCTCCGCGCTGCGCCTCCGCGCTGCGCCTCCGCGCTGCGCCTCCGCGCTGCGCCTCCGCGCTGCGCCTCCGCGCTGCGCCTCCGCGCTGCGCCGCTTTATCTGTGGCTCAGGCCGACCTTCGGTGCGCATTACTGGAGCGATGCCCTGCTCGGAACAGGGGACGGCCCACAAGTTTTAAAGGAAAATCTCGGCGATATTTGACAAAAGTTGCGGAAAAGTTGCGGAGTTTGGACACAGTTGCAGGGTCGCGCTGAATTCGCGGGGTTTGCTTGAGTTTGCGTTAATAGTTGTGATCACGACATCGCGAAATCCTGTAGGAACTGACTTTGCAGCGGGGCACTGCTCCGTCTGACGCCGCAAACCCGAACCAATTCCACACAACTGACGACACTGTGCCCTCGCTGCCATGTTGTTTGTGTTCTTCCACCGTGCAGAACTACGGGAACCCAGAGCGCCAGCGGTGGACTTTTTTTATTTTATTTTATTTTTTAATTGATTTTTATAAAAACAAGTCAACCTGCACTACAAATTCAAATTAATCGGAAAAAAAAAAACGATTTATGGCCCAGCCCTACTTTGAGTTTGACTGGAAAATTAAAATCCATCCTCAGTGCAGGAGAGAGGTCTGTGCTTTAACCAATGCTTTTAACAAAGTTGGTATAAAGATGTTATTAGTAGTATTATGATCTGAACTGGGCTAATGTGTGGCGAGATCACGGTTTAAATTTCCAAAACTTTTCACCAAAATATTAAATTCTAAAACTTTTCCAGGCCCCGGAAAGTGCATTTTAAAATCCATGACTTTTCCAGGTTTTCCATGACTGTACGAGTCAAAATGATCAAATGACCAAGATTTTGCTACAAAGAAACAGCAGCCCATTGCACCAAGCTTTGGCTAATCACATAGGACAGAACTAAAATTTGTTAAGGCTTGATTGAATCATGGCTCAACCGTAACCGCTGCCGATGCATGACGTCTGCGTGACTCATTTCAGTGGAATTAGCATTAGCATTAGCACTGCTGTATGAGCTCAGACCAGACTAGTCTTTATGGCGCAGCTAAGCCCCATCTCCCACATTTAACATCACATTTAACATTACACTTAGTCCAGGTAGAAGTTGGCTCTTAGCCACACTTCTCTGGTTTTGTGGAACAGCCCTCAGATAGAAGAAAATATTTGGAGACGTCATATCAGACCATTCAGTCAGATTGTTCAGTTTGGATCTTTTATACAGGCAACAATCCATTCAATTTCCTAATGTGGAGTTCTTATTCATGTCATAACGCTGGTAAGGAGTCCATGTTAGACTTGACTTGTTTTTAGATTGCTTAATATGCAAATAGTCCTCCAGAAAAAAGGCTGAAAAGAATTAAAAAGTAATGCTTCCAAGCGGGTGCAAAGTTTTGTTTCCCCACACCAGACCATGCCACAACTATCTGCCGATAACTCCAATTTAGCAGGAAAAGTTTAAGATAAGCTTATTATTTCCAGAGATATTATACATTTTTTTACTTTTTTCTTATTACCATAAACCTTCCATGTCCGAAAAAGAGGAATCCATAATACATACTTTTGAAAGGGTGTATGGTAACTTTGCATTGAGCTACAAAACATTAAAAGTATGGATAAAACTCCTGTAAAGCATGTATAGTGCCAGGCCGTTATGTACCTGCTGTAACTGTGTCTCTGTCTTTGAGACTCTGCTCCTCGACACTGGCCCGTCGCTGGATCTCAAATCGTCTAGAGAAGCCCTCTTTAGGTTTCCAAAGGGACTGCAGCATGAGGGGCTTCTCGTTGTCGCCCACCACACGGAAACACTCCCTCTTCCACTGGCTGTCCGAGCCCGTCTGACCAATCACGTCGCACAGCACGTAGTCACTGGGGTCTTCTTTTTCCAAGCAGTACCTGATCAAAACACATCACACACAAGTCTCACACAGCTGACTCCCCATTATTTCATAGGCTGGGAATAAATGTATTTCAGAGTTAGGCTCCAGTTAGCCTTGACCTCAAAAGAAAGAAGTGGGAGAAGATATAAATGGACATCTAAAGGGCTGAAATATCTTTACATTAACCAGACACAATTTAGCAAACGCTAAAGTAAGCAGTAGTATGCAAATCTAGGTATCAAAGTATCGAAAACCAGGTATTGTTTAAGTTCGGGTGGAATGGAAATAGAAAAAATCTGAACAGTACCAAGCCCTAGTGGTGTTGCAGGCTTGGTACAATAATCTGAGATGCTCCTCTTTGATTTAGCCCCAAACCCAAACACTGCAAACTTCAATAAACAGCACTTGAAACCCAATACTTTGAACACATACTTTCACAATGGCGTTACAAGTGGTTGGTATTGTCCGGGCTTTGACTCTATTGTGAGAAGTACTGGAGTAAAAATGTTGTCACGTTGCCAGCTCTCACCTTTCCAGCGCCTCCTTCACCAGCTCCTTGGCGTCCGACTGAACGGTGGCCAGGACGCTTTTGTAGTTGGTCCCCTGACAGATGTCGCTGCCAAAAATCTTCAAAATCCCCGGCGCAGACTTCCGATGGGACAGCTCGGCGGGGTCGTCCGGTCCGCGCAGGTCCCCGCTGAGGCTGCCACTGTCCACGGCGTTGCCCCTCTGCCCGCCCCTGTCCCGTAGATTCGGGCTGTAGTTGAAAACATTGGAGAGCCGGTTGTTGTGGCGGCGGATCTTGCTCTTGGCAGGCTGCCGGACTCCCACACTCTCGGCGGAGCGCACTGTGCTGTCGGACTGGTTCGACCTTAACGGGACAGGGAGAGGGCAGAGATGGAATGTGATACAGCGACTAAACACAAGTTAGATTTCCCCATTTAAAAGAAAAGCACTATATTTTCTAAATCAGTGGTTTAGTCCTGGTTCAGTCCTGGTAAAAGGTCCTGTAGTCCTTATTTAGTGGTGCATATTTCTGGGTTCATTCCTATTTTATCCTCTGGTCTAGTCCTGGCTTAGGCCAATTTTAGTCCATTAAAATGCAGAGTTTCCCACCTATTTATATTAAGTCTATGGGGATACATTTTTAGGACCATTTCAGATCCAGCAATGTGTTTTTTTTTTTATTATCATATATATATATATATATATCATAGTTTGCATTCTTTATTCGTTTTGTTTTATTATATTATTGGTGTCAAAAATGTTATGTAAAAAGTATTCATGGTGAAAAGTGTTTAGTTTTAGACTATGGGGGACAAGATTAGACCATGATGAGCCACCGTAATCTTCTGTATTACAATTATGAAACAATACTATGAGATACTAGGAGAGTAAAATATTTTCTGAGTCAGTACTTGTAAATACAGAAGTTTGAGAACCACTGGTCTAAACTATCCACCTTGCTCTAATAACATGGCTACATTTGACTTAAACTGCTTTGTTTATTTTTGAAACAATGAATAAAAAAATAAAGCAAATGCATTTACTCAATGTATCTGTTTACAACTAAAAAATAAGAGAAAGTAAGAAGGAAAGCAAGATAATGAAATAACATATTACTCACATTATTGTCTATAGCAGGAATAATGAACTGTGGTCGTTTTTAATTTAACTGGATTCAAAACCATCTGCAGTTCCAGCTGGATTTGGACTAAATGTGTGTCTTTCGCTGATATCGTCAATATTAGCATGGTCGATAGCTAATGAGAGCAGGGAATACACTGTGGCGTGTCCAAATGGAAAGCTGAAGTCAGTCCAGTGTTTTGTGTTTCTTTATCAATTCAGCATTTACTGTAAACACCAAAGAAGGGGGGAAATCCAAATTTGATAATGCATGCTGACACGGCAATACTCCTGCTTGTTC